>JAPPVO010000016.1:39269570-39869570 GCA_030407325.1 Camellia japonica
TACTCACTCTGATTGTTATTTATAGTTTCGATAATGTTTATGAGCAAAGTGCTTCTAATGAAATTTCATAAGAGTGAAACCCAATTATCACTCAAAAACATTTTGTTACTTGTTCAAAATAAGGTATACACAATCTTTATTCATGTACAAAATAAAGCCATCTTGTGCTAATATACTATTAAAGATTCACATCTAGATTATATAGATTCCATAGTTTAATACAAATTGAAATCTTTAAAGGTACAATTTGAAACTTACCATAGAAACTAAATTGAAACTTACTTCAAATTACAAGGGTGTAAAGTTTAATTTAACCCATAATTGTATATTGCCACTTATCACTCTTTATTTTTTATTGAGCATCAATGAAGAATTTTATTAAAAAGAAAGAAGGGAAGAGGACAAGAAGTCCTCAACCAAAGAAAAGGAAAACATTCAAAACAAAAAGCACAAAACACCTAACACTAGAGATGGCAAAATGATAAATGTTATAATATATGGGCCTATTTGATTGTGTTTTCATTTTATGTTTACTATTTTCTAGTAAGGAACTGATGAACATCTAGTCACAGATGTTAGAACTGTGCGATTTATGGTTCGATATGAGTTTCAATCAAAATGATTCAAATAGTACTATTGAATCTTAAGTTGAGTGAATTGTACGATTCAATTGTGACAAATCGCAACGGTTCACTACTATTCAATTATTGCATAATGCATGAAACGACGTTGTTTTAGCAAAATAAAATTAAAAAAAAAAAAAGATCAATTATTTATATTGATATACGTGGTTTTATTTTATATGTATCTACCAATATTCAATTTTGTTATTTTGATATTTATTTCATTTTAAACACTATTTTTAAATTTTTATATAAAATTATATATTATATTAAATAAAGTAAATCTTATGACTCACCATTCAGTACGATTCACAATTGTAACAAAATGATTCACGATTCGATTGACAATTTAACAACAATGCATCCAATCAAAAATGTCTCACCATCGAATGCAAAAGCCTCGTTTCAGAACTCCTTCCCTAAACTCATTATTGGAGAAACTAGAAGCTGAGCACTTTCTGCTTCAAGGGCCTCGATCCTAGCACGGAGCTTTTCAATCTCTTGGTCAAGTTCTTTAACAGCAAGGGTTGTTGACTTAGTTTGGAGATCAAAATAAGCCGCACTATTTTCTTCAAATAGTCAATGGTGAACTGAACCTCAAAGCTCGCATTTTGAGCATATAAAAACCAATCCCGCCAGTTGAAAATTTCAGGTTTGTCTAAGTCTTCGAGTCTGGTGTTGCACATGTGGTGTATCACATCGCACTATAAATACAGGTCGTCACCTTGAGACTCATCTATTTAATTGACCAAGAGATTGGAAAGCTCCATGCTATGATGTGATTTATTGAGATTGAATCCTTTAATCTCTATCTTCTTGTTTCTCTATCTTAATTCCCTTTTTCATCTCATAATTGAGTCACATGATATTATCATGTACTAAAGATAGAGGATTTGTCTTTGGTTTATCCATGCACAAAGTTCATACATGCATTAGTCTCATTTTTAGTGTTACACTCAAAATTATTTATTGTTCAGTTCAAAAACAAAAAATTGCAATCTATGCCTCGTCTTATGGTACAAGTGGCATATTCTACTGTTTTTAGATAGTTATTTAGAGGGCCACTTAAACTTCTCTTCCAAGAATATTGAATAGTTTTTCTGTTGTTACAATTCAAAATTTTTTTTCCCCCTTTTTTTTGAACAGAAAAAAGGGGTGCTCCTTGAACGCATCATTGGTGTGAAAAATTATTGGTTGGTCTAGGGGCACCACGTGGTCATACCCTAGCCATGCCTTGGCCAATCACAAACCTGTATGTCCCCTCATGTTTCCCAATCACTCAACATAAAATCGTGAGCCCAACCCTCTCCACCAATAACACATGTGGTGGTGCCCCAGAACCAACCCATAACTTCTCCATTGCAACCCCTAGCTCTAGTGTAAAAAAAGTTATTATAGATTTAAGTTTTTCCCATACTACACTATATCGGTACATACCAAAATAAATAATAATGTTGAAAGATATGAAAAAGTGTAATAAAAAAAATATGAAAAGGAAGATAAAATAGTAGTTAAAGTTGTTTTTTAAATGGAGAGTCTGTAAAACTTTTATAATAAAAAAATTAATATATCCAAATATTTCAACAATTTATTCTAAGCATTTACCATACACAATAGAAAAATCAACCAAAAACAGTGACACCAAAACATTAACTCCAAGAATGAAACAACCCTCTTGGAAGCAATTGTGAGCAATTTGTCGCGAGTCCATAAGCTCATTTCCAGGTACAGTCTATCGAGAAAATTCTATATGTACCCAATATAAGTTCACTCCCGCCAACAAACTAATTCAAACTCTCTTTCATCATTCGTTCAAAAAAAACTCTCTCATCATGGTTTTCAACATTCTTGAACGTAACATCTTCCTCACCAAATTATTCTCTCAATCTCAATTCCAGAAACAAACAAAGATTAATCAAAAACCAAAAGTCAGCTTTCCATTGAAACCAAAGAAGATTAACCTCATTATGTCAACAAAACTGCCACTTAAGTCTGTGGCCAAGAAATTCAAAATCACTTTTCTCTTTATTACACATTAATCCATCACTTTTTCTCTCCTCTCCTTTCATATCTTACACATCAATTAATCACTTTTTCACCCATCTATTCAACTAAAAAAAATTATATCATCTAAAACTCCAAAACTATTTTCAAAACATATAATTAAAAAAAATTTCAAATTTTGTGAACTCTTTTTAGAAAATTATTTTTCAAAATTGTTTCACAAATACAAATCAAACACGACCAATGACTTTACAAAATGGCCAAGGACTTTACAAAAATCTCACGGACACCTCACTTGGAATCACTCACACTTGAGTACTTAACTCCACTTCTGGTTGCTATGTTACACAGACTCCTTAAAATAAATCAAATACTCGTGTCAGATACCCAACACTCGAACAAGCTTCTTATATAATTATATATAATACTATTATTATATGTACATATTGTTATATAATCGCAATAAATAACCTTTTGACCTTGTAAGTTTCGTATATCATCATTTTCTCTCACATACTTGATTAAAAATATAAAATATGACATTTCTTTTTGCCGAGTCCGCATATCCTTAAATTTATGATTTGATGAGTCCGACTTCTAGATATATACCCGTACCTGACATCCATACCTGAGTCCATGTAACATTGTCTTGTTGTTGTTGTTGTTGTTGTCAGACATTCTAAATGAGGCCACTTCCCTTTATATAACCATCCACTTTCTCAATGGATTGCTAGGATCATTTTCATCCAAGGGCTATTATTAAGCCTCTAGAATATTGTAACATAACACTCATACTTTCACTGTATTCTAGAACTCTTTAAACTATTTTAGTATATAATAAGATTTTCTATACTTCTCTAAAACACTCTAGAACTTTCTGAAACCTTCTAAGTTTTTACAAGCTTCTCCAAGCAACTAGGCTCCAAATATCACCTGATTTTTATATTAAAAAAAAATGGCCCATTTTTTCATAAATTGAAGAAAAATATGAAAGTTGCACCAAAAGCCTCAAAGGGATTGGGAAAAAATTGTCAGTATAATTTACCATCCTAGTTGGTCAAACTATTGTGGGTTTTATTTTATTTTATTTTATTTTTTACATCAACGGTGCATCAAAAAAAATAAAATAAAAAAATGAGACAATGTACGATGAAAGAACAAGTAAAAGATGAGAGGACAACAAAAGATTCAGTAAAAATGGGAAGGAATGAGAGAGAGAGAGAGAGAGAGAGAGAGAGAGAGAGAGAGAGAGAGAGAGAGAGAGAGAGAGTCCACAATTTGAGTATATTACTTAACGAAAAACTTCACTATGTATATTGCAACATTTTCCCCTTAACACATTATGCAAGATCTTTTAGATGGTCCCACTTGAAGCATTTCCATAGTCGCACTTCAAGTTTCTTAAATTGTGGTCATAAGATGGAAAACATGAGGAATATTTTTTTTTGATCGGCAAAGAAAAATTTCATTAACAGCAAGAAATTAAAAGTACAGAAAGATGAGATGCCTCGAGAGAGATTCGAAAGTATAAAAATACCCCTACTACTGCTACTCACATCCAACAACAACCCTAAGCCTCTCGATTTTTTAAAATAAAAAGTTAAGAAGAACTTAACTAGAAAAACAAAATACATGAATCCCCACAAAAAACCACAAAACCACCCAAAACAAACTAAAATAACTAAACAAGACCCACAAACCACGCCTTCTAACTAGAAAATTCAAACCAACGTCCAATCAGCCACCCACTTCTCTGCTGAGCAACTCCCCATGCCTCACGCCTCTGCTAAGCAACGTCCATTCAGACCCACGTCTCTGCTGAGCAACTCCCCATGCCTCACGCCTCTGCTGCATCAACTCCCCATGACCCACGTCTCTGCTGCTGTTGCGACAACACTCCACTCCGGCCGTGAAAACACCAACGCCACCACCGGGAAGACTACACCTCATCTGCCAAACTCCCAATGCCCATTCCATGCTGCTACTACTCCTTTCCTCATCATCTATTACACACCCAATGCCCACTCTAAGTTGCTACTACTCCTCACCTCAACTTCTATCTCACACCCAAACACCAACGCCACCACCGGGAAGACTACCCAATACCCACTGCCAAGCTCCCAATACCACTCCAAGCTGCTACTACTCCTCTCCTCATCTTCTATCTCACACCCAAAACCCTCTGCCAAACTCCATAACCAACAGGTCTTCAATCTCCCGCCTCGGATCCGCACACCCACCGAACAAATGGTAGAACTTCACCCCTCAAACTCTCACTCGAGGAGGAGCGCTCGAGTGACAACTGAACAGAAACTGGATCGCCTATGATACCCTTGTTTCCACCCAAAAAGCGCACCCCTCAAACTCCAACTCGCCAAAGAGCGCTCGAGTGAAATACCAGGCCACCCCTGCTGAATCATCCATTACGGTAAGGTTGAAACACATGAGGACAAGCTGAAAACAAAACCTTGACACACCAAACACTCTCCCGCAGCAACGAAACACACCAAGGTGGGACTCAAGTTTATTGAAAAGAAAAACTAACAAGAAAAAGGAAAAAATGAGCTAGGCCAGCCGACCGCCATAGCCAAAGGCGGCGGCTAGCCGGCCCAAAAAAGAGGCCGGAGGAGGAGGTTTTAAGAGAAGGAAAAAGGAGGTTTTAGAGAGAAGTATTTTGATCTGTATTGAAAAAGAAAAAAAGGTAAATAAAAAAAATGAATTTCGAAAAACATGAGGAATATACAAACTAAATGAAGAAATAACAACGAAGCTAAAGACTCTCTCATAGCGGGCCTGCCAAGCTAAACTCATCAAGAATCCTAATCAGAAGAGAAGTTAATCTTAAACAATGTAAGTTAGGGTAGTTAGTACTTGGATTTTGAAGAGACAATTAGATGTGATGCCTTGTTAAGAGATTACAGACCGTTGGTTTATATATTGAAAATTTGAAAGTATAAAATATATATATACACACACACTTAATAGAACTTCGTGATGCATGTTGTACTGTTTGGTTCTTAACACAACATGCAAAAGCTTTATAGATATTCATATATTTTCGTATTCAGAATTTTATCATTTGGGGTGGCTTGAAGTGGTCTAAAAGCTATGTCAACCTATGATACATAGACTCGGGTAAATTTTGTTGGGTGCAGGTATCTAGAGGTCGGACCCATCAAATCTCAAATTTAAAGGTATACAGACTCATCAAAAAGGTGTAATATTTTTAGATTAATTTTTATATTTTTAATCTATTATGAGAGATAAAATGGTATTACATGTAAGTTGTAACATATAGTATCAAAAATCTATTTTCACTCATTTCATAGTAATTATACAACAAATACATCTAATGATAGTAATTATAGAACATAATATACATATAACAATAATGTTAAATATAAATATATATGGAGTGTTTGATGGAAAGTGTCCAATACATATCCTACACACCCTTGCCCAATTGTCGAGTGTCCAACACGGGGTATTTGATTTATTCTGAAGAATCTATGTAATACAAATGTAAACAGCTCACCCACAAATATTTTTTCTCAGTTGTTAGGTAATCTATAAATGGAAAGGCTAAGACAACAAAGGCTTATATAAAGTGGCCTCCAAACTTAAAAATGATGAAGCATTGCCATGTAAAAATTGTGATGCAAATTACTTGATCAAAAGAAAATGGTATAAAAATCAAAATTTTTTGACCTATATATACATAAAATCCCTAATATATTCTCACACCCCCACTTAAACTCAAGGTGTTTAGCGAAAAACACTGAGAGTTTGCCAAGAAGAAACTGAAACTGAGCAGTGGTGTGAGTCTTGGTGAAGAAGTCAGCAAGTTGCAGAGATGAAAAGACGAAAGGAAGTGAAATAGAGCCAGACTGCAGATGCTGACTGACAAAGTAACAATCAATCTCAATATGCTTCATCCGCTTATGGAAGACAGTGTTAAGGGCAATCTGAATAACACTGCCATTGTCGCAATAGAGAGAGGTCGGAGAAGACTAAGGTATACCCAAATCAGATAGAAGACAACGAAACCAAACAATCTCAGTAATAGCATGAGCCATAGCACGGTACTCAGCTTCGGCAGTAGAGCGAGCAACAACAGTTTGTTTCTTGCTTTTTCAAAAGATCAAGGAATCGCCAAGAAACATACCAAAACCAAACATGGACTTGCGATCAGTAACATCACCAGCCCAATCAGAATCAGCATAGGCCACCAAATCTATAGAAGAAGTGGAGGACAATAGTAAATCCTAAAATACAGTACCTCGGAGATAGTGAAGAATCCGAACCAATGCTGCCCAATGTGTGGAACGAGGAGCAGAAACAAACTGGCTAACCATATGAACAACATAGGCAAGATCAGGACAAGTAACCGTTAGATAAACTAAACAACCCACAAGTTCACGATAAAAAGTAGGATCATCCAGAGGGACACCATCAGTAGAGTTGAGCTTCACATTAAGCTCAATAGGGGTATCAAAAACCTTAGTATCAGTAAGACCGGCACGGTGAATAACCTCATTAGCATACTTGGCCTGGGATAGAAAATAGCCCTTTGGAGAAGAGGCAACCTCAATACCAAGAAAATACCGCAATAGACCCAGATCTTTCATTTCGAAGGTGCGAAAGAGATATTGCTTGACCTCAGAGATAGTAGAAGAGTCAGAGCCAGTGATGATCATATCATCCACATAGAGTAAGAGAGCAACAAGACCAGCCAAGGTATGTTTGAGAAACAAAGCAGAGTCGGAAGCAGAAGAATGAAACCCAAGCTCAGTAATAACAGTTTGAAAACGATCATAATAAGCACGGGAAGATTGCTTTAAACCATATAGAGCATGCCGAAGATGACAAACCTGCCCAGAGAAGTGGAAAAGGTCAAGGGGAGGACGCATGTAGACCTCCTCAGTGAGATAACTGTTAAGAAAAGCATTCTTAATGTCCATCTGATAGAGAGGCTAATGTCGAACAGCAGCAACAAAAATCAAGGTACGGACAGTAGTCATCTTGGCAATAGGGGAAAATGTCTCATCATAATCAATACCATACTTCTACGAGAAACCCTTAGCAACCAAGTGAGCTTTGTATCGCTCGAGAGAACCATCAGAATGAGTCTTGACTTTATCGACCCATTTGCAACCAACCAGATTCTTGCCAGCAGGCAAAGGATCTAACTCCCAAGTGTTTGTCTTCCGCAAGGCAAACAACTCATCCTCTATAGCTTAAACCCAATTAGGATCTTGACAGACCTCCGTGTAAGACTGAGGTTCTAAAAATGAATGAATAACAGACAAAAAAGTACGATAGGAAGCAGAAAAATATGTATTAGACTAACCCAAATTGTTTGGAGGATGACGCTCACGAAGAGGATATCGGTGTGCAACAGGATCAGAGTCGTCCGAAGCAGGAGGATCAGCAGCAAGGGTAGAGACAACTGGTGGATGAGGAGCCTTGCGACGAGAATAAACTAACAACGGAGGAGGAGAAGAAGTTGAAGGAGGAGAAGCAACCAAAGGTGAAGCAGGATGAGAAGATAGAATGAGCTTAGGAGGAATAGTAGAGATATACTCATCAGACGGGACCTCAGAAGGAAATGGATCAATATGAACCAAATCCTCATTGGAAACTGGGGCGGTGAGAGGAGGAAGCTGAAAGTAAGGTAGACGTTCGAGAAAGGCAACATGGCGGGAGACATAAAGGCAACGGAAAACAGGGTCATAACAGCGATAATCTTTCTGAGTGAGACTATAACCCAAAAAGACACATAGGACAGACCGGACACTAAGTTTGGTCCTATCTTTACGAGGTCAAAGGATAAAACAAGAAGACCTAAACACACGAAGAAGGGAGAAATTAGGAAGCTGCGAAAACAGAGCCTCATAAGGGGACCGACCAGAAAGAAGGAGGGTAGGCATACGGTTGAGAAGAAAAGCAGCAGTATGAACTGCTTCACCCCAAAACGGAGCTAGAACGGAGGCAGAGAGAAGAAGAGACCTACTTGTCTCAAGAAGATGACAGTGTATACGCTTAGCTCGACCATTTTGGGCAGGTGTATCAGTACAAGAAGTTTGGTGAATGATACCCAATTTGGCCAAGTATTCACAGAATTTAGTTTTAAAGTATTCCCCACCCAAGTCAGATCGCAACAATTTAATAGTAGACCTTAACTGTGTAGTGACCATAGATTGAAAAGTACGGTATATCTGGTAGAAGTTTGACTTATGAGTCATAAGATAAATCCAAGTATAACGAGTGCAATCATCAACAAAAGACACATATTATGCAGAACTCCCTTTGGTGAGAACAGGAGAAGGGCCCCAAATATCAGTATGAACTAAAAAAAATGGTGTATCAGATATAGAAGTACTTTTATAAAAAGGTAAGGCTATCATTTTGGCAAGTTTACACCTCCAACATTCAGTAAGTTCACTAGAAGAAACTTTACCTAATATACCCGACTGAGCTAATGACCGTAAGCGATCAGTAGACAAATGCCCTAATCTAAAATGCCACAAGTAAAAAGGACTAGACAGAGAATCTAACTAAAAAGAGAAAAAAACAGTCTAAGAGATTGCCATAGGCAGATACAAGCTCTCTACCACATAGAGGTCTCCAACTCTATGACTAGTCTCAATTGGCTGCTTAGACATCTGATCTTGCACAGTACAGATAGAAGAAGAAAAGATGACATCAAAACCAGAGGCATCAAGCTGACTGATAGATAATAAACTGACAGATAACTGAGGAACATAAAAGACAGATGGAATAGAGACAACAAACATAGCAGATGGTAAGACAGACCCAACAGATATAACAGACATACCAGACTCATTAGCAGCATTAACAGTAATAGAAAAAGGAAGGAGAGTACAATTTTAAAGTAAGAAGAGATATGGAATCATATGATGAGAGGCACTAGAGTCAAAAATCCAAATAGACGAAGAGATACTTGAAGAAGACCCAAGAAAACCTAAATGAAGAGAAAAAAACAATGGAGGCAGAAGGGGATGGCTGGGAGGTAGATAGTGTATACTGAAGCTGACTAATCTGAGCACTCAAGGAAGCCAAGTCAAGATCAGGAGCTGGAGCAGATGCAGTAGAACTGGCAGAAGCTTGAAAATTGCTCAAAGAAAAAGAGCAAAACTGGGTCTGAGACTGCTGAGAATACGAGCCAAACAGACATCCCTTCTTAGGACAGTAATATTTTCAATGGCCCTTTTGATAGCAAAAGGCACACTTATCAAAAGCCATAGACATCGTAATAGCTAGAAATCTGAGAGGTTGAATAGCTAAAAATTTGAGAGATTGTGGTAAACCCAAAATAGAACAAAATGGCCAACTTAAAGTGTAATAAATTGAGAACTGGTGTGTGAAAACAAAATAACCAGAATATTAGACCACTGAGTGGGAGAACACCAGTGGTACTCTCGATCAATACTCAGTGCGAGAAAACCGAACTCCACAAACCAGACGATTAGGTCACACGATGAACTAAGCTCCTCAAACCCGATGAGAGAACCATCAAGGAAGAGAGAATCGCGAACCCAGATGAATTACTCGAGGCTCGCGATCACGTGTTCAGACGGAGATGAGGATTGCGAGTCCAAAAAGAGGCAGCTTAGATCAATAACTTTAGCAATTACTCAGAAGACGCGGTTGTTGATGCACAGAGGAAGAAGGGCTGAGATTCATGAGATAGGAAATTCCAAAATTTCAATCACGCGAGGCGAGTCGAACACAGAGGTGCTTATTGCAAACCAGATAGGTGAGTCGCGAACTATGATTCCGATACAACTTCTAAGAACAAAGAGAGAATGAGAAGAGAACCTCAACCGAAGAGGCTAGAACCGAAGTTGACAATGATGGCGTTAGGATTTCACACATGGCTCTGATATCATGTAAGATTTCTGAATAAAGTTTGTATATTCAAATGTAATCGTAACACAAGAATACATTGGTTTATATAACAATCTAACCCTAAAACGAAAAAGGAAATATGACTTATTGCCATATACAAAATGTATATACTACCATATATACATAAAATCCCTAATAAATTCTCATAGGCTGTGTTGTCCCTCCAATGGACGGATTAATATCTGAATATGAGGTTGAAGATGGAAAACAAATCAAATTTTATTAATCATTATGACTTGGATTTGTATGATGCAGCCATTATGTGCCATTCTTTTAGTCTACGTTCTCCATAAGAACAGTATCCAGAAGATAATTCACAAACCAGGGAATAAAGAATAACATTGTCAAATAACCTAACAAACCACACATTATTTGATATTGAACATAGAGTAAATTGTATACATAAGCAACTATAATGAAAGAACCATATGATTCCAATTAAATTTGTATCAATAATACCACAATCCAGGAGAGAATCAAGGGAATATAACTGTGAAGTAACCTAATAAACCACACATTATTTGATATGGAACATAGTGAAAGAGCATCAATAATACCATAATCCAAATAGAATCAAGTTTTTGTAAGATTTACTCAAGCTTTAACAGCCTTTGACCACCGAAATAATAAACACTAAAGTAATTTACCATCATAATAAGCAACACCAAGGGAAAAAAAAGCTTTGAATAACCACTTTGAATCCTAATGCCAATCAATGTCCGGGAAAAAAATAATTAATAAAATATAAACTAAGCTCAAAATCTGGTAAAAAATGCACACACACAACCCATGAATAACCATTGGCAAAAACAAAGAACTAACAAACAATGATGCTAGTGTTTTATATCCTATCGAGCTCGTAACCAAATTTGATTAAAACAATAACATACAAGATTAAACATATATATAAGCATAGAAAAAAGAGACATTTTGGGATTGTTTCCTATACCAGAACAAGATGAAGTCGGAACTTAAGCCTCTGCAATGAGAGAGGGTTGCGGAGAATTGAGGCTTAGATTAGGGTTCAAAAACAGGTGTCGAGGCGGAGGAGGAGCAGACAACTGATTTAGAGAAAGTACGATTGGAGATGACGATGTTATTTAGTAAAAGAATTTGGAGAGGATGATGCTATTTCAAAATTTGAAACACAACATCTACATGAGGATGGATGGTAAGAAGGGCCATTGGATCTGGTGTGAAAATAATCATAGCCTTTGATTCAATATAAATTTCTAACCCTTAGATTGAATCAATTTGATGGTCCACATTTTGACACATAGACAAATGTCTCATCCCAATTCAAAAACACCATTCTTTTGTTATATAGATATATAGCACTATTATTATATGTATATATTGTTATATAATTGCTATAAATAACCTTTTTTTTTTGATAACTAAGGTATCCCCAACCCGCTATAAATAACCTTTTGACACTGTAAGTTATATATATCATCATTTTCTCTCACATACTTAATTAAAAATATAAAATATGACATTTTTTAGCCGAGTCCATGTATCCTTAAATTTATGATTTGATGAGTCTGACCTCTAGAAATATACTGGCACCCGACAGCCATACCCGAATCCATGTAACATAGTTTTATTGTTGTTGTTGTTGTTATACATTCCAAATGAGGCCACTTCCCTTTATATAACCATCCACTTTCTCAATGGATGGCTAGGATCATTTTGATCCAAGGGCTATTATTAAGCCTCTAGAATATTGTAACATAACACTCATACTTTCATTATATTCTAGAACTCTTTAAACTATTTTAGTATATAATAGGACTTTCTATACTTTTCTAAAATATTCTAGAACTTTTCGAAACCTTCTAAGTTTTTACAAGCTTCTCCAATATTTCGGAACCTTCTACGATGTTCTAGGGACATAAAATTGAGTTGAAATCAAACATTTTTATGAATAATTTCATCCAATAAAAATTACTTTCACGAAACTTGACTTGTGAAGCAAATTTTTAGACTCGCCATACACTTGGTATTTTAGCTAAGGGTGAAATTTTTTAACATGATATGTTAGCAAGACACAAACCGGACACAAACTAAAAATAACGTGATAAAATAAACAGAGTGGGTTAGTATTAAGGTAATTTTGATATGAAACCAAAATGACACAACTCGAACATTACCAGCACGACACAACATCTACTACTACTCTCTTGTTTTAATTCATTTATTGGTCTCGTTGTTTTTATTTTAATCTTGTTTGTGTTTTGTTTTATTTTAACATAACTGCTTTTCTTGTTCCTTAAAAAATAAAAATCATTTATAATTTTTTATAAAAATTGCTACATGATCTTTAATACAGAACCCAGAGGAACATAATCCTTTAAGTCCAATGTGCGTTGCTATCTCCATTACTGATTTGAAGATCAAACAATTCAACAATTATAAGGCAGTCCAAGCAACTATGAACTGGCCAATCCACAATCAAAGCAACTAAACGAAATTAAAACCTACCAGTTGCTCTAGAGAATTCTTGCAATTGCTAGCTTTAAAGTGCTAATTGATAACGTTATTCCGAGAATCTTTAAATTGTGGGGATGGGAATGATCCAACACCTCTAAGTAAGGAAAAGTTGACCCATCCAAACCTTTTGCTGTAAGTTAAGGGGAATTACTTTTTGCTATCACACCAACATGTACTAAATAACATATCCAAGACTCCTTTTTTTTTTTTCCCCATTTATTCCTAGAGGCTGGAATATATGTGATTGGTGTAATGAAAGCAATACATTGAATGTAGAATATTGCTTAATTTCCGAAAAGCTAAAAAAATGGAAGATTTCTAAAAAGGTCCTACAAAATTAATTTCCTAATATTCACAATCGCTAAACTTTCTAAAACTTTGTAGGATACAAGAAGTGAAATCTCAAGTATCAAATTCCATTTTCCCGTTAAAATATTACCCTGCAATTACTCTGTTCATAGCTAAATTTGAGATTTGGAAATAGTTACTTGTTGCCCTCCCTGTACCTATGTGTGAGCCAAAATTGACTGATTGACTAGTAATTGTCCAAAATATCCAAAAACCACGACGATGAAAAAAGAAAGAAAGGATCATCCATGACCATTTGAATGTGCATTGGGCTAAAAAGGATATATAAGTCTTGTTTGGATTCATCATATTTATGGAGGCTATATCGATGTGCATTGGGCTTGGCCCATGGGTGGAGCCACTCATTCTTGCTGGTGTATGGCAATTGTTTGTTTTTTGGGTACTCGGAAGTCCTATTTGAAAAAAAAGAAGTCTATTTAGTCGCACAACCTTTCGGATCTTCTTAAAAGTCTACTACGTATTTTTCTTCTTTGTTCTTCTTTGTTCATTCGTTCTTCTTTGTCTCTTTCTCTTCCGAATTTTTGGTGACCGGCGACCACACCTTACTGTTGGTAAATGGTTTGGAAAATTTTGGATAAAATCAGAATTTTTTCCTAAGTTTGGTCTATTTTTTAGGTGGGGTCCCGTGCGTCGATTTTTGCGGGTCAAAGTGGTAACGCGTTCTATGCCGCGTTGTGATTCACGTGGTATATTTGGTTGCTCAAAATCATTACCGAGTGAATGGGAAATTAAAGCCAAAGTATTCTCCATGGAAATGAAATTTTGGTGGAAAATCCTTAAAGGTTTGAATAAGGCTTGTCCCACATTGATTTGGTGAGAAGTTTTGAATGGGTTTATAAGACATGGGATTGGAATTTGGGGTGTGCCCCAAGGGGTACCCAAGTGTTTTAGAGAGGGAGGTTATGGGCAAAATGGGCTAGACCCATTGGACCCAAAAATCACCACATGCGCGCACCGTCGCCGCCTGTCCGTTCGGTTGGCGTGGTGTGAGGTTGGGTTGGGCTTGTCCGGCCCAATACCTATCTTTTTGGGTCAAAAACATTTGAATTTAATTTTATTTTTTGGTAAAATAAAATCCAGAATTCAAATTAATTCCGGAAATAAACTGGTCCGGTTTTACTGTACACCCAAACAGGGCCCTTCCCGTTTTTTTATCTGTTTGAATTGTGAACCCAACAGATTCAAATCTGTTTAAATTCAAAACCAAACAGGTTTCATACCTGTTCAAACAGGTTTGCACTTGTTTAATTCAAAACTTGGAGCCACCAATCCATCTATAAATAGGACAGCCCTCATTTGATTTTTTTTTTCAGAAAAATTTCGTACTTCACCTCTGCAAATTTATTCTTCATTTTGCTGCATTTAATTTTTTGTGAGAAAGAGTATAAAACACTTAGTGTGTTCGTTAAGCAAACAATTTGTAGTGCTGTTATTATTTGTAGTTGATCATTTCATCTTGGGAGATAGACGTCCACATTCTGAAAACACCGTGGAGAGGACGAATCTGTCTTAAGGACACAGTGTCAAACACTGGACTTGATCAGAATAATATTCAAGATATTAATCAAGTAAGTTATTTATTATTCTGTTTTATATTATTTATTTAAATCAGATTTTAATTTGTTTTGATAACAAAATAAAATATGTTTTTATTTATTTAATTCTATTTATTGTTTGATTTTTGTAATCAAACATTTTTCTCTCCCTTCCTTTATTTTTTTATATTCTAGTTGTTGTTTAGTACATAACAGAATTTAATCTATTTAAATACCATGAAGATTGTCCAACAATCTTAAGACATACTTTTTTTTTTTTGTTGGTATCTTCATTGTATTTAATTTTCTATGATTTCATAAAGACATATTCTGGTTGGAAAAACAAATAGTGATTTATGCTATTTGACAGATAGTAGTAATATACTGTCTCTTTTCTTTGACAACAAGTAGTAATATACTGGTGTCATTAACAATTGCAGAATATTAATTTGTGTTACAGAAAATTATTGTGCTATTTTATTTTTCTAATTTTAGTAATAAGGAAAATAAAATTATTTTGTGTTATAGTTTATTTTCTGGTTTTAGTAACTAGAAAATTAATTTGTGTTTTAATTTTTTCTGATTTTTGTAATTAGAGATTATGGCTACTGCAACTGGAAGTGGTACTCCGATTGTTACACTAACACTGGTCCCTATCCAGAACCATGTCCATGTACCAATCAATTATGGAGAAAAACGGGAAAAATTTAACGGTACTGAGTTTAAGAGATGGCAGCAGAAGATGTTGTTCTATCTTACAACTCTTAATTTGGCCCGGTTTCTCCATGAAGAGGCTCCAGCACTTAAAGAGGGTGAAAGTGATCGGCAAGTTGTTGCCGCTGTAGATGCTTGGAAACATTCAGATTTCCTATGCAGAAACTATATCCTCAATGGCCTTGACAACATGCTGTATAATGTTTACAGTCCTTTGAAGTCAGCAAAACAATTGTGGGATTTTTTGGAGAAGAAATACAAGACAGATGATGCCGGCATGAACAAATTTGTTGTCGGTGTAGACGTCCCCGAACGCCCCGGGAGGGTTAAGTCCCGTTTCGTTCATATTGGGTTCACTACAGTTCGGACTCAAATTGTCACGGTTCTTAATCTGAACCAAAGAGTCCAACTCTGGCAAATCGTTTTGAGAAACAGATTTTTGAAAAGTAGTGCCAAACATGGACTGCTTTGCCAGATTACAGAGTCGCCACCTAAATATTTTTAAAATGGGAAATTTAGGAAACCCTGACTCGGTGCCGAAGGCCACGTGTCCGTCATCACCAAATGTCTTGGCTCGGGAGCTTGGGTACGATCGGGGAAGGTCAGCTATGAGCACCCCCTTTCGCCCGGTCGAAGACCGGCCTCTACTAACCGTGATATCCGATTTTGAAAACATTACATGCTCTTATTCCAATTATTAGCCTAGGATTACTATGTTATGCGCACAGCAAACAAGTATAGACTAGATTCGCCTAATTTGGAAACAAACATTGCATATCCGTTCGTTTTGAAAATGCTTTGGAATTTGCTACTCGCAAGTAGGCTAAAACACGGATTTCAATGAGTTTTCCCAACTCAAGCAATCCAACCTCCACCCACAGGCATTCAAACAGTTTATCTCATGTAAGGACTTAGCCGCATGGTGAGCATACTGTCATAGCAACATTCACACGCATGTGGTATGCTAAAGCATAAAATACTTACATCGTACTCCGTGCCAAAACAAAAAACTAGTTAGCAAACATGCGTGCCCTAGTTCATGTTAAGATGACTAATGCAACACACACAACATATAATTAGGATAGGCTCGGCTAACCCTAAAAATGGCATGTGAAGTGCACTTTATTTTGATGCACGTATTCAAGTTAGAATTGAAAATACGATGCAGTTTGTATGATGTACCGAGCCCGGTGCATGTAAACAAATGCATGGATGCACGCATGCATTGCATAAGGTATGCTAAAATAAACGTGCCCTAATCTACCATCATAAGCAGGTAAATAAAAGGGAAGAAAGAATGGGGTTGGAAGACATACACCCACTCACCACACTTATTACAATTTGCCCTCACTCGGAGGGACCAAAAGAATATACAAATTAATTAACTACGCAAGCTAATTAAATATTACAAATTTCACTAAATTAATCAAATAAATTAATTAATCTAATTAAAGCAGTAAACCGCCTCGGGATGAGGACCGGATGCAACACGCGCTCGGGACTGGCTCGGAACCGCACTGCCATGCACGGATTGCCTCTGTTTCCTCTGCTCTCCTCCTCAGAAAATTGCCAAAGTCCCAGAAGTACCTCTCAGGGCACTGGGAGTACCACCGGCTGGGGTAGAGCACCACCGGCTGAAGGAGGAGGCCACCGGTACAAAAATTCATCCATCGGCAGCTTGTTTACTGCCGGTCGGCACTAAACACTGCCGGCCGGCACTAAATGCCTGCAAAACCTGCAACTCACAGCAGCAGAGGACAACAACATGCATGGCAATGTGATTCAAGGTATTTATGCACTACACACCCCTTATCATGTTTTTGACTCAAGGGGGCATGTGCCTCGATTCCCGGACCACCAATCACGCATTTCCATGCATGATGGCCCAAAGAACCAAGAGTGCAACTTTGATTTCAAATGCATGCAATGCAAACAAGCAAACAAGGGTGCTAAACCTCTATCATACTCCACTTCAAGAGGTCAAACATGCACAATGCAAATGCAACCCTAAGCATGTCAACTAGGCATGCAACATACTTATGCAAAGGGTTCAAGCAAGCATTCAAGACAAGCATGCAAACCAATTAAATGATGATCTTACACATGACTTAGGCAACTCAAATAGGCTTAAAATCAGTGGCCAAAATGCTAAATCATGAGGGCCAAAACACATGCACACATGTACAAGTTAAGGCACCAACACTTAAGCATAATTAAGCAACTCTTAAACTAACCTAGAGGCACAAATATGGACCATTAGTATGCATAGTAAGCTCTGAAAAGCATGCAAAACATGGTGCCAAACCAACTAACAAAGCAAGCCAAACAAGGCATACAAATGGTCCAAGCATTAAGGCAAGCCAATGAAGCTTTGAACCACACCTAGTACAACCATACATGGAAATACTCAAGCAACTAAAATCAGAGTTTTAACACATAAAACTAAGTCTAAAGGACCACCTAGATGGCATCTAAGTGACTTGAATTCGAAGGCATGCATTAATGCTCAAAACATAAGGCATACAACACATGCTTTCAAAGCAATGAAGAGGCCACCAAGGCAAGCATACAAGCACACCAAAGGGACTGAAATTACATGTTAGGTGATTCTAAACCACCAAAATGATGCAAGTAACACATGCTATACATTCGCAAACTTGAGGCCAACAAGCTTAACAAGCCACAAATGCAAAGGAGTTATACTAAGCATGCCAAAATTGATCCAAACAATCATGGACAGAGCTAAAGCATGGCAAAATAAGCGCAAAACATTCATACGTCTAAGCCCAATTCATGCTTGAACTAGGGTTAACAACCATAGGCATGTTAAGGCACCAAGAAGGCATTACAAAGCATCTATGCAAAACATGCAAGAAATACTAAAACCAACACATAGCAATGTTAAATTATGATATCCTAAGCATGAATAACAGTCCATACATGCTCAACACACACTCAAGCACAATGCTCCCTTAAGAGGCAAAACTTGCCCTTTTCAAGGACATCAAGGAGAGGGGGTGGCCCTCTCCTTTTGGAGACTTCAAGGCACCATCTCCACCACTGAAATCCCTCAAGATTTCAGTGGTGGTGAGGCCCAAGCACCAAAGTCTCGGATCTCTCACAAAATAGCACAAAAAAGGGCCTTTTCAAGGCCTAAGGGTGGTCAAACTTGCCCAAACCACCAAGCACTCTTAATAAACAATAAAGAGGCTTAAAAAACAGAACTTTTATGTGTTAAAGACTAAGCACAAAAACAGTTCAAAACTAGGCAAAAATGGAGTGCAAGAATGGGGTAAAAAGAGCTAGTTTCTTACCCTTGATGACCACCTTCACAAAGGTTGATGTTGTTGCTTCCTTAAGCTCTAATCCAGCCAAGAACTTCAAGAACAAGCCCTTAGAACCTCTGTCCAAAGGGGAAGGTGAAACACTAGGTGTTTGTGTGCAATAGTAAGGCACAAAACACCTAGACTAACAAGAGAGGGATAGAGATAGAATAGATATGAAATTTCTAACCTAAACCAGAGCTTCTCCCCTATCTAAAAATGGCTAAGTCTCTCAAGAACTTCCACCTTTTAGTCAAGAGAAGAGGCTTTTCTTTGTATAGGCACAAAACTTACAAGTTAAGCAAGCCTAAAGGCTCATCCCTCCATACACGTGTATGGAGGGGAGCAAAAAGTGATACAGCTGTCTAAAAATATCTGATAAAGCAGCTGTACAGTAGTCGGCAGGGCAAAATGGTCATTTGCCAAAATTGACTGCCGACCGGCACAAAGAGTGCCGACCGGCACAATATAGTGCCGGTGGCAACACCAACCAGCCGGTGGCCTCTAGCCACTGCCGGTGGTGTGTGGGGATGCCTCACAAGGCATTCCCTGCCCCTCCAAGGCAAAACACAAGTGTTTGGTGCAAAACCAAACACCAAACGGTCGAGTTTGGAGGTCCTGAGGCAAGGCGCGCGCAGCCGAGAACTCCGGGAACTCCAAACGAACACAAACATGGATAATCACCGAGTGTTCCAATGGTGACGTCCAAGTCTTGAGGACGGTCAAAAATGGGATGTCTACAGTTGCCCCTCTTTGACAGAACTCGAAAGTCATAACAATGACGGGAGTGAATGTCAAAGCCCAGAGACGACCCATTTTTGACAAGGCCGAAGACTTGGACGAACATACAAAGCGCAAATGGTTGAACTCGCAAGCTGCCTACGTATCCCTTAGGAATCAAACCAGCGTAGTTCAGGCATAGGCATACAAGCCGAGATAAGGTATGCGCCCGTAGGCAGGGGCAAGATGCAACTGACGATGCAAAGGCCGAGCATAACTTATGATCATGCAAAGAAAGCTGTAATGAAGCACACATGCGACAGTTATAAGCTAGCATGCGCCAATCTACACTACAATGTAGAAAGGATGTAAGAGAATTATGCAATTCTCAATACGTCTCACTCGGAGGATACAATACCTGTGCGGCTCGTCCGGTTGCACCGGCCTCAAATGAGCCGTACATACAATATCGTGCCTGCAAAGAAAGAAAACTTAGCAGGTACAATATTGTTAGCAACATGCATGACAATGCAATGATGTAATGCAAGATGATATGCAAAATATACAAAACTATGTATGAATAATGCAACTAATATGCAATGCAATTGAAACTATATGCAATGCAAACTACATGCAGGGCAATTGAATCATGATTCAATCATGAGCGGTCCGGAACCACACGAATGTCAAATAGATTGATGGGGGTAACAAGTCCGTCTTCCATAGAACGATGTCTGATCTATGAGTACTTCGCACGGACACAAGAACAAGTATTGGGTGGAATGACATAAGTGGGGAAACGACCCGCTGAGGAGGGAATAATGATCCTAATGCCGGATGCAATGATTACACTATAATACAATGGAAATGGATACAAGGGATATGGCACGCGGGCCAAACCGAGTCTTGCCTAGGAAAGGCATGTACGCATACGAACCGCGTCTAACACAGAAAATGTGCCGCAACCCTCAAACCAAGCTCATCAAGGAATAGGCGCGTACACAAAAAACTGTGCTTCGACGTGAAAAGTAGGGGCACATACCAGACCAAGCTCAACCTGGAAAGGCGCAAGCCATAGATGGAAGTGATGCAATGGATGCATGCAATGGAATGGATACAATGGATATGGCACGCGGGCCAAACCGTATCTCGCCTAGGAAAGGCATGTACGCATACGAACCATGTCTAACACAGAAAAGGGTGCCGCAACCTCAAACCAACATACCAGCGTGGAATAGGCGCATACACAAGCAGAAACTATGCTTCGACATGAAAAGTATAGGCACATACCAGACCAAGCTTGACAAGGAAAGGCGCGGGCCATAAATGGAAGGGATGCAGTGAAATGCATGCAACCTACAATGCAATATCTACAAATATGTAATGGATGAAATGCATGACAATGCAGATGATGCAATGACCATGATTGCAGTTTTCCCTATTCTTCCAACGGGATGGTATACTAGGTTGGTTCAGTATCCAGAATTGAGGCGTAAACACGCTGTCTCAACCTATGGGGCTTCCATACGGATTTCAAGCCGAGGGTACTCCCCTGGGTATTCAAACCAGACTTTAGTCTCGGAAATCCCGAACCTTTGTGTTCTAGGCATAAGCCGTTCAAACTCTAGTTTTCACCGTCCCAGTTGGTCTTCTAGGAACTCACCGCAAACACAGGCTGGTGGTTTTACCAGACCACCGAAAGTCGTTCGGGCACGACAAACACCAAAGGAATTGCACCTTCAGAGGATTTAAGGTCTCCTAGACCGGGATGCAAAATGTATGCATGACAATGCATGCGGTTTTGTTTGTTTTTTTTTTGGAAAGCAAATGATGCATGATGTTAAAAAAAAAAAAAAAAAAAAAAAAATGCAAAACAATGCATGTATATTTTTTGGTTTTTGAAATGCAAATGATGCATGATCTTTTTGTTTTTTTGATTTTGTTGTTTTTGAATTTTTTTTTTGAAATGCATGACATATGCGCCACCTACGATGATGCATGACAATGCGGTATTTACAATGGATGCATGATAATGCGGATGAGGCACGCATGCCGATGTATCGAAGGTTTTGCACCCTCCAAGGATTTAAGGTCTCCTAGACCGGGCATGATGGCGCGACGCACTCAGACAACGCGGCTTGAAGGTCTTGCACCTCCTGAGGATTTAAGGTCTCCTAGACCGTGCGTGTTTAAGGTCTCACCAGACCAGGGGCGTGTTTAAGGTCTCGTCAGACCATACGAAAAACGATGAGGTGCGCAAAATAGCGCGATAAAATGCACAATAAGATGCAAGATGAGGCACGCATACCTCATGGATGCAAAATGCAAAACGAAATGCAAATGAAATGCAAAGTGAAATGCAAATGAAATGCGAAGTGAGGCACACATACCTCAGGATGCAATGGAATGCAAATGAGATGCAAAGCGAGGCACACGTACCTCGAGATGCAATGGAATGAAAAATGAGATGCAAAGCGAGGCACACGTACCTCGAGATGCGATGGAATGCAAAATGAGATGCAAAGCGAGGCACACGTACCTCGAGATGCGATGGAATGCAAAATGAGATGCAAAGCGAGGCACACGTACCTCGAGATGCGATGGAATGCAAATGAGATGCAAAGCGAGGCACACGTACCTCGAGATGCGATGGAATGCAAATGAGATGCAAAGCGAGGCACACGTACCTCGAGATGCGATGGAATGCAAATGAGATGCAAAGCGAGGCACACGTACCTCGAGATGCGATGGAATGCAAATGAGATGCAAAGCGAGGCACACGTACCTCGAGATGCGATGGAATGCAAATGAGATGCAAAGCGAGGCACACGTACCTCGAAAAACGAGGCACGCGTACCTCGAGATGCAATGAAATGCAAAATGAGGCACACATACCTCATTAGATGAAAAATGAAATGCAAAACGAGGCACGCGTACCTCGAGATGCAATGAATGCAAAATGAGGCACACATACCTCATTGGATGGAAAATGAAATGCAAAACGAGGCACGCGTACCTCGAGATGCAATAATGCAAAATGAGGCACACATACCTCATTGATGGAAAATGAAATGCAAAACGAGGCACGCGTACCTCGAGATGCAATGAATGCAAAATGAGGCACACATACCTCATTGATGGAAAATGAAATGCAAGACACGCATGCCACACGAAAGTGCAAAACGGTGCAAGTCGCAAGGGACGTGCAAGACGGCGCGATGCGACGCCCGGACAATGTGATGGATGCATGCAACGCACACGGGGCAACTTTTGAATCTTATAAAAGACAAAAGGATACAAAAGGATACAATCTTTGCTTGAATTTGAGTGCCACGCACAGAAGACACGGTCCGAGGTCAAAACGGAGGCCGGTTGAGCATCGGGGATGCACTTTCTTGCACTTTCTTGAGCTATGAAGACCCAAAACTCCTCATTTGCCTAAAAAAGGCCTTGGGAACACCGGCTGGCTAGGTGGCCACCGGCTGGCCACCGGCTCAAAAATTCCACCGGCACAATATTGTGCCGACCGGCACAAAATAGTGCCGACCGGCAAAAGTTGCTGATCGGGGCATTGCATTTCCTCGGGCTTTATAAAATAGGGTTCTAACCCTTTTTTCACTTCTCCTCCGCCGAAAATCTCCCTTCTCTCTCTAGAGTGTTTTCTTTCTCTCTCATTTTCTTGCGTTTTCCCATTTCGTCGTTCGATTCGCGTTACTTCGCGTTTCGGACATTTTCCACCGATCGAAATTTCATTTCGGTGTCCTTTGCTATTTCCCTTTTCGGGACTTGTTCCCCTCGATTTTCTCTTCATTTCCGTGTATTTTCATCTTCCGGCCTTTCCGGCCATTTTCGGCCCGCTCGGGGTTGACTTTTCCGGTTGACTTTTCACATTCCGGCTTTCCGGCTATTTTCTCACCACCATTGCCATGGCTGACGATGTTCCACATGTCGGGACTCCCCCGGATCACGAGATGGATCCCGGGGTCGAGCTCCTCCCGTTGAGCGAGCGCCCTTCGATCCGGCGACCTATC
The DNA here is from genome assembly GCA_030407325.1 of Camellia japonica. Lineage (NCBI taxonomy): Eukaryota > Viridiplantae > Streptophyta > Magnoliopsida > Ericales > Theaceae > Camellia > Camellia japonica. Next base: position 39,293,315 of record JAPPVO010000016.1, read on the forward strand.
GCCCGGCTATTCACGTGCTTCCACCAGATGGGCTCCGCCACTTCCGCGGCTTCGATAGGGCTCTGGACCCGGAGCTCCTCCTGCGCGAGCCGACCTCGCACCTGTCCTTCGGCGCTTCCGAGGTAACATCTCTACTTTGTTTTATTTTCTGCAATGTAGAATTTTCTGTCGACTGCCGTAGCTAACTGCACCCGTTAACTGCTTAATTCTGACATGCCGTATACTGTAGTTGATTGTAGACAACTTCACAACTGATATCTGCTTAGGACCGACATATGCACACACACTGCACCAGCCTCAACCACCCGAGCACACGGCGCACATTGCACCTTACCGCGAACTCACCGACACCCGGCACTTATTTGAATCTGAAGAGCCTGCACGCATGCTAAACTTGCACTGAATCACGCAGACACGCTGACACATCACTCGCTAGTCATTCACTGAACATACCGGTACCCGGCATCTGTTTAAACTTTGAAAACTTGCACACATGCTAGATTTATACTGATCCGCACAGGAGCACTGACACATCACAGGCCGTAGTCCACCTACTGGTACACTGAAACCTGACATTTGCTTGCATCAGAAAAACGTACACACGTGCAGCATGTTTACACTGCACCACTCAAAAACACACTGACGCATCACATATTGTAGTTTACTGTAAGCGCACCGGCACCCGGTTTCCGTTTGAATCTGAAAACTCGCACGCATGCATTTGTATCGACTTTAACATGCTTCCTCAGAACTGTACTTCTCATATTGCTTTGCAACTATTTGCTTGAAAACAGGGAGATTCCCATGCCATCCGCGGGTATGGGAATGTCGCGGGTCGAGATTGGTACTTGGAGCTTCCCGAGGCGGTTCGACGCATCGTGGACGATGCGGGCTTCAGTTCCTTTTGCAGGGGTCTGACCCGGCTTACTGCCTGCCGGCCTCTTCTAGCTGCCCTGGCAGAGAGGTGGTGGGACACCACCGACTCGTTCCACCTATCCGCGGCGGGAGACATGACGATGACTCCCTACGACTTCTCGGTGCTCACCGGCATTGGGGTAGGGGGTGATCCGATCCCCTTCGACACCGACATGGACGAGTGGACCGCCGCTCAGATCTACTTGCTTGGCGAGGCGCCACCTCTTGCTCGTCCAGGCTTTGTCCGCTACTCCTGGTTCGAGGTGCAGTTCAGAGTGCAGCCTGCGTTGGTGGCGACGGCTCCGATGACCGAGGCGGCTGTAGAGCAGTACGCACGCGGCTTTTTGATGTTTTTGCTAGGGACGACCCTCTTCGCCGACCGGGCGAACACCGTGCCTCTCTGCCTACTCAGCGCACTGGTGGACGTCCGAGACATCTTGCGTTTTGATTGGGGTGGTGCGGCTCTGGCCACTCTTTACGGGTACATGAGCTCAGTCTCCCGTGGCAGCGGGCAGTTGCTTCGGAGGCTACTGGCGAGCTTGGGAGGTATGCCTTTCCTCTGCTTTACATTTCTTCTGTACTTTCTGTACTCTGCACACTGCACACACTGTAGTCTACTTTACACTTGCTGTATACTGTACACACGGCACACACATACTCTGCTTTATACTGACTGTACACTGTTCACATTGTACACTCTGCAAAATACACACAACACACGGCTCTGTCATTTCTGCTCTATTCTGTATTCTGCTTTATCTGATAAATGTTCCGACATCTGTCTTGCAGTTGTGGGTTTACGCCTACTTTCCCAGGCTGGAGCCAGTGCCGGAGACGGAGACTCTTCTAGTCATTCCTTTCTCACGCCGCTATGATGGGAGATGCACCCGGAGGCCGCGAGAGACTTTCAGCTTCTTTCGTCGCTACTTCGACACCATTACTCCCGCCGAGGTACGTTTTACTTGCAGTTTACTTAAGCTTCGCTTTTCCACTGTATATTTGCAATACCAGTAGGTAACAAACTGTATTTCAATTTCAGATCACCTGGCAGCCGTGGGCTCCTCTGCCAGCGATGGTGCGGGATCAGTTTGCCGGCGCCTTGAGACCTCGCGTTACCGGATTTTGCTAGAGGGCCCGGTCTGTCGGGCTTGGTACCTAGGCGAGCGTTTCTTGCGTCAGACCTTAGGGTTACCTGAGCAGATAGTCCCGGTGCACCTCCTGAGCATATGAGGGATACCGAGCGTTTCACCGCTGAGCAGATGGCGGACTACACCATCGGTTGGGAGGCGGACGGCTTCAGAGGCGAGGGCGATTACTCAGAGTACGTCCGGACCTTCATCATGCGGCCGCTGAGTGGTGGTCGCCGAGCTGAGAGAGAGAGACCTGCGGCCCGGCGGCCGGAGCAGGAGTAGGAGGAGGAGCGCCGAGGAGGGCTCGAGTCGCGGCAGAGGCGGGGTTCAGAGAGGACGGGGCCGGTTGGCCTGCTCTGCCCACTATGCTGACATACAGAGGGCAGGGTGGGGAGACCTTTCAGATCCCCTTTGCTCCTCCCCCGGCTGGTCATGAGTTGGCCGGTATTCCCGACTTGCCTCCGGTATGTATCACTTCATTTGTATCTTGCATTGTCATTCCATTTCAGTTTATTTGATATTCCACAGAATACTGATGCATCTGATACTTTTGCAGGCGTCCTCCGAGTACACCCGGCAGTCCGTGGAGTTGAATGCCTCCATGATGGGGATGCTGCAGCGGACCTTCGACATCTTGGCTCTTTACAGCATTCCGGTATGTTTCTCTGACTGTTTCATACAATCTGATGTACTGCGCAAAACCTGATAAACTGCTCACGGCACTCACACTGTACTCATACACTGCATTCTGCACTGATAAACTGCTCACGGCATTCACATACACTGTACTCATACACTGCATTCTGCACTGATTCACTGCTCACGGCATTCACATACACTGTACTCATACACTGCATTCTGCACTGATTCACTGCTCACGGCATTCACATACACTGTACTCATACACTGCATTCTGCACTGATTCACGCATTCACAGTATTCTGATGCTTCTTTCATGCTTTTTCAGCCTCCCTTCCAGATTCCTCCGGTGGGTGGCGCTCCAGCTGGACCTCCCATTTCTACTCGGGATGGCAGAGCTATCCCGCACCAGAGGGGGCATACTTCGCCGGAGCAGCTCGCGGGCTCCGGTTCCGGATGATGAGTCTGAGGCAGAGACAGAGGCGAGGAGCTGATGAGCTCGGACTCGAGCTCAGAGTGAGCCCTAGTGGTGCCCTGTGATGCTCCTGGACTTCTCCAGGAAGAGGCAGGACAGATTGACGGCCGAGACATTTGATACAGATTTTTGCTGTTTTTTTCTTTTTTATTTTCTCTTTTTGTAGTTGGATACTTTTGTACTGCCGCAGGCAGATTTTTGTTTCCAAAACTTATGTACTTGAAAGAGATATATGAAACAAACTTTTTTCTGAAAAATGTTATATTGTATATATCTGCGTATTTCATACTTTGCACTGCATTGCATCATGTTACACCTCAAATGTAAGTGAAAATGATTTGTTTGTCTGAAAATTGAGCAATTGTACTACGATAATCGGATAACCAACCAATTAACAGCAAACAACTCATACAAACCACTGCTTGAACAAATAACAGCCCATACTCTACTGGGGATTGATCTGCATACAGCTCATAACACAGCTCTCGGCTCATTCTGCACACAGCAAACCCTGAACAAATAACCCAATCTGACAAGACGGATCAGAAAACTGAAACGGTTGAAGTTGAAACACACTCGGATGTCCCAAATTTCCTTTTCTTCTCTTGCTTCGCACGAATGTAGAGAATGGCACAGCATCCTGAGCACAAACGATTTTTTGAAATAAAGAAGGGTTTTCAACCGGGGTATCGAGCCTACACAGAACACAGCGAGACAGACTCAAACAGAAAACAAAAGGCACACGACCTAACACAACGAGACCACTCGGAAAAGACTCAAAGCCAAATTGAGCCGACAAATCAAAAGACACGACACACGGACATGTTTACAAAAAGACCTCGAATCTCGAGGAGCCAATTCCTCCGGGTATTTCCCACCCTTTCTGATTTGTGATACTCACATCACTCGGCCCTCAGGCTCGGTTTTTCTCTCAAAACCCTCTTCTCACTTTTCTCTGCTTACACCTCTCTATTCTTTATTCTCTCATTTTTCATCCCTCCCCAGGGTGATTGATGGATGAATAGAAGTCACAGGTTCACGCCCAACACTGTTAGCTCACGGCTATTTCTTCTGACGAATGGAGCGCCTTTCGCGAGTATGTTGAGGGAAAGACAGAAGACCTGACTCAACTGTGCCCCTAGTTCGTCACTTTGACCATTTTTTTTTTCTTCTAAAACAGTTTTGATCAAAATGAGAGTCAGATTACACACTTATTCGATTTTTGATTTGAAAATCATGCGAATCAGGCTGTGCACTGAAAATTCTCCTTTTGGGTCCAAACATGGTCCAATTTTGAAAAATGAAATAGTTTTCGAGAAAATAAGTCAACTTCAGTGAAAATTTTCAAAAACTATTTTTGCAAACAGTCAACGCTCAACGAGCGCGGAACTTACCCTCGAGATATGCAACCTCGGATCGGAGGCAATGGAAAATTGCCCCTGGCTTAAAGGGGGATAAGGCAACGGAAAGTTGCCCCTGGTTTGGGCAACTCAGGGCAACTTATGGCATGCATGGCAACGGAAAGTTGCCCCTTGTTTGGATGATGCCGCGGCACATTGTAAGCCAGTCCTTGTTGACGACGATCGGACCCTCGGACGCGGAGGAGACGAAGACGGTTTGAATCAATATATGGACACAGTCACCTGGAAGGTGTTGGTGGTTGGACTTCAAGAGAAGTTAATCACGTAGTTCCGGTTGCTGCAATCGAGACTTGGATTCGGAGGAGGCAAAAGTGATCAAAACCATGACATGGACTGAGACGCTATGGAAGCGTTGGGGGCTGGACTTCAGATGAAGTTGCCTACGTATCCCAAACATGGGAATCAAGCCTTACGTAGTTCCGGTTAAGGTACACTCGGGTATTTTAACCTTCACTGTTTAGGCTCTAACTTTTGCCAAGGCGCCCAATGCGGGTTTTCGACCTTGCGAGCTATGTTTTTCTTCTTTTTTTTTTTCTTCTCTTTGCATTTTCATTTCTTTTTTCTTTGCTTTTTTTTGTTCTTTTTCTCTTCTTTTTTGTTTCTTTTTGTATTTTTTCTTTTTGTTTTTTTTCTTTGCTCTAACTTTTGCCTGGCCGCCCTTCCGGGTTTTCGGCCCAGCGAGCCTCTCAAAGGGTAAAAGTGTAGCAAGCCCATGCCAAATGGTTTTGAGATTGAAGCCTCTCTGTATCCAGGAGAGACTGTGGGTTGATTTGCAGGAAAGTCCATCACGGTTGCTTCTCGAGCTTTGCTTGGTGGGATCTGATCTCCCTGATCTGACTTTGAGGCCTCTTGCTCGAGGGCTGCTTCAAAATGGGCCACACAGGCGTTTCATGGCACGTTGAATGTTCTGAACGGATTCCGGTTGCAACAGATAAATCGAATCTTGAGGCCGAGAGCGATCCTGGGCTACACAATCTCAAGAGCGATTCCACACAAGTCTTCGCGAGACTGCACAAAATATTTTGTTTTTGAAAGTTTTTAAGAAAGCGACAAATCGCTCGTGCTGAAGATAGTGTGGAACCAGTCTGGATCAGGCCAGGGTCCTTCTCTTCTCAGTACTCGACAAGCATGATTCATTCATGAAAAGCTTAGCATGCGTTCCTTTTTCTCAAAATGATCAAAATTTTACAAAACCCGAGGAATTACTTCGTTTTCATCACCGCAGTTTGAAAAGGGTTTTATGAAAAGCTTAGGTCATCATAACGATGTTCAAGGCAGAGAGAGCAGGCGGTATGTACTGTCGTTCCATTCACACCTTTGGCACGGCTAACTCGAATAGCAACAAATACGGCACATGATAGCCACGGCTGTTTCATTCAGATTTGTTGGCATAACTGGCTCCTGACAGAAACAGACTCAAAAAGCAAAAACAACTGTTTATAAGAACGGTGTTTGAGGCAACAACCCCGAAATCATGGTATTCTATACAAGAGGGACTGACTCATTACAATTAGACAGACCCTTAAGCAAAAGGAATGTCTCAAAACAATGAGACAGGCTCAAGACAAAACAGAAGACTGACTCGACACCCAAGTCAGAATTTACAGAAATTAATAGATGCCCAAAAATGCGTGCCAAACGCCACATCCAAAAATGCGCCAAGACATTGCCCACAGGCGGTTCACCTTCTGATTACATACTCGCAGTATCTGTGTCCTCAAAATCCAACAACTGTAGTGACTGACTTGCGAGGTAGGGGAGGATAACCTCGTTGTCAATCAATCCTGCACCTCGTGACGGAGGCGAAAACAATTGTCAGTGGCATGGCCTGTCTGCTGTGGTACGCACAGTACTGAGAAGCATCATGTGGCAGGGAGATTCTTCGGTAGGGGCCGGGGCTCCAAGGGTTTGAGATCCCCTTTTTGGCCAAAATAAGTGCCCTAGACAAGGCATGTAAAGAGTGGAAGACCCTGTGCCCTCGGGGCAGTATTTCGGGGCCTGAGCACTCTTGCTAGATGCACTAGCGAACGGATCGGCGGGTGCGGCCTTGGATTTCTGATTTCCCGGATGCAAGGTTGGGAGGGAAGAACTGTTTTGGCATGACGGGGCCTATCCCGATTCTCTGATTGACTGGAACTGCCCTCAGGCGGAGTGGGGAAAGCCTCCACAGCTTTTGACATAACTGCAGATATCTGTTGCTTGTTCATCCCTGGCTTTCAAAGCCTCTACTGCCCACAGCAGTTGTTCGATAGGGTCGGCATCTGTCTTCATCTTGCCTTTATCTCTGGCCTCGGCCTGATTTAGAACTTGGTTTGATGCGTCGTTGCCATAGCTGGAGGCCATCTCCGGTTGGCTGAGTTCAATTACAATTCGCCCCAACAACGGGGGCTCCTGGGGTACAAAGCCTCCGACATATGGTGCGGCTGGCGGCGAAACTGACATCCATAGGCGAGATCCGTCACGGATCTTTGAAGATCACCTATCATCCCATTAGTTCAAATGTAGTGGGCTCACGAGCCTGATATAGCTGGGGGCCCAAACTGGGTGCGCGGCCGGCGATCTGGGCGGATGCGGCATGTCAACAGTAGTTTCATCCTGTAGGGTGATTCTTGATCCAACGCGGCCGTCATGACCACGATTCTTCTGAATTCTGCGTCATGCTAAGTCCTGCCTCAGCAAGGAGAAGACACTAACTGTTCTGGATCAATTCTCTGAATCTCTGAACTGAAACAAAACAAGCAGCATTTCAGCCCCAACAGATCAAACACAGGTGTAGTCACAACTGTACTCTACTACTGATCACTGTTCCCAGAATCACTGTTCAAACTGAACTGATACCCGCAGACACAACTGATTCTCAACAACTGATACTGGTGCCCTCAGGCCGGATACCCAAACTTGCAAACTGATATATGCGTTCCCTGCAGAGATACACTCTAAAAGCACATACAGGTAAAGAGAGCCAATACACCCCTATGTTGGGGTAGGGTTTCCCTGTCCTATTTTGTCAGGAGCTAGGGTTTCACTACGCACACAGCGGTTTCAAACAACCTATATCGGGTAAGCAACCTGTCCTAGTTTGGAATGGTCACTATGGATCCGAATATGCACTAGGTCGAATGGTCGAAAAGGGTGCCCCGGTAAAACCGGGGTTTGTGTTCCCATACTGGCAGAGCCCGCAACCGGTCAGCCTTATGGTCATGCCTTGACAAGACAAGCCTCCGGCAAACCGCTCAGGAATAGCAGATGGCCAACACGGTGTCCTAGGCGCACCAATGCAAATGCAATGCAAAGAGACACATAAATAGTCAAAACAGGATATCACGAGTTCGAGTCAAGCTCTCTAAACTCCCCAGCAGAGTCGCCAGAAACTGTAACAAGCCCGCGGGGGACCTCGCTACAGCTCGGACTCTCCTTTTGTTGTTGTTGCGATTCTAAATCTGAACCAAAGAGTCCAAACTCTGGCAAATCGTTTTTGAGAAAAACAGATTTTTGAAAAGAAGTGCCAAACATGGACTGCTTTGCCAGATTACAGAGTCGCCACCTAAATATTTTTAAAATGGGAAATTTAGGAAACCCTGACTCGGTGCCGAAGGCCACGTGTCCGTCATCACCAAATGTCTTGGCTCGGGAGCTTGGGTACGATCGGGGAAGGTCAGCTATGAGCACCCCCTTTCGCCCGGTCCGAAGACCGGCCTCTACTAACCGTGATATCCGATTTTGAAAACATTACATGCTCTTATCCCAATTATTAGCCTAGAATTACTATGTTATGCGCACAGCAAACAAGTATAGACTAGATTGCCTAATTTGGAAACAAACATTGCATATCCGTTTGTTTTGAAAATGTTTCGGAATTTGCTACTCGCAAGTAGGCTAAAACACGGATTTCAATGAGTTTTCCCAACTCAGACAATCCAACCTCCACCCACAGGCATTCAAACAGTTTATCTCATAAGCACCTAGCCGCATGGTAAGCATACTGTCATGGCAACATTCACACGCATGTGGTATGCTAAAGCGTAAATACTTACATCGTACTCCGTGCCAAAACAAGAAACTAGTTAGCAAACATGCATGTCCTAGTTCATGTTAAGTGGCTAATGCACAACAGGATGCAATTTAGAGTAGGCTCGGCTAACCCTAGAATGGCATGCGAAATGCTACAACTATCACGTATTCAATTGGAATTGGAAATACGATGCAGTTTGTATGATGTACCGAGCCCGGTGCATGTAAACAAATGCATGGATGCACGCATGCATTGCATAAGGTATGCTAAAATAAGTATGCCCTAATCTACCAACGTAAGCAGGTAAATAAAAGGGAAGAAAGAAATGGGGATTGGAAGACATACACCCACTCACACACACTTATTACAAATTTGCCCTCACTCGGAGGGACCAAAAGAATATACAAATTAATTAACTACGCAAGCTAATTAAAATATTACAAATTTCACTAAATTAATCAAATAAATTAATTAATCTAATTAAAGCAGTAAACCGCCTCGGGATGAGGACCGGATGCAACACGCGCTCGGGACTGGCTCGGAACCGCACTGCCATGCACGGATTGCCTCTGTTTCCTCTGCTCTCCTCCTCAGAAAATTGCCAAAGTCCCAGAAGTACCTCTCAGGGCACTGGGGAGTACCACCGGCTGGGGTAGAGCACCACCGGCTGAAGGAGGAGGCCACCGGCACAAAATTCATCCATCGGCAGCTTGTTTACTGCCGGTCGGCACTAAACACTGCCGGCCGGCACTAAATGCCTGCAAAACCTGCAACTCACAGCAGCAGAGGACAACAACATGCATGGCAATGTGATTCAAGGTATTTATGCACTACACACACCCCTTATCATGTTTTTGACTCAAGGGGGCATGTGCCTCGATTCCCGGACCACCAATCACGCATTTCCATGCATGATGGCCCAAAGAACCAAGAGTGCAACTTGATTTCAAATGCATGCAATGCAAACAAGCAAACAAGGGTGCTAAACCTCTATCATACTCCACTTCAAGAGGTCAAACATGCACAATGCAAATGCAACCCTAAGCATGTCAACTAGGCATGCAACATGGACTATGCAACATACTTATGCAAAGGGTTCAAGCAAGCATTCAAGACAAGCATGCAAACCAATTAAATGATGATCTTACACATGACTTAGGCAACTCAAATAGGCTTAAAATCAGTGGCCAAAATGCTAAATCATGAGGGCCAAACACACATGCACACATGCACAAGTTAAGGCACCAACACTTAAGCATAATTAAGCAACTCTTAAACACACCTAAGAGGCACAAATATGGACCATTAGTATGCATAGTAAGCTCTGAAAAGCATGCAAAACATGGTGCCAAACCAACTAACAAAGCAAGCCAAACATGGCATACAAATGGTCCAAGCATTAAGGCAAGCCAATGAAGCTTTGAACCACACCTAGTACAACCACGCATGGTAACACTTAACCAATTAAAAACAGATTTTTAACATATAAAACTAAGTCTAAAGGACCACCTAGATGGCATCTAGATGACATGAAACCAAAGGCATGCATTAAGGCCAAAACATGGAGCATACAACACATGCTTTTGAAACACTAAAGAGGCAACTAAGGCAAGCATACAAGCACACCAAAAGACTGAAATAGCATGCTAGGTGGTTCCAAGCCACTAAAATGATGCAAACAAGGCATGCTATACATTCATGCTCTTAAGGCCAACAAGCCAAATACAAAGAGGCTATATAATGCATGCTAAGATTGACCAAAACAACTTAGGACAGACCTAAAACATGGCAATATAAGCACAAAATCTTCACAAATGCAAGCCTAAAACATGCTAGAAACTAAGGCACACAAGCTAGGCATGTTAAGGCATCAAAGAGGCATTACAAGGCAACTATGCTAAGCATGCATAGGGGACCAAAACCAACTTATAACAATGTCATATTAGGGCATAATAAATATAAAATGCAGCCAAGACATGCTCAACAAACAATCAAACATGGTGCTCCTTTGGAGGCCAAAACTTGCCCTTTCCAAGGACATCAAGGAGAGGGGGTGGCCCTCCCCTTTTGGAGACTTCAAGGCACCATCTCCACCACTGAAATCCCTCAAGATTTCAGTGGTGAGAGGCCCAAGCACCAAAGTCTCGGATCTCTCACAAAATAGCACAAAAAAGGGCCTTTTCAAGGCCTAAGGGTGGTCAAACTTGCCCAAACCACCAAGCACTCTTAATAAACAATAAAGAGGCTTAAAAAACAGAAATTTTATGTGCTAAACACTAAGCACAAAAACAGTTTATAAGCTAGGCAAAATGGAGTGCAAGAATAGGGTAAAAAGAGCTAGTTTCTTACCCTTGATGACCACCTTCACAAAGGTTGATGTTGTTGCTTCCTTGAGCTCCAAATCAGTCAAGAAGCTTGAAAACAAGCCCTTAGAACCTCTGTCCAAAGGGGAAGGTGAAACACTAGGTGTTTGTGTGCAATAGTAAGGCACAAAACACCTAGACTAACAAGAGAGGGATAGAGATAGAATAGATATGGAATTTCTAACCTAAACCAGAGCTTCTCCCCTATCTAAAAATGGCTAAGTCTCTCAAGAAGTTCCACCCTTTGAGTCAAGAGAAGAGGCTTCTCTTGTATATGCACAAAACTTACAAGTTAAGCAAGCCTAAAGGCTCATCCCTCCATACACGTGTATGGAGGGGAGCAAAAAGTGATACAGCTGTCTAAAAATATCTGATAAAGCAGCTGTACAATAGTCGGCAGGGCAAAATGGTCATTTGCCAAAATTGACTGCCGACCGGCACAAAAGAGTGCCGACCGGCACAAAAGAGTGCCGACCGGCACAATATAGTGCCGGTGGCAACACCAACCAGCCGGTGGCCTCTAGCCACTGCCGGTGGTGTGTGGGGATGCCTCACAAAGCATTCCCTGCCTTCCAAGGCAAAACACAAGTGTTTGGTGCAAAACCAGACACAAAACGGTCAAGTTCGGAGGTCCTGAGGCAAGGCGCGTAGCCGAGAACTCCGGGAACTCCAAACGAACACGAACATGGATAATCACCGAGTGTTCAAGCGGTGACGTCCAGGTCTTGAGGACGGTCAAAAATGGGGTGTCTACACTGGTATGTGTATCTCTATGGCAGAAACTGAAACCTCAACCCAACTGTTTACTGCTAAGGTAGACCACTGCTCTGGTAACCTCTGCTCAGACACACTGCGCTTTCTCGGTCTTCTTCTGACAACTGGGGGTAGAGAATGAAACACTGGCTGTCCGTCAACCAGATCCTCAGATCATTGAGCCGACGACCTCTTGTCCAAAGTGCTTGGGAATATCTACTAGGTCGGAAGCAATTGTGCTAAAACTGCCCTAGCAAAAAGATAAATAAAGCAAAAAGGAAAAATAACACATAAACGAACAGCATAACAGCTTAAATACACAACACACAGTCGGGCATAACAACACACGGTTGATAAGCTGAATACACTGTCCTCAAACACTGATCATTATCCCTGAATCCTGTCCCGAAAACTGAATCGATACCCGCAGATAACTGATTCTCAAACACTGACTGATGCCCGCAGCCTGATGCCCAAACTCATAAACTGATCATGCATTTCCTGTAGAGACGCACTCTAAAAGCACATAACAGATAAGTGAGAGCCAAAAACACCCCTATGTTGGGGTAGGGTTTCCTGTCCTATTTTGTCAGGAACTAGGGTTTCACTACGCACGCAGCGGTTTCAAACAACCTATATCGGGTAGCAAACCTGTCCTAGTTTGGAATGGTCACTATGGATTCCGAATATGCACTAGGTCGAATGGTCAAAAGGGTGCCCCGGTAAAACGGGGTTGTGTTCCCATACTGGCAGAGCCCCAACCAGTCAGGCCTTATGGCATGCCTCTGACGCTCAGGACAGATGGCCAACCACAAACAACCACAAAAAACAAAAACGGTGTCCTAGGCGCACCAATGCAAATGCAATGCAAAAAACACACAAGTGTAGTCAAAACCAGATATCATGAGTTCGAGTCAAGTTCTCTAAATCCCCAGCAGAGTCGCCAGAAACTGTAGACGTCCCCGAACGCCCCGGGAGGGATGAGTCCCCCGTTCCGTTCGTTTGGGCTCACTACAGTTCAGGACTCAAATGTCACGGTTCTTAATCTGAACCAAAGAGTCCAAATCCGGCAAATCGTTTTGAGAAAACAGATTTTTGAAAGAAGTGCCAAACATGGACTGCTTTGCCAGATACAGAGTCGCCACCTAAATATTTTATTTTTGGGAAATTTAGGAAACCCTGACTCGTTGCCTAAGGCCACGTGTCCGTCATCACCAAAGTTGCCTCGGCTCGGGAACTTGGGTACGATTGGGGAAGGTCACTTCGTGAGCACCCCCGCTCGCCCGATCAAAGATCGGCCTCTACTAACCATGATATCTAGTTTTGAAAACATTATGCGTTCTTATTCCGGTTATTAGCCTAGATTTACTATGTGATGCGCACAGCATACAAGTATAGACCGGGTCGCCTGAATTGGAACAAAACATTTCATGTTTTTTTGAAAGATGGTTTGCTACTCGCAAGTAGGCTTAAAATGCAGATTTTGCCACCCTCAGGTGGGCTTAGAAAAGATGGTTTTGCCACTATCTAGTGGGCTTAAAACTCACAGTCAATGCATTGTTCCAATCCAAATAACCCAACCTTCACCCACAGGCATTCAGGCAGTTATATCACATAAGCAAATAGCCTCATGGTAAGCATGCTATCATGGCAGTCACTCACACACATGCAAGGATGCTAAAGCATAAAAACTTACCGAGTACTCCAAGCCAAAACAGAAGCTAATTAGAAATCCATGCATGATCCTAACTATACAGAAATGCCTAATGCAACACATGCAAAAATGCAACTAAGCAGGCTCGGCTATTCTAAACATGGCATATGGAATGCTACAGCTAACATGTATTCAACTTGGAATTGAAATACAATGCAGTAGTATGATGCGCCGAGCCCGGTGCATGCAAAACAGATGAATGAATGCAAACATGCTATCATACTGTATGCTAATTGAAACATGCCCTAATCTAACCATCATAAGCTGGTAAATAAAAGGGAGAAAGACGTGGGGTTGGAAGACATACATCACGCACACACTTATTACAACATTGCCCTCGCTCGGAGGGTCCGAATAAATAATATACAGTCCCAAATGAATAATTACAGTCCGAATAAATACAAAATCCTAATTAATTAACAAATTAATCTAGGAAAGCAGTAAATTAGCATGCAAGCTAGGGACTGCCTCGACTCTGCTCCGGATGATGAATGATGCATGTTCGGGTTGCTTGGCGCGGAAATCCATCGATGCCCCGATTAGCCTCTGTTTACAATTGAGCCGGAATATTGCGCGAAGTCCAAGAGATTGCCGGTTTTGATTTGCTGCAACAGAGAGCAGGAAAGGGGCATGGCAATGTATTTTCACATATGTATGCTTGACTACTCTTCAGGGAGTGTAGTCCTCGATCCTCGTGCCACCAATCACGCATCTCGATGCATGATGGCCGAGGAGTCGATTGCATGACTCAATATGGAATGAATGCACATATAAACACAACAAACCTAGACTCCATCATGGATAATCCGGAGTGTCGGCGACGGGAATTGAGACACGTTCCGTCACTCGGAGTACGAAACGTCCCTCGTTTCCCGTGCTCGGGCTAACTCCTATCCCAAACACAATGCAATATGCATGACATGCATGAATGCAACTAATATACAACCTAGCATACACAATGCTATGAAATGGCATACACAATGCTCGATGTAACACGCACACACGATGCTCTAACATACAACCTAGCATACGCAATGCTATGAATGAAATGGCATACGCAATGCATGATGGACTTACACCAACATGAGTGGACCTCAGCCACACTCACATCAGTGGCCATTAGATGAAATGAGACACTCGAGATGCGTGCACATGCACGCAAACCGAGGACCGACCCTAAGGCACGAATGCCACTCTACCAAAGCATGGCAAGGCATGGAATATGGCATACAAACATGCGAATTTCAGCACTAAAATATGATGCTAAACAGCCCCGAAACATGGCAATATGGCACCCGATGCATGAGATGAACCCCGAAACTCAAAACTAGGCATACGCAATGACCTATAGCTATACAAAGCATGCATTATTTGATCATGAAGCATGAAGACAGAGTCAAGGCAGTCCCAAAACATGAACTTTCTTAGTTCAAAGCATGGCCAAAAGTGCTAGCAAGATGGCTAAAGTAGCATGCAATTTTGACTAGCAAACATGGTTTACATGGCAAGTATATGAAGCACATGGAATCTCACCAAACCAGCAAAAATCAGTGAACAAAACATGTGAAAATATGACCAAATAATCACTGAAATGCAGCCAACATGTGCAAAAATGAGGAGCTCCTTTAGAGGGCCATGCAAGGAGTTATCAGGCACATACAAGATAGACATGAAGCATGACCAAAACAACTCTGGAAATAAAATATGGTAGTCCTAAAACTCACCAAATTGGGCCTGAAAAGTGGCTAAGAAGCATGCAAAGAGAGGTCCCTTTGGAAGGCCAAAATGACCACCAAACAAGTCAAGGTGAGAGGGGGTCACCCCCCTCTAATTTGGAGGCTCAAAACAGTGTTCCAGCCACTGAAAATCAGTGGCTAGAAGGCCAAACAAAGCATGCAATTGGAGCTTAGGTGTAAGGCTCAAAACAAGGGACAATCAAGCATACAAGGAAGCATGTGACCTCAAATAAGAAAATGCCCTTGATAAAACATGAAGATGATGTCAAAACAAGCCTTTTTCCAGTTTATAACAAGTCTCAAAAATGAACATAAATAGGGCTAATCTATCATGCAAAAATGGCCCTAAAAGAGAGAATAGAGACAAGGGACAGCAGCTGGCCCCAAATGGCAAAGAGCCCTTCAACAAAATTGAAGAGGGGCTCAAAACAAGGCACTTTACAGTTTACATCAAGTCTCGAAAATGAACAAAAGTGAGGCTAAATCAACATGCAAGAAAAAGGCCTAAAAGAGGGATAAAGAGGCAAGTGGTAGCAGCTGACCTCAAACAGAGGAGAGCCCTTCAACAAAGTTGAAGAGGGGCTCAAAAAAAGACATTTCACAGTTTATGACCAAGTCCAAAACAGCTCACAAATAAGCCTAAAATATCATGCAAAAATAGGCCTAAAAGAGAGTTTAAACACAAAGGGTGAGGAGGAGACCTCAAACAGAGAAAGACCCTTGATCAAACATGGAGATGAGCTCAAAATATGACTATTTACAGTTTGGTCGGAGCCCAAAAATGTAAGAAAAGGCTAAATATGAACAAAATAGGCAAGAAAGAGGGAAAGAGACTCACCCTTGTAGCCAACTTCACAGCTTTTGGTCCAAGAAAGGTGCTCCTAGCCTCTGAAATCAGCCTCAAGTGCTGGAATGGAGTGTGGAGGTGTGGTGCTATGATTGGTGTAGAAATGTGGAACCAAGGGTTTTGAGGTTGAGAGAGAGAGAGAGAGAGGGAGAGTTGAATGCAAGGCTCAAACAAATTTTTGTAACCCTTAAAATGAGCTGGGGCTGGTGGTTTATAGAGAGAGGAGTGGAGAAAAGGGGGGGAAAATCAAATTCAAATTTCCCCCCCAAAAGACCCCCCTCGGATACAGGATCTGGGGGGAAACAGAGGGTGCAGCTGTAAGGAACCAGGTGAGAGGGTCATGGCCGGCCAGGTTCAGAGGGTTCAGGTGGCCGGCCGGCCACCTCCCCTGGCCGGCCGACCAGGTTCAAAAGGGTCAAGCAAGAAAAGCTGGCCGGCCACCCATATTGGTGGCCTCCCATGTGTGCACAACACAGCTATGTGGTCAAAACCCTGAAAATGTGAACCAGGAGAGAGAAAAACCAACTTTCTAGAGGGGTTAAAAGGGTTAGGAACAATTGTTGGCCGGCCATGTCATATTGGTGGCCTCCAGGTGTGTACAACACAATATGTGGTTGAGGGCCAAAAGAAAGTGGCCCGGGAATGGTCAACACCAGCTTTCTAGCGAGGAAAACGGGCGACGGAGAGCGATGAAGGAATAAAGCTGGCTTTTCAGAACAATTGCTGGCCTCCCACCCTTCTACAAGCTTCCTAACAATGAAAATGAGGTCTCCACCAAAAATGAAACAAAACGGATGCAAAACGAAGGTTCGGGGGCCGAAACACGCGACCCGGGGCCCCGAAAACTGACTATTAAGCACCGGAGGTGGTGTTCGACCACGAAGTTGGTCTCTCGGACCACAGTGTCCCTCAAAATGGGAGGAAATAAGGTGTGTGCCAAAAACCGGAGCAAACGAAGGTGGTTAAGCGGTTCCGAACCGAGGCACACGGCCAACGGCTCCGAAAAATCAAAAACCGAGCTCCAAACGGGAAAAATGGCCTACGACCACGAAACGTAGCCTACGGCCACTAAGAGATGGTCTACGAGACCTCTCCCTCCCTTCGGGAAGAGAAAATAGAGAAAACAAAGCCTGGTTCGCAAACTGAGGCAAAGCACAGAAAAGCCCGGAAGTTCGGAGGCAAGGCTCGCAGCCGAGACCCTGAAACCTCTGAACGAGCACGATATGCAACATCACCAAGCGCTCAATCGGTGACGTCTGAGTCTTAAGGTCGGTCAAAAATGGGGTGTCTACACCTATCAGCCATACTATATACTTGTCGCAAGAGAGCTCCGCGAAGATGGAAACCCTCACCTTCATGCCATGGTTCAATGCACAAAGAAGATCTAAACCTCCAACCCGAGAATTTTTGATCTCACTGGAAGCAACAGCAGAATATACCATCCAAATATAGAAAAACTCCATTCTCAAACAACAAGTCGACCGTATATACAAAAAGAGGGTGACTTCGTATAATTGGGAGAATTTTCATCAAAGGAAAAAAGTCCTTCGAAGAACAGAGATGAACCCTGGCAGGGAATATTTGTAGAAGCAGAAACGGAGGAACAATTCATTGCACTCTATAAAAAAAGATGTTTCACTGATTACGTCACAAAATACCCCCAATTATAAACATTTTCGAGAGATCATTACAAACGAGAGCGGCTCTCATATACTAGTCCCTTTAATTCATTTCCTTTTTTAAATAAAAAAATAAAAAAATGGGCAGAAAATAATATTTTGTTTGTAAGTTAGAATTTTGTGAAATACGAACTATATCAAAATTGTTATTTCTTTGTAGTCCGTCCAAACATCAACTGGGAAGAACCGGTCCACAACTTTTATTCCGTAACAAACGTATTCTCTGCCCTTCCCACCAACGAGCTTGAATCTCATTTTCTTTAGCATCCGAAACCTGTCAGACTGGTTAGAATCAACAATCCAGGTCTCAGGATTACCTTCGCCAACTCCATTAAATATATTGTTAGGTCTAGGGACAGAATCTGACGAACTATTATCACTTATGACAAAAAACAATATGTGGTGGACCACAGCTTCGTCTTTAGCATCTTGTCCCAATTGAACATTCCCAATTAATTTTATACCCTTAACCACGATCTTGTTTGATTGACAGTCAGATCTTTTATTACCCAACTCAATACCATTAAGCAATCTTGCCACACCTTTATTATCAAATTCAATGTGCCTGTTTGGTGCAGCTTAAAAGCTGCTTATTTCAGCTTTCAACTTAATTTAAGCTATTTTGATGTGTTTGGTTTAGCTTAAGAATGCAGCTTATAGCTTTTTGTAAGTCAGAAATCAGCTTATTCTTTGAGTGGGGCAGGAGATGCTTAATTTATAAGTCAGAAATCAGCTTATGTTCATAGTTATAAGCTATAAGCTGTTAAGGCATAAGCTATAAGTATTTTCCCACAGCTCTACCAAACAGGGACATCCCTTAATTGTTCATCGTGTAGTTGCAACTTCCTTACTCCCATCGTGGTCTTCGTAATATATCGAGGAATATTCTGAACATGCCGTCTGCGTACATATGCTGCCTTAAAAGGTGCACGATTATGGTAACTACGTTTATATCTACTGGTCGCCACCTAGAAAAGAAAGAGAAATGATAAATATGTTATGTATAGTGATACAGTACAATAAGATATATATTTAAGGTAAATAGATGTGGCATAATATGATTAGAGTTAGAACAAAATTGACAACTCTGATTATCAAAATAATAAAATTGAAACTTAAGGGACTAAAATGACAAATGATGCATACTTTAGGGACTAAAATTATCTTTTATCCATATTGGTTTCGTTATTAATATAGACGGACGTTAGAGTTATGACCAAATTGACAATTTTGACAATCAAAATGGTAAAATTGAAATTTAAGAAACTAAAATGATAAGTAATGCATACTTTAATAACTAAACTGTCTTTTATCATAAATATAAAGGTAAATTACATTTTTTATGCTCAACCTTCACTACTAGAAATATGACTTTTTGCGTCTATTTTTTTGCGGCTGATTATTTAACGGTCGCAAAAAATCATTTTTCAACATCAAAAACTTATTTTACCAACTTATTTTCCTGACCCAATCGTGCTCTTCAAAAAGTAAAAAAAAATAAAAATCAATATTTATTTCCCAAATCTGAGCTCTCTTTCTCTCCCTCTCAATCCCCCCATTTTTTTTCCTTATTTCCCAAATCTGAGCTCTCTCTTTCTCTCCCTCTCAAAATCTGTCTCTCGCTCAACTCTCGCTCGAATCTCACAGCCTCTCTCGCTCGAATTTGTCGCTCGAATCTCTCGCTCAAATCTGTCGATCGATTCAACTTTCTCAAGTCCACAACTGTTGAAGATTTCATAATCGGTAAGCCTAAACACATCTTCATCGATTCAACTTTCTCTATAATGATCTGAGAAATCAAGTGTGCTCTGAATTGCTCTCTCTCTCTTGTCTCAGTTTCTCTGTGAGATCAGAGAAATCTCTTCGAATTCAGCTTTTGATTTTCATTTACAAATGATCATAGCAACCTATATATAAATTTCACTGTCTACTTATCTTCACTTTTGTGGATCAAATTCTGGAATTATGATCCAGAGAGTTTGAATCTGAAATGATTTTTTTCTACATTTAGAATTAATTTCTCTAGTGTTGCAACCTAGATATGAATTTCATTGTCTGCTTGTCTTCATTGTTTGTGGATCAAATTCTGGAATGTATATCCCTCTTCCTGATATATATGAATATATATACAACAAAACATGCAATTAGGTATGAGAAGTGAACAGATAAAGCAGAAGTACCCAAAAGAGTTTTATAGCAATCTGAGCAACATACGATTGAGTATTGCGAGGCAGCGGCCCATCCCAATCATTAGCAGCCCCTTCATTTATTGATGAGATCACACAGCGTGTGACACAAGACGTCGAGTCTAGGTTCACTACGACGATCAATAACCTAACGGCACGTGTTTTGTTCTTAGAGTCACAGGGTGTGGCTTGGAGTATGAGCTTGAGAGAGGTGCAATACTTACAAATTAACGAATTTTACGTTTTATCAATTTGTATATATACATATGGAAATTATTAACACATTATACTAACATATTGTAGGTGTTAGATGCATCTAGTGGGCAACAAGCTTCACAAGAAAATGAATAGGTATGCCACTCTACTATACAGGTGCTGGCTTGTTCTTATTCCATGGTCTGGGATTCACATTTCATTGCCTATTGTATATTAATTTGGGGCTATAAACCAGCTTCAATTTGATCCCTGCCCACCTTAAAACTATCACTTGTGAAATATATCAGACTTGATTGTACTTTGTTAATTTCTCATAGTTACAAATTCACAATAGGTTTGCTCCATGCCTTTGCTTAGTTACAAAGTCACTCTGGGATGATTAAGCTCAACCACCAGTCTGATAAACTAGTCCAAAGAAACTGATTTCATGTGGCTCTGTCCACGGGGGTTCAAATGCTGAGCAAAAACTGTTGTTCCAAGTTACTTTGGGTTTTCTAGAAATTGAGAGCAGCTTTAAGCAAACACCACTTTCCTTTTTATTGCTCGTGCATCATTGCTAGTAGTAAGTCAAGTGAGATATCCAAGAAAACAACCCAATTTGGAATTCCTTCGTTAATCATCTATGACATTATTATGGACGTTATTGTTGTTGGAATTTAATCCTGAGCCATGCTTTTGTTCTAGTGATTTCAGTCAAAAGCAATGATAAAATGGCAAAGCTTACCTAATAATATTTTGATAAGCTGGCTCATCATCTGTAAGAATAGTAACCCTCTAGGCGATTTCAAATCATTTTTTAGGGAAAAAAAAAAAGGAAGAAAAAAAAAAACACTCACTAGAACAGAATATGCACTCAAGTAGTGGCATTTTTTATTTGAATTTGAATACAAACCAGAAAGGCAAGAAAACACCACCACGGACCACCCTTGCTTTGTATAGCTCACCTTCATTTATTTGAAACTCATACATACATATATATGGATATGGTAGAGAGTAGGCAGTGTCTAGAGTAGGGGTAAAGGCTAGAAAAGTAGGTAGCTAAACCAAGAAGGGATATTGTTAAGTTAAAAGACTTTTAAGCGACACAAGTGCAGCCATCGCTGCACTTGCAGCCGGCAGCAGTGGTAACGCTGTTGGTGCAGGTGTAGGGGTTGCAACCACAGTGCTTGCCACATGAGCACTTCTTGTGGTCTACGACACTAGGATCATCCCCAGTCTACTACACTGGGATCATCCCCAGTAGACGTGATTGCAATCAGTGCTCTTATAATATATGTGACCCGTGTGGCTTTGGGTTACAAACAGACATGGGATAGGTATCAAGTGAGTTCACCAAGTTTGTTCTGTCTTCTGTGGAGATCTTGATCTTGAACAAAAGTAGACGTCTTTATTGCCATACTAACCCTTTTTTGTTTTTAGTTTACCACATGATTTTTATAAGAAATGCATTATTACAACAGCTTCTGGTCAACAAGACACTTTATGAGAAAACCATAGCAAGTGGCTTTGGCTCAGTTCACTTTCTTCTGGATGCTTCTGAACAGCAGCAAGTGAGTTGATGATTTTATTTATTTATTCATTTTTTCTGCTAGAAGATAGAGACAGGTGTTTATAAAATAAAAAATAAATAAAGAAAAGAAAAAGAAAATGATTGAGAAGATGCTATGGGTTGTTCCCTTCTTTCTTTTCTTATTATTTTTTGGTCTGATTCTTTTCCTTCTCTCAATATGTAGTACAAGGAGCCATATTGGCTTATGGAATCTTGCTTAAAGCAGAGACGGCCAGGTTTGTCTTGTCTTCTCCATTTTATATTTCTAATCAGTGAAACAATTGAACACTGCAAATGCTGAATGGAATTTGATATTTGTGATCATTTAATTAATTATAAATTACTATATTTGAACATGTTAAATGGTTGCTTCTAGATTCTATTTTCAATCAACAGAGAAATTTATTTGAAGGTACTTTTGTTAGTCCTTTAGAAAAGCTAAGAAAGAACAGGTCACAAAAGATTATTCTAATTGCTTGGGAAGGGTTAAGAGCAATGAACTTAAATTGAATTTAAGAGCAAAAATTAAACAATGCCAACATTGCCACATGAGCACTTCTGGTGGTCTACTACACTGGGATCATCCCCAGTTTATATATCTATTAAAATGATAGATATATAAATTTATTCACAACAGTCCCTCCAATTTGTTTATCATTTTTCTTTAAGATGTAACAGATATATTCTTGCCAACTGCAGATTCTTTGCCTAATTGCTATGGAGAAGCCTATTTCTCTTACACCTGAGCATATTCGAGATGAGAAAGTGAAGGTGCATCAATTAGTTTCTTATGTCTTCTACTGATAATATGTCTGTGGTCCCTTTCTATCAATCGGCTCAAGATTGAAAAACTCTTGGATGCCTTTTCTAGTCAATGTAAAGAATAAGTGAATATGAAAGACATATCAAGATTTAAGTATTTCTTTTTTACTATGGAATGGAGAACAAATGCATGTAAATGAAGGAGCTTTTCCCCTCGTCATATTTATTTATTTATTTTTATTTTTATTTTTAATTTTAATTTTTTGCGACGGTAACAAGATGGTCGCCAAAGATCATGTTAGTGTTTTTCTTTGTTTTTTGCGACGGTAAAATAACGGTCGCCATAAGTAGTTTAGGTGGTCGCAAATAATTTGCGACCGTTGCTTTGCCGTCGCAAAAAGTATTTGCCACCCCCTATTCGCGACCCCCATTTGCCGTCGCATGGGCTGTCGCAAAAAGTCTTTTGCGACTATTTTTTATTATTTGCGACGGTTTATAACTGTCGTAAAAAGTGTTTTTTTTAGTAGTGCTTTTAACTTAAATTTGAGTTGCTTCCTTTTTATTTTTTAATTACAACAATTGAGTAATCAAACTTTAACCTATATTTTAATATAATCTTCATATTATTTCACCATTTAAAAATTAAGTAAAAATTAAAAATAAAATATTAAAATAAACTTTAAATAAAAGTTAGAGAGTTAAAAAGTATGACTTTCCATACAATTTTTTTCTCCAATGTTATTTATGTGACTTTCGTGTAAATACTTTGACCAGATTTATAGTGAAAAGTGACTGATGACCATATTAAAAATTAGTTGGAACATAAAAAATTAATTATATAATTAAAATATAAAAGATTGGAGTAAATTTATAAAATTGAAAATAGAAAGTGTAATTTACCCACTAAATAAATATGTAGATAACGGAATTTACATTTACTTCTTATACGAAACTCATTAAAAAAAAAAAAAAGGGGGGGGAAGAAGAGCATATGTTAAGGTTTTAACAATACTTTTATTTAACATGTGTTTAAATAATCAAATAAATGTTTTAGTTGAGTAATAACTTAGATTAGTGGTGGCCTTGTTAGCAACAATTAATATGGCAAACCTTGTAATATCAAAAAAAAAAAAAAAAAATTAAAAATTAAAAAAACTATAATATAAATGCATGCGTAATTATAAAGTTGGCACAATTTGATTAAAGTAAAAAACAAATTGAAGAAAAAAAACATAAAATCATGGAGGAGAATAAGATGATGAATTGTGGAAGTGATGTAGAGAAGGGTTAATTAGATGAGTAATTTGTTTTATTATAAGTATTTAACAAGTGATTGTGTAATGAGCATGGTTACTTGAATTAAATTGGACAATGGCGAGACTCACTTTATTAATTTTTAATGACATTGCAACACATTAATCATTTTTTACTCCAAATTCAGCATATAAATCATATTATAAAATGCTCATTTACCAAAAGTCCTATACAAGCAAGAGTCTTATCACTGTTTTATGCTACTTTTTCATCATTATTTATCTCTTATTATTGATATTGGTTGTTAAAAAAATAAAAAATAAAAATACAATCAATTATCTTCTAAAATTATTATTATTTATTGACTATTGTAACTTATTTTGTTGCTTTATGTAAATATATACTTGTAGCTATGTCCTGCATCAACAAAAACACGTGCGTAAAGATTACCAAATTTAAAATCCCTTTATGTATACTTTTGACCTAAACATTAAAAAATCTCAAGTTTAAAATATTTAAGCATTTGAAATTAGTTTTTAATTTCAAATTCATGAATTCAAACTCAGCGTAAAATCCCTCGAGTTATATTTTAACAAAAATGATTTGTCCCCCTAAAAACAATCTCCCTAATCCCCCTAATTTCCTTTTTTGGAAACTGTTTTCTTTTTTTCTTTTTTTTTTACTTGAAATGGCAATTGTGGGGATTCGGGGGTCCCCGGATTCGGGGGACCTAGCATTCCTCTATATTTTAATTTTACACTTTTGATTTATTTTAAAAGTCAAACTCACAAATTTTTGATGAGAAATAGCAAGTTTGCCCACCAAAATAAACTCTATCAAAAATAGCTAAAATGCATTTGGTTGGGAACGGTTATTTTCATTTTGGAAAATGTTTAAAACTTTAAGAGTGCATGGATCCTAAATTTGAATCAAAATTTCTATGCACTTAGAAAATAACTTAGAATTTCAAATCTACAATTTGTATTAAAAATTGTTATTGTGGGTCACACTATGAATGAAAATTTGGGCAATTTATAATTTATGGTTTTTTGGTTAGTATAACTACTCAATTTGAACAAAGTGTGGAATGAGAAAGGAAAATATGGGAGAAATATGAATAAAATATAAATTAAAATTTTTCTTTATTATCTTCATTTTTTGTTTTCATTTTTCAAATCGTTACCTATATTTACGTTCCAAAAACAGACTTAGTAAGCACACAAATGGCCGCAATCATTCTAAAGGGTATTTAGAATGATCTAAATATATTTTTTTATTTTTTATAAAAAGATATACAGAAAAGTAGAGAGGTGATGTGACCCAAATAAATGCACTTATATAAATTATGCCAAACACCTCCTAAATATAATTTAGACCACAAATTTTAAATTTACATAACATACCTTATTTACAAAATTTATGATAGATAACATATTATGACCTCATTCTCATGTAGTTTTTTGAGCAAAAATTCACGAATGCATTTACATGCAAATTTAGAAGTGATATTATGAAACGAGTTGTGATATAAATGCATAATTTTGTCATATAATGTGGGTCATTGATTTTTGAATTGTTCGTAATCTGTTAGGTTGATTTTTGATTGTTGTATGAGCTTCACTATGTAATATCAGTGTGATTAATATTAATTGACTAAATTTGTGCTTGTGGAAAAACATAGTTGTTTGAAGACAGATGCATTTGATAATAATTGTTGGTTATTTTCCTTTATTTTTATATGATTATTCTTACTAAACTATGAATGTATTTGTTGTTAATACTTATTAAATTTAACTTTAAAAAGCTTGTATTGGGGCTGGTGGTGACATAAAAGTACATCATAGATATTAAAAGACCAAATAAAGAAAACTACTAAGCTTTTTAAGAAAAATATTTTGTGACATCTTTTTTAGTAGTAGTGTGCAAGATGAAAAAATTATAATGTCTCTGATGATGATCTTTATTTGTAATCATGATATTGTATAGTTCTCTTTAAATATCATATCTTGTAGTTATATATCATTTAAAGCTTTTAAAGGGTGACAAAAATGCTATTTGTAAAGCTTTTAAAGCATTAATAACCCCATGGCCACTTTAGTTTCATTCATGATTCCTTTTGGAATCTAGATTTGGTATTATTAGCTGCAGTTAGTGACTGAATCTTGACGCCATGTTTATGATTCCAGTTTTAAGTTTGCTTGCCTTTGTGCTTTTAGTTGCCTAGCAATCTCCTTATCTGGAATTAATGGAGCATTTTGTGCTTTAAAAAATAGTTACTGAGGAGCTTGAGCATTTCCAACAAGCCTGAATTAAAGGGAAAGATAACAAGCATTGCTTGTATAAATATAAATATATGGGAACATGAATGTTAATTATCAATTGCATTGATGAGAATCTATTAATTATGTATATTGTGAACTTAATGTTGCGGTCACAGTGAGATTCACAGTTTAAAGATTTGAAACCTTAAATATGTTGTGTCACTATAGAATTAATATTTAATTGAAGGCATAGACCTCTCGGCAATATTTTGAAACCAGATTAGAGAGGCCAGTTCAAGCAATGAACCCATTCGCTAGTCATGTTTTTGGCCAAACAAACCACCAAAGCCGTTTGGACAATAAAACCTGTGTTTGCAAAAACCGGCAAAACACATGTTTTAACTGGTGAACCGTGAAACCCGGTTTCGGTTCATTAGTATCGCTTGGGCAAATGCAACATCTGTTTTCAGCTGTGACACCTTTATAAAACCACAAAGTATTCATTCTGTCCACGGTCAATTGATGTGGGCATTCGAAATTTGGAGCTGAGTTTCTTAAGCCTTACACAATATGCTGCTCTGATGTTGGCCATTATAGGATTTATGAAGAACCTGTTAATGCAACCTCTTGCTATGGAATGTCAAACAATAATACAAATGATCAAGACTAAGCTTTGTAAATTTTGTTTTACAAGCCAACAAAGATATATATCCCACACTACTCACTTTCTAAAATCTAACCTGTAAAGAGTTGAACTCGGCACCTCATGTGCGGAAGGCGTTGAAGTGAACCACCGTAGCACCACATTCCTTTGAACACATTTAGTAATATAAATTATTTGTTACATTAACTTCATTTTCCATTAAACACAAGATTAATTAACGTTCTATGTATGTATAAATTTATGTATTTGGTTAACATATTTACGCAAATATGTGTATCCTAAAATGTAAAAGTAGTTTAAATAAATATTTCTTAATACCTTTATTTTATATTTAAATATAATTTTAAATACCAACAAGGGTTGGTTCAGTTGGTAAGGCTTGTTCCCTTTGCCCATTTGGCTTAGGTTCGAGTCCCACTGCCGGCAGTCCTTTGTTTGTGGGCGATATTGCGTAATGCCCTGGAGTGGGGTAGCCACCCCTCCTCCTAAACTTTTTTTGAATAAAAAAAAATATAATTTTAAATATATTTATGACATAATTATGACATACAGTTTAATTTTGGTTGACCCGACTGTTGGATGCCATGTTTTTAAACTTGAAAATTAATACGAAAACATGAAAGGATTGATCTTACATCCTATCCTAGCATCATATTTTAAGAGATTATAGGTGCTTACAGTACTGATCTTATATCTGAGTAACATAGTTACACATTGCAGTACTATTTAGTGGTTGTGGGTGGGTTATGGTTTTTGGTTTTATGCTAGTTATGAATTGCAAAACTATTGAGCACACATGGTTGGGATATTGTATTTTGTTTGTGGAATTTGGTTTCTTCTTCCAGTACCTGATGACTATTGTTGTTTCTGTGTGTGCACTTGTGCATGAATATGGTAGCGGCTGTAATTATATTTTTGACTGGCTGCTTCAATCATGTTGTCCTTTTCAGATTATAGGTTAATTACGCATACAGAAAAGCTTCAAATATCAGAATATTTTTGTCAATCCAATCTGAAGACAAGGAAAAGCTACTGTTCGGCAAGGAAAACTTTACTGCATGACCTTTTGACATTTCTGCAATGTCAGGGTTACTTAATGTATAGTCCTCCTTTACATAACCTCTTTATACATAAAATGATGTTGAGAGTGTTAGCCATATAGTTGTTGGATCTTTAGGTTCTTGTTTTTGAATGAATATATTGCATTTTCTTGTTTTCAACTCATCCATCCTTTTCAGTTTAATGTGGAAGTTACAGGACTTGGCCTTGTAATACATCAGTTTCTTATCCAACAAGAAATGCAGAAAGGCTGGGCTTAAAACATATCCACTTTTTATATGGTTTCTCGCTATGTTGTATGGAGCAATCTCTAGCATGTATAGTTAAACTATTTATGGAGGGTGATTGGAAGACCATCTTACTTCTTTATTTTATTCTTTTGTTTTTTGGCTATCAAGAGACAAATCTATTTATAAAGAGGACCACCAAAATTTGGAGATAAATTGTTCTGGACATGATTGTAGAGATACATTAGCTGTTGGGCATTCACTCAATTCCCTTTAGTTATGTTTAGTTCTACATGCATCCTCTATTTGTTTCACTTGAGTCTTGCATGTTTTGTATGCCAATTGTTTGATCTTGGTTCTGGGTTTTGTGAATGCTTACTGTCATATCAAAACTTGGACCACGAGTGGCATGATTTATATGGTCACATGCATATTCCTGGTGCTTGTAAAATTTATCAAACTTATCTGCAGTCATCTCTGAACGGATCAGCTTCAAATCTTCCAGACAGTACTGGGCGTTCTTTTGCTACATCTTTTTCTGCTCAATCTGGTGCAGCCTCCCCTGTTTTTCATCACACAGGTGAGTTGATTTTGCTGAGTATCGCTCTATATTTTCCATCAGGTTTTATATAATATGGAAATTTCCTTTTACAGGAACTATTCAAGGGCTACATAACCTTCATGGGAGCTTTAATGTTCCCAACATGCCTGGCACACTTGCATCTAGAAACTCTACAATAAATAATGTTCCTTCTAGTGGGGTTCAATAGCCTACTGGAAGCCTTTCTAGTGGACGTTTTGCATCAAACAATCTCCCTGTTGCTCTTTGTCAGGTATATGTGTAAGTTTTGCACATATTTATTAGTTGGTATTTTTCATTCACTGGTGTTTCACTATGTTTGCTAAATTAATTTCTTTGCTGAACTCTATCCGATTGTGTATTGTTTTGTATTGCAGATATCCCATGGAAGCTCACATGGTCATTCAGGGGTGACAAATAGAGGTGGAATGAGTGTTGTTGGTAGCCCTGGATTTAGTAGTAGTGCAAATGGAGTTGGTGGTTCCATTCCTGGGATTCTGCCAACCTCTGCAGCAATTGGTAATCGGAGTGCTGTTCCAGGACTAGGAGTGTCTCCAATTTTGGGAAATGCAGGTCCTCGGATTACCAGCTCAATGGGGAACATAGTTGGTGGGGGCAACATTGGTAGGAGCATGAGCTCTGGAGGAGGATTATCTGTGCCTGGTCTTGCTTCTCACCTAAATATGTCTGCCAACAGTGCTTCTGGAAATTTAAGTGTGCAAGGTCCAAACAGACTAATGAGTGGTGTGCTTCAACAAGGTATATTACCTTTAATTGGTGACAAAATGTTTGGCTTAAGACAATGTTGTTTTGTTACTGACTACTATATACAGCTATGATGTTGCATACCACATTACTTGCGTAGTGTCTGGAAGAGTTTTTATGTATACTGGACTTCATTTTGATATGGTCATGCTTAGTTTCTTTAAAGCTGTGATTTTTTCTGGAACTAGTATATTCTTAGTTCTTACATAATAGAAGTTACAGCTTAGATAACTTGGCAAGTCTTGAACGGTTCTATTATTTCTGTGAAAAAGAATTTGATAGTTGTCTTTATTGTTTGTCTATTGATTCAGTATATATTTAGAGGTGTAAAAAGCTGCAAATGACGCACCTCTAAGGTCAGACTAAATTTTTAAGCATTATAAAAAAGAGAATATATATTAGTTGAAGACCAGTATAGCATTGTGATGAGTAGAATTTTATTTTATTTATTTTATTTTATTTTTTGAACAGAGAGTAGAATGGACTTGAGATGGTACTTGTTTTGCATAAAACTAGATCCAAGTGTTTGGACAGCATGCTGAATGACCAAACTAGAATTTGAGATTTTGTTGTTGTCTTTTCCTTGTTTCCCCTTTGCACTGATTGACTGGCCCACAAAATTGATGGTTTTTTAGCATAATGGGCATGAAGGTTGCATAATCACAAATGAGAGGTTTTCAGAGGTCGTCTTGCACTATACACTGTTTAAAGTGGGCGGGTAGAGTAGAAAGGGCTTTATGTAAGTAAGATCTTGTAAGATCGACATCTTTTTGCCACTAGTTCTTTATTATCTGACTCTTCTGTGAACCCATTGGTTATGCTTGAATGGCAATTATTTGCAGGATTAAGGTTCTGTTTATGTCAATAATACTGTATTGATCTGTTTGAAATTTTTAAGAAAAGAACTTGTAATTGACATAGTGGTTTGTAATATCAGTCAGTGTGGGGTAGGATTTACATCTTGGTCATGACCTAAGTTGGATTGAAATATCTAACAGCTTTACACTATTGTTAAAGTCCATTTTTTGCTTATTTTTCATCCATCAATGGAATACAATTTGAAACTATATATGTTGTGTTGTCTTCCTGATGCTCATTTAATTATCTACGCTTACTACTCAACTTGCTTTTGATAGGAAGTTATTGTGATTGTTGTGATAACTTCTGCCTTATTGCGAAGGGTGGTTGATAACCCAAATTTAGCAATAATTGAGATTCTCTATCTATATTAGAAATCCTTTCTCTTCCTACTTTTAGTTAGAGTTTGTTTGGATACTTTCATTTTTACCAGATTTTAACTTTAAAAAGTTAAAATCTGCTAAAAAATAGTTTCCAAACATGCCTATAAGTACTTTAGGTTGTGGGGGTAGCAACCGACTTGTAATTGGATGCCCTGGTTGATTAAATTATGTTCACTGTTTGTGTTGTGTGTAATTCTTGTTGGATGACATTAGATTTCTTATTATTCTCTGTAAAGATGAAGATGTATTATGTTTTTGATTGCTGACTGATGCTTTTGCTATAGTAAATGACATTCTTTGGATTCAGCTTCTCCGCAGGTGATTTCTATGCTGGGAAATTCCTACCAAACTGGTGGCCCACTATCGCAAAGTCATGTCCAAGCTGTCAATAATCTTAATTCTATGGGAATGTTGAATGATGTAAATTCCAATGATGGTTCTCCCTTTGATATAAATGATTTCCCTCAGCTGACCAGCCGACCCAGTTCTGCTGGAGGTCCTCAAGGACAATTGGGTAAGTTAGGTGCTTATTTTTGCTTAGCATAGTCCTCTGCAGGTCTTTATGCCTGCAATTAGATCATTATTTTAAGCAAAGAATTTCAGGTTCGCTTCGTAAACAAGGTCTTGGTGTTAGTCCTATTGTTCAGCAAAATCAAGAGTTCAGCATCCAAAATGAAGATTTTCCAGCTTTACCAGGATTTAAAGGTTCTTACATGCTTTTATTCTCTCTCTCTCTCTCTCTCTCTCTCTCTCTCTCGTTTTTGTTATAGTAATTTTTAAGTCATTGTCACTATTGATGTTATTTGTTCGGGTCAGGTGTTCTTGTAATCTATTTGTTTGTTTGGTGATCAGTGAAGTGCCTAAAAAGCCTGTAATAGAAATTTTTGGGCGGCCTTTTACCATTATTGCTATGTCAGATAATTTATTTATTTATTTTTATTTTTTTATTTTTTTTTCTAATCATTAAATTTACATCTCAAGAAGAGTTAGGGACGTTAGATATGCATGCTTATCGCTCTTAATGGTTCATGTCTAGGTCTATTGGATATTAGGCAATGTATGCTGTTCTTAACAGCTGTGAATTTTTAAAATTGTAAGATGTTAATTTTTTGGTGATTCTTCCAATTGACATTGCCTCTTGATCTTTTTAGTTATTTTTCACGATATTTCTGCCTCTATTGTACTTTATTTCTTTATTTATTTATTTTTTCATAGGATGCCTTTCATTAGTTATATGGCAATAGAAATTGCATACGCATGCAGTAAAACCAAGTTCGATGTGTCATATGGCTTGTTGCTCTGGATGTGAGAAACTGTTTATGCTGTAATTTGTTTGATCTTGTCTTCTGACTAGCATGTTCTTCACATTTTGTTATGACATACAACAATTTTATCTCTATGCCCTGGTAATGACCTGCTGTGATGGAAACATATTTTGTACAAAAAAAGGGAATATTTTTGGCAGCGTCAGTGCATCATGCATGTAATATAGCTTACATTTTTTATTTCAGTACAATGCTTGGGATTTGGGTCACATCACATCTTCAGACAAAATAAACTTTCACGCACATCTTACTGACTGTTGTACTAGATATTGCACAGGTGGCAATGCTGATTATGCGATGGACTTGCATCAGAAAGAACAACTTCATGACAATACCGTGTCCATGATGCAGTCTCAGCACTTCTCTGTAAGTGTTAATTTGTGAAAGATTTTGAGTATTTACCGCAATATCATCTGATGCTTTGTTTTTTCAATTTTGCCCTTATACTTCTGTGCTTTAATGTGTAGATGGGGAGGTCTGCTGGATTCAACTTGGGAGGATCATATTCATTGCATCGTCCACAGCAGCAACAGCAACATGCACCATCAGTCAGTAGCAGTGGCATCTCCTTTTCAGCTGTAAACAACCAGGATCTTCTCCATCTGCATGGCTCAGATATGTTCCAATTGTCTCATTCAAACTATCACTCGCAGGTGTGTTAGTCTTGTGACTTTAGTGGGTTTTACATATGTAGAGGGTGTATGGATATCACAATTGAATTGTTTTACCTTATCCAAAGACCACTCGTTCCTTCCACTGCAACACTAGTGGAGTTCTAAATTTTTAAACCCCAAACTAAATTTTTTCTACCACCGGCACTGAATCACCACCTTACCATTTTGTTCCAAGAAATTGGTATGTGGTTTATAGAAATGAATCTAGAATCAAATGTCATTATAAATACCCTGTAGGTGATGCAGATTGATTCAAGTTGCTTCTTATAAGAGAGTTATTTACTAAATATTTTCAGAATATGCTGAATATGATTTTTTTCCCCGTGCTCTCTGGTTTGGCATTCACGTCGTAAAACATTTCTGTACTGTCCATTGAATGACATCATCAAATGTCTATTTGATATTGTTACAGACCAGTGGACCGCCTGGCATAGGATTAAGACCTCTGAACTCTCCGAATACAGTTTCTGGTATGGGGTCTTATGACCAGCTTATCCAACAGTATCAGCAGCACCAGAGTCAGTCCCAGTTTCGCCTGCAGCAAATGTCTGGTGTAAATTAGTCATACAGGGATCAGGGTGTGAAGTCCATGCAAGCTCCACAAGCTGTGCCCGATCCATTTGGTTTGCTTGGTTTATTGAGTGTAATAAGGATGAGTGATCCTGATCTGACATCGCTTGCACTTGGAATTGATCTGACAACGCTTGGGTTGAACTTGAACTCGACTGAAAATCTTCACAAGACATTTGGATCCCCATGGTCAGATGAGCCTGCTAAGGGTGATCCAGAGTTCAGTGTGCCTCAATGCTATTATGCTAAACAACCGCCTATTTTAAATGTAAGATGATCTCTCTTCTTGTTTTTGGTCTGCTTTTTTTGGTAGCTACTTTCTTTTCTTTCTCAAATATTTGTTGGTGTGGTTGCAGCAATCGTATTTTATGAAGTTACACATTGTTTTACATCTTTTACAGGTGTGCCTCTTGCTTGGTTTCTAAAAAGTCTTTTGGGTAAATTACAACAATATCGCCCAATAAAAAATGATACGCTTTGCCACCATGAAGTATCAATTTGTATCAATCTGTATCAATCTGAACCTTACATTAAGGTTCTGTTACATAAATGGATGAGAAATTGACATATGCTTTGCATATGACTCAAATATTGTGAAATGCTTAAAATATACTTAATCTTCTATTTCCCTTCTTTGCCCAAATCTTTTTGTGAATCTTGTTATCATAAGGTGATAATAACTTCTATTCTTATTATGCAGCATGCCAAAAGACGAAGCCCAGTTATGTGCTGCATATGAACTGTATGCTCTTTCAGCCCTAGCCTACTATAATTTATATAGATATGTGCATTTACTTTCACCGACTGCTCGTTGTGTACCCTGAATTGCAATTTGTGAAGCATTTACATATTTCATTTTGAAATTTTACTTGAAGTATATCATCACATTGCCTTGCACTGTCCCTACTAACCAGTCATGTATGTAGGTTTGCAATTTGCTTATGGCTGTGTTACCTACTGTTTGCAGATACAACAGAGGTTGGTTTTATCACAGAGAGCTTCGTCTCTGGTTTACGAGGGTTTCCAACGTGGAACCACTTGTTAAGACAAACACATATGAGAGAGGGTCTTATATCTGTTTCGATCCAAACGCATGGGAAACAATCCGCAAGGTTTGGATTTTCGAACACCTGTTTTGTTGATGTCATTCATTGTTAAATTTTTCCTCGCAATGACTGACTGCTTTTGTTGAATCAATATTATTTTTGCTGCAGGATAATTTTGTCGTTCACTATGACATGTTGGAAAAAAGACCAGCTCTACCCCAACATTAACTCATATTTCCCAGTTTACAGTGCTGGTTTTTATACCTGTTTTAATGAATAGTTCGGTTTTGGTAATCAAAAGAGATACTTATCATCAGTGGTTAATCACTTGATTCAAGATCAGCATAGACATTTCATGGGTTTTGCTTAATTTTATTTAGTAGTTACACTGTATTTATATTTTCATTTTGAAAATATTATTTATTTATAACCTAGAATATGATGAAATGAACTGACATACCAAATAACACATGTACTGAATCCTTACCTGCCTAGTACTGATTATAATCTGCCAAATCGAATATGTACAAGTTTGAGAAAGCTGTGGCAAATTAATAATAATAAGTAATGTTTGTTTATGAAGTGGTTTGTGAAAATAGTGGCAAATTAGCGGCAAATGTGTATCATGCTGCTTCTGTGTAGTTGCTCCTAGAAATTTGTCTATAAATGTAGATCTGCTGGATTTTACGAGTAGGATTAATTTTTGTATGCAAGTGGGCTGTTTGGATTTTGGATTTATGGAGTGAAAATTATATAATCATTTTTTCCCCCAGTTCTCTTTCTATTTCTTTTCCATTACAATTTTGTTATGATCTAAACATAAAGCATTAGGAGTGCCGTGTGTGTGTGTATTTTTTACGTGCCTCAAGAGCACATGATGACTTAGACCTTGGGTTTGGTTGAGGCACATGATGACTTAGACCTTGTGTTTGGCCTAGTTGTCATCTTAAGGTGCGAAGGTGTGGTGAGGGGAAAGTCAGATGTGCGAACTGAAAGAATAGCGGCGACTTCTTTAGTTATCTAATATTACTAATAAATTAATATCTTACAATTTTGGGGAAAAGAAAGAAAAGAAAAAAGAAAGCAATGCAAAACTTACGAATTTCAATGGGTAATTTAGCACCACAAGCTTAGTTCATTGATCGAGAAAGATGGAGTCTCACTCTCTCAATGTATTGGTGGGATGGTCAGTCAAAATAAATCAAAAGAAACCATTACTTTTTAGGTCTACAATGTTAGTGGCAATCAAGATTTTACAAGCTATGGCTGTGTTTAGTTTATAGATATGGAGAGAAATTTGAAAAGAAAAAGAGAAAATGTGTGAAATGTAATTATATTTTGCATACATTTTATTTACTTTTTGTCTTTCTCTTTTCAATCTCTTCTCAAATTCATAAATCAAACACAACATAAATGTTTTTTCCCTCACATAGGGTGTAGGGTCCACATCTAGTATGAATCTCACATCCTGTAGAATTGTGTATTTAGATACACATTTGAGTAACCATCGGGAGTGGTGACCTAGTGGAGAAAGTAGTTCTCTCCACTAGGGTGACCTAGGTTCAAATTCTTAGGGTGTGAAAAATGACTAGATTTTTAGCTAGCTCTTTTTGAGATTTCGCATTGTATTTTGATCGATTTTGAATTTTTCTGTGGCGTGTGGCTGAACTCCATTGGTACTTTGGTGGTGAGTTATTTTCTATGAGTTGGGTTAAATTTAACTGACAACTGACTATCCTGAGATCGGTGTCTACGGATGCAATGATGACACCACAAAATATTTTTTTTTGTTTTTGTTCAAAAAACACAAAAACAAAAGTACATTCGAGTAGTTTTGGGCATGTTTTGAGCGCTTGTTTTGATTGCATATTGTACGGATTAACTAAATGTTATTACGTTTGCTGGTAATAATTAGAGAATTCATGTGAACGTATATTTTTTTGGTAATAAAAGACGCTATTGCTCAAGTCCAATTCAACACTTTTTATGTGGAATGGAATTTTGTCTGTTTTTAAACAAAACAATAATAATAATAAAAAATAATAATTTTTACTCAAAGAAATGAAAGGAAAAATTATAAATCCTTGGTGCCTTTACAAAATATATTTACAAATTCATAAAAAAATTTTAACTTTAATTATTAAAGTTGATCAAATTTACCATTGTACATTGATTTGATTTTTTTTTTTAAAACATGCACTGAATTATAATTTCTTCAAAACAAAATGTGTACCGGGTCTAGATAAGAGATGAGTAGGCCAATTTTAATGCAATATAAAAGTGTCCTACTAATGCATAATATTTATGTAGATATATACCCATAAATGTAACACAGCAATGCTTGCATCACTAGTGTCAATATTCCACCCTATCAACTCGTGACTGATGTAGTTGCAGAGTGCAAGTGTAAACTGTGTATGATTATGAACTAGAAGATCTCACTTATGTTCAGTGAAAATAGGGAAACCTCTACTTGGAACACTCTACATGTCAAAAAACCAAAAAAATACTCAAAAAGTTTGAACTTAGGTGTGATAATAAAACTGACACACATTACAAATTTTAAATATCTTTATTAAATAATATATATATAATAATATTTTTGAATAAATAGCATTGCTGATTAGTATTATGCCCACTACATAACTAATCTAAAGTTGCTTTCTGTTGTCAATTTGAACTTCATGTAGTACAAAATCTATGCTGATTCAGGATTGAGAAGTGCTCACGACCAAGCCTTTCAGCGCTGGCATTAAGCCTTCCAGGAGCTCCCTTTTACTCAAAATTCTATCGGATGTACAGTCTTCATCCTAACCACAAAGCAAAATCATTCGTAAAATAGCAAGTGATCAGCATACAAAATAAAACAGGTCTGTGATTTACCGTAGTCTCACAAACAATGATTGTGAAGGCATACTAGTGTTGCTAGAAAACAATTTTAACTCTATTAATAAATAGAAGAGAACTTTAAATGAATAGAATCAAAAATTTACTTAAGAGTGCAATTGAATTGGAAAAAATGCAATATTAACTCACATCACCAGTTGCAGCAGACATGAGTGCTAAAAGGGTCACAGTTGCACTATTGTAATCCATTAAGATCTTGTATGCTGAATCATCTAATTTGTCCTGCAACATTGACCCAAGCTTGAGAGACAAATCAGGAAAAAAAAAAAGAAAAAAGAATTAACCAACTCGAAAATACTATTTGAGTCTATATTTCGTGTACCTTGCATACTGATAAATATATATTTTTCAAGTGTTCATGTTGCAGCATTTATTAGTAACCATCTACACATTGAATCCTAACATGTCTCTACAAACACATCCAAATCCTGTATAGGAGGTATATTTTGCAAAGTTTATATTGTTTAAAAGACGGAATCTAACCTGCAACCACTAAAACCCTTTCCAACCAATAGTTCTGGCATATATTTTTTTCTTGGCTAAACATGTAAATTGGGCCAAATCCTTTTCCTATATTTGAAACTGGGTAGGATTTACCAAATAAAAAAGATACATATATATATATATGTTGGATAGGTAGGGAAATAACTACTGAGATCCGTGAGGGCATTTAAGACAGACATCTAATCAAATAATGCTTATTTGAAAAGGCTAATTTGTGTAATCTTTTTCTCCGAAGCTCCAAGGTTTTTCTTCTTCTTCTTCTTCTTCTTTTTCTTTTTTCTTTTTATTTTTTTAACAAAGGAAAACAAGTGTATGTAGTCCCTCCATGATTTCAGGTAAATGGAAAATACACTATAGTCTATAGACCTTTGCTTCACTTGGAATAATTACAAAGACAGTTCATACCTTCAATCGGGAAACAGCAACGAAAATGGCCCTCCCAGGGGCCTGAAGAGCTTTATTGTGAACCTAACAAAGAAAAAAAGAAAAAAAAAAAAAAGTTCAGAACAAGTAGAAGAATGAGTGCCTTTATATAAAAGTAGGTAATGGCTTCAAAAAGTGAAAATTGATTGACCTGTATATAAAGTAGGGATACAACTTTTGCGAGAAGTG
Organism: Camellia japonica; assembly: GCA_030407325.1. NCBI lineage: Eukaryota > Viridiplantae > Streptophyta > Magnoliopsida > Ericales > Theaceae > Camellia > Camellia japonica. Next base: position 39,331,401 of record JAPPVO010000016.1, read on the forward strand.
ACACTGGGTCAGTTTCAGCGGAAACTTGAGATGTCAAGTCCTACAAATAAAAGAAAACTTATTGCATGTGAATTACCATGAAATTCATGCTAACATGTCTATCATCACTTGGACGTGAAGAATGAAGGTAACTGCTATTTTGATCATAGATCAAACTTTACATTTACAAGAAGAAAATAGGAAAGGATAAAAAAATAACTTCAACACAGCACATCATTTTATAGTTCTAAAACAGTTGCTAATACAATAAAGCAAAAGAACATAAGAAAATAATGTTATGAACCCAATGTGGGATATGAACCCTCGCCCACTATTTTTCCAAGGGCCCATGCTATAATCCTCAACATACAGGTTAACACTAGGAGTGCCTACTTTTAGTAATGCCAGGAATTGACGATTTTGTGCGTGTGTGGGTGCAAGTGTGGAGAGAGAGAGAGAGAGAGAGAGAGAAGGCACACCTTGCGATACGAGTGCAGAAGAGTTCTTTCTAATTTTTTATCAAGTTTTTTCAAAGTTAACCCACTGCAGATATACACAAACCAATACATATGCTTAGTGCCATGCTGATAGAAATGTCTCATAAGAAGACAAATGGAGTAAATAAACCAGCTTCCCTACCTTTCCTCAGCTATGTCTCTCAGTGCAGTCATAAATGTTTCCACTTGCTGCAATACACAACATTAAGCTATTAGAGTCATCGATATGACCTGAATATAAAATGATAAGCAATAACAAAGAGATCTCTGAATGAATCAAATCAATCCCTCACAGGATGTAAAAAAGTAGTTGAGATTACAGTTTTCCCCCTTATCTCCCCCCCCCCCCCCCCCCCCCCCCCCCCAACAACCAAATGGTATAAAGTAAAACCACTAAAATAGGCGAAGATGCACCGACAGAAAAAAGTTCAAATAACACAAGAAGAAAGAAATTACACACACCTACACTCATTCCCACCAAAAATTCACCCCAATAAAAGTACCAGAAGCCAAATATAGACACCAATTATTAAAAAGAAAGAGAGGTGTTTCCTACAAACAACAGCTAACCTTCCCTTCCGAAGCTTCAACTACTGCAACAGCCTTAACTGAAAGAGGTCCTGGAAGGCTCTTTGCCTGTAAAAACAAAAGAAGAAACCAGAAAAATTACAACTCAAATTGGTTGCAAAAGTAACTGAGCTTTATTAGGCAGCAAAATATTCCATACAAGAGTTAATCTCTCTCCAGAACTAAGTGATGCGGGTTCTGAATTTTGAGATTCTTCAACTTCAATTCCAGTCTTTAACTTGTTGAGCATGTCCTACATTGGAAAAACACTTGGTATAAGGCCTCCTGTACATCTCAACATGGATTTAGTCCATTTAGACGAAGTAAGCCAATAAGGGAAATGGTGCATATGTGCTACCAGATTAAGTAAGAGAGTGTCCATCATAGAGTAGCTGTGGTTCTTAAAATGTCTGTGCAAAATAACCTGTGCATCATAAACACCTGTTTTACTATTGTATCATCAATAGCAATCTATTACAATAGAAATAGCAGAAAAACTTACTGAGGTTGATTGGTCATCTTCAAACAAATCTAGCGCCTTTTCATATAGCTGCATATTTAAGAAAGACTGCTACCAGCAAATATTGAAAAGGGCATAAGAAGTCAGTTTACCATAGTTTTAATAGTATACTCTCTAACTTGAAATGGGTAAAAAAACCAAAGAACAAAACATAAGGTGCTCAAGGGAATGAGGTGTTAGTGCATACTGTAGTGTGATATTGGGCTCCACAGCAATAATGGTAACTTCATAGAGGAGCAAAAAAGTAATGTATGGAACCACTAGGGTTGGCCCAATTGCCAGAATTTGTGCACTCACGAGTTTGACTTCCCTCTCCCCCTCTAATGTATCCCCCAAAAAATAAGAAGTAATATATGGCAACAAAAAAACAAAAAATTGAAAACATCATAATTATGCTAACCTCATCAATTTTTCTTTGTAAATTATCAAGTAAATGCTTTATTCTCTGAGCATTTTCTGTTAATGCCACCTTTCTTCTCTCCTTCCATGAGTTGAGCAACATTGGTCTCAAATGATTCGCTAAAGGTCTAAGAATTGTCTCAGGATCATCCATGCCTACAAAATTGGACCACTGCATCTGTCAGAATCATCTACAAACTAGATAGCTAATCAGTTGAAAATTTAAGAATGATAATCACAATAAAATTCAATGTACCTTGCTCTTCAAATTCAGGGACCAGCAACATGATCTTCTGAATTAGCCATTCTTCTGAGAGACTAAGGTTTTCCTCTTTCTTCTTATCTGATTCTTTCTTGGCACCTGACTTTGCATCCAACATTTGCAAAGAAGATGTATCCTTGACTTTCCTCTGGTTCTTTTTCAATTTTGCAGGGATAGGCTCTTGGTTATCTGGACTAGTTTCAACAGCCCCTGTTTTGGCATTCCCTGCTGATTTCCCCTTTTTCTTTTTTGATCCTTTCTCAAAACCTTGTTTACTAGCTCCGCTCTCATTACCAGTTTCATTTGACTCAGTTAGGCTGCTGCTTAATTCATTTCTGCGTTTAGCTTCTTTGGTTGCATGCATATCATCACGCAGCCCACTACTGGAATGCCCAAAAAGATTTAAGGTTTCCATCTCCTTGTCCATATGATCAAACAAATCCTGCCAGATGAAGTAAAAGAAAAAAACATTTGCAAGACTAAGATTTCAACAAGATTCCAAAAGATGATAATAAAATGAACACATGCTTCAGGTGTTACACCATATCCAGGTTCATGGCAGATTCAGCTATAAACTTTAAACAATAAGTTCACATGAACTTGGGGATTCGTCTTTTCATCATGCCAGGTTAAGTATTAGAGTCAAATAAAGAAAGAGAGAGCAAGAGCAAGAGAACACCAACCAAGTGGTCCACTTTTGTGCCAAAACTTCAGCTGTCACGTATATGAAACTAAATCTTGATGTTGATGCAAAATGTGGCGCTGTTTGGTTTTATTTTCAGAATCAATTTTCTGAATTTTTATTTTTGAAAAACTAGAAATTAATTTGATAAAGATAAACACTAAAAAATATTTTTGAATTTTTAAATATTATTTCTGCCCTCAAAAACGTAAAACCATATGAATATGATGAGTCTTTTTTTTACAAGTAATACATTCAAATATCACAAGCAGAACCATATGAGCAACATGAGGATTTTGGGACAACAATTATAATATTTTAATGACAAAGTAAGCTATTTTTCCCCATCCCCAACACTTTAAAAAAATAAACTCCATAAACTATTTGCTAAGTAATTGAGTCACCAAGTATAGAAAGATAATCCACATCAGTCCCCTCTCCTAAGTCTCCTGACCCCTGTGCTCTTTCAAATGAAAGAAATGTAAGTTTAATTAGTACTTTTGGGAGATCTGCCACTCATTAATTTTGCACCTTCTAACGTCTCAAAGTTGATGGAGTTTTTTTCATTTTTTTTTTTTTTTTTTCCCTCCCACTTATAAGTACAAGAAACACCATGTCCCAGCCAAGACTTGAACCCCACCATTTCCCCTTCGGTGGGTGGCAAAAGATAAACTCACGAGTCACACCAACAGCTGGTGGTAGCCTCACATAGTCTCATCACACTGATATGTACAGTTCATCTTATGAATTTTTCAAATTATTTTAATTTAAGGGATCTCACCTGGAATACAAAGCATATTTTGATATAGTCTACAGTACATGAACACCAATCCAATCTCTATTAAAATAAAAAAATAAGAAGAGTTAATGATCCTGCCATGCCGTGATAACCACTTGAGCTGAAATCTGCCGTAAGGATGGAGGTGTAATATGAGAAAATGTCAGAACTTTATTAATAAACTTTTTTATTCCTTAACATCACCATAACAAAGCACAAAACCACATTGAAGTAGACAACTGAACCCCTTTGAACTTTTTCAAGTTTCAATTTGTTAGCATGCAACTTTTACACCAGATGACAGCACCAAGCCATTTGATTCACATCCATCAGCTCTAAAAAATCGTCAAACTGGCTTCTTATGCCAGTTTGAGAACAATTCCTCATGTATGAACAATGATAAAAACATAATGTGCACACATAATAATTGGTTTATATATATGTAAAGGCTCATATTTGACAAAACTAACAACAAATTTAGAATGGTTCCTTGTAATTAGGGGCTAGTGGTTTTACCTTCACAAAGCCTGCACTGACAACAAACGACTCTCCTAAGAGAATTGCTTTATTAGACTGAAAAGCAACATAAAACAAAGAAGTAAATAGAACATACCAAGAAATGAAATGCATAAGCAAATAGTGAAAGGGTAATGGAAAAACACCTTAAGGGCCACCTGAACAGATCGACAAAGGGACAAAATCTTAGATGCATCTTGGGATCCAAAGGATGCAGGTAAAATTAGAAGTGAATCAATCCTGCAGTGGTCCAACCAATTAGGTCTGAAGAAAAAGTATTCTACAATTAGGTCTGAAGAAAAAGCACTCTATAAATGCATTCAAACCACTTTTACAAAATATCCTTTTATATTTAGTCATGTGCTCTAGAGAAGCACCTCAACCCAATAAACACACCAAGGCAAGGCAGCAATAAGAAAGGGCATTCATGGGACATAATCTGATAATATTATGATTATCAAATAGAGATTTATTGAATCAAACAGCTTTCAATTGGGGGAGACGGGGTTTAGAATCACGAAATATCTTTAGATATCAAAACCTAAACAGCCATCTGACATTTATCCAAGCTAATAAAATCTGGAGTGCCTGAAATGCATATCTGAAATGAATGGGTTGCCCAGTACATGCCATTTTAATGCATTCTAATCATAAAACATCTCAAAATCACTTTAAGTAATTTTGTAGTACATGCCATCAAATAGAAAGGCAGCTAAAGCAGCAAAGATGCTGTGCTTTTCAGGGCAGTAGTTATGTTCACATCTTCTGGAATTACTTCAATAATATCCAATGAGTTGACAAAATAATTAAAGAGAGAATCAGAAATACAAAAGAGAATAGGCCATGCTAAAGTTGGGCCCTTACCAGCTACCGCGTTCTATGGCATCCTCTGTAGCAGAATCCAACATCTCAATCATTGATGGATGAACAAATATGGTAACTAGAGGAATACCTTCAGGATATCTGGACTAAATATGCCAACAATTTTGATTAGATAAAAACTAGAGAAGCATCCTTGAATACGTAGTTATTCCGCAAACAAAAACAAATAATATAACAGTATAAAGATACCTGCAGGTACTGAATGGGCTGGGGAATTCCAAGTTTATGCAGTAAATCGTAGCTGATGAAGGAATTCTGCATTGGGAAACCATACCAAACAATAAATTAAGAACATATAACCTTCCAGAGGCACACTGATCGATACATACACAGCAAAGCCATAAATACACTCCAGTCACTTCATTCTTAATGTGCTAGGCGACAAGCTAATGCATCCCACTGTTAAGAGATTCGAAAACAGGCTAATAGGCTATTGTTTGCAAAAACAAAATGCACAGCCAACCCATTAATGCGTTTCAATTTTTTATATTTTCTTTTTCTATTTCATCACTCTTCTCACACTGATAGGGAAATTTGAATATATATATATAAATATAAAATGCACATATGACTACCTTTAATTTTTATGCTTATATATGTATTCTTTTTCCACTAGAATGCTCACCTCTGGTGTATCTACCAATAGATCCCAAGCAATGAGAAACACGAGAAAATAAAACACGAGAAACAGGTGCAAAAATATGAATTCAAACCTGCGAAAAGAAAGAATCTACAGACTCCTTTTGAGCAATTGCAAAAACCTGTTGCAGAAACCCGGTCAATGTTATAAGAACAAGAAGACGAATGGTGACAGATAAAAACTACTTGTATATTTGAAAATAGAAACAATTAATGGCATCACATACTGTGGGTGTCCAATGAACTCCTGCACGAAGTGATCCAAGAATCTCACCATCCTTCACCAACCCATTGAACAATGTTTGGAAAAACGAACTCTCAACAGCCACACCACTGGCTCCATCCATTTCATGCAATAACAGCTGCAACGAGCTCCACAACGCTGACAAATTCATCGGAACAGTAATACCCCTTGCAGCGCCACAAACCATTGCATTAACACGTGCAACATAAGCAGGAGTATACAATTGCCCACCTTCAAGTCTACCTTTTACCTAAACAAATCACACAATTCAATGAAATTTACAAAACCCAACTTAATTTTCATGACAGTGAACAGCAAATTCACATACAATTATCAAAATTAAGTTACCAATGTCCCAAGTCGCAGCTCTAACAAGTTTGCAACTAAACAAATCACAAAATTCAATGAAATTTGCAAAACCCAATTTAATTTTCATGACAGTGAACAACAAATTGGTATATAATTATCAAAATTAAGTTACAAATGTCCCGAGTGGCGGCTCTAACACGTTTGCAACTAAATAAAACCACACAATTCAATGAAATTTACAGGCCCAATTTAAAATTTTCATGACAGTGAAGGGAAAAAAAAAAAAAAAAAAAAAATCACATTTAATCTAATTTAACCCTCAAAATGAAGTTACCAATGTCCCGAGTCGCGGCTCTAACACGTTTGCAATTAACTCAGAACCGACTTGTAATTGTGCTGCAAGTTCAGCCAACGCAATTTGACTGCATTCTTGAAGGCGCTCGTTAATTTCTTCAGCTACGGCGTCCCAATAAGAGTTTGAAATGATTTCACCGTTGATTAGCATGAGCGACGAATCATTGGATACTATATGTTGAGATTGCTTCTCTACATAGTATAAATCTACACCAATTGTGTCAGCGAGATCAATCACCGAAACACGCCCTAATTTCTTGATCTCAGCAACGATTTCAAGCCTCATTGTTCCTATTTAATAATAATAATAATAAATGCATGTTATAAGAAGAAGAAATATATATATACAGACATATATGAGAGAGAGAGAGAGAGAGAGAGAGAGAGAGAGGGAGGTACAGGAGTGATGTATTCTTTGCCGGAGACAGTGTGGAGGAGATCGAAATCGATGATTTGGAGTTGTTGGAGTTTCTGGACCAATTCGACTACGTTGCGTTCGGATAATCGAATGCTCGACTTGGCTTGTTGAGCGAACTCGAATTGTCTCTGTAATTCCACAAGTTCTTCATCCATGGTTCGATCTTTGCTGGCACCGACACGATGACATATGTATATATGTATCTGTATGTATATATCGATGCGAAGAGAAGAAGAAGAAGAAGAAGAAGAACAGAACGGTGTTGGATAGCCCAAGATTATTGGGCTTGAAGACATTTCATGGGCCTAGGACAAAGGTTTTCTGGACCCTTTTTCATAAGAGAATGACTTCTGTCTGATTGAACTTTCAGACAGTTCAGATTTTTTACTAGTAAGAATCATTAAGTGAGATTTTTTACCTCATAAGAATCTTTGAAAAAATTTAATTAGATATATATTCAGACTTTTTCCGGTAAAAAACTTTCAATTTAATGACTTTTACAGATAAGAATTTCAACCGTCTGATCCAATTGAAAATTCAACTGAAAAGAAACCAAATCCTTTTCATAATTGGAGATTTGTGAATTGCTTATCAAAATTGGATCTTAAAAAACAATAGTAAATTATACTTTGCCCCATGATGTTTGGCACTTTCTACTTTGGCCTTAAATTTTTTTTTTTTTTTTTTCTTATTTTGGCTTTTCATGTTTCAAATTTTTTTCAATATACTCTTAAAACTAACTTGTGTTCAAAATTAGACGGAAAATGCTATGATAACTATCACCTAACATAAAAAAATATATCATTATATTAGGGTTTGAGTTAGTTAATATGTTATTTTCTGTCTAATTTTTAACAAAAATTAACTTTATAAGTAAATTGAGAAATATTTGAAACATTAAGGGACAAAGTGAGAAAAAAAAAAAAAAAATTAAAGGCCAAAGTAGAAAAGTGATCAAACTTAAAAGGGGCAAAATATAATTTATCCTAAAAAAAAATTACATATCAGTTTATCTCTTTACTGCAATAACAAAAAATACAAATATATCAATTTATTTATTTATTTTTATTTCCACTAATTGCCACACCCAAAAAAAAATGTAATATGCTTTTTTTTTTTTAAGTTCCTCAATACCGATTATTTGGATCAATGAGGTTGATATTTTTTGTGACAATAGACCATTTTAAGGTGATTTTATTTTTGTACCATAACAAAGAAATTTTTTTACGGTGACAGTGACAATAGTTGATGGTAATAGTAGTAGACTTTAGTGGTTGCAATGACAGTACAAGCCATGGTGGTGGTGGATGGCAATGCCTTAAAGCGAAACGTTAGTAAAAGACTTTTTCAAATGATAATTTTTAATTTTTTTATATTGTAATTTATTACGTAAAAATTATTTTTTCTTTAACTTTACGACTAAAATTTTGTAGGTTAATTAAAAGCTTTATGAGGGTTATGAAATGTAAATTGTCATCACTTTTTTCTAATCGATAAGGTGACCGCGGTTGTAGTAAAATTTTTCTATTTAGATAGTACCAAGTTTTTTTTTTCTTTTTGTTTTTTTTTTTAACACAGATAATGTGTCGAACAAAAAAAATTCTAAATCATTGTATTTGTATTGGTATTGGTATTGGTAGTGGTAGTGGTAGTGGTAGTGGTGAAAATTTTCTATTCAATCAAGTGATGCTCAAGGAGGGAGGTCCAAGTACTCAAATTGGACAAAATTTCACTTGTCATAGTTCCCATCAAACCATAACTAAAGTTGTTATATTCATAATCAAAGTTCAAAAGAGAGGAACTACCATTTACTTAAAATTATACACATGAAAGTAATATGTAGAAAAAAAAAAGGGGGAAGACATCCTCCGGCATGTCCGATCCTTAAAAAAGAAAGAAGGTTAATTAGGTGTACAAAGCTTTTAAATAGCATACATTTTCTTATACTCGCTGTTCAAAACCTCTGAATCTGACATCACCGACATTGACCATGACTTCGACCTACCATTATGCGAGTTCTTTCTTATACTCCTCAAATTCGAAGCCTCAATCCGATGCATAATCACCCAATAACACATTATACCCAATGTAGTTGCCATTATAGTCGATCCAATGATTGTCACTGCAACTGCTAGCCACATTTCTTTCTCACCAACCACAACAAATGACAAGGCCAAGAAAGCCACTGAAATGAGTGTACAAGCCAACCACATTAACTTATTTATGATTGCCATCATTTGCTTTTTTGCCTTGCTCTCTATCACAACAACTGAGGTTTGGACCACCACAACAGCAAGAGAAATGAATAGGGCAATCGAGTCGAATACAAAAAAGATCATAAACGAGGCTGTTGGAGCAATATTCGCTTCCCCAAGAGAAAGCCCGGTAGGTATGCTTTTTGGGTCATCGACATATTGGCCAGGGACGGTAAAAATGGCTGCGAATGCCACGGTGGCAATTAGGACTGCGACCACAGTTGTTGAGTTGATCGCGTTGTTTAGGCCTTCTGCGTGCATTTTGTTGACACGTTTGGCAATTACTTGCACTCGTTTTCTTGTTTGGCGCGTGTGTTCTAGTTGGTCGTGGATTTCGTGCTTTATGTCGCTCACGGTTTGTTTCAATTCTCGGGCTGGATTTGGTGTTTGGGGCTTGATGGCTCGGACGCTTAGAACACCGTGTTCTCTTAGGATTGCTGCAACTTCAGATTGTCCGGTTTTCTCTGCAGTGTCCAAGGCGGTTTCGTTGCACCTGTTGACAGCTTTCGTGTTGGTTTCACTGTGGCCTAGTAGCAACTTGACAATCTGTACAAATATAATGAGCCTTATGTTAGTTTGAAAACAAATATAATGAAAAGTTTAAAAAAAATTATCGTGTTCATATTGTTTTAATTTCCGTGTGAAAACAATTTTTGAAAAATCAAAAAAAGAAACTTTTGGAAAGTAGGTTATTTTGAGAAAATGAAAATGGCAAAATAGAAAACGATGAAAACACAATTTTTTTTTCTTCTTTGTTTTCATTTTCAGGGATGTTTTCACAAAATTTTCCCGAAAACAGTTTTAGAAACAGGTCGCTAATCAAGTTTTCATTGTCTTTTGAAAAATGAAAACACAAAAACATGAAGTCAAAAACATGCTCTCTTCTCAACAATTTTGCTTCTGTTTTAACATGCTCTCTTCTCTTCAATTTTCTGTTTTAAGCTCATGTTTGTGTTCTTATATATATACGATAGAAATAAGTGTGTGAAGCACAAAAATTAGAGCAACAATAAAGCGCTAAAATGTAGTTTATCAAAGCTTCTAACCTAATAAACCTATGTCAACTAACATTTGTGACATGATTATGAACTTGAAGACAACCTATCTCAACTAACTTAGTTAATATGATATGAAAAATTCAAAAATTCAAAAAAAACCTGATTCCTCCCTTTCCGAGTTGCAATGTGCAACGCGGTGTTGCCCTTAGTATCAACCATGTTTACCAATTCAGGATCTGCCTTGACCAGCTCCTCCACCACTTCAAGGTTTTGACCTTTCACCGCCATGTGAAGGGCGGTTTGCCCCTTTTTATCAGTCCTTGTTGCAATTCCAAGTTCATTGCTAAGAAGAGCTTTCACAACCTCTACATGCCCGTTTCTTGCTGCAGAGTGCAAGGCTGTTTTCCCGTTGCTCTTTGCTATGGCGGCCAGGCTGCTCTCCGACTCCAAGAAAAAATCCATTACCTCCCTATGCCCTTGCATTGCAGCAGTGTGCAAAGCCGTGGTGTTTGTCATGTCAACGGTCATTGACAGCTCCGGATGGGCCTCCATTAGTACCTTCACCACCTCTGCAATACCATGCCCAAATATGCGATTTGTTACATTTTAGTCTCCATTCCTTGAAAACTAATTTCCACACTTTAGTCCTTGAAATGTGCTTTCTTTTACATTTTAGTCTCTCGCATCAACTCCATTCAAAATCAACAATGAAGGAAGGACATTTTTGGAATTTTACATGAAGCGTCAACAAAATCAAAAGCACTAAATATACGAGTCCCCAAAGTATGCATTTTGTTACATTTTGTTCCCCAAAGCATGCATGTTGTTGCATTTTGGTCCCTCCAATCTTTTAGTTTTGTTGCATTATTTTTGTAAAGTTTTGAAAATAGCCCTCCTCTCATTATTGATTTTGAACAATACTTTGATATCAGGGACTAGAATGTAACAAATTGCAAGGGCATAAAGTGGAGAAAAAAAAAAGATTAGGAACTAACGTGTAACAAATTGCATAATTTGGAGATCATTAGTGTAATTAACCCAATAAAAATTTATCTTCACATCAAGATGGGGCAAGTATGACAAAATCAAACAGAGCAAACACAACTTGAATATAGCTTGACATACCCAAATCTCCTTGTTTTGCAGCAATGTGCAAAGCATCGAAACCATTCCTAGCTTTAATGCTGGCTTCAACAAGATCATAGTACTTGATCATCTCCCTCACCAATTCAACATATCCATACTCTGCGGCCACAAAAAGGGCGGTTTCGCCAGCCTGGTTTTGCTTCAACAACAATTCTTCTAATTCTTCCTCTCCATTTGAACCATTTAGGATCTCCATTATGACGCCAAGTTGCCCTGCCCTTGCTGCTGAGTGCAACGGCGTGTCATCGCGCTTCCCCGTTAATTGCTTTGTCATTTTTTTCCGGGGTGTGCTTTGCACACCTACCGGTGCCTCCATGGTAATGGTGTTTAATTCCCCTAAAACACCCCCCTCCAGTGCTAATCGATAGAACAAAGTCTTTTATTTTTTCCCTCAAAAACCCAGATCAACAATCACATTTTTAATCCGAAAAAATCTATAATTATTCAATGCAACCCAGAAAAATTTCATCTAGATTACTATTGAGCTCTAGGGATGAAAAGGGGAAAACTTGGAATTTGATTTCCACAGCTCTCATCTGTGGTTGGCAATGGCATATCCTGAATCCCAAATCAATTTCCTGCTCACAAACAATAATCATAGGTCATAACCATCCACACATTGTAAGTTTTATAAAAAAAAAAATAACAGTTCCGCGCACGAGGTTGTGGGTCTGGGAAGGGTTAGATATACGCAACCTTACCTATATGCAAATATGCTATTTTACACATAATTTGAAATTTTGATTTCCAAGCCTACCTCCTAGCAATGTTCATTATACAAGTTAATTCCAATTCCATATAAGTGTCTAGCTATATATATTCATCGATATCAGATTGTATCAGCTGATATATCAATGAATATGGGCATCGAAATTTCAAAATCTTGATACAATGATGTTTAAATTTTAAAACTCTAGTTATCAATTCTTCTTCATTTGTCTCTTTCTCCTATTTTTTTTTTTTCCCATGTTAAAATTACAACTAAAATGATAAAATTGCATACAAGCCAGGAAATAAAAAATAAAAAAATAAAAAGAGGCACCAATGTTTACCTGGGTATGATGAAGAAAAGTGCAGCTTTTGCTCTTCTCCATCAAAAACCAATGAACCCATATGTCAATATATGTATGTATGTATAACTATATATATGTATATGTATATGTATTTGTTTAGATGAAAGCTAAGTTTGGAGCTGTTTCATTATTGTATTGAAGCAAAGAACGGTGAAGAGAGAGAAAGAGAGAGCAAATGATAAAGGCTGAGAGGAAGGGGGTGGGGGGATATGAAAGGCACATGCAAAAAAAAAACAAACCTTTTGACAAATACAAATCTGAATTACACACACAACTCTAAATTTTAAATAAAGAAACCAAAAGTTAAAATCTAATAAGGATGGGTCTTTTGTAAAGGTGATGGTAATGATGATCAAGATTGAAGATTTCTTTTTTTTTTAAAAAAATTAAAATAGAAAGCCTTAAAAAAATTACATAAAAAAAGAAAAAAGAAATAAGGGAAAGGATAAAACCAGGGGTGGTGGTGGGTAATGAACCAACTGTAATACCTGAAACGCGCGTTGAGACATGAAAGGGATTTATTGGAGATGTTTGGTACAGTTTAAAATAAAAAATTAGAAGTCAAATGCACGTATTCCTTAGCCTTAAGATAATCATATTTTTTAAACTAATTTATGTTAGAACCCCACAGGTGTGTGTAAATTAAATGTATAAATTAAATAAATAATAAAATAAAATAATTTAGAAAAATAATATATAAATTATTTTGAATTAAATGCTTACATAAATTAATGTCGAGGCTTGTGTTGGACACAATTTCCTTAAAGTAGATTTCGCCTTTGCTCCGGTGCTTCGAGTTTTATCGGCGTCTATTTCCCAAGATGCAATGATTAACACTTAAATTTGCAACACTACAAATTCAAGTCTTGCGAACCAAAACTTTGCTAAAACTCTTTCTTTCTTTTCCTAAAATTAAATGCTGAATAAATGCAGAAAATAGGAAGACAAAAATGGGAGAAGAGAGACAAATCTGAGGGAAAATCAATGTTCTGAATTGCTGGAAGGCTGGCTTTTTATAGGCAGTTTGGTGGCTTTTCCGAACAGGTATAAAACCTGTTCGGTCAGATTGAAAAGGCACCAGCAGATTTGAATCTGTTTGGAACAGATTCATTTCGAGTTGAACCTGTTTTGAACCCTTTGAACTGTTCGGGTGGGTTGGACCTGTTAGGGACCTGTTTGGGTGAAGAAATAATTTTGGACCAATTTATTTTGAATTTTGAAACCAAAATTAAAAATCAAAAATAAATTACAAAAGTTTTTTGCCCAAAAAGATAAGTATTGGGCCGGACAAGCCCAACCCAACCTCACACTACGCATCCGCGCCCAAGCCCAGCCCAGCTAGCCTAATCGACCGGACGGACGGCGATGGCGGCGCGCACGTGTGGTTTTAATTTTGGGTCCAATAGGTCTAGCCCACTTCACTTATAATCTCGCCCTTCCACAAACTTGGGTACCTCTTGGGGCCCATCCTAAGTATCCCAAGCTAAGGTATATAAATCCATTCAAAACCTCAAGCCTTTTCAATGTGGGACAAGCACATTTCTTTTTTTTTTTGGACAAACACATTTCACAAATATATAGGAAACCCACCAAAAAACAGTTCCACGAACCCGAAAATGTGCGTTGAATTCTCATTCATCTGGAAATGGTTTTGAGCAACCAAATACATGAATTTATTCACTGCACGGCATTAAATATGAACCTAATTAGAAACGTTAAAAATAACGTTTGGGTCCCACCTTAATTAATGCTCAAAGTTAGCAAAAAATAAGGTAACACAAAAGCCATTTTTCCAACAATTCCTCACATAAATAGAATTCACGAGAACAGACATGCAACAAGATGCAAACAAAAAAAGAGTACGTTAAGAAGATACACCACATCGAGATAGGTAGCTTTTGGTTTTGAACCTCCTCTAATGAAAGCCTATCGGACTTACTGGCTAACCAGTGGACGCGATGCCTTGAACTGTTAAGCTGTTTGTGTAAGCCAAGACAATAGACTACACATAGTGTATCCGCAAACACAGTTTGGTTCTTACGGTTGTGTTCATTTTGGCCCTGAACAACGCTTGGTAATTCATGAGCGCTCTAGAGAATTTAGCCTTCTAAATTCTCACAGAACCGGCCCAGTTCACACTCATATAGGTGATTTCTTATTAAGAGTATCCTGCTATATCCACTTGGATGTCCAAGCTATAAGAATCATTAAAAGCAAAACTTATTCTAGTAACGCTGCAGGTATCACTCTTCTTATCATAGAAATAGGTAGGAGTAAACCTCCTTAGTGATACGTGAAGTTATCCATAATTCAGTTGTCCCTTTGAACGTAGATTTTGGGATCTCCAGTCAACTAGGTTTGGTTGCCATTAAAGCGACTTTTAAGTAATAGGCTTCAATCCCATTCCCCTTGATAAATAGTACACTTGCTCTCTGGCTAGCCCTTTAGTCAATGGATTTGCAATATTCTCCTTTGACTTTACATGTTCTATAGAAATTATTCCATGTGAGAGCAAATGCCTAACGATATTATGTCTTCGACGAATGTGTCGAGACTTACCGTTATACATATGATTTTGTGCTCGTCCTATTGCTGCTTCACTATCACAGTGAATGCATATAGCTTGCACGGGTTTAGGCCACATTAGAATGTCTTCTAAGAAATTACGAAGCCATGCTGCTTCTTCTCCTGTTTTATTTAATGCGATAAACTCAGATTCCATTGTCGACCTAGTTATGCATGTCTGCTTGGAAGATTTCCAAGAGACTGTAGCACCTCCCAGGGTAAAGATATATCCACTAGTGGATTTTGAGTCTTTAGTATCCGATATCCAATTTGCATCGTTGTATCACTCGAGTACTGCTGGATATTTGGTATAATGTAAGCCATAATTCTGGGTATGTCTTAGATACCTAAGTACCCTAATTATCTTTTTCCAATGATCGGACCCTGGATTACTTGTGTACTTACTCAATTTGCTTACAGCATAGGCTAAATTTGGCCTAGTGCAATTCATTAAGTACATCAAGCTGCCGATTATCCGAGAGTACTCTAATTGTGATATGCCTGCACTTGTATTTTTTAACAAATGAAGACTAATGTCAACAGGTGTTTTAGCAGGACGGTTGTCATGCTTTCCAAATTTCTCCAAAATCTTCTCAACATAGTGAGACTAAGATAAAGCATATCCTTCAGATGTTCTAGTAATTTTTATTTCTAGAATTATATTTGCTACTCCCAAATCTTTCATGTCAAATTTTTTGTTCAACATTTTTTTTGTGGATTTAATCATGTCATTATTGCTTCCAATAATGAGCATGTCATCCACACAGAGACAAACTATGACATAACCTTTGTCTGTGCTTTTAACATAGACGCATTTGTCACATTCGTTTATCTTAAAACCATCCAAAAGCATAGTGTGATCAAATTTTTCATGCCATTATTTCGGAGCTTGTTTTAATCCATAAAGGGATTTGACAAGTTTATAAACTTTTTTCTCTTGGCCGGGAACTTGAAACCCTTCTGGTTGTTCCATATAGATTTCCTCATCTAACTCGCCATTCAAAAAAGTTGTTTTAACATCCATTTGATGTATTTCCAAATTACACAAAGCTGCAATCGCAATCAACATACGAATGGATGTTATTCTTGTCACTGGTGAATATGTATCAAAATAATCAAAGCCTTCCTTCTGCTTGTATCCCTTAACAACAAGCTTAGCCTTATATTTATCTATTGAATCATCCGCTTCTATTTTTCTCTTGAATATCCACTTATATCCAAGAGGTTTATATCCTGGTGGAAGATCCACCAGTTCCCAAGTATAATTTTGCAGTATTAATTCAATTTCACTATTTACAGCCTCTTTCCACAACGGAGCTTTAAGACTTAACATTGCTTCCTTGAAGTTTTGAGGCTCATTTTCTAACAGGTATGTCAGGAAATCTAAACCAAATGATTTAGAGATCCTAGCCCTCTTGTTACGTCTAAGTTCATCTGATTCATTATTATTGTGGTCTTCACTGCTATCTATAGCAGTATCAAAAGTTCTTTTATTTGAACTTATCTCTTCAGTTTCCTTGTAAGGAAAAATGTGTTCAAAAAATGATGTATTCCTTGACTCAATAATAGTGTTTACATGCATATCAGGATTTTCAGATCTATGAACTAAAAATCTACATGTACTACTATTATTTGCATAACTAATGAACACACAATTAACAGTTTTTGGTCCTATCTTAGTCGTTTTGGGACTAAGGACTGCAACCTTGGCTAAACACCTCCACATTTTGAGCCAATTGTAGGTAGGTCATCGACCTTTCCATAATTCATAAGGTGTTTGATTGAGTTTCTTGTGGGGTACCCTGTTAAGGATAAAGTTAGCAGACAAAATTGTCTCCCCCCACAAGTTCTGAGATAACCCTGAACTAATCAACATGGCATTCATCATCTCTTTAAGAGTTCGATTCTTTCTCTTAGTAACTCCATTTGATTGAGGAGAATAGAGTATAGTGGTTTGGTGAATGATATCATGTTCAGAACAAAATTCTTTAAATAGTGCATCATACTCACCACCTCTGTCACTTCTTACTATCTTAATAGTTTTGCCAAGTTGATTTTCAACCTCAAGTTTATATTGCCTAAAGGCTTCTACGGCTTCGTCTTTACTTCTCAATAAGTAAACATAGCAATATCGAGTGCAATCATCAATAAAAGTAATAAAGTACTTCTTATCTCCTCTAGTTTGAACAAATTTTAAGTCACAGATATATGTGTGAATTAAACTTAGAGATTCAGTACTTCTTTCAACTTTATTAAATGATGCCTTAGTGAGTTTTGCCTCAACACAAATCTCACATTTATGATTATGATCAAATTCTAAGTTACGTAAACATTCTAAAGCAACAAATCTACGCAAAGAATTAAAATTAATATGTCGTAATCTACCATGTCATAAGAAAGAAGACTCAACAATATAAACAGAAGATGTGTTCTTATTATTAAAAACAAATTAGGTATAATAGTATTTACATTGAGCTTAAAAAGCCCATCACTCATGTAACCTCGCCCCACATACATTCCACTCTTAGAGAGTAAAACTTTATCAGATTCAAAGACTAATTTAAACCCATTCTTGATCAACAATGACCTAGAAATCAAATTCTTGCGAATCTCTGGCACATGGAGTACATTGTTAAGAGTAAGTTCTTTCCCCGAGGTCATTTTCAACACAATCTTTCCTTGTCCTTCTACAGTTGAAGTGAAGGAGTTTCCCATAAAAAGTTGTTCCCCACTTTCCACCACTTTGTAGGTTGTGAACATCTTCTTATCTACACAGATATGACGGGTTGCTCCAGTATCCACCCACCATTTCTTGGGATTACCCACCAAATTTGCTTTAGAGACTACTGCAGCAAGATTGATGTCTGCCACTCCATCGGAAAGATAGAAATCCTCGGCTATGTTGGCTTGTGCTAGCTTTTTGCTTGAACTTCCTCCGTCCTTGCGAACGTGACAATCCTTAGCGTGATACCCATCTTTGCCGCACACAAAACACTTGTCTTTGAACCTGTTATTGATTCCTTTGTTGATCTTACTAGTGGATCCTTGTTTGGGACCACTGCCATCATGCTTCCGCTTCTTGTTGTTGAACTTTGACCCATGTTCATGTTCCACAACATTTGCTTTAGTCTGCATGACATGGTTTCCTGACTTCTTGTCAAAACCTCGGTTGTCTTCCTTAATTCAGAGCCGCACTATCAGTTCCTCCAATTTCATCTCCTTGCGCTTATGCTTCAGATAATTCTTGAATTCTTTCCAAGATGGTGGCAATTTTTCAATGATTGCCGCTACTTGGAAAGATTCATTGAGAACCATCCCTTCTGCATGTATGTCATGGAGAATTAATTGGATATCTTGAACTTGGCTAATAACCGTTTTGGAATCCATGATTTTAAAATCTAGAAAACGACCGACAACAAATTTCTTTGTATTGGCGTCCTTTGTTTTATACTTATGATCTAGACATTCCCACAGTTCTTTAGCTGTGCTTTTCACACTATATACATTGTACAATGTATTGTCCAACTCATTAAGGATATAGTTTTGACACAGAAAAACACTATGTTTCCATGCATCGACTGCGACAACCACTTGCCAGTCAGTTTCTCCCTCGTTTAGCGCTGGTGCCTTTTCATGAGTGAAGCGAGCCAAATTCAATGTGGTAAGATAAAACATCATATTTTGTTGCTATCTTTTAAAATCATTACCATTGAATTTTTATGGCTTCTTCCCATGATTTACCGGTACTGCCGGAGTCATCACTGGCACAACAAGTGTGGGGGTTTGAGTAATAACAGTCTCAGTGTCACGACCCGAACCCGCCCCCATGGGTTAAGGACGTAACCGGCCAGTAATCATGCGATTACCTACGGCCTCAAACCAAACCAACGTATTTTAACAGAGCTAATGAGGGCCAAACGGAAGCAATTTAAAACTTTGTCCATAGAGCCGTGCTTATATGCACATCATTACATACATATGTTAATAACTCACAACAGAAAGTACAATGACATAAAAATGTTGTACAGACAGGATCATTCAAATCTAAGTCAGCCAAACGAAACCATACACAGACGTACTCAAACTTCGCCAACATGACAGAACAGAAAACAACGACAAAAGGCGAAGGCGGGTCTCGTGCGTGAGACACAAGGGCTGACTTCCCCAAAAATCTTTGTTGTTCCACACTGACTTCACTGAGGCTGGGTTTGGACTTCTCCGGGCTCACCTACAAACACATGAATGAGCGTGAGCGAAAGCCCAGTGAATAATATCAAATAAGAAGATACAACAATATGTAGAACAACATATCCCGAACGCCTTGGGCCCAATTCAGACTTTCGTTTATGTCAAAATGGCCTCTGGCCCATCATTCATGTCAGTCGGCCTTTGGCCCAACCATTTATCAATCGGCCTTCGGCCCAATCATTTATCAATCGGCCTTTGGCCCAATCGTCTATCAATCGGCCTTCGGCCCAATCGTCTATCAATCGGCCTTCGGCCCAATCATTTATTAATCGGCCTTTGGCCCAATCATCTATCAATCGGCATTCGGCCCACATCTATATCAAACGGCCTTCGACCCATATACACTTTCGTATCAAACGGCCTTCGGCCCATATACACTTTCGTGTCAAACGGCCTTTGGCCCATATACACTTTCGTGTCAAACGGCCTTCGGCCCAATCATTTATGTCAAAACAACCTTTGGTCCATTCATGTTTAACAAAACGACCTTGGGTCCATTCATGTTTATCAAAACGACCTTTGGTCCATTCATGTTTAACAAAACGACCTTGGGTCCATTCATGTTTAACAAAACGACCTTTGGGTCCATTCATGTTTAACAAAACGACCTTGGGTCCATTCATGTTTAACAAAACGACCTTGGGTCTATTCATGTTTGACAAAACGACCTTGGGTCCATTCATGTTTAACAAAACGACCTTGGGTCCATTCATGTTTAACAAAACGACCTTAGGTCCATTCATGTTTAACAAACGACCTTGGGTCCATTCATGTTTAACAAAACGACCTTGGGTCCATTCATGTTTGACAAAACGACCTTGGGTCCATTCATGTTTAACAAAACGACATTGGGTCCATTCATGTTTAACAAACGACCTTGGGTCCATTCATGTTTATCTTACATCCACAATCCCAATTAGCAATTCATAAGCTTTAAGGGAATAAACAATTGAACATTCACAAGCATTCACATATCGATATTACTCACAGTGGTCGGCATGTGGATTTGCCCTGGAGCTTGACCCTACATATCACATAACACATATGGGTCACAAATAGTTCAATCCGTTCTTTAATTCACATATTCCTCTTTAGACTTTATTCTTATCTCTTTAATTCAATCACAATGTTCAATGCACGCCTAAGAGTGTTTAGAAGTGAAAGGGAACGGAAAAACATAACACAGAATGCATTTTCAAAAATCCAGAAAACAGGGTCCCCGCTCGAGCGTGGACTTCCCCACTCGAGCGGACCTGTAACAACCCTCGTACTGATTACCGATAAACGACTGAATTAACTACTGGTTACTGCTAAACTGAACTGATAATGACTGATAATGGAATTAAGAGAAGTACTGAATGGATTGATTGAAATCGAAACTGTAATTGAATAAGTTTATCTATTATATTGCATTTTTATCTGTTCGATTGATTGATTATCTGTTTGCATTATGTGTTTAAACTGCTAATTGAAGGCCTTATCGGCGGCCGAATTAGAAACCGTTTAGAGTTTTGGAATCAGTAGAATATTTGTGATTTAATGGTATATTTACCTGAAAATGGGTTAGGTATGATTAAATTAGATTAAACAGGAGTTAATTGCCAAATTTAACTTATTTACCATAATGCCATTAGGAGTGGGCCTTTGTTTATTCACATATTTGAGCCTTGTACCCTTAGGCAACATTTGATCAGCCCTACTTCTTGCTTCAACCGAATTTAGAGAGAGAGAGAAGGGAGAGAGAGTTGATTTCATCACATTTTGCTTGATTGTGCTTGGAACTTAAGAGGATTGAAGTGTTGACTCCATTATTGATCTCCTAGGCTCTCAATTGAAGACTTAGACAAGGTAAATCAATCCCTCATTGTTGCATTTAGGGTTGTCTTGCATGGGTCAAGTAAATTGTAGAGTTTAAGTCATGAATTAGTTCATACATGTTGAAATAGAGCTTAATTCATACATGCATGTTTATATTGATGCATCTTGAGTTGATTTCATGGCCAATTGTACTTGCATGTTCATATTTAGACTTGAGTCCATGAATTCATCATGTTTTTGCAGAAATGAGTCCATTTGGACAAGCTTTGAAGGTTGAATTTGGTTAAATTTCATGCATGTTAGCATTTCTCCATGTTCATGAAAAAAATGGGTTTGAAACATGGCTTTAATTGACCAACTCTTGGCCCTTGCATGTACAAATTTGCTTTTGAGACTTGTTGTATATTGAATGTAGATGTATTTTCCAGAATTTGGGCCTAAGAGGTTGAGTTTTGGGTTGTTGAATGCTTGGTTCGAACTTGGGAGACAAATCTGGAAATTCCAGATTTGGCTTCTTCGCTCGAGCGAAGGATTCCTCGCTCGAGCGAGCACCTGTATGCAGGGCTCCGCTCGAGCGAGCGTCGAGCGTGGTATCGCGCGTAAAAATCCAGCAACCAGTACTTTTACTGTTTCATCAGACCGCTCGAGCGAAGGATTGGTCGCTCGAGCGAAGCCTTTGATTTTGCAACCTCGCTCGAGCGAAGGAAGGCTCGCTCGAGCGAGACCCCTGTTTTCAGCAACTTTTGAAAAATGCGTTCCAACTGTATTTTTGCATCCTCATCTCATCCTAGGCATTCTTAGGCCTAGTTTAAGACATCTTAATGAGGATTTAGACGTAGAACCACACGAGGAAATTTAAGGATTTAATTATCATCCTTCCGACTGTGAAACTTAGTGTGTTTCTATTTGTTAACCGTTTAGGGTTGGCTCTCGGGACGCGCTCTAGCTGCTATTAGCCAATCTCTGTGAGTAACGATTGTGTAAAGATATGTTCAAAATGGTTATCTTTTGACTACTGAACTGGACTGTTTATTGAACTGTTATTATTTACTGAATGAATGTATGTCCTGTATTTTGAACTGTATTGTGGCATCCCTAGCGCTTACTGTTTACTGTTACTTACAGAGCTCTGTCGGTTCCCTTGTGGAACCTTACTGTTTACTGAATGACTGGCCATCATTACTGTTGGGTCTGTTAAGACCCGGCTTTGGACCTACTGTTTATAGGCTAATGGATGTACCACATATGACTGATTGACTGAAATATTGAAAGACTGAAATACTGTTAATGAACTGCTTTCATTATTGTAAGGACATTCATTCATAACCTCTTTACGCATTATGTTATTCAATGGGCTTTAGCTCACTGTTTATATATATATGTAGGTTCTCAGCAGCCAGACCAGAGCTAGGAGCGTGGGTTGGTCCCCAGTTTTGTCAAGCCAGCCTATGTGCCTCACTGCGAGGTTCCGTGTTGCCATGCTATGGCTTGGGGTGTTTTTGTGTCCCCATCGGTCTCCTTACTGTTTTGTACTACTGTATAGACCGTCTACTTTTACTGTACTGTTATCGAGGATTAAGTCCCCGTACTGAATGTTTGTGTATGATTGTATAGACTGTACTGTTCTGAACCGTATGAATGTATGAAAAATGTTTTGGCATACAGATTTACACAGCTCAATGGACACTAGTTACTTATTGTATTGGCTTCCACTAGGCCCTGTACTCTGTTTAACTGTTTTACTGTTCAGCAGGCCTTCGGTAATCTCGGATTACTGGCCAGTTACGGTGCTAAACCCATAGGGCCGGGTTTGGGTCGTGACAGGACCCTTAAGTCTGCAAAAGTGCTGGTTACCTCCAAATTCCCGCTTGAGCGTGAACTCGGCCGCTCGAGCGGATTGCCTGTCTACATAGCTTCCCGCTCGAGCGTAAACTTCCCCGCTCGAGCGGGCACTATGTCTGTCAAAAAAAAAATGCTGGGAGCTCGAATTCTCCGCTCGAGCAGCGGTTTCCCCGCTCGAGCGGGCACCAAACTTTCTAGGTTTTCTAGAACTGTTCTTGAGCTTCAAATACACATTCAAACTGATATTTCTTGCATTTCACAGCCCATAGCACTCATATACATATACCAACATGATATAAACACCAAATTACAACATATTGAAGCTCAATTCCCATGAATCAATCACATGCAAACCCAAATTATACCAAACTTACTTCCAATACATTAAATTTATGCATTCAAGCTTCATATCCTCATCAATCATGCATGCATGTCAATTCTTGACTCCATTTCTATTTCAAATGGTACAAATGGTGCTTCTAACCATGAAACTCAACAAAAACATGCTTGCATGTATGATTCAACTCACAATCTTTCATAATTCATATATTACATGCTAGATTAGGTGATTTCATAGGAATCCTTTACATGCATGCTCATATTAGGCTTCAATTGAACACAACAACTCAATTCCTTTTCAATTCTTACTCTTGACCAATAATCAATCTTGGGTACACAAATTCACAAGCTTAAATCTAGAAACCAAGGGGTGTTTACTCACCTAGGAGCTTAATTCCCACAAATTATGGTTGATTCTTTGAGTGTAGCTCCAAGATCATCAAGTTTCCCAGCAATTCCTCTATGTTGAGCTCTTTCCCTCTCTAAGTTCGGCTCTCCCCTCTCTTAGAGCACAATTTCAGTCAAAAGAAAATAAGGAGAGGACCTGAGTGTATAGTGCCTTCTCACAACAAAACCCACTAACTCCCATAATAATAATAATAATAATAATAATAATACTTGGGCACCAATTCCTTGATTAAATCAATTTAATCTGATCCGAATCAATTTTTCAATTAAATTTCACCGTAGGCTATAAAAATGCTGATCACATTGGCGTAGTCAATTTCGAGTTTCATGGCCATAAGTCAATTTAATTTCCGAAGCGGAAAAATCAAACAGATATTCCTACGGTGAATAGATAGAATTTCAAAGTCACATATTATCACACAATGGCACACAAAATCATGCTAAACACATAATCATATTCAGATTAGGGACCAATTAGCTAATTACGGAACAGGGGTATCACACTCAGTACTATTAATTTCAGTTGTCATAATTCTGACAAAATAAAAATTGTACCAATCACAAATTTATACACAAAAGAAAATACACACAAAATATACAGGAAAAATATTTTGTAACAAAATTTCAATAATAAACAGTATATTACTACTATGTTATCAAAGAAATCATTAAACAATATATTACTACTATTTAAGAAATTAAACAGTATATTACTACTATTTAATTTCCCAAAACAAAATATTTGACTGTCTATTGCAGAAATAAATAAAAATAAAAAATCCACTTTAAGATTGTTAGAACCCCACAAAGGTATGTGTGTGTAAATTAAATGTATAAATTAAACAAACAATAAAATAAAATAATTCAGAAAAATAATTATATAAATTATTTCTCGAATTAAATGCTTATAGAAATTAATGTCGAGGCTTGTGTTGGACACAATCTCCTTAAAGTAGATTTCGCCATTGCTTTGGTGTTTCGAGTTTTACCGACGTCTACTTTCCCGGATGCAACAACTAACACTTAAATTTGCAATACTACAAATTCAAGTCTTGCGAACCGAAACTTTGTTGAAACTCTTTCTTTCTTTTCCTAATATTAAGAGAGACAAAAATCTGAGGGAAAATCTATGTTCTGAATTGCTGGAAGGCTAACTTTTTATTGGCAGTTTGGTGGCTTTTTCGAACAGGTATAAAACCTGTTCGAATAGATTGAAAAGACACCAACAGATTTGAATATGTTTGGAATAGATTCCTTTCGGATTGAACCTGTTTTGAATTGTTCGGTAAATAAAAAATAAATTACAAAAGTTTTTGGCCCAAAAAGATAAGTATTGGGCTAGACAAACCCAACCCCACACCACGTATCCAGGCCTAGCCCAGTCCCCCCGACCGACTGGACGGTGGCGGCGCGCACGTGGTTTTAATTTTGGGTCCAATGGGTTTAGCCCACTTCACCCATAACCTCACCATTCCACAAACTTGGGTACCCCTTGGGGCCTATCCCAAGTATCCCACGCTAAGGTATATAAACTCTTTCAAAACCTCAAGCCTTTCCAATGTGGGACAAGCACATTTCACAAATGTGTAAGAAACTCACCAAAAAACTTGTTCCACGAATCCGAAAATGCGCGTTGAATTCTCATTCATCCGAAAATAGTTTTGAGCAACCAAATACATGAATTTATTCACTATATGGCATTAAACATGAACCCAATTAGAAACGTTAAAAATAACGCTTGGATTCCACCTTAATTAATACTCAAAGTTAGCAAAAAATAAGGTAATACAAAAGCCATTTTCCAACAATTTATATTATTGTTGTTTAATAAGGTGTCAAAGTTATACCAAATAATTTGGCATAACGTCTTAGAATTTTAAAAATTATAAACAATTTAGATTAGTTACTCCAAACAAAAGACTTGTATTTTAGTTAGGTCTCATCTATGAATTGACTCTTTTGGTTACCTTGATTTTTGGCCGTTTTATTATGACGTGAAAAAAAGTTAATATGCTTAGAAATATTTTTTTTTTAGTTTAATCAAAAATCATAAATTAGTGAGATATATAACTTTTTTTTAGTGACTTTCTAATTATTTGACTTTTTTTTTTAATAGATTTTTTTGACTATTTTAGTCAAAAAACCAAATTGCCAAATGGGATCTTAGTGCACTTAAAATTGGTTATTATTCTAAAAATTATTAGATAAAATAATTCAAGATATTAGATAATGGGATAAAATGTAAGGACAATTTCAAATAAATGGTAAAAGGAAAAATAATGTAAATTTAGTAAAGTGCAAGTGAAAAATTATGCAAAATTTACCCTTTTTCTAAAATGTGCTATAGAGTAAATCTAACCCGAAATTCAAAGTGTTCCTTCACAACACATTCTTTTCTTTGAAATAATGAAAAAAATAAACCACTTCTATGATATTAGGTTCGCCTAATGCATTTTTTTCTCAACTTCTAATTAGAATGGAACAAATTAAGAGTCTTTTTGTAATTATTTTCTTTCTATCCAATTAGAGGATGAGCATGTAATTGATTATAAAAACATAGTTTTATTTTTTCGGACATATAATCAGGGAGATCGCCTTTATATCGAACTTGGGATCATGAGAGTGCTAAAAAACATCTCTTAAAACATAGGTTTGATCAAAATAAAATTTTAAAAAAAAGTTTATTTATCAAACAACCTTTGACAAGACTAAGAAAATTAAGTTTATTTATGACTAGATTTCCCACAACCTTAATTAGAATTGTTTGAACTTCATTAATAGGTGGATCACCTCCTGATTTTGTGGCTAATTTAATTTCTATCCCCAAATTTTCTAAGGTCAAATGATTCCTAATTATCCACTTTAAGCACGTGAGATCTCATTCCTATATTATAGGCTGTTTTGAGAAGATGGTTAAAAATTATCTTTTAATTTTTTTGACATTTTTATAAGAGAAAGAAATAAGTTAAAAGTTGAGAAATAATTTTTAACCCACTGCTCAGTATATATATCTATTAAAAATCTGTTTCTTGCATTTTCTTGGAATGTGAAAAATGGAACAAAACAACTGAAATTTATTCAACCCATGAATGATTGCACATGTTAATCAAGTGACATATATACACCGTTGAGTAAGAGGTCAAAAGGTTGGTGATGGGCACAAGTGGATAACAGTGAATAAAATAGAAGTCAACTCTTTTTTTCTTTTCTTTTTTTAAATATAAATTTGCATTGAAATGAAATTCTTAATCCAAATACAATTTAATAATTTCAAAACAACAATAATAATGGCATACAATTTTTATTTAGGCTTTGTTTAAATTTTAAATTTAGGAATGAATTTGTGAAAATAAAAAGTGAATGAAATAAAAATTACATATATATAAATATTTAAATTTTTTTTTCTTTTATTCTCTTCATAAATTTAAAATCTAAATACAAAAAGCCACACATATTTTACAAACCATAGTAGCACTATATATATTTTAAAAATTACTATATAAATTAACAATTTTTATATTTATTGATGTGACACGTATTCATAAATTTTTAATTTTTAAAATATGACTAACATAATAAGATGTAGTAAAATTATTTTTATGGGAGAGTCCAGTCCATATCGAACTAGAGTGAGTTGTTGGACCTCCTTGGGTTTATCATGGAGCTCGCATAAAGTGAGTTGTTGGGCCCCCTTGGGTTCATCATAAAGCTCGCATCGATGATTCGGACCATATGTGTAGAGCTCGTTGTATATTTCTTCCCTGTAAAAAAATCACATTGATTAGCTATTAATAACCATTTGATCAAATCACATTTGTATCATAATTTTAAAAATAAATTGTTAATACAAATATAATCTGATTAAGTGACTATCGATATCCAATCAACATGATTTCTTGCAAAGATAAAATACTCGACGAGTTCTACATATTAAACGATTCGAATCATCAATGCAACTTCCGTAGTGAGCCTATAGAGACCCAACGCCGCCCTGCAATTAAAAAACCCAACGAGAGAGAACTCAAGTCCTATATACTTTATTGGTATAACTTTTTTTAACCTCTACATTAAAGTTCATAGTTTTTTTTATTTATTTTTTTATTTTTAATGAAACATTTCATACAATGAAGTCAAGCCATATAATCTGACTAATATATATGTAGGGGAAATTGTGTAATTTTTAATTCTACATTTTAAGCTTGTTTAATTTTCAAATTGGACTTGGAATTTAGGCTCATAGCTCAGCCCAATAATGATATTGGTTCTTAAAAGAATGATAGAATTTTTTATATTCTATATTATTTATTTACGGAATATACTAAGAAATATATAAAGTCCTGGCCTTGTAGAGCTTTCCATCAATTTTGGATTTATGACAAAGATTTGTAAAATGAAAATGTTAACTTCTATATCATTCACTTTTCCGGCCCACAAATTCAATATTCAAACATGAAAATAAAATTTCATCCAAAAGCAATCCTATTTCATAATTTGGATAAAAAGCCATGCAAGTAATTTTGAATAGTAACCCACATTTCTCTTTTCTAACCACACCAATATAGTTCACCTCACAAAACACATTTTAGAAAAATTTCACCATTATGCAAATCTACAAGCATAACACAACACATACATTCATAAGCAAAATGATTTACAAACATAAAACTTACACCAAAAAAAAAAGAAGAAAAAAAAAATTTGGTAGAATGATGTGTAAACAA
Organism: Camellia japonica; assembly: GCA_030407325.1. NCBI lineage: Eukaryota > Viridiplantae > Streptophyta > Magnoliopsida > Ericales > Theaceae > Camellia > Camellia japonica. The sequence continues at coordinate 39,359,860 of JAPPVO010000016.1, forward strand.
CATTTGTGAAATTATAAGAACAACCATGAATGTTTTGATTGAAAATGAAAGGTTCACAAGATGTCGACTCATTCCATGTAGACATTCCATCCAAAGTTTATGTTTGTATATCATTACTCACAATATAGACAGACAAAATGAAGATAACAGTCAGTTTAACATGCTTCCAACATTAAATTTACCCTTTACAAGCAAGATAATGACTTTCATTTCAGAGCCTAAAGTAACAAGGTACATTTCCACTCTCAATTAATTGTCTAATCAACATTTACTTTTCATTTTTCATTTTTCACGTTTAATCACAAACTTTTGAATACATCTCAATGACTGTTATTTGTCAAGCGGAAAATAAACACGAATTAGTAAGACTTTGGAGACATATCGCGATCTGCCCTTCACTTAGAAAGAAAAGTCAATTTTTTAGAACGCACTAATTCCTACGTTTTGTTGGTCAAATAGCCCTTTTGTGTGACCTTCAAAGCCTGATTAATGCGACTTAAAATAAAGCTTTCATGTCGAGCCCTCTGGAGTTATGCTATTACAAGGGGACGATGTATGGTAACCACTCAATGCCACCCACAGTTATATATTGCATGTCCTATAATATTTTTAAATAAAATTAACAAAAAAGGCTCACATTTGTTAATAAATAATTATTTCTTGCCTTCCACATAAATACTCTTACCTTATCATATCCCGTGGACACCTATACTACGAGGAAATAGAATACTCCATGTAACGCAGCTAGAGTCAATAAAGCAATCAGATATATCCTCTCAGAAGAATCTCCGATCCAAATAAGATGTTTTCAAAATTACATATTAATCAGCATCAAGCTCAATTAACAAACTGTGTAAATAACACCAGAAAATAAATATAGGTTAAAAAAAAATACACAGAGCCAAGAACCGTCACCGTAAGAGGACACGGATTTTTTTTATTTTTTATTTTTAAATAAGAGGACACCAAATTTAACATGGTTCAACAAACAAATGTAGATCCAACTCGACCAAAAATCCAAATTGCCAATAGATTTTTTAGTATTTGGCAGTGAACTGACATGTCAGCAAGCTATTTTCTGCTTCAATGCTACTTATGAGGTTTCCAGTTAGATCTAAAAGAATTAAAAATTTAAAATAAAAGCATAATCATACTATTAAAATGGGTGCCAATGCCATAAAATCATTTTGCCATTAAAACCATGAATTACATATATGTTCAACATAGTTTGGGTTTTACTAAAAAGGCATGTGGTGAAAAGCCATGTTAGCCAGTATGACTAAATACGTAGGAGATTGATACAAATGCAGAATGATATCTGTATAAGTAATATGCCACAGTAATTCTGTTCTTACATCAGGAAGACAAATCATACGGACAGAAAAAGTCGATGGCATAAAAATGTCACTCAAATCTACTCAAATGTAAAGGGCTGATAAACTGGATTGAGTAGCAATCATGGACTTCTGAGTATGTACCTTTTATGGGTTCATAGCTTCTACGGTTATTTATCCTTCATCTCTTCTACCATTAATTTATAAAGTGCAAATCCCCCTTGGTGGCAGCCCGGCATTTTAGATGCCATGTTTTCTAAGTCGTTCTGATACGGAAAAAATAAAATAAAAAATGAAAGTGCATCAGCATCTATATCATCAGTGAAAGCAAGAATTTGTAATACTAGGTTGAGATGCAGCATCAGCATGGTCTTGACATGTAGTGGTATAAAAATATCAATTTATCAATCATGCAAATTAACCAAATGAAGACACCTCAAGGAACAAATTGAATACAAACTAACCATTGAAACAGTATAAAGCTGTGTTGACTCGTAGCCATCTTGTGCACTAGAATATAGTTGTTGAATTTCCTTTGAAGGAAGACTGCATTTTATGAAGAAAAATGCCGCTGGTCTAACATTCAAAACTCTGCGGGATACACCAATAAAGACTGGAAAGCACTGCATGAGAATCAGATCAAACACAAATTTTTTAGAAAAAAAATAAAATATCTGATTACCAAATGCATAGTCAAGGCATCAAAAATAGCTTCACTACTTGCCTGCTCTCATCATAATTTTACCAAAATTACATTCCTGTATTTTTTGTTTTTCTTATCGTTATTGTTATTGTTCTTTTTATAAAAAATCACTTTATCCAAGAATACCTTTACATTTGCTGAAAATACGAGGTAAAAAAGTAACAAGCTATCCAACCCCATTCTAGTTCTCTTTTCATTTTCATACATCTTCTTGGTCACAAAAACAAGTACACAAATACACATCATATAACAAATAAAAGTATTAAAAAGAATGAAATTAATTGTGACACGATCATAGAAAATAAAAAAAAGATATAAGAACATAAGACGATAGTTGCATATTCCTATCATTAACTATAACTTACAAGGGATGTTGCAGGTACTCCAATTTCTTCAACTACTTCACGGATAATGCTGTCAAACATCTCCTGAGAAATCTTTCTATTAATAAGCTCAGTGTTGTTCTTGTCTTTGCCACACTGATGAGATGCTATCCCAATTTCTTCAGGCTGTCAAACATCCGAGTAGTATATTTGAACAATTAACCAAATCAACCGTGTATTAGTCAGAAAAAAAAAAGATACGCCAAGTCAGAACACTGTTTATAATCACATCATTCCCATCCACACTAAAGAATAGAAGAATAGTTGCACTAAAAAATAAAATAAAATAAAATATTACAAAAGCAAGCTTGTGGAAGAGTAAACTGCCAGTGGCCAGCTGAATTACAGCGTACAGGTAATATAGAATAGTTTATCTGAAATCTAAAAGAGAGAGTATATAATTAACTAACTTTTCATAATCACGTATGAGTTTCTAATAAAAAAGGGTCTATTATTCAGTGTTGTGGGTGCTAAGTGTAGACTAGATACCAAAGAAGTATGGATACTTCTAAGAAGATAACATGTCCGTATTGGACGGACACTCGTAGGACACTTCCTAACTGGTGTCAAGACACATCCAAACGTATCCTATTACATTTCAAGAAAATTTCACATCCGGACACACTTCGAACACTTGGGGACACATATGTTCAGCACTTAGAAACACATCAAACACATTACGAGTTTGAACAAAACAACTTGGAATCCAATGATTAAAAAAAACAGAGTATATTTATACCCTATTATTCCCTCATCTTTTATACTTTAGAAATTAGTGTTATGTTTTATTTTTCTATTTTCTTTGACTAAAAGATTCATACATATATATGACATATAAAATCAATATATGAAACTACGTATTTTGGGCGTGTTCCCCACATGCCATGTCTTATATTTTTTGAAAATTGCCTTAGAGGCATATCCATGTTTATGCTTCTTAGCTAGATACCTACCTAACATCCAGCTTTATTTGTACAAAGTGGTTATCCTTAGACCTAGTGCTCGTTAGCCTAAGGTTTTAATTGCACCCACCAATGGCCCCAGTCACAAGTATGAGTGTGCACAAGTGAACCAATCAACCTGTAAACCGCACTGAACCAACCTTCATGGTTCATTTGGTTTGGTTCTCATGACAGTTGATGGGTTGTCAGATTGGATATTCAGTTCACCCAAACCAAACCCGAGAACTAATCTGATGCGTGCCATAAAAAATATTACAGCCCACCATCATATACACCCAATAGGTCGCACCATGCTATGGCTAGTAACATGTAGCATAAAAAACTAACAAATACATCCTTCTTTTACAATGTGGGATCGTTGATGCAACAAAACTCTCACAATAAATGCATGCCAATTCATAAAGAATCTTATCCCATAGTGGTAACAGAAACAACTTCCAACCCACCTCTTCCATATATATGATCGTCATTTCCCCATATTACTCTTGGCCCACATCCCTCATATAGCAACTGTATTCACCCCATTGGCGTGGTATCCGCAGCAACATTGTCTCTTTTACTTCTTCTTGTAAATATATGAGTGGGCCATTACAGGCAAAATAATTGGATTTGTTGAACCCATCAGGGTAACATGTGTTACGTGGGGGGGGGGGGGGGGGGGGGGGATATGACTTTTTAAAATTTTAACCCAGGGTTCAGAACTGAATTCGTATTTTCTTGATTTGGTTTGGTTCAGTTTTGGCTTGAGATTTTGAGAATCGAGTAGCCTCAGTTCAGCTCTAAAACCAATCCAACCCATATACACCTCTAGTTACAACTCTATGAAATCTAATAATATTTTTGCAAGTTTATGATTAGATACCTCAGGATGGCCTCCGGGAAAAACGTAGTGTCCAGGAAATTCCCCAACATTATGACTTCTTTGCAGCACAAGTATTCTCTTGTCAGATGTCTCAACAATTGCACCATTACCCAGGGGATTTGAGGTGTGTTGGCACTGTCTACAATCATCTACGAACAACCAAAGGTATTGTGTTTTAGGCAGGAATATCTAAGGAATCACATTGGCAAGACTCTAAAAATATCAAGACCATAATTAGCAATATTGGTAGATTCAAACTGTTCAAAAACATGAATGTCATAATTTTTAACACAAAAATTGAACTTGAAACTTGGTATGTTATTCCAAACTTATTTGTTGAACATCCCATTCTTTTCTTGCATGGTTTCCTCATTTAAAAATGTAGGAATTTAACTAACTAATTTACAGTTCATGCTGCAAAAAGAACTACCCAGTGATTACTTTAACACTCTTTCCAATTTTGAGAATATGGCAAGATGCAAAATGTTGGTTGTGTACTAAAAAGACTTATTGGCCCATTTAGAAGTCTTTCTTTTGTAATTGGACACAACCACAAAACAACGATTTTGAAAAAATTAGGATATAGTTACAGCGGGGATACAACAAATATTTTAATATATTTCTATTTTCTATGCATATGAATATAAATTTAGGGCACCGAGATGCAAGAGGCATCAATGCATATGTGGGTGAATTTTATTTTTACTTTTATTTTATTACTTTTATCCCTTGTTGTTTTTATAAATTTTATTTTACCCCAGATCATCTTTCTAAAATAATAAAAAAGAAATTCACAAAGGTGTATGAAGTGTGTCCAAACATAGGGCAGGACATATGTGTCTGTGAAGTGTTCCTAAACTATCTTGCAAAAAATAATAATTATTAAAATTGATATGTCATGTGGGGTGTCTGACACGTGGACATGCATGTCCCCAACATGCCAGTGTCCCATACGTGTCTGGCATGGACACGACACCCATTTTGAAGTGTCAGTGCTTCATAGGTTTTTGCGATACATTTGAAGTGTCGGTACTTCATAGGCTTTTGCGATACATGAGACATCTCATCTCATTGTAAGGCACCTTCAACAAGAAGATCGTCTAGGGGTTGGATATTGTGTGTAGGTAGTCTAGATTCAATTCAAAAACTGAAAGTAGAACAAATGATATTCTACATAGTATTTAATTTCATGCAACTTTACCTTCTGATGGAACAAGAAACTTTTCCCACAAAAGACTTAAGTTTGTCCCCACAAAAGTCCTGAGTAATAAGTAAAACAACATAAATATCATCATTGTAGGAGAAAAGATTGATTATAAATTATATAGACAACAACGTCACAAAAAATAAAAAAAATAAAAAATAAAAATGGTATATTGAAATTTCAAAATAAAGTCAAGGGCAAGAAAAAAAATCCAAAGAATCAAACTAGGTTGATCAAGCACAAAGAACAATGAACGTGGATTCGGCAAGACTACTGAAGTCCGTAGGTTGTGAATTCAACAGTGGTTTGTAAGTTGTGTCTTGTAACTGTTCATTCATCATAGTGCTTGGTTTGAGTCAAACTTGGATTGGTCCCATGGTTTTCTCTATTTGGATTTTCCAAGTAAAAAATCACAAGCTTCATCTATTGTGTGCTTATGCGATTGATTTTAATTTATTGTTTGCGATTGTGTTTGGATAAATTAATTTAATTGGTGATAAAAGCAAAATCATACAAGAGAATGAAATTATGTTGTTCACATTCAAATGTCATGCTGAACACAATAAAAATCTGATTCAACGCACCAACTAATCTCCTTAATTTGAAATAGCTACCTTCATCTCAAACTTCATTTTGGCATCAATCAACCGGTTGCTCAAGTGCTTGTCAATGAATTGTACTTGTATTTTTTATGTAAATAAATTCAAGCAAATTTACATTGCTTTTAAACCAACATTTCTATTTGAGGTTGTTTAAGGGTTGATGATCAATTTTTCTTTTCCTTAGGGAGCTGGCCCACATTTTACTTTTACATAACCAACAACAGAGATCTTTCTAACAAGAGCCTTCTAGAATGTAATTTCTTTATGAACTTGGACCATAACAACTAAAATTTGTAATTCTACCAAAAGAAAACTGAATTTCCACACTTTAAAAATAAACCAAGTCAAGAAAACAAAGATACTCCTGGACCCTTCATTCACCATAATTTCTCTTGGAATGGTATTAAATGTGATCTGAATACATACTATATGAAAACTTTAATGCAACGGAATTCTGTAAAGGGAAACACTAAGTGCTATTTGTCAGTTTAAGTGTCTACATGTGTGTGTGTGGAGGCAAGAGAAAGAGAAAGCAAACCTATAATCTGTCAAACCAATGTGGAGGCAAACATGATGCTTTTGATTGGAGTCACCTTCACTATTCAAGTCGTGTCCGCCATACTGCAAAAAAATCAATTAACTGGTAAGAGATAATTTTAGTAAAGTTGAAAATCTGTCAAAATAGTACACAAAGTAAACTTTCATTCTTAACATATATTGACTTATATTCTTAACTTTTTCATTCTTAACACCAAGATACCTCGTACCCATACCCTCAAATATTTTTATTGGCTCTTTTTCTTTTTTTTTTGTTGTTGTTGTTGTTGTTGATAAAAACAGACATTTATTGGGTCTTCAAATATGTTCTCTAGTTAGTTTAGACAGGCTTTAGAATTCAAAGTTATTTAGTTCTCTAATTTGTTTGCAGTGACAGTCCTAAAAGTTTAAGCCTAGATAAAACCAAATATTTCTTCCAACTCAATAGAAAACAAGCTACAGAGAAATTTCCCAACAAGTATCCTCTCTTCTGTGATGCAACTCAAACCAGAGGTGTGATGCCTACAGAATTTTGGAAATGATCCTAAAATATTATTTCTTCTGTCAATGGTTTGCACTTTAAAGCATTTAAAGCTTAGAACCAGATAGAAGCAATCTTTGCTTTAAACCACTAAACCATGTTCAATGAACAAATCCATTCCTCCTTCAGCAATTATAACACCTAAAAGAAACACGGGTCATGGTACTGTTCACAGCACCTAGTACAACTTGAAAGTTTGCTTTCCCTTAATTTCTTTAGCCCTCCAAATTGTTACCATTGCTTACACCAATCACAGACTCCTAAAACGGACAGACACTTCTAAGAAGATACCATGTCCATGTCAGACACTCCACAACATGTAGTGGACATGTGTCCAAATGTGCCATATTATTATGTTCAATCTTTTTAGAACCCAGCATTCTTTGCACACTCAAAAGAAAACTATATCTATTAGTTAGACACACATGAAATACATGCAAGTTTGAAGAGAATAAGATGGGGAATCAATTATTAAAATCAAAAAAATGTGAATTTATATCTATTAATCCTTTCTCTTTTAGAATTTTTAATTTTAGGAACTCAAAAACCTAAATTTTTCAATTTATTCGTGAATAGAGCTTTTTTAATTTTTTATTAACACTTATTTTCCAATATACATAATTTCAAAAATGATTTCTAACTATTTTGATATAATGAAATATAATAAATATATTTGTTACGTAAAAATGAAGAAGATATATTTACATGTATATATACATAACTATTTCTTGGAGTATTCATTCTTGCTAAGTTCCATAAAAATTGTCATGTCAATGTGTCCATAAAACCCCACGCCACTAGCTGTTAGCCATGAATGTCTAATGAAGTGAGCTGCAAAAGAACTTCCCTAATGTTGTCCTACATTAAATTATATTGTTAATTTGTATCCCAACAACCACAAAAGTTATTATCCTGCAATCTAATCAGCAAAAGCTGCATTAGGTGAGTGTTGGTACTCCCAAGGTCCCTAGTTCCTTTGTTGATTAGGGCATCTAGAGCTCATCATGTCCATTCATATGATAACCTATATCACGATCCCAGTAGGGCAGGTGGCACCAAATTGGTCTCATAACCTTAATTCCAAGGGCTCAAGTCCTCTCATTGCCAAGAATAAATAAAAATAAAAAATACAACACTGGCATTATATACAAATGCCATACGAAACATCTAAAATCAGATCGTATGCCCGAAGTAACATGACAAAATTTATTCACCCAAAAAAAACATGACAAAATTAAGAAAAAGCAAATACATGAGACAAACTTGCATTCCAATAAAAATTGACATACCCTGAACTTTTCGCCATTGAATAATGACGTGTTTTGTAGAACCCTTCGATCCCATACCTAATGAGAAAAAAAAAAAAAAAAAAATTTAAAATTCAACTTCATGATTTAAGATTGGTCTAAATGTCCAATAAAAAACAAACTAATCCATTTTGTTTTGCAAATCATTTGAATACGGAAAATGGTGACAAGAGAAGAGTTATTACCCAAGTAAAAAAAATAAATAAATAATTTGCATTAGAGATTGGATAGTGTTGAATGAATGCAGCCTTCATGAACAAGGAAAAACCCATCACAAGAAATGACCATTAACGTTGTGCTTGGTTCATGAATTTGGGTAGCGATTTGGAAAGCAAAAGAGAAAATATAGGTGAAATGTGAATGAAATATAACTACATTTCACACATCTTTACCCTTTCCCTTTCCAAAACGATTCCCAAATCCATGAACCAAACGCAGCCTAACTTGAAACCTTCAGTCCTCTTTCCAATTTCAATCCAATTAACAATCAGTTATTATGTTCAAGTATGTCATTGCCGCATGGAATTCAACATTTTAAAACACAATAATGGGTTGCATTAATTTCAGATGCTCTGTTGAATTTAGCAAAAGATCTCAATAAAACCCTATGATTATGAAACAAATATATATATATATATATATACATATGCAATGACATACATATCACATATGAACTCAATTATATAGCTATGATTCACAAAAATCGACAATGGAGCGAGGGACAAAACCCACAAATTCTAACCTCAGAAATGGAGTTTTCCAAGTTGATGTCGGGATGGGGAATCCTATCGAATGCTTGATCAAAAACCACTGACACCTTTGTTTATACAAAAATTAACAGCTCATACGCAGAGATGAGATAGGAAAGGAACATGAAAGAATAAGATTAATTGAAGATTGTAACATTTCGAAAAATGGGACTCGAGTGCAGTGGAAGAACCTGTGAAGGAGAGAGACCCGAGGGACAAGTAAGAAGAAGTCTGTAAGGAAGACGATCGTGATCTTGATCGTCGATCGCCTCTGCGTTCTTCACCTTCTTCTCCATAGTGATACTAATCAGAATCACCTTTGGTCTCAGAAAATTCAACACAAATTTTTTTTTTTAGTCAATAATTTTAAGCCATAGTCTGCATTTGTGAAACAATTTTAAAAATAATTTTTAAAAAAAAAATTATAAAATTTAAAATTTTATTTAGTTGTATATTTTTTTAAAGAGGAATATTTGGTTGTATGTGTCATGGATTTAAAAAATATATATATATATATATAAATTAACGAAAAAGTTTATAAATATTAATGATTAAAATTATAAATTTTTTCATAAATTTGTATTTTTTTTCCCTGCCATCACTGGGATGTAATTTCCTTTCTTAAAAATAGTTTTGGAATTTGGTATTTTTTTTTTTTTTGTGGTTAGATAAATGTGAGAGAGAAAAAGTAATTGATTAATGTGTAAAATGTGAGAAAATGAAAGAGAAAAGTGATTGATTGATAGTAGAGAGAAAAATAATTTTGAATTTTTTTTTTAAATTTTCAACCAAACAAATTTTTAAATTTTTTTCTCAAAAATTGTTCCTCAAGAAACAAATCAAACAAGCCTTAATATTTTAAAATTTTAATATTTATTAATTTTTTTAAATTTTTTTACAAATATTTTATTTTTAGGTGTATTTAGAAAGTAAAAAAATATTTAAAATATTTTTAAAAATTCACTAAAAACAAAAACACGAAAGACAAACAATTCAATTTTCCAAAAATCAATCAAAAGCAAACAATATTTTTGCAATATATTGATTTTTGGTTAAAAAATCAAAAAATATTATGAGTTGTCACATTATTTTCTCTAATTTTTTTGGTATGCTTTCTCATAAAAAGTTAAAAAGTATCTTAAAAATTGGGTTTGGTTTATCTCACGTCATTGTCATTCCAACCTGAGAGAGCGTTTGGGCTTAATAGGCCTATTTTGGAATCGACTTTGGTGATTAAAACGTTACTTTTTAAGATTAATTGCGTATAATATTCATGCAAAAAAACAGATAATTGGACATCGATAATTATATGCTTGAATCATATTAATTTTTAAAAAAAATTATACGACAAATATAATTTCAATAATAGCTATCAATTTTTTATAATACAAATTTGATTCAAATATATAATTATCAATATCTGATTTTTGTTATTTTTTGTGTGAATATTTTATTCAATGAACCTTAAAAAGTGAGCGGTTTGAATTATTGAAATTGGTTCTGAAATGGACCTACCAAGCTTAAACGATCTATTGAGATAGCCAACACAAAAGAAACTTAAACCAAAAAAAATCTATTCCCAAATGAGCCCTTAAGATGGGTAAGACCATCTCCAATGCTTAACTAAAATTTTCATCAAATTTGAGTTAAAAAGTCAATTTTCTCAATTTGATACCACTAGCTCCAACGGTGAGCATCAAAAGAGGGGGCGACCGGTAAGGCCATTTTTTTTTTTTTTTTTTTACCTATTTGAACCTTTTTTGACCGGTTTGAACCTACCTATTTGAAAGGAAACCGGTCGACCGGTTGGTCAACCGGCCGGTCAACTAGCCGGTTGACCGGTTGTTCTCTTCCAACGGTCACGCAGAGTAATTTGGTGAAACCTATATTCTGTTCTCAGTTTGATATTTTTTTGGTGAATTCTCATTTTGATATCAATTTGGTAAAACCGTTGGAGCTCCAAAAAGTGTCTTTTTCACCAAATTTCAAATCTGATGCCAGGTTTGGTTCACCGTTGGAGATGGTCTAACTTATACTAACTTCTCTTAATATTTGAAGAAAATACAAAAAGTTCTAAAGTTTTGATATGATTATACTGACTTTCTTTTAGTAAACTTAAAAAAACTAAAATTAATGCAAATGATATAAGGACACAAAGATACACAAGGTAAAAAATATATATTTCAATAAAAAACGATGATAACATTATTTTTTTTAAAAATTCATATAACTAACAAATTTCTGATAAAAATGAAGTCAGGTGTTATATGAATTAAAATCTTAGAGGAGCCTAGTGTAATTATGGCAAACTTGTAAACTTAATGTATTTTTTTCACACCTTAAGGGTGTCAATATAATTTACCCATTTAAAATTATTGTGTTTTTTTATTTTTTGCTTTAATTTTTGAAAACTATTTTTGAATTTTTATGTTTTAATGTTTTTTGTTTTTAGTTATTTTTTAAATATTTTAATCATTTTTTTAGACGCATCTACAAGCACTTACAAAAATAAAACTTTTAGGAAAAAAATTATTAATTACAAAAAAATGAAAATCTACTCTCTCTCTCTCTCTCTCTCTCTATTTGGTGATTTTTTCAAAAAATTTTAATATTTAACTTTTTAAGTAAATCTAAACCAAGTATATTTAAAATTTAAAAAAAAAAATCACTAAAGAAAAAAAAAAAAAGAAGCTCAAAAACCGTTTTTTATTTTTTAAAACAAAATACAATTGAAATATTGAGAATTAAAATGAAGTAAAATGCATACTTTATAGACGGAAAGTCGAGTTTTTTTTTTTAATATTCCAAAAAAAGAAACTATTTAGAGAATTGACCCGTTTTTTAAATTATTTAGGAAACTAACCTGCTTTTGAAATCGCATTTTGAAAATGTGATTTTGAAATTGAAATTGCATTTTCAACATGCAATTTCATATTGAAATCGCATGTTTCACCATGTCATCATTTTCAACTTGTAATTTTAAGGTGAAATTGCATGTTCAAGATGCAATTTCAATTTCAAAATCACATTTTGAAATGCGATTTCAAAAAGTAGGTTAGTTTCTTAAATAGTTTGAAAAGTGGATCAGTTCTCTAATTATTATTTTTTTTTTTGGAATATTTAAAAAAAACTCCGGAAAGTCAGTCATATATTTCCAATAAATCAATAAATATAAATATAATAATAATTATTATTATATTGAATTCAACTTTTAACTATGAAAAATGTCTACCACAACCATAAAACATACAACAAATCCAAGTTGCCCTATTGATCGGTTTAAAATTGACTATTTTAATTGATTTTTAATGTTTTACGAAAAGACATAAAAAGTAGAGATAGTGTGTGAGTGATTTTCTGATCACACTGCCCTCCTTAGTGATTCAGTTGTAGGACACAGGCAGAATAGATGGCTTCTAGATAACCTGCAACAGAAAGAGAAGAATCCGGCGGGGGTTCTTCCACCCGGGGGCACTCCGACGATCAAATCAGTAAATCTCTCAAAGATAATCAATTATTCAACTCACAAGCTTGAGTATAAAAAACATACCTTAGACCCGTGGGGGTGCCTCTCTTTTATAGCCAATATAATCCTAGTCCCAATACGAGCCTAACTCCAATGGACTCAAGATTGCTGCTAATCTGGAACTTCCAGTGGGATTAGGATAAACCCTCTAAGAGTTTCATTTTTACCCAAACTGAAGTCTTCTCTCAATCTAGGACTCTTGTCTTTTGTCCGCTTATCTCGGATTCCGATATCTTTGGAGATAACCTCGGCAACTCCGAGATCACCTCGGCGTAATTACCAAGACACGTGGCACCTCGGCTGACACGTCGGCGTCACCTGGCCACGTGTTGGTACTCAGCAAAATATATCCCCACAATTGCCCCCTAGGTTCTATTATCTCGGCATTCTGAGGCGATGGAACCTATATTGATCCTCTTTCTCATACGTCGGCTTAAGAACTTCTCAGCCGAGGTCTTTCAATTCAGGCCGACATGTCTTCTTTCAAAAACAAGAACTCAAATGAACTCTCCCTCGCGCATGAGCTGTCATGCATCACTTTTCAACCGTTTCACTCACGTGTTATATCTTTATTGGCCCGTGTCTGTGACGCGCTCGTAAGCTGTCTTTCAGCTGTCTGCGCCGCCTGACGCATGCGATTTTCCAGGCGCACTAAATGTCTTATTTTGCCGCCGTTTCACATTTTAACAAAACTTTTCCATCTATCCTTTTTTCCTTCACTTTTGCATATCAATTTTCTCTTGCTTTCTCTCTCTTTAAACTCGTTCCTTTGAATCCGCCATTGTTCAAGCTCGAAGCTCTGCAACCGTCTTCATTCTTCTATTCCTGCGAAGCTCTCGCTACTGTTTCAACCGTCGTCTGTCCTCGGCGAATTTCGTTCCGGCCTCACCTTGTCTGGTAAGCAACTGGCCCTTCTTTTCCCAATCCTTGATTATTTCTGGAATTTCCTATTTTTACTATTCTGTTCAAGCATTTAATTTGTGAATCATTCACCTGAATGCATCTTATTTCATGATTTTGCATATGTCATGAACACTTGCACTGTTTCACCACTGTTCTTGGCCTTTAACTCTTTGTATTCTTTAGACTCTTGACAGCCCACCCTCGTTCTTGATTCTGAAAACTTGTTCTTATTTCTTGTTTTCTGTGCTTTTCCCAGATTCGAGCCTTCAATCTTTGCTTTCACAGATTTAGGGTTGGGATTTGTTTATAAAACCTTCAATTCTTAGGAAAAATTGAAACTATGCTTACCAGTATATACCTAGGTTTAAGCCGAGGTCCCAGTAACCCTTTAAGAGCACTCTGTTTCTGTAGTCAAGTACCCTTACACCAAAATCATGGGCATGTGGAGACATAAGGTAAACAACCCAACCAAACTCGAATTCTTTAGGCAAGAGTTCTCTATTCCTGATGATGTTCACCTTAGGCTAGCTGGGGATGATGATTCCATCATGCCCTTAGATAATACGATGCTTTCCCTATTGTGGCTTTTGTTGAATGTGGACTTCGGCCCCCACTCAATCCCCTCTTTCGTGAAGTTCTTACAACTACACCCTGAACCCTATGCAACTCACCATTAACTCCTATAGAGTGCTTAATGGTATCATAGCTTAGCCCGGCAGGAGAATGTTAGGATCACCCTCGCCGACATCCAATACTGTTATACTATGTGCGCCTTAACCTGAAAGAAAAAGGTTATGTGCATTACCTCAAGCCGAGGTCTACTGAATTCAAAATTGTAGCCGACCTCCCAGACTCTAACAAAGGGGCTGGAGATGATTATCTTATTGCTTCTGGAAATTGGGAGTTTGGCCCAGACGAAGATGTCCATCTCTACCCTCTTCCTCGAACGGTTAAAGAGGGCAAGGGTAAGAGCCCGGTGTCAATCACTTAGTTGTTCTTTCCATATCCTCAAGATTTTGTCTGTCTCTAATATCGTGTTCTTCTTTGCAGACGTTCGCAAGCCGCCAAAGGACCTGCGCCAGTCCTATTTTCTTGGAAAAGACCTAAAGAAGCTCCTTGACCTTTCGATTCACAAGCGCAAGGCTCCATTGGTACTGAATTTCATCCCAACGTACAAATCCACTTTACCTGACGTTCCAAGGAGGGTAAAAAAGAGCCTTTCTCCACCTATTGCCACAACTCAAGTCGCTTCCTCATCCCGACCAGATCAAGAGTCCACATCTAACCCAACCAGTCAACCCTTCACCTCGGCACCATACTTGGTACCAATTCCTGAAAGAAAACGCCGGCGCAGACTTGTCAAAACTGCCGAAATGGTTCGCCCAAAGCCTGTCGCCCAAGATCTCCTAGCCGACCTACCAGCCGATGTCGATGCTGTTCCAACCCAAACGATGCCCCCACCAAAACCAAAAAGAACAAAGAAGGCTCTGCCAAAGACCAAAGCTACTGAGGCTGAGGCTGAGGATGCTTTGCCCATCTCACAATTGGCCGAGAGCAAGAAGACTGTTTCTACTTCGGTAAAAAGGTTTGCTGAAACTCAACCAGCAGAGTCCCAGAAATCAAAGAAGCCGAGGTCTTCTTCTGCGACGACTTCAAAGTCCAAGGTACCAAATGTCCCCTGGACGCCTGCAATTACTCTGGAGAACAAGCCTGTCCTGGCCAGTGATAGTGCCGACGATATAAATATCGGCGTTGCACTCAGTACAGCTCTTCTTCTTCCAGGTGATCTGGAAAAGAATGCTAAAATGAGTGAGTACGAAAATTATGCTTTTATGCTTCAACGCTGTGTGCAAGTAAGTGTCTTCACTTGGTAACTTGTTTTATCCTCATCTCTCCATACTTGTAAAATTCTTGTAATAACTTTTTGCTTTGTGTCATTTCAGGCTGTCCAGCATGCACATTCCTTCTCCATGCAATCCTTTGAGACCAGGGAGAAGTTAAATGACTTAAAGAAGGAGTATTCTGCCCTTCAAAAGATAAACAAAAGTCTTCAAGCAAAGATGAAGAAGTTAGAGGACCAAGCTAAGGCTGTTACTCAAGCCCAACAGTTAGCCGAAGAAAAGGCTGAATCGGCCGAGGCTATAAAGACGGTGGCTGAAGCCCAAAAGAAAGAGGCCGAGGAAAAAGCAGCTCAAGCCGAGAAGGAACTCCAGGAGGCTTTGGCCACCAAGGATGCTGAGATCAAGGCGGCTGATGAAAAGGCATACGCCCAAGGCATGGCCGACGTTACTAAGGAATAGAAACTTCAAGTCAGGCAGGCATGTAACAGGGGCTTCTCCCTTGGTTGAATGTCTCTTGTCAAGAAGCTTAATATCCTAGATGACTCGCCATTGCGCAAGGCCGATGCTATTCCTCTGCCATTCCCTCCTCCTCCACCTCCAAGTCAAACTGAAGATGAAGATGAATCCGAGTCTGAAGCCGAAGATGAGGATAAGGATGATGATGATACTCTAGTAAGGAAGCCCAAGGATACCAATGAGACCAAGTCTCCTCCTCAGGGTGATCAAGTCCTTGACTTAACTAATGAGGAAGATGAGGAGGTCATTAAAGAGGCCACTCCTGAACAAGCATTATTTGATGTCCCTTTGGTTGAAAAAAGTCTTGATCAAACAGTCGCAGAAATTGACGCCGTGATTGCGGCAGAAAAAGACGCCGAGGTTGTGGAAAAAGATGCCGAGGTTGTGGCAGAAAAAGATACCGAGGTGGTTCTCCTAGAGTCCTCCGAGGTCCCAACCCAACCATCTGTTGATGTTGAAGAATCTTGAATGTCTTTTGTACTTTTTTCTTTTTTTGTACTTTCTTTTATTTGCTGGACTATGTAAGCTTCATTCCATGGCCGATGTGCCTTCTTTGTACACAACTGTGACTACTTTTGTCTGTATGCTTTAGTCTTTTAATTTCTTCTTGATTGCTTCTGCATGGCTCTATACTTTGAATATTTTGCATGATTTGTATAATTCTTCTTTTGCACAATCTTCTCGGGTTACATATCTCGGGTATAATAACTGCAGGTTTTTACTTCGGCAAAATACTGATCTGCAATCTTTCATAAATTTCAACAAGTATAAAACATATACTTTTTAATGTAAATTTGTAAACTTTTCTCAAGTTAAACAAATGTAAACAGTGATCTACTTGTAAATTGCTACAAATTTCAACAAGGGTTTAAACAATATACTTAGCTTTTACTTCAACCTGTAAATTGCTGCAAATTTCAACAGATGATCATATGTCGGCTTAACTTCAACTTGTAAATTGCTACAAATTTCAACAAGTGTTAAGCATCTTTTTGGTTTTCCAACCAGTAGATTGCATAAGTCTGTAAGCAATAACATCGGCTTCACTTCGACTTGTAAATTGCTACAAATTTCAACAAGCGAAGAGAAACAGAATCTCGGCTTAACTCAACTTGTAAATTGCTACAAATTTCAACAAGTGTAACTTTGTATCGGTTTGACCAACTTGTAAATTGCTACAAATTTCAACAAGTGGTAAACTTTGTATCGGTTTGACCAACTTGTAAATTGCTACAAATTTCAACAAGTGGTAAACTTTGTATCGGTTTGACCAACTTGTAAATTGCTACAAATTTCAACAAGTGGTAAACTTTGTATCGGTTTGACCAACTTGTAAATTGCTACAAATTTCAACAAGTGGTAAACTTTGTATCGGTTTGACCAACTTGTAAATTGCTACAAATTTCAACAAGTGGTAAACTTTGTATCTTTGCTTCTCTCTGCCCCCAATGTGAACCTGAGTTTCACTCGGGTTCTCATTACTTAGAGACAACATTATATTCATAAGTCGGGGAATTCTGTAAAGATTTTATTGATGACGTCGGCAAAATACAATGAAATCTCAATGATAGAAAAATTTCAAATTACAAGTGTTCCAGGGTCTTGGCAATGCTTTGCCCTCATTGTCTTCAAGCCGATAAGCTCCATTGCCTACACCGAAGTAATTCTGTAAGGTCCTTCCCAGTTTGGGCCAAGCTTGCCCTCTCTGGGATCCTTCTTGTTGCCGACGACTTTTCTCAAGACTAGGTCGCCGACTTGAAAATC
This sequence comes from Camellia japonica, assembly GCA_030407325.1. NCBI lineage: Eukaryota > Viridiplantae > Streptophyta > Magnoliopsida > Ericales > Theaceae > Camellia > Camellia japonica. The sequence goes on from JAPPVO010000016.1 coordinate 39,377,594, forward strand.
TCTTGGGTTGACCTTCTTGTTGTAAGCTCTGGCAAGCTGTTGCTGGTATACTGCAAGCTGAATTGCAGCCTTCTCTCTTCGTTCTTCCAAAAGATCCAGATCTCGGGCTAAGAGTATGTCATTGGTCCCATTCTCAACTCCCTGGGTTCGGATCCCTGGGATGCCGACTTCTAGTGGAATGACTGCTTCTGTGCCATAAGCCATGGCAAAGGGGGATTCCCCTGTTGATCTTCTCGGCGTAGTCCGATATGCCCAAAGTACGTTGGGCAATTCGTCTACCCACTTTCCTTTTGCTGCCTGCAGCCTCTTCTTTATTCCATCCAAAATTACTTTGTTGGATGCTTCTGCTTGCCCATTACTTTGGGGGAAACTTGGTGTTGAAAAGTAATTCTTGATCTTGAATTTGCACAAAAGTTCTTGATAAGTTTGCTGTCAAACTGCGTTCCGTTGTCGGCAACGATGGCTCTTGGAATGCCAAATCTGGTGATAATGTTTTTCCATATGAAATTCTTGACGTCCACATCTCGGATTTTGGCAAGAGGTTCTGCCTCTATCCACTTTGTGAAGTAATCTGTTGCTACCAGCAAGTATTTTCTCTGCCCAGTTGCTTGGGGAAGTTGTCCAACCAGATCCATGCCCCATTGGGCAAACGGCCAAGGGCTGGATACTGGATTCAGGTCAGCAGCTGGCTGATGAATCAAAGGTGCAAACCTTTGGCATTGTTCGCACTTCTTTACGTATGCTTCTGCATCTTTTTGCATGTAGGGCCACCAATACCCCTGGGTAATGGCCCTATGGGCTAATGATCTGCCCCCAGTGTGGCTTCCACAAATTCCTTCATGAATTTCATATAAAAAATCTTCAACTTGTAAAGGGTGTACGCACCTTAAAAGGGGTCCAGTGAAGGACCTTCTGTAGAGATGTCCGTCCGCAGTCAGGCTGAATCTTGCCGACTTCAACCTGACTTTGTGTGCCTCCTTGCGGTCTTCTGGCAGCTTTCCTTCTTTCAGGAATGCAACAATTGCGTCCATCCAGCTTGGCCCCATGTCCACACACATTGCTTCTTGCTTTGCTCTGTGGTTCTATGCTCGGGCCCGACATATAGTCAATCATAATTGTTCTTGTTTTTCCAGTCTGTATTGAACTTGCCAGGTTGGCCAACGCGTCGGCGTGGCTGTTATCATCTCGGCTTACTTGGAGAAGTCGGCAGTTCTGAAACAGGGCTGCCAATCTGATGACCTCTTTTGCATATGCCGACATCCTCTCGTCTCTGGCTGCAAATTCTCCTGTTGACTGGTTAACAATTAACTGTGAATCACAAAAAACTATTACCTCATCTGCTTCTGCTGCTGCTGCCAGCTTTAGTCCTGCAATTAATGCTTCGTATTCTGCTTCATTGTTTGAGGCCTTGAACCCCAAACGGATGGATTGTTCTATTATTTCTCCATCTGGGGATATCAGCAGCACTCCTGCCCCCGCTCCTTGTCGGTTTGAACTTCCATCGACAAACAGTCTGAATGAGTCGCCGATGTAGATGCTGCAGGGTCTGAGCTTTTCCTTCCTTTGTTCCTTGGCCTTTGGCTGGGATTCTCCCTGCTTGCTGGGACCTCGTTCATCTTGGCTCAACGGAGCCCGATGTTCGATGGACTCAGGTGTGAATTCTGCCACGAAGTCGGCCAAAACCTGGCCCTTAATCGCTGTTCTGGGCCTGAACTCCAGGTCATACTGGCCCAAGGCCACTGCCCACCTTGCAATTCTTCCTGTTAAGTCTCCTTGTTGCAACAAGGACTTCAGTGGGTGCTCTGTTAGTATTACAATCTTGTGTGCCTGGAAGTAGTGGTTCAACTTTTTTGAGGCCATTACTAAGGCCAGCATTAACTTTTCTAGCGGTAGATACCTTGTTTCTGCGTCGGCCAAGGTTTTACTTACATAATAGACAGCCTTCTGTTCTCCCTGCTCTTCTCGGATTAGCACTGCACTTACTGCGTGTTCTGACACGGCTAAGTACAGAAACAACTCCTCCCCAGGTTCAGGTGTTGAGAGGACTGGGGCCGTGGTCAGATACTTTTTAGGTCGGCCAAAGCGGCCTCACATTCTTCAGTCCATAGGAAGTCTGCGGTCTTTTTTACCAGGTTGAAGAAGGGTTTACACTTGTCTGAACTTCGGCTTATGAACCTGTTTAGGGCTGCGGCCCTGCCAGTGAGCATTTGAACCTGTTTTGCCGATGTTGGGCTCTGTAGATCTAGGATGGCCTTGATCTGATCTGGGCTGGCCTCTATTCCCCTTCTTGTTACCAGGTACCCTAGAAACTTACCAGATCCGACTCCAAACGCGCATTTAGATGCGTTGAGTCGGAGCCGATATGTTTTGAGTATTTCAAATACCTCTTTCAGGTCGGCAAGATGACTCTTAGGCTCCTTGGTCTTCACGACCATGTCATCGATGTAGACTTCTACTGTTTGGCCTATCAGGTGCTTGAACATTTTGGTTACCAGCCTTTGGTAGGTTGCTCCTGCGTTCTTCAGCCCAAAAGGCATCACCCTGTACAGTACAGGCCTTTTGGGGTGATGAACGCTGTCTTCTCCTCGTCTGGGGGGTACATGGCTATCTGGTGGTACCCCCTGTAAGCGTCCAGGAAGCTCATCCTTCCATGTCCAGATGTGGCGTCTACTAATTGATCAATTTTGGGCAGAGGAAAGCTGTCTTTGGGACAGGCTTTATTCAGGCTTGTAAAATCTACGCAGACCCTCCATTTACCGTTTTTCTTCTTTACCACCACAGTGTTTGATAGCCATGTTGGATAATTGACTTCTCTGATGGCCTTGGCTTCCAGAGTCTGTCTACTTCTTCCTCCACTGCTTCGACGTGCATCAACGTCGGTCTTCTAGCTCTGTATTACAGGTTTAGCCGACCTGTCGACGTTCAGTCTGTGACATGTGACCTCGGGGTCAATGCCAGGCATTTCATAAGGTGTCCAGGCGAACACCTCTATGTTTGTTCTTAAAAAAGCTTCCAGTTCTTTCTCTTCTTCTTCGGCTAAGCCTGAGCCGAGAAGAAAGAAGCGCTCTTCATCGCCCTCCTGGACGAGGATTTTCTTCAGTGTTTCCTCGCTCTTCTCGGCCGGCTCCTTGCCGACATCATCTAGGACTTCCATGTCCTCATCTTCAATCTCTGCCTTTGGTTCTTGTATGTTGCAGGTTGTTTTCATTGCTGCCATGGAGCAATTTTTGGCCTGTAGCTGGTCTCCTCTGACTTCTTCAATCCCATGTTCTGTTGGGAACCGCAATAGTTGATGCAACGTTGAGGGAACTGCCCCCATTGCATGCAACCATGGCCTTCCCAATATGATGTTGTAAGGAGAAGGCGTATCAATCACGATGAATTCTGTATGATCTTCTTAGTGCCGGCCTGTACTTCCAAGTTTGTAGCCCAGTGGCCACGTCGGCGTTCCATTGAAGCCGACCATCGGGCCATTCGATTGCTCCATGTCGTCTGGGTGAAGGCCTAGCTCCTTGTAACATCTAACGTACATGATGTCACAAGAGCTGCCTTGATCTATTAGGATGCGTTTTACTTGGCACTCCCCAACCTGGAGGGATACTACCAAGGCATCATTATGTGGGTGCTGTACCATCTCTAGGTCGGCTTCGGTGAAGGCTATCATCGGTCCTTGGCACTCCGCTGGCCGATGTCTTTTTCCCCGACTTGGTAGACATGCTGCAGATGCCTTACCCTTGAGTCTCTCCTCTGACTTCGTTCTCGTTAACTTTTGAATGAATCACATTAACTATCCGAGGTCCTTCTGCCCGAGGTTGCGGAGGTGGTGGGGCTGCTGGAGCCTGAGGCAGTCTTGCCTGTTCTTCTCTTGTTCTGGTTTCATCGACAAGGTCTCTCAGGTGGCCTTGCCTTACCAGATCTTCCAAGTGTGCTTTTAGGGCTCTGCAGCCCTGTGTTGTATGTCCGTTTCATTGTGATAAGCACAATGTCTGTCCATGTTTCTTCCCATAAATTCTCCGGTTCCCTTGCTGGCGTTCTGAAATAGGGCTGGTTCCGAATTTTTCCTAGGACTTTTTGAATTGGAATTCGGAACACGGTTGTCACTGCCTGTTTGGCCCTTAACTCTCTCTGTTTTGCTGAATCCGTTGTTACTTCGGCCTCGCTTCGGCGAGCCGTTCCCTTTTTCCTGTTTGACTTCCTTGTGGGCCGATGTATCCTCCTCGGCTCGGCATACTTTTCGATCTTGCCATGAGTTCTTCCATGCTCTTTGGCAATGTCTTTGCCAAAGATTTCCGAGCGAACAGTTATCTTTCAGGCCGTTCTTGAAGATACGACCGCTACTTCCTGGTTGCATTCAGGTATTCGATTGAACACCTCGTAGTATCTTTTTGCATAGGCCCTAAGGCCTTCATCCTTGCTGATCTTCAAGCCATTAGTGCGTCCACCCTTAATGGCTGTAGTTTGTTGTCACGAACCTGGCCACAAACATCTCGGCCAGGCCTTCCCATGTCTTCACGCTTCCCTTTGGTAGCTTGTGGAACCAATCTGATGCAATCTCCCCAAAGGACGAGGGGAACACTTTGCAGAGCATGGCTCGTTTCCACTGTATAATGCCATTGATTCAGAATAGACCAACGTGGAAGTTAGGGTCTGACTTACCATCGTATATTGAAACCTCGGCATGCTGAATCTTTTTGGTGCTCGAATTTGTCCAGTTCTACCGAGAACGGTGTCCTCGGCTTTGGGTGAATTAACCTCAGCTTCAGCATTCTGTTCCTTCCTCTTGAGGTAGTTTCTCAAGTCCTCTTTACTCCTCCCTGGAGCTCGGCTATCTTTTGACTTCAGTCTTTTGGCACACTGCTCTCGGCCTCGGTGGGCCCGTTTTGATCTTTCTCCATGGGTTGTGTCAAAGCAGAGTGCCTGCCTTTGGACATGCCGATGTTCTCTGGGCTCTGGGTCCTTCGTGTGGTATGTCCTCTGGGATTTCTCTTGTCTCGGTTCTTCTCGTCCGATCTCCCTGGAAGGCGGGTGGGGTGCCTTGCGCTCCTGGTATGCCGAGGTGCTTCGGGAATTACTTTCCTTCCTCCTTCTGAGTATTAACCGCTGGAATTGGCGTGTCCTGCAGCGGGTATGGTGGCTGCATGACCTTGTTTTGCATCATAAAGTTGACGACCGACTGCAGGTCTGCCAACTTGTCTGCCAATTCTTTTACTTCCTCATCCCTTCGTAGGCACCTATCCCTCCATACCTGGAGGTTATCTTCGTTGTAGTATCTGTCCTGGTCTGTCTTCTTTGAGGTGTCGCCCTCCTGGCCGACGTTTTTTCCTCCATGCCCCTGGTCGCGGGTTTCTTCGTTGTGGTTGTCTCCTTCAACGTCAAGGTCGATAGGCCTGCCACTCCCAGCGGGAGCGTCGTCCCCAACCTTTCGTTTTGTGCGTTACTGGCCATCTATTCGTCTTTCTTTCCCACAGACGGCGCCAAATTGTGTGAGTGATTTTCTGATCACACTGCCCTCCTTAGTGATTCAGCTGTAGAACACAGGCAGAATAGATGGCACCCTGCTGTCCTGCACAGAAAGAAAAGGCTCCGGCGGTGGTTCTTCCACCCGGGGGCACTCCGACGATCAAGTCAGTATATCTCTCAAAGATAATCAAGTATTCAACTCACAAGCTTGAGTATAAAAACATACCTTAGACCCATGGGGGTGCCTCTCTTTTATAGCCAATACAATCCTAGTCCCAATAGGAGCCTAACTCCAATGGACTCAGGATTACTGCTAATCTGGAACTCCAGTGGGATTAGGATAAACCCTCTAAGAGTTTCATCTTTACCCAAACTGAAGTCTTCTCTCAATCTAGGACTCTTGTCCTTTATCCGCTTATCTCGGATTCCGATATCTTCGGAGATAACCTCGGCAACTCCGAGATACCTCGGCGTAATTACCACGACACGTGGCACCTCGGCTGACACGTCGGCGTCACCTGGCCACGTGTTGGTACTCAGCAAAATATATCCCCATAGATAATATTATGATAATTTATAATATTTTTTTTTTATGACAAACCTAAGGAGAATCAAACTAAAACGCACGCCTCGAATATGGATGGAATCATTGAAACTATAAAATTTAGCTTGGTTGGTTCCATTTTTTTAACATATTTTTCAGAAAATTTTATTTTTTTATTTTTCTGTTTTTTTTTAATTTTTACTGAATTTTTTTATTTTTATTTTTTAGACACACCTAACATAAATACACCTAAAAAGTAAAAAAATTGTAAAAAAGATCTTTTAAAAATTCACTAAATACCAAAAATACAAGAATTTAGTACATTTTTTGTATTTTTATGTATTTATTAATTTTTTAAAATATTTTTTCACATATTTTTTATTTTTTAGATACATCTAAGTGAGGTCCATCTAAAAAAGTAAAAAAAAAAATGTTTAAAATTTTAAAAATATTCACTAAAAAAAAAAAAAACAGAAAAACCAAAAAACTACCAAAAAACTCAATTTTCAAAATATTTAATCCAGAAAATTCAAACCAAACACATTAATTTTTATTTTATTTTATTAGTAACAAATAAATTATAGTCCAAGGGTGATTGACAACTTGGCAAAGGCTTGGGGATTAAGCCCTGAGGTCCCAGGTTTAAAACTTTCTTGGGCCAATCTCTTGGACATAGCACAATTGATTAGGAGATTAGCCTCAAACCAATAAATTATAAATATTATGAAAAATGTACTACAACATTCTAAGAGTTTTAAAAACCAAATGTTTTGGTCTCTAAAAGTGAAAATTATCAAATTATCTCTGCAAGGGGCGCTACTTTAGACTTGTAAGCGATATTTAGTTTCTAAAAGTGAAAATTATCTCTGCAAGGGGCGCTACCTTGGACCTGCAAGTGAGTGGAAGGATTTTCCCTGCAAAGGGCGCTACCTTAAACCTGCGGGCGAGTGAGAAGGTTTTCCCTGTAACAAAAAAAAATAAAATAAAATAAATAAATTATAATATTATGAAAAATGCACTACAACATATAAGAGTTTTAGAAACCAAATGTTTTAATCTCTAAAAGTGAAAATTATCTCTACAAGGGACGCTATCTTGGACCTGCGGGACTAGGAGATTTACCTGTAACAAAAAATAATAATAATAAATATTATGAAAAAGGCACTACAACATATAAGAGTTTTAGAAACCAAATATTTTGGTCTCTAAAAGTGAAAATTTTGTTACAAAAGACATTTAGGACTAATTTTTATCATCGTGAGGATAGTCGCTAAAAGGTTGTCTTGAAAAGTCAAAAATAAGGTTTTTAGCTACAAAATTTTGAAAATGTCACTAATAAATAGACTTTTAGGGACAAAATACTTTGGTCTCAAAATGAATTATATTTGAGACAAAAAAATTTAATCCCAAAAGGATAATAATTTATTACTAATGTCTAATTTCGTTACTAAAAATATAATAATGATACTTTTTACAATAAAAATATTTGATCTTTAAAAAATAATTTTGTTCTTAAATTTTAGTATTTAAAATCTTAATTTTTTATAGTGTTGCATCGATTTGACATTTATGAAAAAAGTTCAGCAGAGCATACAACAAATCCAGCAAACACACCGCAAAATTGGGTGAATACTGTTTTTTTCCCCCCTCAAATGGTAAGAAATAAATTATCAATATTATGAGAATAATCAACTTGACATTGAACTATACATGAAAAAGTATCCTCTACATAAAATAGAGAATTTAATGTGACTGTGTACTTACCACTGAATCTGGCCCAATCCACTGAAATTAATCCAATACATAACAATAGAGAATTTAATGTGACTATGTACTTACCACAGAATCTGACCCAATCTATTGAAATTAATTTTACTTATCAAAATTTTTTAATAGTACAATAACAACCACATTTGTATAAGAGTACGATTTGTGAATTGAATCGTGTTGTCTAAGTTTATAGAGCTATCATAAATCCCATTCCAACGAATTATACACAGTGACTAAACAAATAAATACATTAAATTATTGAAGTAAGTTTCGTAATGAATCTCACGTAGCTAAACAACACACCAATGAACTACAAACAAGCCTATTTCTTTGTATAATACTATAAAATCACTAATTTTGTACGACAATTGGACAAATATCATAACACACCACAAAAAGTTGGTATAGTGGATGGCATTTATTCGGTTTGCTGGGAAATTTGGTGGGATGTTGAATTTGTTGTGTCTAGTATTCTCATATGAAAAATTAATGTTCACTTTGTTAGGTGTCACTTGATTGAATGAAAAGGCACTGTAATTATTGCCTACAAATGGTTTTAATTATGAAAATTCTTAGAAGCAACTTCTTCTTTTTTTCTTTTTTTTTTTTAATGATAGGGAGAGAAAGGAACCCTTATATTAGTTTGACATCTCCTTCAAACTTTTATTCCTGCTGTTAATGTTAAAAATATTTTTTAAAATATATTAACTTGATCAACTTGATCATTATTCTTTCATTTGATCAACTTGATCCAATTCAATCTTGATTATTTAAGCAAAACTTATGGACACATATATTTGGGTATTTTAAAGATTTTATTAAGAAACATCTAGGAAAAATTGTCATAGATTTTTTTGGGTAATGATGGAGATTGGATTTTTAATGTGAGGTCCAAATATAAATAAACATAAGTTATACGTCAATATTTCCAAGTAAAATTCGAAATAGAATTTCTGAATTTATAATATTGTTTTACTAGTGAAACTGTCTTACTGAGAAAAAGATGTTGTGTCGTGTGCATAATTTTTGTTTGTTTGTTGACCAGGTGGACTATTCAACGTCAGAGATTGTGAGAGGAACCAAGGGTCAACCTGATGGTTGATTCTGTTTCAATAAATTAAAAAAAATAAAAAAATAAAAAATAAAACTCATGGTTGACTAAACAAAAATCTTAATGTAGCATTTGTAGGGACGTATTTTTGAGGTCGTGTTAGGTGGCCGAGGTGCCTCCGAGGTGTTGGTCGAGATGCCACCTGGACGAGCTAGATTGCTAAGGTGATTGTGGTATTGCTGAGATCTGATGCAGTAATACTGGAATCCAAGATATTTAGATAGAGGATAAGAGTTCTGGATAAGTGATGACTTACTTCAAATAAGGATAAAACTTTTGAGAAGTTTATCCATATCTAATTAAGAGTCCGAGATAAACATTGTGCTTGAGTCCTATGAAATGAGACTTCTAGGAGATGAAGGGCATTGTTGGCTATAAAAGTTAGACACCTCCATGGGTCTAAGGTATACTTTTACTTGTGCACTGAGTACTTATTTGACATCTTTGAGAGATAAGATTGACTGACTTGATCGTAGGAGTACCCCCGAGTGGACGAGCCACCGTGGTATTCTCATTTTCTTGTGTGCAGGTGCTTGGTTTAATCTATTCTGCCGCGTGCTCTCTAGCTAAGTTCCCTGTTTGGTTGTTAGGTCGAAACAACACCCACAATTTGACGCTATCTATGGAAACTTAGTATAGAATAGATGGCCAATGCCGAACAAGAGATGAGAGTCAGGACGACATGCAAAGTGAGAAAGAGGAATACGTAGATCCAAACGTTGAAGGAGAAAACAATGATGAAGAAGTGTAGAAAGTAAATCCTGAGGCAAACAATGCTCTAAGGGGCCGTAATGGCTCAAGAAGAGGCAGCTGAGAAAAACATTACAACGAGAGTGACTTCTAGGTGTGGAAAGGAAGGTGCCTGAGAAGAGACGATGAGCTAAAGGACTTGGCGAACAAGTTGGTGAACCTGCGGAGCATGGTAAACTTCATGATGCAGAGCAAGGTGATGCAGCCGACGTTGCCTTTACGGGAAATGCCGACTCTAGCAGGAAACGCCTACACCCAGAAAAGAGGGACTGACTGTAGTGCCAATAGTCCTACTGTATAAGAAGAGACCTGGGAATTCACATCGGAGATCACAGAATATCGGGCGAACAGAGTCACGGCGAGAAGAGTCCTAGAGAACCTCGAAAACCAAGGGAACCCAAATCAAAGGATCTCGACAGGTCAACAGGTAAGGCTACTTTGACGACATGGTAGACGTAGAGAAGTCTAAAAGGATACATCCCAACACAGGTAGCAGCACGTCGATTTCCGACTTCACAACCAAACAGGGAACTTAGCTGGAGAGCACGCGACAAAATAGATTAAACCAAGCACCTGAACACAAGAAAATGAGAATACCACGGTGGCTCGTCCACTTGGGGGTACTCCGACGATCAAGCCAGTTAATCTTATTTCTCAAAGATATCAAACAAGTACTCAGTGCACAAGTAAAAACATACCTTAGACCCAAGGGGGTGTCTCACTTTTATAGCTAGCAGTGTCCTCGTTCGCTAGAAGTCTCACTTCATAGGACTCAAACACAATGCTTGTCTCGGACTCTTAATTAGATATGGATGAACTCCTCAAAAGTCTTATCCTTATCTGAACTAAGCACATTACTTATCCAGGACTCTTGTCCTTATCTAAATATTTTGAATTTCGATATTACTGCACCAGATCTCGGCAATACCACAATCACCTCAGTAATTTGGCTTGTCTATGTAACATCTCGGCCAACACCTTGGAGGCACCTTGGCCACGTGATATGACCTCGAAAATACATTCCCACAACTAAGGGTGGGCGCGGGTCGGTTGCGGCCACGGAACCTCCAATCCGCCATTCATCCGCCAATTAGAGAAAATCAATCTGTATTCGTCCGCTTAATCCAGCGGATGTAATTGAATGGATTGACGAATTAACGGATTGATACGAATCAGTTTGGCGGTTTAAAATTTTATAAATTTTCAATATAATTCAACTTGTCCAATTATTCGGAAAAAAAAAAAGTATTGCAGTCAATAACTTAAAAAAAGTATTACAATCACTGCATGTCTCATCCAAGGAAAGAAAGTTTGAAATTTTAGAATATTACAATTATTGCATGCCTCATCCACATATTACAATCACAGCATACTTCATCTACATAAAATATTACAATCTGCGGTTCTTAAAATATAAAAACAATTCAAATCACCAAAACCATGAACATAGCAGTGGTAGAGATTGTATGCCTCTGTATTGTTACATCTATATTTGTTTTTGAAAACAAAAACCAACCAACATATACCATCTTTTTTATTTATTATTTTTACAGTTAGATTTAAAAACCAAAAAATATAGATAAATAATACATTTATTTTTTTCAATTCAAAAAATATATTCAAGTTGAAAACTCTTTTTCAACAAAATATTTATTAGGAGTGCTCACGGTTTGGCGATTTGGTTGTAGCCAAAGAAACCTCAAATCCACCATCCATCCAAAACTAGGCGGATTGAAAAAAATCAATCCGCAACCGTCTGCTTGTCATCACGCATCCGTCCAAAATGCGGCGGATTGGTTCGGTTCGGTCGGTTTGGGCAGATCGATATATCTGTTGCCCACCCCTATTCACAACTACCCCCTAGGTTCTATTACCTCAGCAACCTAAGGTAATGGAATCTATATCCTCTGATCTTCTAACATGTTGGCTAAATAACATGCTAGAGATACTCGGCGTTAGGAAACAGGGACTCAGATATCTACTTGTTAAGACTAAAAACAAACATGTTCTGTCTTATCCAAATCTAACATCTCAACCGAGATCGCACTACAAGCTAAGATCATGGCTCCACTAGTTCACGAATTTCAAGAGCCTCTTACTGCTCGTGAGTTGTTCTGTCATAACTGTCTTAACCGTATTACCTCTACGTGTCGTCATTAAATTGAAACGTACCAATTACGTTCTCATTATGTCATATCAACTCTACCCCACGCCGCTTGATGTCAGCATGGGCATGTCTCCCCAAGCGGTTGAATCATTTCCCTTTGCCGCCCTTTTGAATTCCACAAAACACTCTTTCCCTCTCTTTTGTCCCTTCATTCTGCATTCACCACACTTTTTCTTTTCTCAGAGCCTCTCTCTCTAAACTTCCATTACCAAACCTTCAAACACTCTGCAACCACTCCGTTCAGTCATCTCCAGCGAAGCATCAACCACACTATTCCAGTAAAAAGTATCGTTTGACTCCGATGAACGTGATTTCGGCGTTCATTTCTCCGATCACAATCTGTAAGTTCTCCATTTCTCTTACCTTCAGTTTATTTCTCCGTGTTCTTCGTGTTTTTTAGCATGCTTTCAAGTTTCCTACGTCTGAACATGTACTTTGCATATTACTTTTTTCGTTCTTGCACACCGACACTGGGTTTGCATGAATCATCCTCTTTAAGCCCTTGTATTTACGCTTTGATTCAATTTCTTTTCTGTATCTGATTCCTGTCTTGAATTTGTTCTTGCTTTTTTCAGGTATGTCTGTGCATTTCAGCCTTTTCATTTTTCTAAATCTGGTTGCTTTTTCTCTTGCCATTTCAGATTATTGCCACATATTCTTGTTGCCCTTAGATTTAGGATTGAGATTTGCTAGAACATTACACACTAGGAATACTGAAACAAATTGTGCTCACAACCTCCCACAAATTTCCAGAATCTTCATCCCAATACCCCTTAGGTTACACCAAGGTTCATAGATCAACATAAAACACAGAACCTTTCCTAATAGAAAACAACACCAAACCCACTTAGCCCAGGTCATGGGTATGCACAAGTGGAGCGCAGATAACCCTACTAAGATAGAGAAATTTCGTCGAGAGTATAATATCCTGGCCAACTTCCTTATTAGACTTGCCGACGATGATGATTCAATCATGCCGGGAGAGAATTAAAGGCATTTTTCTACAGTGTCAATCCTTGAGGGCAGAGTTAGGTTCCCCCTCAACATCCTATTTAAGGAAGTGCTCCACTTCTACAAATTGAACCTCATGCAATTAGCCGTCAACACGTTCTGTGTAATCAATTGGATAGCCGAGTTCAATCGCTGACATAGAGCCCAACTCAGCCTTCAGGATATCCAATTTTGTTACACAATGTGCGCCCTTTAATCCAAAAATGGCATAACCTATTATCTGAAACCAAGGTCCATAGCCTTCAAGATGATCGCCGACCTCCCTGATTCCAACAAAAGTGCGGGAGACGATTATCTTATTGTCTCGGACAACTAGGAGTTTGCTTTAGACGATGACCTCTACCTCTTTCCACTCCCCAGATGCATCCTGGAAGACCATAAAAGTAAGTCACCCTTAGAACACACACCTGTTGTCCATCATCTACTTAAGTTCCTCATTTCATCATATTGTTGATCACTTTCTCTTATATTTTTTAGGTCTCCCCCAGCCCGACAAAAACTTCAGGAAGTACTATATTCCTACGGCTGACTTGCAGAGCCTCTTGGACCTGTTTAAAAACATCCGTAAAGCTCCCTTTCTCCTAGGCTATATAACAACATACAAGTCCTCTTTCCCCGACATCTCATCCAGGAGTAGGATTCCACCATCTGCATCAACACCAACTGCCTCCTTAAGGGTTGATCAAGGATCTTCTTCATACCCAGCTGTAGACACCCCATTTTTGACCGTCCTCAAGACTTGGATGTCACCGCTTGAACACTCGATGATTACCCATGTTTGTGTTCGTTTGGAATTCCCGGAGGTCTCGGCTACGCGCCTTGTCTCAGGATCTCCAAACTCGACTGTTTTGTGTCTGGTTTGCACCAAACACTTGTAGTTTACCTTGGAGGGGCAGAGAATGCCTTGTTGTAAGGCATCCCCACACACCACCGGCAACTAGCTAGAGGCCACCGGCTGGTTTTTGTTGCCACCGGCAATATATATTGCCGGTCGGCACTATTTGTTGCCGGTCGGCACTCAATTTTGTCAAAAATGACATTTTGGCTAGCCGATTACTGTTCAGCTGCTTTTTCAGATATTTATTACAGCTGTCTGGCATTGGCTCTCCCTCCATACACGTGTATGGAGGGATGTCCCTCTTGGTTGCTTAACTTGTAAGCATTGCAAGTTTGGCTCCTCTATAAGAGGAGCCCTCCCCCTTGGCTTTAGGGTTGGCTTTTTAGAGAGAAAACAACTCAGAGAGAGCTCTGGTTTTAGGTCTAGGATTGATACATATCATATCTCTATACCTCTCTTTCTTAAGTGTTCTAGGTGCATTTGTTCATATATTGCACACAAGCACCTAGTCTTTCACTTTTCTTGGTTTCTGAGGTTCCAAGAGGTTGTTCTTGAGGTTCTTGGCTAGATTTGAGCCCAAGGAAGCAACAACATCAACACTTGTGAAGGTGGTCAACAAGGGTGAGAATCTTGCTTTTATTCCCATTGTTGCATCCCATTTTTACCTATCTTAAAGCTATTTTTGTGTTTAGTGTATAACTAAAAAGTTCTGTTTTTAAGCCCCTCAATTGTTTGTTAAGGGTGTTTTGTTTGTGGTTGGTGTGTTTGACCACCCTTAGGCCTTGAAAGGCTCATTTTGTGCCATTTTGTGCTAGTTTAGAGACTTTGGTGTTTGGGCCTCTTCACCACTGAAATCTTGAGGATTTCAGTGGTGGAGATGGTGCCTTAAGTCTCCAAAAGGGAGGGCCACCCCTCCCTTGTTGTCCTTGAAAGGAACCACTTTTGATCTCTTAAGGGAGCTTAGTTTGAGTGTGCGTTGAGCATGCCATGGCTGTATTTATGCTTATATTGCCATGTTATAACTTTGTATTAAGTTGGTTTTGGTACTCCATGCATGTTTTGCATAGATGCTTTGTAATGCCATGTTTAGGCCTTAAGTTGCTTTGGGTTGTAAACCTTATTCTAGCATGTTTTAGGCTTAGCTTTGTGAAGCTCTTGTGCTTATTTCATCATGTTTTAGGTCTTCCATAGTTGTTTGGGTTGATCTTGGCATGTTTGGTATAGCCCTTTGTAGTTTGGGCTTGTTGGCCTTAAGTATGAAGTGTATAGCATGTTTGTTTGCATCATTTCAATGGTGGAACCATTTTCCATGTTATTTCAGTCCCTTAACATGCTTGTATACTTGCCTCGCATGCCTCTTTAATGCCTTATGAGCTTGCGTTGATGTCCCTTGAAAGTGCGTTTGTGCATGCCTTGATTCATGTCATTTAGATGCCATCTAGGTGGTCTTTTGGGCTTAGTTTAGTGTTAAAACTCTGATTTTAGTTGCTTAAGTATTGCCATGTATGGTTGTACTAAGTGTGGTTCAAGCCTTCATGACTTGCCTTAGTGCTTGGACTACGTTTGCTTTATTTGAGTCGGTTGGCCCACATTTGACATGATTTTAAAGCTCATGATGCAGCTTAATTGTCCATACTTGTCCCCTTTCAAGTGTGCTTGAGAGTTACTTGTTTGATGCTTGAAGTGTTAAGCCTTAACATGTGCATGCGTGTGGTACGTTGGCTTCCATTTTTGGGCATTTTGGCCACTGATTTTAGGCTTTTGGAGTTGCCTAAGTCATGTTTAAGACCATCATTTGCTTGCTTGCATGTTACCTCATGTTGCTTGTATGCTTGCATTGTGTTTATTCACATGCTCATGTCGCATCCTAGCTAACATGATTAGGTTGCAATGCATCATACAGCATGCCTTGTCCCGGATTTGTGATGGGATTGGGCTTTTGTTGCTTAGTTTGCATTTCATTTGACATGAAAATTGCACACTTGATTCTTTGGGCCATCATGCATGAAAATACGTGATTGGTGACCCAAGAATCGAGGCACATTCTCCTTTGAGTCACAAACATGATAAGGAATGTGTTTGGTGCATACATTGCTTGAATTGAGCTACCATGCAAGTTTTGCCCTCTGCTGCTGTGAGTTGCAGGTTCTGCAGGAACTTATTGCCGGCCGGCAGCATTTAGTGCTGACCGGCAGTCAATCGATAGCCGATGGATTCATTTTGTGCCGGTGACCACAAATTCACTGCCGGTGATCATTCTACTTGGCCGGTGATGATTCCCAGTATCCAGAGAGGCATCCTTGGGACTTTGGCAGTTTTCAGAGGAGCAAAGCAGGAAAATAATAGAGGCAGCAGTGGTATGGTGCGGATTTTCCAGGCAAGACGGATCGAGCATGCATCATTCGCGCATCCCGAGCGGGGGCTGCGGCCATCTTCTCTTTGCATTTATTTTGATTAGATTAGAAATTATGTAATAATTAATTTAGCGATTTGTTATTCGGGCTGTATATTCTTTTGGTCCTCTGTGTGAGGGCATATTTGTAATAAGTGTGGGTGAGTGTGTGTATGTCTTCCAACCCCCATTTCTTTCTTCCATTTATTTACCTGCTTATGATGGTAGATTAGGGCACGTTTATTTTAGCATACTTATGCAATGCATGCGTGCATCCATGCATTTGTTGACATGCACCGGGCTCGGTACATCACGCTAACCGCATTGTATTTCAATTTCCAAATTGAATACTGTTACATGTAGCATTTCACATGTCATGCTTAGGATAGCCGAGCCTGCTCTAAGCTGCATCTCTGTATGTGTTGCATTAGCCACTTAACATGAACTAGGGCATGCATGTTTGCTAACTAGTTTATTGTTGGCATGGAGTACAATGTAAGTATTTATGCTTTAGCATCTCGCATGCGTGTGAATGTTAACATGACAGCATGATTACCTGAGGCTAAATGGCTTATATGAGATAAACTGTTTGAATGCCTGTGGGTGGAGGTTGATTGTTTGAGTTGGGAAAATTCATTGAAATCCGTGTTTTAGCCTACTTGCGAGTAGCAATTTCCAAAGCACTTTTCAAAACAAACGGATATGCAATGCTTGTTTCCAAATTAGGCAAGTCTATTAACTTGTTTGCTGTGCGCATAACATAGTAATTCTAGGCTAATAACCGGAATAAGACGCACAATGTTTTCAAAATAAGATATCATGGTTAGTAGAGGCCGGTCTTTGACCGGCGAGCGGGGGGGGTGCTCACAAGTGACCTTCCCAATCGTACCCAAGTTCCCGAGCCGAGGCAACTTTGGTGATGACGGACACGTGGCTTTTGGCACCGAGTCAGGGTTTTCTAAATTTCCCATTAAAAAAAACATTTAGGTGGCGACTCTGTATCTGCAAAGCAGTCCATGTTTGGCACTTCTTTTCAAAAAAAATCTGTTTTCAAAATCGATTTGCCGGATTTGGACTCTTTGGTTCAAGATTAAGACCGTGACATTTGAGTCCTTGAACTGTAGTGACCCCAATATGAACGGAACGGGACTTAACCCTTCCGGGCGTTCGGGACGTCTACACCAGCCGATCAACCATCAACATCAGCTTATTCTCAACATGTGCTGCCTTTTGAACGCCGCTACGCCAACGTTCCCCAAACACCCTTGTAGGTGGGACCCGAAGCAAGAAACGCTGAGGCTCAGGATTACCAGCTTACGATTCGAAAAATTCACAACTTGCTTTTCCAGCCATCAAACTTGGGACCAGAGTCACCATCGCCGCTACCTCTGAAGAAATGGGTTGCAAACCTACCATCACAAAAGATTTTCTCGCTGGTCTTTCCAACGTCGTCACTGTCTATTCCTCTCTGTCTCTCCAAATAGTATAGAAGTCAAAGAGAGTGAAAAAGGCCAAAGTCACGTCACCCTTTCCTCCTCAAAGAAAGATCTTGAGGACACAGTTTCCATCTCTAAGTTGGCGGAGACTAAGAAGAGGCAAGCCACCGTTGACTCCCGATGCCTCGCCACCAAAACGACCTAGGTTTTCTGCCATCGAAAACACCTCAAACGCTTTCATACTCGACATCTCCATCGACGGTCGTCCTATCAGACTGAGCGAGAGTGCTGTCCGCTAGCCTGAGATAGCTGCGGCTTTATAGGCTGTCGTGCTTCTTCCTATCGACATGGAAGCGATCGACGACTTTAATAAGTATGAGCACTTTGCGTTCATGATGAGGAACACCATTGTGGTAAGCTTCTGTTTCTTCTTTCTATCTAGCATTTTATACTTAATATTCCTCTTATTGTTGTACTAAGGTATCTTCTTTTTGTTACAGACCATGCAGCATGCCCATGCATTCGCTTATAAGGCCGAATTGATAAAAAAAGGCCTTGTCAAGAAGACTCAAGAAGTAACCAACAACCTGCAACTTAACGAGTCCGAAGCGATAAGAAAGAGGTTGCTGGACAAGTTCAATTCAGCGAAAAGAAGCGAACAACGGGCCGAGGCCACAACCAAGGCTGTTGAAGAAATAGCTATCAAAGCCGAAAAGGATCTGGCTAAAGCGTTGGCTATAAAAGATGCAAGCTGCTAACGAAAAAACCTACGCCGAGGGCCAGGTTGACGTCAATGAACAGTATTAGAAGCAAGTCAACTAAGCCTGCAACTGAGGCTATTATCTTGGCTGGGTTGCTACTCTGAATAAGCTATCTATTCTGATGGACTCACCACTTAAAGATCTCGGCTAGCTTAACGTGCTCTTCCCCTATTCCATTGTCCAGTCCGATGAGGAGGAGAAGAAAGAAGAAAAGGATGACGTTGAAGAAGACGATGCTGCTATTGGGGCTAAGTCCCCAACTCTAAATGACGAGGTCCTGGACCTAGTTAGTGAGGACGAGGCCAAAATTTCCAAGAGCACTGATTCGAAGAAGGCCAACAATTTGAGACCGAGATCGCTGCAGCAAGCAAGAGCCTAGATGAGACTCTAAAGGAGATAGACCAAAAGGTCACTGTCGACGTCGAGGCTAAAAAGGGTACTGCTCTGTCCATTGATACTGACACATTGCCAATCGTCGAAGTGGAGCAGACCAAGAATATTGCCCTAACAACCAGTACTTAGGATTTTTTTCCTTTCTTTTATTTTGTACTTTTTCTTTCTTTTGTTTGCTAGGCCGAAGTGCTTTCTGATGTACTTAAACAATCTTT
Organism: Camellia japonica; assembly: GCA_030407325.1. Classification (NCBI taxonomy): domain Eukaryota; kingdom Viridiplantae; phylum Streptophyta; class Magnoliopsida; order Ericales; family Theaceae; genus Camellia; species Camellia japonica. The sequence continues at coordinate 39,396,442 of JAPPVO010000016.1, forward strand.
ACTTTGATGAATGAATTTCTAGTTTTTGACAAAGTGTTGGATACTTGTTTCTTCATGCTGTTTTCATATATCTTGTACAATCTTGCCATCCTTTAATGAATTGTTCTAAGTATAATATCTTGGATAATCATATCGGATTGAAACATCTCGAATATAACTATTATCATACACCTCTGATAACTTCAACTCATAACAAATTTTATAAAAATTCTCACAAGTGTCACATTCACTTGACTCATTTATGCTCTCTCTACCCCCTAAAGTGAATCTAAGTTTTCACTTAGATTTACATTAAGAATGTATCGTCTGAATCTTGCCTAAGTCTGACTTAGACATCCATGACTGAGGTCATCGTGTTTAGCTCGCCTAAACAAAACACTTAAGGCTTAATCTTAGTGCACCAAGAGTACTATCTACATTGGCTTTTCGTACAAATTAGCTAGATCGTGCTGGTTCGCCTTGTTTCTCATTGAAACATCTCTTTAACTTAGTTCAACTCTGTCATCTTTGCAAGTCTAAGTTAATCGTCTTGTTTATAGTAGAACATCGGCTTTAGGCTTTTCTGTCTTATCTAACAATCATGAATTTTAACCATATTTTGTAAAGAACAAAATCAAACTAGTATTTTATAAATCAATACTTCGGCTAAACATTATCTAGATTGCATAGAAAAATAAGAAATATTAATGATAGAAGAATTTCAGGTTGCTGGTATTCCATGGTCTTGGCAATTTCCTACTATCACTGTCTTCAAGTCGATATGCACCATTACTGGCAACCAGAGATGATTCTGTACGGTCTTTCCCAGTTTGTGCCAAAATTACCCTCTCTAGGATCTTTTTGTTGTCGACGGCCTTCCTTAGGATGAGGTCTCTAATTTGGAACTCCTTGGGGTTCTCCTTCTTGTTGTATGCCCTGACAAGTCTCTGCTAGTATGCCTCCAGCCAAATTGCTGCTCTCTCTCTTATTTCTTCAATCAAATCTAGATCTCGGGCAAGGAATTCCTCGTTCGTCCCATTCTCTACTCTCTGAGTTCTGACTCCAAGAATGTCGATCTCGAGTGGTATAATGGCCTTGGTGCCATAAGTCATGGCAAATGGTGATTCTTCAATAGATCTTCTCGACGTAATACAGTATGTCTATAGAACATTAGGCAACTCATTCACCTACTTGCCCTTCGTAGCTTCTAATCTCTTTTTTATTCCATCCAAGATGGTCTTATTGGAGGCCTCGGCTTGGCCATTGCTTTGAGAGAAGCTAGGAGTTGAGTAGTAGTTCTTGATCTTGTACTTTATATAGAAGTTCTTGATCAACTTGCTATCAAACTGGGTGCCATTATTTGCCACAATGGCTCTTAGGATCCTGAATCTGGTAATAATGTTCTTCTAGATAAAATTCCTCATATCCGTATCTCGGATTTTGGCCAGGGGTTCAGCCTCCACCCACTTCATGAAGTAGTCTATGGCTACTAGTAAGAATTTTCTTGTCCAATTGCCTTAGGCAATTGCCCAATCAGATCCATGCCCCACTGGGCAAATGGCTAAGGACTGGATACTGGGTTTAGGTCTCCAACTGGTTGATGTATCAAGGGTACAAACCGTTGACACTTCTCGCATTTTCTGACATACGCTTCGACATCTTTTTACATACAGGGCTACCAATACCTTTGTCATATGGCTCTGTGGGTAAGAGATCTGCCCCTTGCATGGCTTTCACAAATTCTTTTGTGGATCTCATATAAGAAGTCTTCTATCTGGGAAAGATACACACATCGCAGTAACAATTCAGTGAGGGACCTTCTATACAAATGACCTTCTGCCAATAAGCAGAATTTGACCAACTTGAGTCTGATCTTGTGTGCCTCATTCTTATCTTCTGGCAGCTTGCCATCTTTGATGAACTTGACCAATGCATCCATCTAGCTTGGGCTTAACTCTATGCACATTGCCTTATATTTTGTTATTAGAGGCTCCACGCTTGGTCCTGACAAGTAGGCCACCATGATTGCTCTTGGTGTGTTTGATTTTATGGCGCTTGCAAGATTGGCTAGTGCATTCATATGGTTATTGTTTTCTCGGTAGACCTATTATAACCAACACTTCTGAAACTGGCTAACAACTTGATGATCGCCTTGACATAGGCCACCATCCTCTCATCTCGGGCGGTATACTCCCACGTTGCTTGATTCACGATGAGTTGGGAGTCGCAGTAGACTACCATCTCCTCAGCTTCGACTATTACCTTTAGCTTCAATCCGGCGATCAATGCCTCGTACTCTGCTTCATTATTTGAAGCCTTAACCCCTAGTCGGATGGATTGTTCTATCATTTGTCCATCTGGTGAGATTAACACCACTTGTAACAACCCCGACCTATGATTAACTGTTAAACCATGATTAAGAATGCTTAATAAATAATTAAGACGAAATTCTAAATTAATTGCATGTGTGTGGGTGGCATTATTGTGTCTCTATCTGCCTATCATAGAAATATCTGTTTGTGTTTCCGTTTTGTTCTGCGAATTGAAGGCCTTATCAGCATCCGATCATGAAATTAAATTGATTTATGTGGTATTTGGAATTTTTTAGAATTTTATGGTAGGTTTGATTGAAATTCGATTCGGAGCGATTAATTAATGTCCATTTGATTAGCTTTAACTAATCACTATTAACTAAACCTATGTAAGGTTAGTATGTGCTTCAACTTCTCTTTTTGCACATCTTTGAGCCTACTCAAACAAACAAAATGTGAGGGAGAGAGTGAGAGAGTGAATTCAAGAAGAAGAAGGGGAGAAATTGCTAAAAAACTCAAGAGAATTGGCTTGGCACCTTAGTGAATTCACCATCTAAAACTTAATTGAGAAGTGGAGGGAAGGATTCAACCCTTGGTTTATGAATCATGATGTCTAGACCTTGAAGTCAGGAGAATTAAGTTGAGTAATGAAAGAATTAAGCTAGGAATGAAGAAAATTGAGCTATTCATGCATGCATGCATGTACTTTCATCACATTTTTGGGTTGAATTTCAAGTAATTCTCACATGCATGTACCAAGTTTATCTTAGTTTTCTATCAAATTGCCTCATTTGATCATGATTTGGAAGCTTTAAAGTCAAGAACTTCTATGCATGTCATGTTTTCAACATTTCAACATTTCAAGTTTGAGTTTGAACAATTTACATGCATTTGGACCGTGATTTTACGAAATCGTTTTCATTTCAAAAAGTTTTATAAGTTTACATATATGTTTTCTCAACTTTGGGCCCAAAAATATGTGTTTTGAAAGGTTAAAGATGGGTTTTGAAGCTTGGAGGTGAATCTAAAAATTCCAAAATTCGACCCCACCACTCGAGTGACAAATCCTACGCTAGAGCGACCACCTTTATTTTTGCACTTCCACTCGAGTGACCAAAAGTTGGCTCAAGCGTAAATTGCATGCTCCTAGAAGTTCACATGTTTTACAGACTGCTCGAGCGACAAGATTTGCACTCGAGCGAAGGCCTTAGTCATACGCTCGAGCAACCGTCGAGCAGAGAAATCACACAACCAGTACTTTTGCAGAGTTTACAGACTGCTCGAGCGAAGGAAGTTGCACTCAAGCGGCCACTCACATTTTTGAACCTCCGTTCGAGCGAAGGAAGTTACGCTCGAGTGAAGCCTTTGTTTCCAACAACTTTGACTAAGTGTTTTCAAGTGCATTTTGGCATCCTCATCGCATCCTAAGCATTCCTAGGTCATGATTCCAACATAATAATGAAGATAATGACTAGAAACACACTAAGAACAAAATTGAACAAGTTAACGAATTCTGAGTGTGTGTTTCAATATGTGTGTGTCTATTATGTTTATGTAGGTCACGCGCCACAAGTTATTCGATTCGTTTTCTCTGTCTATTCTGCAAATGAAGCCATCTGTGAGTAATAACTTAGTAAAGTTATGTTCAACTTAATTTATTTTATGTATGACGAATTAGGATCTGTTTTATGAAATGTTATATTTTATACAATAAATGATTGTCCAAGTTTCTGAAATGTATTCATGGCATCCTTAGCACAAGGCCCTTGCCCGAGGGTAACAATACCGTAGTTTATGAGCACAAGACCCTTGCCCGGGGGTAATAATACCATGGTCTCATGGCCTTTGCCCGAGGGTAATAATACCGTGATCTCATGGCTCTCTCCCGGGGTAACAATACCGTGGCTTAAGCATGTTATCTGTTCCCGGTACCAAAGGTTCCTTAATAGAATTGGCAAACAAGATTTTTTATGCTCTGTGTTTGATCTTTCAGCGCTAATAGATGTACCATGTATGATTAAGCAGGAACTCTGATTTCTGAATATGATTTGAATGAGAATATAAATACGAACCTATTTTTGATGTGAAATCTATTTTCTGAATCTTATGTAGGACATCATTCAGTTAAACCCTTTACTCTGTTATTATTCACTAGGCTTCTGCTCACTATTTATGTTATGTATGTAAGTGGGCAGGCGCGTGACCAGGCCTAAGCTGTTGCCTGGAGGGTTGAGTCAGCCAACCACTGCGCCTCCCAAGGAGGTTCCCTTTTGAGGTCCAATCAAGTTTATGAGAAAGTCTTTGGGACTTTTGTACTTTCTTATGTTTTGTCCGAACATGTTTTGTAAGTTTTGTATATGTGGGTTTTGTGACGTATGACTAATGTATATATATGATGTCACTCTTATGCATCTACGTTTTAAATTTATGTTCCATGTATGTCTGCACACTTTTATGGACTATGTAAATTTCTATTTTTGCTTCCGCAACCCCTTATTAAGTGACATTGATCAGAGGCCTTTAGTAATCCAAGGATTACTGGTCGGTTACGATGCTAAACCTATAGAGGTGGGTTTGGGTCGTGATACTACTTCTGTCTGGGTCGTGACACCACTTTTGTCCTCTCTCATTGTTGGTTTGAACTGCTATCGACAAAGAGGCAGAATGACTCACCAATGTAGATATCACAAGGATTTGACTTCTCTTGATCTTTCTTCTGTCCTGCTGGCATGGGGTTCTAGGGTGCCAGCTGTTTTTCTTCTAGTTGTCCTGTGCATCCTAGGCCGAGGTTTACAGTGCTGGCCTCAGACTTGCACTCAGTGTAAACTCAACAACAAATTTGGCCAAAATCTGACCTTTGATTGCTGTCATTGGCCTGTATTCTATGTCATACTTGTCACGACCTAAACCTGCCTCTGTAGGTTTAGTGTCGTAACCTAAGTCAAACTAACTTTATTTATACTATAGTGGATTAGGCTCTCATTTCCTATCCAAAAATTTAATGTAAAACTTATGGTTTAACGATTCAGATAGGTCTATTTCACATTCTACAATAAACATAATTCAAATAGCACATGGCCCATAATTAACACACATATAAGTATATAAGTCACATAATTAAGGTAAGCCACATAATTAATAGTTAACTAAGGAGGCGGGTGTTACAATACTGATCTAGAACTACAGCTTATCGTGTTATTCTTCTCGACAAGTCTCCATGTTGCAACAGAGACTTTAGTGGATGCTCTATAAGCACCACAATCTCGCGGGCTTGAAAGCAATGGTTCAACTTCTTTGAAGCTATTACCAGAGTGAGTGTTAGTTTCTCCAGGGACAAGTACTTTGTCTTCGTGCTTGCCAAGGTCTTGCTTATATAGTATACTACCATTTGTTCTCATTCTTCTTCTCAGACAACCACAACACTAACAGTGTGGTCCGAGACTGCCAAATACAGAAATAGTTCCTCTTATAGAATTGGATTTGATAGTACATATGGGGTTGTCAAATACCTTTTCAAGTCAGCTGGGGCGACTTTGTATTTGTCTGTCCATAGAAAATCTGTGGTGTTTTTCAACAACTAGAAGAATAACTTACACTTGTCTGAACTCCGGCTAATAAATCTTTTCAGTGCGGCAACCTTGCTGGTCAAAACTTGGACATTTTTTGCTGTTGTCGGGCTCTTTAGATCAAGGATGACCTTGATCTGATGGGCACGTGCTTCGATTCCTTTCTTGGTCACTAGATATCCCAAGAACTTACCAGATCCCACTTCGAAAGTGCATTTAAAAGGCATTCAGACGAAGTCGATATGCCTTTAAGATATCAAAAACCTCATTTAGATCGGCTACATGATCTAAGGGTTCCTTACTTTTTACGGTCATGTCGTCGATGTAGACTTCCACGGTCTTCCTGATCAGATATTTGAACATCTTCGTCACTAACCTTTAGTATGTTGCCTCTGCATTCTTCAATCCAAAGGGCATCACTCTATAGTAATAGAGTCCCTTTAAAGTAATGAATGTCATCTTCTTTTCGTCTGGTGTGTATATAGCTATCTGATGATAACCACAGTACGCATCAAGGAAGCTCATCCTTCTGTGTCCCGAGGTAGCATCCACAAGCTGGTCAATCCTTGGCAAAGGAAAATAGTCCTTTGGGTAAGCATTATTCAGGCTTGTGAAGTCCACGCAAACCCTCTACTTGCCATTCTTCTTCTTTACTACCACTATGTTGGATAACCAAGTCGGGTAGTTCACTTCTCAGATTGTCTGTCCTTCCAACAGCTGCTCCACTTCTTCTTCAACTGCCTCTACATGGACCAAGGTTGGTTGCCTAGCCCTTTAGATCACAGGTTTAATCTACCTATCTACGTTGAGTTTGTGGCAAGCGACCTCGGGGCTAATCCTTGGCATCTCGTACAGTGTCCAATCAAACACCTCTATGTTTTCTCTCAAGAAAGTCTCTAGTTTTCTTTCTTCTTCCTTAGCCAAGCCCAAGCCAAGAAGGAAGAATAGTTCTTCACCCCTTTCCTGTACTAGAACCTTTTCAATGGCTCTTGGTTCTTGTCGGCGAGTTCTTTGCCGACATCATCCAAGACCTTCTGGTATTCATCTTTTATCTCTGTCATCTCTGTTTCTCTAACATTACATGTGTATTTTATTGCTGTGATGAAACAATTTTTCGTCTGCACTTAGTATTCTCTCACCTCCTCGATCCCGAACTTAGTTGGAAACCGCAACAGTTGGTGCAGAGTTGAGGGAACATCCCTCATAGCGTACAGCCACGATCTTCTCAAGATGATGTTATATGGGGAAGGGATGTCTATCACGATGAACTCTGTGGTTACTGTCTTGGTTCCTACTTGAACTTCCAGGTTCATGGTTCCTAGCGGCTATGTTAGGGTCCTATTAAATCTGACCATGGGGTTATTGGATTGCTCCAGATCGTCCTTGTGAAAGCCGAGCTCCTTGTAATATTTGACATATATGATGTCATAAGAGCAACCTTGATCAATCAATGTACGCCTTACTTGACAGTCTCTAATCTTCAATGTCACTACTAGAAAATCGTTGTGTGGATACTGTACCATATCTAGGTCTTTTTCTGTAAACGAGTTCATCAGCCCCCGATGTCCCTCAATCTGTGGCTTCTTCTATTAGACTTGCTAAACATACTACAGATGCCTTACCCTATGCGTATCTCCTCGAATCTCGTTTGCATTGACCTTCGTGTAAATCACATTGATAACCCGTGGTCCATCTGCCTATGGTAGCGGGGGTGGTGGTGCTCCTGCCAGCGTCTAGGCCAGCTTCACTTATTCCTCTCACGTCTTTATTTCATCTGTTAAGTCTCTCAGATGTCTCTGCCTGACCAGATCCTCCAGGTGTTATTTCAAAGCCCGGCACCCTTGCGTCATATGCCCCGTTCTCATCATTGTATGCACAATTCTTCTCTGGTTTCTTGACCATGTACTCCTCCGGGGTCTTTTACGGTGCCCTGAAGTATGGCTGATTTCTGATCCTTTTCAAGATCTTGTAAATGGAGATCTTGAAAACTATGCTCACGGCCTGTATAGCCTTCAATCTTGGTTTCGGCTTGTCGACACCGGTATTTCCTCAACTATGCTTTGGGGAGCTGTTTCTCTTCTCTTGCTTCACTATACTCGTTTTCTTTGTTTTTTTGTCTTCCTCTACCCTTGTGTACTTCTCAACCTTTGCCATGAGTCCTCCATGTTCTTTGGGAGGGTTTTTACAAGGGATTGCCGAAGCGGGTAGTCATCCTCCAAGCCGTTCTTAAAAGATAAGATTGTAAGTTCCTAGTTATAAGTCGGGATCTGGTTATAAACCTCGTAGTACCTCTTGGCGTAAGCTCTAAGGCTTTCACCATTGCTAATCTTCAAAGTCAATAGGGAATCTACCCTCAATGGTTGTAATTTGTTTGTAACAAACCTGACCATAAATATCTTGGCCAGGCTTTCTCAGCTTTTCACACATCCTTTCGGTAATTTGTGGAACCAATTTGACGTTATTTTCCCAAATATCAATGAGAACATCTTGCACAATAGTTGTTCATTCTCACTCCACAAAGCCATTGCATTTAGATATAAACCAATATAAAAGTTCAGGTTAGACTTACCATCATAGATCTAGAGTCTCGGTATGTTGAATCTCTTTGGTGCCTCGAACGCATCCAACTCCACCGAGAATGGTGTCCTCGGCTAGGCGATGGATGTGACCTCAGCGCCTTTCCTTTTTCTTTGAAGGTAGTCTCTCAAATCTTCCTTCGTCCGTCTAGCAGCTTAGTTATTGGTCGATTTTAGCCTCTTCAGCGCGCTGCTACCTGTGTTGAGATGTGTCATTTTGGACTTCTTCATGTCTACCATGTTGTCAAAGTAGAGTCCCTGACCGTTGACCTGCCACGATCCTCTAATCTGGGTTCCTTTGGTCCTTGGGGTTCTCTAGGACTCTTCCTGTCGTAACTCTGTCCGCCCGGTGTTCTGTGATCACTGAAGCGAATTCCCAAGTCTCCTCTCATGCTATGAGATGGTTGGCACTGCAATCTGTCCTTCTTTTGGGTGTAGGCATTTTCTGCTAAAGTCGGCGTGTCCGGTAAAGGTAACGCCGGCTACATCACCTTACTCTACATCATAAAGTTTACCACGGTCTTCAGTTCCGTCAACTTGTTCGCCAAGTCCTTCAGCTCATCGTCTCTTCTCAGACACCTTTCTTTCCACACTCGAAAGTCGCTCTAGTTGTAATACTTTTCAGCTGCCTCTTCTCGGGCCATTACGGCCCCTTGGAGCATTGTTTGTCTCAAGATTTACTTCCTGTACTTCTTCGTCATTGTTTCCTCCTCTAGCGTTTGGATCTACGTACTCCTCTTCCTCACTGTGCATGTCGTCCCCGACTCTCACCTCTTGTCCAGCGTTGGCCATCTATTCTATACTAAGTTCCCACAGACGGCACCAAATTGTGGGTGTTGATTTCTGACCTCACAATCAAACAAGGAACTTAGCTGGAGAGCACACGGTAGAATAGATTAAACCAAGCATCTGCACACAAGAAAATGAGAATACCACGGTGGTTCGTCCACCTGGGAGTACTCCAACGATCAAGTCAGTCAATCTTATCTCTCAAAGATATCAAACAAGTACTCAATGCACAAGTAAAAGCATACTTTAGACCCACGGGAGTGTCTCACTTTTATAGCTAACAATGCCCTCGTCCCCTAGAAGTCTCACTTTATAGGACTCAAGTACAATGCTTATTTCGGACTCTTAGTTAGATATTGATGAACTCCTCAAAAGCCTCAACCTTATCCAAATTAAGCGCATGATTTATCTAGGACTCTTGTTCTCTATCCAAATATCTTGAATTTCGGTATTACCGCACCAGATTTCGGCAATACCACAATCACCTCGGCAATCTAGCTCGTCCACGTTGCATCTTGCCCAACACTTCGGAGGCACATTGGCCACATGGCACGACCTTGAAAATATGTCCCCACAACATTCATTTGAAATGGGACCTGAAAGATACATATCAATATTTTGTTTCTTATTAAGGGTTAATTACACATAACGTTCTTGCATTTTTATAAAAATTTTATTTTGATCCTTTCATTTTTAATTTTTTTGGAACGTTTGAGATTAATAAAAAAGAAGCATACATTGTGTTAATCCATTTGGTAAGTGACTATCAAAATAAATACATGGACATAACACAAAATGTTGTATAAGGTATATATATATAGCTTTCCAAGTTATTTCTCGAAAAAAAAAAAAAAGAAAGAAAGAAAGAAAGAAGAAAAAAAAAAAAGGAAAGCTTTCCAAGTTATAGGATGCATTTGAAAATGTTAAAAGAATTCTACGATGTTTTGAGATTATGTCTAGGCTTAAGATTAATTTCCATAAGAGCAGTGTGTGTGGTGTAGGAGTGACTGATGCGGAGGTATCTGAATTTTTAGATTTTCTTGACTGAGGGAAGCAGAAGCTTCCGTTTATTTATCTTGGGTTGCCATTGGGAGCAAGTGCCAAAAGAGTAGCCACATAGAAGCCTGTAATTGATAGGCTTCAGCGTAAGTTAGCCTCTTGAAAAAGGAAGTTTTTGTCCTTTGGAGGAAGACTTGCTTTGATTAAGTCAGTGCTTTCAAGCTTGCCTAATTATTATATTTTGTTATTCAAAATGCCAGAGAGTGGCAAAAACTATTGATAAATTGCAAGCTACATTCTTATGGGGTGGTGCAGATATTAAGAATAAAATTCATCTGATTAGGTGGGCAAAGATCACCAAAAATAAGTCTCAAGGAGCGTTGGGTGTCAAGAGAATCAGGGAGTTTAATGATTGCTTGCTTGCTAAGTGGTGGTGGAGATTTGGCAATGAAGATAACACCTTGTAGAGAAAAGTAATTTGTTCCAGGTATGGTTCTCTGGAAGGGGGTTGGCAGCCATTTTTGGAAGATATCAGCAGAGCCTCAAGAGTATGTGGTGATATTCTTTCGGTAGCAGCTAGTAATGTTCAATTGGGACGGTTCTATTTGTCATAAATCAGAATAGAAGTCGGTAATGGGTGTAGAACTAGCTTTTGGAAGGATAGTTGGGCTGGTGAACAAAGTCTTCACGAGCTGTTTCCAAGGCTGTTTTTGTTATCAATAGAGAAGGATAACACTCTTGGGATGATGATTGCAAAGAAATGTGATTCTAAGACATGGGTGTTGGAGTTCAAAAGGCCGCTTAGAGCATGACAAGTGGCTGAGAAATGAAGGCTTATCAACATGCTTAATGGTTGTTTGCCGACACTGGTGGATCATGCAAATTGTTTAAGATGGTTAGCTTTATCTTCAGGTCAGTTCAGTGTTGCCTCTTTGTATAATAAGAATGTATCTCAAGTGATTTCTGTTATTCCCTCTCTTGGTTGGAATAATTTATCTCCTTCTAAAACACAATTCTTTGGGTGGTTGGCTTGGAAAAGGAGGGTCAAAACAGTGGCTTATCTGCAGCGGATTGGTGTACTCTATGATGTGGTTCGGAATACCTGTGTTTTCTGCAATAAGGATATTGAAGATGTCAATCATGTTCTTTTGTTATGTCCATTAATTTGGAAGATGTGGTCTAATATGGTGGATTGGTGGGGGTTAAGGTGGGTTGTCCCTGGTTCAATTGAAGAACTTCTTAATTGGTAGGGTGGGTTTAAATTTAAGAAGCTTGAGTGGATGATTTGGAAAATAATTCCCATGGCTGTGTTGTGGTACATATGGAAGAGCAGGAATGACTGTGTATTTAGAGGAATTCAGCCACAGGTGATAGAACTTAGTGAGATGGTAAAAACTAAGATAGCTCTGTGAGTTAAGTTTCATAACCCAAGCTTTGCTTTTTCTGTGCATGATCTGGTTCATAATCTGTAGCTGATTAGGGGCCAAGCATTGTGATCTTCAAGGGCTTAATGGAGTTGGAATCGGGTTTGAAGTATGCTTATAAGAAAATTGGAATCTGGTTTGACGTTAGAATCTGTTTGGGTGTTGTATGCTGCTATTGTTTGCTGGTGTTAGCTGACTTATGCTAAGCTGATATGATGATCTGATCTGAAGTTGTTTACTGATATGATGATATGCTAAGCTGATATGATGATCTGGTTTGATCTTCAAGGGCTTGATGGAGTTGGAATTGGGATTGAAGTACATGGTTGTTCTATGCTTATACATGGCTTGGAGTTGTTTGCCGCTGTTTGGGATGGCTGACTTGATGCTGTTGGAATGGCTGCTGATTTATGTTAATTAATTGTTTGTTTTCATGATTTGTGCCTTGTTGCTGTTTGTTTTGAAGCTCTGTTGCTGTTCTATTTTTTTGGATTTTGGTTTTGATTAGTTTCTCACCAATCTTGGGGTGAGTGCTTGCAAATGATTGTACTTCTTTTGCAGTACTAACCTAGTCGGGATTGTGGAGGTTTATTATGATGCTGAGTGCACTCGTCTGTTTTGTTGATGTATTATTGAATGTAATTCGCTTTATAATCAATAAATCTTTATTTTGCTAATAACAAAAAAAATTTAAAATGTTTAAAATGACATTTCATCAAGAGGATCATGGGCACAAATATATATTATTATTATAATAAATAATATTAGTTACATGGGTCAATTTGAAAACAAAGGTGGCCCCCAAACAATTGTATGCAAGGTGGCCCCCAAACAAGTGTGTGCGAGTTATGACGCTCACATAGCCAACTTTTAAAAAAATTTAAAAATTAGATAGGGCTCACATAACCAACTTAAAAATCATTAAATTAATTTTTAAACAGTGACTGTGGTATTTTAAAAAATAAAAATAAATGAGAAACGAAGGCGTTGGAATATAGTATTTTACTGTAGGACTTAATATTTTGCTTATTTGTTAAATTTTGAGTGGTTGTAGTAAAATCGGAATTACATGGATAGTCGTGTGTAATTTTGGTCTCAGAAGCCTAAAGGTATCTCGGATCTAATGGTAATATAAGAATGGCTGTGGAGCGTACCACAAGTTCAATTTAATTTTTTTTTTATAGAACTTCAAAACTTAAAGTAAATGATCAATAAATAAGTCTCTGTTTGATTAAGTTTTTATCATTTGTTTTCTGATTTTTTCCAAAAATTAGTTTGGTTAAAAATGAAAAACAAAAGACATTCATTATTTTCATATGATTTTCTCATTTTAGGAGAGAAAATATTTTTTACCAATTCAAATATATATTTTTGGTGTATGATTTTTGTCAAACTTGTTTTTAATTATTCAAAAAGAATTAAGAAAGCATCTTCTGTAACCTCAACCAAATAGTTTTGGGTCTTAAAATTTTAATATAATTTTTTTTATTCAACATGACTACAGATGTGACATTTTTTCGTCTAAAACTAGACAGTAGTTAACTTCGAAAGTAAATTGAGAGAAATTACAATATTGAAGCCAAAATGAAAAAATAATAATAATAATTTAAGGGTAAAAGTGGAGAATTCGTGAAATTAAGGAGATAAAGTGTAATTTATCTATTTTTATTTCACGTAACTGTTCAAAATTAGATGAAAGTTTATTTTAAAAATAAATTGAAAAAAATTATAAACATTAAGAATTAAAGTTTAAAAAAAATACTTTGACCTTACTAGTGAAAAAATCATAAAATTTAAAGAGGTAAACTGAATCTTACACTATCATTTTTTATTTTTATTTTTTGTTGAATTACGCTAACAGTCCCTATAGTTTGGGACTTGTGTCATTTTAATCCCTGACTTTTTAATTGTGACACATTTGATCCTGAATTTTGAATTTTATTTCAAATAAGGACAATTAAAGATACCATTTGATTTTTCAAGGGCAAAACCATTAATTTGATAAAATATAACTAATTGGCAAAAATAAATGTCAAAAAAATATTTTGGAATTTTTAAAAACTATTTCTACCAACTAAAGATAAAATTATGTAAAATTGATAAATCTTTTAGACATTTATTTATTTATTTATTTTACCTAATTAATTTTTATTATGTATTTGGATGATAATCATGTAATGGGTAGTTGTTTTTGTTTTTATTAAATTAGTTTCTATTTTTCCAAAAGTCAAATATGGCGACAACTTTGATATCATTATTGAGAGGGTAATTTATATGGAAGTTGGGCCGAGCTGGATAATGGGCCGTTTTGGGCTGCAGTGCGAAGGGCTGAGTAAAATGGCCGTAAAATTACTCCGGTCCATGAAAAGGCTTTGTAGTTAGTCCGGTCCCAGAGCTATAATGGTTAGTCCGGTCACATAAGGCCTTATTTGTAGTCCGGTTGAGAAGTGTGCTGCGGATGATTCGGTCTTCAAAATTAGTTCGGTCGTGGCATATGGAACCGAGGTATGTTAAGTCCTCTTAAGGACTTAGTTCTGAGGATAGTTCGGCTCAACTCTCTTATGGATAGCTCGGTCTTAGCATGGGAAATCCGAGGTAAGGGAAAGAAAAGTAGTAGCCGAACTAACAGTTACCTCGGTCATATGGTAATCCGGCCATGGTAAAACCATTTCACTTGGTTTAAGCAGTGAGGGGGTGTTAAGAGATAAGCATTATCTTTTAAGAGTATGAATCCTAGGAGGACTCTGCATGGAGAAGTAAAAGTCCTACTAGGATTGTGCCACACGGAACCTATAAAAGCTCGCAAATATCACCTATGGAGAGGTAACGCAACTTTGATTCCCGAATATACAGAGCTTTTGTCTAATTGTCTGGTTGACTGACATAGGCATCGGAGAGGATTCTGGCACACACCCGCCGGCTAGCTCACGTTTGTATTTTCAGGTGATAAAGCGACGTCGTACAGAGGAATGCAGACTTGATCAACAGGATTATACGAGAAGATATTAAACCAATCCATTAAATCAAAAAAATACAAAACTAAAAATATTTCATATATTATATGTATCGATTACACATTAAAAGTTTAACAACTACCCATTACATAATCATCATCTAAACATATAATAAAAATTAATTTGGTAAAATAAATAAATAAATAAATGTCTAAAAAATTTATCAATTTTACATAATTTTATCCTTGGAGTGTAGAAATAATTTTAAAAATTTTAAAAATATTTTTTTGACATTTATTTTTGTCAAATTAGTTTATATTTTATTAAATTGACGATTTTATCCTTAAAATTAAGTAATAATATCTTCAATTGTCCTTATTTGGAACAAGATTCAAAATTTATAGTCAAATATATCATAATTAAAAAGTTAAGAACCAAAATGACACGAATCTCAAACTATAAAGACTATTAATGTAATTTGACTTTTTTTGAAATTATTTTTGGCGTAGAGTTGCAGTAACCAATATTATGGTTTATACTTCTCAAATATTTTGTTTGGTTTTGATGAAACCCAAGATGTAGCTGTCCACGGACCACACTGGTTTAAATGTTGTTATCCATAAAGGGTAAGATATATATTTATTAATGGATACTGCAATTATACCAAACTATTATTTAATTTAATTTAATTTTTTTTTTTGGCATACTATTATACCAAACTATTATAAGTGAGTCCCTACTACATTAGTTTCAAGCATTAATCATCCTTTTGCTTATGATTTGTACCTTCTTTCATCCCCCAATCAACGTCAATAATCTTTGGCTTCAAAGAAAAGTAGGCTTTTTTTCAAACCAAGAAAATCATGTACTTCAAATAAATAAATTAATTAAAAAAATAATTATTTTTTAATAAATTCTCTTTCTAAGTATTTTATTCTATCTAACTCATATTTTTTTTTAGTATTCCATTAGGTTCTGTTTAATGTAATATGATCAAATCATCCTTCTAATTTTTTTTGCATATGTTTCTATTTTGAAACTGATATACAATAAAAAATAACAATAGTTCCTCATTTTATGGAGAAAATCTCTCTTTCATTTTAAGGAGAAAATCTCTCCCTCATTCTACGGAAAAAATTTAAAATTATGAACTTTTAACTTTTTTATAATGTGAAAATTTTAAAAATAACGTAATAAAAAATTTGAAGAAAAATCAAAATACAATATGAATGTTCACAGTAAACAACAAACGTACAATTAACTTTCGAAAAAACAAAACACATACTAAAGTATAATATGAATGTTCACAATAAACAACAAATATACAACTAACTTTTGAAAAAAAAATATAAATATATACCAAAATATAATGTTAATGCTCACAGTTTACAATTAACATACGACTAACCTTAAAAAAAATAAACTCATACCAATGTGAACATTTACACTGTAACGTGAAAATATAAAACAAAATTGAAAAAAGTGAAAATCAACTATTTCAATTGTTCAATGGTAACAAAAATGATTGTTCAACCAACAAGTATAGTAACAGAAACAACAAACATACAAGTAACTTTTGAAAAAATAAAACTCACATAAAAATATAATGTGAATGTTCACAATTTATAATTAACATACAACTAATCTTAAAAAAAAAAAAATCATACTAATGTGAACATTTACACTGCAACGCAAAAACATAAAATAAAATTGAAAAAAAATAAATCTTACGATTGTTCAATGGTAACAACAATAATTGTTTAACCAATAAGTATAATAACAAAAACAACAAATATACAACTAATTTTCGAAGAAAAATTTTATAAAAAAACTCATAAAAAAATACAATATAAATGTTCACAATTTACAATTAACATACAATTAGTTTTAAAAAAAACTAAATTCATACCAATGTGAACATTTACACTACAATATGAAACAAAATTGAAAGAAAAAAAAAATTGAATATTCCGATTGTTTAATGGCACCAAAAAATGATTGTTCAAACGAAAAACTGAAACCAATCTTATTTCATAATCTCTCTCTCCATCATTTACACATATCATTATCTACTCCATATATACAAATAAAAGGCTAACTAACTATTCTAACTATCTTTAACTATCTAACAAACTACGGATAACTATCTAACCATCTAACTGATTGAGGAGATATTCTCATGGGCAGCAGCACATGAATGCTACAATGAGGCCGAAACTCAACTCCTTGAACTCTTTGAACTGTTGCAGTCGTATGAGCTTGAACTGGAACTGGGATGTCAATATTTCCCCTCAAGCGAAGGGAAGGTAAAACCTCCATAAGCTTGTCCTTATGATAGGAAAATCGAGAGACAGATAATGGCTTGGTGAATATATCAGCAAGTTGATTAATGGTAGGAACATAATGCGAGACAAGATGTTTGGCAAGAACCTAATCTCTCACAAAATGACTGTCAACCTCAATATGTTTGGATCTAGAATGAAAGACAGGATTATACACCAGAGCAAAGGCACAGTAGGAGAAGCAATACAAAAATCATAGAGAAGCATGCCAAGCCAAGCCAAGCAAGTTCTACAGCAGTATGGACCAAAGATCTGTACTCAGCCTCAGTGGAGGACCGAGATACTGTAGCCTGTTTCTTGGTAGACCAAGAGATAAGATTAGACCCTAGAAACACACAATAATCAGAGGTAGATTTTTTGTCAAGGACATCCCCAGTCCAATTGAAGTCTGAATAAGCATGAAGGTCAAAAGAACTAGGAGTGTAGGTGAGACCATGATTGAGAGCACCCTTAACAAATCAAAGAACCCTCGTAACTGTTGAGAAATGAGCATTAGTAGGGGTTTGCATATGTTGACATAACTGATTGACTGCAAAGGACAAGTCAGGCCTGGTGATGGTTAAGTATTACAAAGCATCAACCACACTGCGATACAAAGTTGGATTTGCAAAAAGAATATCAAAAGTAAGAGACACGGCAGGCTTGACAGCAATGGGAGAAGAACAAGGTTTACAATCCAACATCCCAGCTTTATGAAGATGTCCTTAGCATATTTTGGTTGAGATAAAACATAGTCAGATGTTGAGGAGTCAACAGATATACCCAAAAAATAAGATATGGGGCCAAGTTCTTTCATGAAAAACACTTGGTGCATTTAACAAGAGTCTGAATATGCTTAGTATCATTGCCAGTGATTAAAATGTCATTTACATACACTAGAAGAGTAGTAAAGGTAGATGATATCTTATAAATGAACATAGAAGAATCACACTTGCTATTGACAAAACCTTGAGAAATCAGGAAGGAGGAAAATGTAGAATACCAGGCTCTTGGGGCTTGCTTAAGTCCATACGAAGCCTTGTGAAGTTTACAGACATAACTGGACTGAGATGTCAACACAAACAACAAACATAGTAACAAACAATATACAAAAAATATCAAACAATATATAAAAAAATTATCAAATAGTTCATATTTATTGACGTACCATTTTAGAAAAATATGTATATAATCAACGTCCGTATAATACCAGTGAATAAACTACACAATATTGGTGGTTACATAAATCGACGAAGAGACTACGGTTTATGTGTAACAGTGGCAAAAAAATGATTGTTCATCGCCGATTTACCATCATCTTTGTTGCGAATCTATCATCATCTCTATTATCAGTCTACAACTAACATTCTCTTCTAAATGTTTTTCCATGGCAAGACCTTAATACAAAATAAAGGTGAAGGAAGATCCTTGATTAAGTAAATCCCTCACATTGAGGTAAAGAAAATACTAAAAATAGTAATCTTCCATATTCTATATATAATGTTCTATATATACCATAAATAAAGTATATTTAATAATTGATATTCTCTCTTAAATATATGGTATAATTATTAAATATATTATAATAAAAGTCTATAAGGATAAAATAGTCCACATAATAATTCTAATATGAAAAAAAGCACCTATTAGAATATAATATATGGGATTTAATAGAACATTAGAAAACTTTAAAGACTTATTAGGCTAAATGGAATTTATAAATAGGGGTGGTTTGGAATGATCTAAATAAGTGCACTTTTTGACTTTTTATAAAATATGGGTTGGGTTTGAAGAGATGTGATAGAGAAATGATGTGACTTAAATAAGATAATGTGACTTAAATAGAATAATGACTTTTTATCTTTTTAACATTTTAAGTTATGACAAACAAAGTCTTAAAAAAAAAAAAAAAAGCAATGTTGTATCATGAATAATAAATATGCATGAGGCTTGCTCACTTGTGTTTAGGAGTGGGAAAAAGTAATAAAAAATGTGATAATATAACATTTTTCATTAAGAAAATGAAATTCAAATTTATTGTCGTGTGAGGCAATATTATTTCATGAGGTCCATACATTTGATTTTCGAAATATTATTTTTGACAGATTAAAAATCGAGAGATCGGTGGAGACTGAGATTGATGGTGACAACAACAATATCGAGATCGTGTCGTAGATGGCCTGTGTAAATTCCTAATATTACTTTTGATTATTTATGTCAAAAAATTTCTTATGCTTCTAAAATTTAAAATATTAAGAACCTAAACTAGCGAACAAATTTGTAGTGACTATCGAGAAATGTGTTTTTAATTTTTCATTTACTGTAGTGTGAGGCACACCAGAGCCACACATTTTATTTTCAAAAGATTATTATTTTTATACTATTATAATATTATGGTTACCATCTTACCTGTCAACCATATCTTCAATGAGTTTTAACAATTGAATTTGATGATACTGTTTGTCCAAGTGAATGGGTCAGACAAGTCCAAGCTCTTCAGTGTCCACGTCTAGTTGATTAAGCCCACCGGATTACCTGTAAACAAGTCCAACGGGGAACGGGGTAGTCCCCCAGTGAACCCTCCGATAAGCAAGTTAGAAGGAGAAGTAGGGTGTAAGGAGAGTTTAGAGATAGAAAGCTTAACCTTCTTCTTGTCTTCATCGTTTGCTTATATCCTTTGGTAATCATTTCACTGTCCCTTCCGACCTGCCCTCCTCACTGAAAGTCTATGCTGTAGCTTACCTTGTTCAGGGTAAGGGGGTCCTGTTCCGACGGGGAGGTGTTGTCGTAATAAATGCTGTGATGGGCTGCATTAATGGTAATGTGCAGTGGCAATAACTTTGCAGATCCTTGTCTACTGAAGTGGCTCGTCCTTTACCTGCCATGTGTCTGAATGTCATTGGCTCTTTATGCCATGTTGGATTCCAGCTGTTCTGGGCCCCACCAGCTGGGTTATGTATTGGGCTCCAAGCGATGGCTTGGGTTGTTATAGTGATTCATGGCCTTTGTGGGCTTTTACACATCAGTAGTCCCCATTCCCGAGTGCAGCTTTAGTCCAGCGAAGGGAATAGTAATGAAGGAAGTGAGGTTGGTAGGGAGTGGTAGTATGGAGGTCGACCGGCGGGGGTGAACGAGCGGGTGAACCGACCGGGAGGTGGTCCGACCGTGTAGGGTGACCGAGTGGAAGGGCCGACCGCGAAGAGGGTCGACCGCGAATGTTGGCCGAGTGGGAAGGTCGACCACGAGGAGGGGCGACCGTGGAGGTTGGCCGAGCGGGAGGGCCGACCATGAAGAGGGTGATCGCGAAGAGGGCTGAGTGGGAAGGTCAACCACGAGGAGGGGCGACCATGAGGAGGTTGGCCGAGCGGGAGGGCCGACCGTGAAGAGGGCGATCGCGAAGAGGGCCGAGTAGGAAGGTTGACCACGAGGAGGGGCGACCATGAGAAGGTCCGACTGGGAAGGGTGAAGTGGAGGGGCGTGGGGCTCAAGAGGCAGCGTGTCACGTGGTGATTTGAAGTGGAAAAGACAGGGTAAGGGGAGGAGACAGTGGATCGTGGTCGTACACGTGGCAACATCATGGGGGGAAGATTAGGCGTTGGATCAGAATGAAACGTTAGGTCATTATGGTTGTTGAAAAGACAGTTTTGGCGGATGATTTTGAAAAGTTTTCAAACTGGCAAAATTAATTGGGATCCTTGGAATACGGGCAAGCCGTGGGCTTTTGGCATTATTTAATTCACCTACTTATTTACAAAAAATCAAAATATTCCAAGTGTGAATTCCTTTGTTGCTCACGATACACCTCTGCAACACTTTTTCGATTTCCTTGTACCTGCCTCCGAAGCGATTCGCAAACATACCATAGAAATGGCCCAAGAAGAAACTACGAATGTCAGGGAGGATCCACTTGGAGATGATGATGCGATGGAGCTAACGCAGCAATACATGATGGAGAGGGTGGGGGAGTCGATTGTACGATCCCACGGTTCCACCATGATAGCAGCTCCAAAGCCAATCAACCAGGCAGAACCTGATCACTGGCATACAAAGGCAGATAAATCAACGGTTACTGCAGCAGATTTGGAGGCTATTCGCGAAAAATACCAGGTGCCTGCCGAAATAGAGTTGTCGTTGCCGATGTCGACGGAGAGGCCATCGATGCAGGCCAGGGCAGTTTGCCTTTTATGAGGAGGCATTGAAAGGAGGACTGAGGCTGCCCCTGCCGCAAGTGGTAGTAGACGTCCTAAATCGTTTGGAGGTGGCGCCGGGCCAACTAATGCCCAATGCGTGGAGGATCTTGCTGTCCTGTGCAAGTGCCTGGCCGAAGGCAAACGAAGGGGCGGCCATGACAGTGGATGAATTCTTCGCATGCTACAAGGCCTCAGGGCAGCAAGAGACTTGGGTCACTCTGTAGGCAGCAGCAGGGAAAAGGCTGGTGGCGGGGCTGCCGTCGTCGATTAAGGGGTGGAGACCACGGTGGTTCTATGTCTGCTAGTGGGGAGTTGGAGTTTGCACCATTTGGAAGGTGCCCACCAAGTCGATGGAGCCAAGCTGGGGCAGCAGCAGAGGAGGGTGAAGAGGGTAAAGGAGTGGAGGGGAAAGAAGGGGCCAAATGGGACGAGCTTGTTAGCCGTCTGCATTATTTGAGGCAGGGTTGGGTCCACAGCCGAGCGATGGGGACCTCGACCGAGCGGAGTTGGAGGCGAGGAGAAGGGCTCAAGACGCGGAGGATCAGACCATCCTTGCGAAA
Organism: Camellia japonica; assembly: GCA_030407325.1. Taxonomy (NCBI): domain Eukaryota; kingdom Viridiplantae; phylum Streptophyta; class Magnoliopsida; order Ericales; family Theaceae; genus Camellia; species Camellia japonica. The sequence goes on from JAPPVO010000016.1 coordinate 39,418,112, forward strand.
GCCCAAAAATTCAAAGAGTCCCAGGCCGACCGACCACAAAACGGTTGCAAGGGAGAGGATTCGACCTCGCCCCAAACCTTGGGAGAGAAAGACTTAGGCGAATTTGTGCCACGACCGCCCCCAATAGACCCTTTGAGGAGAGGTCTTTGAAGGAGATGAAGGCGTTGGGTGGTGAAGAAAGAAGAGGGTGAGGCGGAGTGAAGAAGGGCCTGCCCAGAAGAGGAGGAGGGGAAACAAGGGTAGAGGAGGCCAGTATGGCCAAGGAGGCGGAGGGGGGGGAAGTGGAGGAGGCCCCAGGAAAAGTAATTGCCCCAGAAGTAGGGGACATCGCCTCAGAGGGCATGGAGGTGGTTCCAGTAGTGGCGGTGATCGCCGCAGGGGTCGCGAGGGCCGCCCCTGAAGTGCAAGCAGAAGATGGGGCAACTGACCCTGGGCCAAGGAGGGAAGAACAACCCCAGAGGGGTTCTGCACCCCAAGGAGGGGGAGTCAGTCTGACCACAGCGATCTACCACGCTCGTGCGGTGGCGGGGCGGCTGGAGGGAGAAGAAAGCCCAGCCAGGGCAGGGGCAGACCGCCTCGTGGGGATTGTAGAAGAGGCAGCCTTGCGCTCAGCATCCAGATTCAACGAGGCTGAACTGCTGAGGGGGTTATGCTCCGCTCAAATGGAGGTAACCACCTTAGCAGGGGCTTTGCTGAGGAAGGCGGGGGCTGCCAAACTCAAGGCTGATGAGGCCAAGGCTCAGCTTGCAAAGTTGAAGAATGAGAGTGCAAGTTGGGAGAGTGCCGACGTTGATCTGCAAGCGGTTAAGGTGGAGCTGGAGAACACACGCCGCTAGGTTGTGTCGCTCGAGTTCCAACTGGCTGGAGAGCAGAAGAGGGTGGATGAGGCCCAAAAAGCCTGCGCAGTCGCGGTCGAACGCCATGAAGAAGCAATGAGCAGTAATGAAGAGCTGGTCAGGCAGAAAGATGAGGCAGATGTGAAGATTGGCGATCTGCAGAAGGAGCTAGAGGGCGAGTGGGCTAAGGCAGTGGAGGAGAGGAGTAGCCTTCAGAAGGAGTTGGAAGCAGAGAGAGTCAAGGCGATGGCGGAAAAGGAGAGCCTAAAGAAGGAGCTGGAGGAGGAGAGGGCTAAGGCTGCGTCTGAAAGAGCAACCCTGTAGAAGGAGCTGGACGAAGAGAGGGCGAAGGCAGTCTCTGAGAGGGCGGCTTACCCCGATCTGTGCGTCGCAGCAGTGGAGTAATTCAAAGGGTCTGCTGAATTTCAAATGGCAGTTGACGCCGCAGTCGCCAGCAGCTTGGCTATGCAAGAATCTGGGGGGGGGGGCGGGCCCATCGAGGACAACCGCTGGAGGTAGAACTGAAGCAGAAGTTATTGAGAGCTTCCAGCAGTCAGACTTCTACAAATACGAAATGGCTGAGTTCTGGGACAGTGGCTGGAAGATGTTCAAACGTAGAGCTGAAGAACTGTTCCCAGACTTAGACCTCAGTAGTGTAACAATTGGTGAGGACGATGTGGCCCAAACCCCCTGGATGAGGGTATTGAAGAAGAAGACCTCATCTCCAGTGAGAAGAGTAACTGGAGAAGAAGAAGAAGAAGACTTTACACAGACATTGTTTTTGTTTTGTTTTGTTTTGTTTGTTTGTTTTTTTTTTTTTTTTTTTGAATCGCTGTAATGAACTTATGTACAAAGTTGTGAATAAATAAAATTTCAGTTGTGTTTTGCATTTGACTGTTTTTGCTTGTGCATCTGAAATGGATGAAAACTTGTGATAAAAACTTGTGATAACAACTGAATTTAGGAATTCCTCAAGACAGAGTGGGATTGAAATTGTAATAAAAATAAAGTTAAGGACTCCTTAATGCAGAGTGAAATTGGACTTGTAATAAAAACTCAATGCAGAGTAAAGTTAGGAACTCCTCAATGCAGAGTGAAATTGAACTTGTAACAATGCAGAGTGAAGTTGAACTTGTAATAATGCAGAGTGAAGTTGAACTTGTAATAAAAACTCAATGCAGAGTAAAGTTAGGAACTCCTCAATGCAAAGTGAAATTTAAAATGTAGTAAAATTACAAGTTTGCGTTTGCCACATTGCTCAAGTAGGTTAGTGGTTTATGGAGTAAGGCTTGGTTTGTGAGGAGGAAGGCTAACTTGTGAGAGTTTGATTGAAAAGAAAATAACCTGAGTCTGACCCTGAAACTGTGGCGCTCGGTCTGGCTAAGACTTGTTAGACAAGCCGAGTGCTTCATGCTCAGTCTAGCAGAGGCTCTTAGTGCTCAGTCTGGCCGAGGCTTCTGGTGCTCGGTCTGGCTGAGGTTTTTTTTAGTGCTCAGTCTGGCTGAGGCTTTTAGTGCTCAGTCTGGCTGAGGCTTTAGTGCTCAGTCTGGCTGAGGCTTTTGCGGTCGACTGGCGAGGCTTATGGATGTGCTGGCTGAGGCTTGTAATAAGTGCTGCAAATGAGAATGTTATTGAGACAACACACAGATAGCTAAGTATAGAATTGTTGTCATGGACAGTGTAATCCAGTCGATCCAAGTTTACATTATGTAACAAAAAGAAAATACAACAACTGAGCAATACAACAGTAGGAACTTATTGAAAGTAGGGCTTCAGGTGTTCAGGGGTGGAGGAGATCTCGACCTTTCATGTCCAGAAGTCGGTAAGTGCCCGGACGTGGTCGGGCTTTCACAACGTAAGGTCCCTCCCATTTGGCTGCCAGTTTACCCTCTGTCGGATTTTTGGTGGCAATGTTTGCTTCTCTCAAGACAAGGTCCCCTACAGCGAGCTCCCTTGGTCGAACTTTGCGGTTGTAGTGTGTTCTCATTTTCTGTTGGTATGAGGCCAGTCTGACAGCAGTGGTTTCTCTGAGTTCTTCAATTAGGTCCAGGTCTGCCCGACGGAGCTCCTCCGTTAGTGCTGGATCCAAATGTAAAACTCTAGGGGTAGGCAGACCGACTTCTACCGGAATAACCGCCTCAGCGCCGTATGTTAAGCGGAAAGGAGTTTCCCCAGTGGGAGTCCGAGCTGTAGTTCGGTAAGCCCAGAGTACATTTGGTAGTTCCTCAGCCCAAAGCCCCTTAGCAGCTTCTAGCTTGGTTTTGATGATCTTCAGAAGAGAACGGTTGGTGACCTCAACTTGGCCATTGGCTTGGGGATGACCGGGGGAAGAAAAACATGGTTGAATTTGGAGGTCTGCACAGAACTTCCTGTACTTGGCGTTGTCGAATTGTTTGCCGTTGTCGGAAACAATGGCCTGGGGAATGCCAAATCTGCAAACGATCGACTGCCAGATGAACTTGGTTGTGTTCCGCTCGGTAATGGTGGCAAGGGGTTCTGCCTCTACCCACTTAGTAAAATAATCAATGGCAACAATGGCAAATTTGGTCTGGCCTCGGCCGGTGGGTAAAGGGCCAACTAGGTCGATCCCCCATTTGGCGAACGGGTAGGGGCTGCAAAGTGTGATCAATTCAGTAGGAGGAGCATGGGGGATATTGGCAAAACGCTGACACTTATCACATTTGAGCACGAAGTCAGCCGCATCTTGGTTGAGAGTAGGCCAGAAATATCCAGTGCGAAGTATCTTGTGGGCCAGGGACCTGCCGCCTGAGTGATTGCCGCAGATACCCTCATGAATTTCTTGCATCACATAAGTTGCTTGAGTCGGATTGAGGCACCGCAGATAGGGGCGTGAGAAACCACGTTTGTACAAAATGCCGCTGACGAGGATGTAATTGGACGACCGGGCCCTGACTTTGGCGGCTTGCTGTTGGTCGTCTGGAGTTCCCCTGTTGTCAGAAATAGAAAGATGTCCGACGCCCAAGGGATGGGCTCAGGAGGAATTGTATTTCGTGCTGGTCGGGGCAAATGGCGGGGTGGGATAGGTATTCTAGGCGGACACCACGGCTGAGGTCGGACTGGTCTGCGGAAGCCAACTGAGCCATCTCATCGCCTTAGAGTTTTCGCCCGAGGAATGTGCTTGATGTGGAAGGTATTGAAGAGGCGAACAAGGGGAAGTGCAATATCCCTGTAAGCCCGCATTGTGTCCTCCTTGGCATCGAATTCTCCCGTGATCTGTCCGACGATGAGCTGGGAGTCGCTGAACACTCGGATGTGGCTGACACCAATATCCCTGGCTAGGCGAAGACCTGCAATCAATGCCTCATATTCGGCCTCATTGTTACTGGCCTCAAACAGGAAACGGAGAGCGCATTTGAAATAACCACCCTCAGGGGCGGTGAGGATGAGGCCAGCCCCACTACCTTCCCTGCGGGATGATCCGTCGACGTTGAGAGTCCAAGAATGAGGGTCTTCTGGCTCGATGGGAGCTGGGGGGTGTAGAGGCAGTGGTTGGGGTAGGATTAGTGAATTCCAGGATGAAATCGGCGATAGCTTGCCCCTTAATTGCTGTTCGAGGCCGGTAAGAGATGTCAAACTGGCTGAGTTCCACTGACCATTGCATGAGTCTGCCGGAAAGTTCTGGTTGCTGCATGACCTTCTTCAAGGGTTGGTCGGTGAGGACCACTATGGAGTGGGCTTGGAAGTAAGGACGGAGTCGTCTGGAGGCGGTGACCAAGGCCAAGGATAATTTTTCTAACAGTGGGTAGTTCTGCTCCGCTCCCCTGAGGGCCCGACTGATGTAGTAGACCGGTCGTTGGACGGAGCCGTCTTCCCTGATAAGAGCTGCACTGACAGCGGTGCTTGATACGGCTAGATAGAGGAAGAGGGGCTCGCCCGTGATTGCCTGTGAAAGGAGGGGGGATTGGCCATGCACTGCTTCAACTGTTGAAAAGCCTCTTCGGATTCAGCCGTCCATTCAAAAGTTTGCCGAAGAACTTTGAAGAATGGTAGGCACTTATCCGTTGCGCGGGAAATGAAGCGGTTGAGGGCTGCAACTCGGCCAGTGAGTCTTTGGACCTCCTTAACCGTTCTGGGTGACTGCATCTCGATCAAGGCCTTGATCTTTTCAGGGTTAGCTTCAATGCCCCGCTGACTGACCATAAAACCCAAAAACTTCCCAGATCCTACGCCGAAGGCGCACTTCTCTGGGTTGAGCTTCATTTGGTACTTGCGTAGGGTGGCGAAGGTTTCTCGCAGGTCGGTCAGATGATCAGTGGAGAGTTTGCTCTTGACCAGCATGTCGTCGACATATACTTCCATATTCCGACCTATCTGGTGATGGAAAACGGCATTGACCAACCGTTGGTAGGTGGCCCCAGCGTTCTTCAATCCGAATGGCATCACACGGTAGTGGTAGGTACCTCGGTCAGTAATAAAGGATGTATGTTCCCGATCGGACGGGTGCATCAGGATTTGGTTGTAACCAGAGAAAGCATCCATGAAGCTGAGCATTTGATGACCGGCCGTGGCGTCGACCAGCAGATCTATGCGGGGAAGAGGATAGCTGTCTTTGGGGCAAGCTCGGTTCAGGTCAGAGTAATCGACACAGAGTCGCCATTTGCCATTGTTCTTGCGGACTAGGACCACGTTTGACAACCATTTAGGGTAGTCCATTTTTGATGAATTGGGCCTCAAGGAGTTTGTCAACCTCTGCGGCTATAAGAGTATTGCGCTCCGGATGAAAAATACGCTGCTTCTGGCGGTAAGGTCGGAAATGGGTTCAATGCTGAGGCGGTGAGTTATGAAAGAGGGGTCAATGCCTGGCATGTCTGAGTGAGTCCAGGCAAATACATCATTGTGCTCGGTCAGAAGGGCAGTGAGGTCGGCCTTAGCTTGGGGGGATGAGTTGGCGATCTTGGCCGTTTTCATTGGGTTGGTGGGATCGATGGGAACCTCAACGAGCTCCTCCACCGGTTCCCCTCTGACCAGCTCGTCCTCATCTCGTACGTCAAGTCCTTCAATGATCATGGCCTCCTTCAGCTTGACTTCCTTGAGTGAGGCGACATAACATTCCCTGGCTACGGTCTGCTCCCCCTTACTGTCCCGACGCCAGGTCGGTAGGGAACTTTATGGCGAGGTGGTAGGTTGAAGTGATAGCTTGGAAAGCGTTGGGGGTGCGACCAAGGATGATGTTGTAGGCAGAGGACAGTCGACCACAAGGAAAGTGAGCAACTTCGTAGTCTGCCGTGGGTATTCCGATGGTAATGGGGAGATCGATGGAGCCGATGGAGGTCACCCGGTCGCCAGTGAAACCGACCAAAGGGGTTTGGAGGGGCGACAGACTTTCCTCCCCAATCTTGAGCTGGCGGAAACAGTTGAGGAATATGATGTCTGAAGAACTGCCGTTGTCGATGAGAACCCGTCTGACCTTATAGTTGGAGAGGAGGGCAGAAATGACGAGGGGGTCATCATGAGGATAACGGATACCTGTACAGTCGGCGTCCGTGAAGGTGATGGGCTCTGTCCACTGCTTGGGCTGTTTGGAGGGTCGGTCTACCGTGGCAACTGCTTTGTCTGAGCCTTGCCTTATCTTTCTGAGTTCTGCCCTCTGAGCCGAGCGGGATGGCCCCCACAAGCAAGGCCACCTGAAATGACTCGGATTTCGCCAACTGGCGGAGGGGGATTACCTGGCGGGGGAGGCTGTTGTGGAGGGCGATCATGGCCTTGGTTAGGTTGAGCTGGCTGCCGGGGTGGGGTGCGCCGGCGGTTGTTTCTGAGGGGCTCGGTTCTTTGCCTCTGCTGTGGGCGGGTGTGTGAAGCGGCTGAGACGTCCCTGACGTATTAGGGCCTCGACCTGATCCTTGAGGTTGATGCAGTCATCAGTGTTATGGCCATGGTCCTGGTGGAAACGACAATATTTGGACTGTCTTTCCGATTGGAAGGGGTCCGTGAGGGTAGGGGCCATTTGAGGGTAGTCCCGTTGGATCTGGTTGAGGACTTGTTCCATGGGAGAATTAAGGGGGTGTACCGCTCGAACCGACCGGGCGGTCGGGCTGGTGCCGACCGGTCAGCGCGGGGGGTCGGTCTGTATAGTGGGGTGTTTGGCTATTATACTGGGTGTTTCTGGGTTCTGAGTCTTTTCTCTTTTCCCTGGGGGTCGGGTTTTTAGCTATTGGATCCTGCCGAGCGGCTAGTGAATCTTCAGCATTCATGTACTTCTGGGCTTTGGAGAGTAGGGCTGCCATGGAGGTCGGGGGGTTTTTGGAGAGGGAGAAGAGGAAATCGGACGATCGTAGCCCGGCCATGAAAGCCGTGAGGATGACCTTGTCATCGTTTTCCGCTACTTGCAGGGCTTCGGTGTTGAAGCGGGTAACGAAACTGCGCAGCGACTCCCCCTCGGTCTGACGGATGTTGAGGAGTTGGGTTGCCGGGCGGCGTTGGCGCTGGGCTCCAATGAAATGGCTAAGGAAGGAGTCGCTGAGGTGCTGGAAAGTGGAGATAGAGTCTGCTGGTAACTGACTGAACCACAGTCGAGCTGACCCCTTCAATGTCACGGGGAAAGCCCGACACATGATCTCGTCAGGGAAGGCATGGAGGATCATGAGGGTTCGGTAGGTCTCCAGATGGTCGACTGGGTCCGTCGTACCGTCAAAAGAGTCAATGGTGGGCATCTTGAACTTGGCGGGCAGAGGTTTGTCCCGGATGGAGGCAACAAATGGTGAGTTTGCCGTGGTAGAGGGTTTATGCTGAATGTTCTGCATGACCCCTTGGAGTTGGAGCTTCATTGCTCGGAGTTCAGCGTCCCAGAGGGGAATGTTGTCACCATGGTCAGTCAATGGGGGCTGGACGCTGCTGGCTTCCCCTTCAGGGGCTGGTACCACGACCGACGGGCGTGGGGGTGGAGGTGGTAGATTTATATGTGGAGGAGGAGGTTGCAAACCTTCCAAGTTGGGTGGATAGGGTTGCGGAACAGTATGGCTCGGGGCTCTTTCTTGGTTGGGTGGAATATCTGGAGGTGGTGGAGGAGGCATCGGAAGGTTTCTTTGGAGTAAAGCATTTATCAGGGCCTGATTTTGCTCGGCCATGCGGTTAATGCTGTTGGTAAGCTCGATAAAATACTGCGGTGGGTTGTTTGGATGGGGGGTCGGCCTGATGGTCGGCAGCATTATTATGAGAAGCCATGGATCTAGTCGTGACCATACACGTTGATGGGTAGGAGGAAAAGGTTGTTGGGATGGGTCTCCGGCGACAATGAGCACAACTGGCGCGCGGAGCAAATACGTTCCCACAGACGGCGCCAACTGATGATACAGTTTGTCCAGTGAATGGGTCGGACAGTCCAAGCTCTCATGTCCACGTAGTTGATCAAGCCCACCGGATTACCTGCAAACAAGTCCAACGGGGAACGGGGTAGTCCCCCAGTGAACCCTCCGACGAGCAAGTTAGAAGGAGAAGTAGGTGTAAGAGAGAGTTTAGAGATAGAAAGCTTAACCTTCTTCTTGTCTTCAACGTTTGCTTATATCCTTTGGTAATCATTTCGCTGTCCCTTCCGACCTGCCCTCCTCGCCGAAAGTCTATGCTGTAGCTTACCTTGTTCAGGGTAAGGGGGTCCTGTTCCGACGGGGAGGTGTTGTCGTAATAAATGCTGTGATGGGCTGCATTAATGGTGATGTGCAGTGGCAATAACTTTGCAGATCTTTGTTTGCTGAAGTGGCTCGTCCTTCACCTGCCATGTGTCTGAATGTCATTGGCTCTTTATGCCATGTTAGATTCCAGCTGTTCTGGGTCTCACCAGCTGGGTTATGTATTGGGTTCCAAGCGATGGACTTAGGTTGTTTATAGTGATTCATGGCCTTTGTGAGCTTGTACACATCAGAATTAATACGTCAAATAAAATAATAAAAATAGATCATCATTTTAGATTATGGATGATTATTGGTAGAAAAGAATAGAGGCTTACGATTTATGTTAGAGATGAGAGAATAATATAAAATTAAGTAATTGATGATTGACTTAAAATATAATTACGTGATATTTTGAGATTATTGAATAATTTCCTAAGATTATTCATCGGACACAGTACAGAACAATTTTTGTTGAGAAGTGTTTGGTGGGGCTAGTTATGACATTGAAGGCTTGTCTCACTAAACACTTAAATGCTGTCACTGAACATACAGTAGGAGGGGTACGAAGTTATGAATAAGACAATACGAAGGATGAGAAGAAAAGAGTACAAAGCTGCATGTTTTGTTGAAAATCAAAGAAAACACTACCATACCATACCACTAATTCTTGGATAAAAATACCAAACTTGAGGGAAAAAAATAAAAAAAATGAAGGAAAGCAGCCGGTTTTCATGACTGGGTCTATTAATTCAGAAAAATAAAAAATTAATAGAAATAATGTTGCAAGTCTTGATTTTATAATTTTAAAGTTTAAAAAAAAAAAAAATTATCAAAGTGAATTAATTTTTTAAAAAATGTCATTATCATATTATTTTAGGTAAAAATTCTGTATAAATATAATTTTTTTTATTTTTATTTCTCCCAATAGAACATAGTCAAATAAGTGAATATACCATCACTATCATTAAAAGAAATCGGGTGTGAATCTAACACCTTAATTATTAGCTTCAAGTACAACAATCGCTTTAACAATAGCTTACAAATGTACTCCAAAAGAAATATTCATAATATTTGAAATGTATGGATAAGATTTATTTAAGTTTGACTCACCATACATTACCAATATTTTTTTGATATTTTTTCTGATACATAATATTTTGTCTAGAAAGAAAAAAAGAAAAAAAAAAACAACATTAAAAATACAAACGAGCAAGAGAGTTTGTCGAGAAGAAAAAAAAAAGAAGCATTGTCCATATGAAGCATTTCATGACCTAGTGGTCTGAAACTCAAGAAGTTTGAAAGTGCTTGGATCTTCACTATTGAGCCAACCATACTTCTCCATGAAAGGGTTGGTTAGGGTTTGAGGTGGGTAGCTATCAATGCAATCATCCCACACATTTCTATCATCCAAGTCCCTCACCACCTCCCACAAACAACTATTACACTTAAAGCCAGCCCCAAAACTTATCATAAACACTTTGTCACCTTTTTGAGCCTCCTCTTGGCTTCCATGTACCCCAAAACATACCAAAGGCTACTAGCTGAGGTATTACCAAACCGGTGAAGGGTCATTCTGGCCGGTTCTAGGTCATATTCGGTCAGGCTGAGGCTCTGTCCAATTCCATCGATCACTGCCTTCCCACCGGTGTGTACGCAAAAATGATCGACACCGGTCCTGAAGTTGATCACCGGCCTCCCCCCTCCTCCCTTGCTAGAAGTTTGAGTCATTTTTCTTACAAATGAGGCTATGGTGAATCGGAGAAGCTCTCGTAGGGGCAATATTTTTGGAGCAATTTCTTTGAGGTTATCGACAAAAGCTCGTGTCGCTACCTGTTGAAGATATAAATAATAAATTACTTTTTTTTTTTTTTTAATTCTTATATTTTTAGATGAATTAGTGATTAAAATTCAAAATATGTGTTAAAACTCATCACCTTCCATAAAATATAACGTAAACTATCATATTTAGGATACAATAGGGATAAGATTATCTCCAGTCCGTTACAGTCCTACTAGTTCATTGTGTATGGTTTTATGTGTAAGTAGTCAATTAAAAAAATTAGTTTTATTCAATATTTATAATTACATAATTTTATCATATTGTCTTAAATAAATAAATAGTCTATTTTAAAATTTTACTTATCATCTAATATTTTGAAGACAGATACGATGAAATCATATGAACAATTGATCAATCAATTTTTTTTTTCATGAATTAGCTACAAATAAATTTTTTATAAAATAAATCGTCTAAATCATCCAAATAAGATGGTGATGACGAAATGGACTCCAACTACACTATCCAGTGTACTATACACAGTCGACTTGAAACAACCCTCTTCCTAAATAGTAATAGTTTACCTCTCCTCTAACACATTAATTTTATAAAAAAATTATTAAATATAATCTCATCTCTTATGTCAATTTCTCAATGCTCAATATAATCTTATTATTTTTTTACTGTATTTTCTCATTAGGTCAGTTGTCTACCCCCATTACCTTATGTTTATGAGTGAATAAAAAGGCAAATTACTTCATAGTCTGTATACTTTTACTATCGTGTTATTTTCGTCTCTATAAATTTAATTAACTCAGTTTTAATCATAAATTTATAATTTTATCTTAATTTGATCAAATTAATTCCAATTATTTGTATTTTTTGATTAAAAAAATACGCATATAAGCGACATGTTGTACTTTTATAGGTAAAATTGTAAACTTATTCTATTTAGTAAGTTAATCTCAACCAACTCGATTATAATTTTCTTTAAAAATCCTAATCAAAGTTATCAATTAGATTAAATTGATACAAAATTTAAAATTAAAAATCAATAGCAAACTAGTAATTGAAATTATAAAGATCAAAATGATATAAAGGTCAAAATGCAAGAACTGCCAATATAATTTATTTTGAAAAAAAAAATATTAAAAGTGCATACTTCCCTCCAATCGTCTTATTGAGGCTTCTTTGGGATGTGAGTTGACTTTTTGGCTATTTTAACTTAAAAGTCTCGTTTATGATAGATTTTTTGATTTTTATGAGAGAAAAAATGAAAAAATTATAAGTTAGACGTAACATTTTATCATATTTGATTAAAATAGCCAATTTTATCTAATATTACTATTTTAACCCTAAGTGGTATCCCAAATGGAGCCTGAGTTGAAGGGTTCAATTAGTGTAATTGGGGCCTACTTTGGGTCCAATGTATGAGCCACTTAATTTTTATTACATTATCTATTAAAAAAATAAAAATTAAATGAATATTAATTGTCATATATTTGGATCATATTTGTTTAAAAAAAATTAAAAAATGATCTATTTTGAAAATCATAATTGCTATCCACTTTTAAATAAAATGTGATCTAAACATACAATTATTAATATTCGATTAATTTAATTTGCTGCATGAATGATATATGACTCTTTTAAGAAGTGAGTTAAAAGTCATTTTTCAACTTTTAACCCATTTTTGATCACATCATCTCTCATATTTTTTATATATATATTTTTTTAAAAAGTTAAAAAATTAATTTTTAACCATCTTATCAAAACAACCCATAAACAGAAGGTACTTAAAAATTGAACGATTTTAATCAACCCAACGTGGGCCCAAATTATTTTAAACTTAGACTTGAGAAATCCATTTCAAAAATACAATTCTCATTTTCTCTCAAAATAATTGTCTCTTTTAGAGAATCTATTTTTTTTATAGTATAATTATTATACTTTAAAATAATTAATTTTTCAAAATTATCTTTTGATAATACATTTTCTAGTGAATAGCTTTTTATGGCCCCGTTTGGTAGAGCTGTGGGAAAGTGATTATAACTTATAACTTAACAGTTTATAGCTTATAACTGTGAATATAAGCTGATTTTTGACTTATAAATTAAGAATCTCCTCCCCCACTTAAAGAATAAGTTGATTTTTAACTTACAAAAAGCTATATGCTGTATTGTTAAGCTGAACCAAACACATTAAAATAGCTTAAATTAAGCTAAAACTGAAATAAGCTGGAAATAAGCCCTACCAAACAGGGCCTATGTTGTTAATGAATTAAAAGAGAGCAAAATAAAAAATTCATATTAATTTTGTTCTTGATTTTTTTAAATGGACTAATATTTGAGAATAATGAAAAATGGAATAAAGAACTAATATTTTGAAACTGACGGGGTTGTTTGGGATGTGCTACATAAATGCATTTTTTGACTTTTTGACTAAAAAAATGGAGAAAAAAATATGAATATTTAGAATAATTTTTTGATTTTTTACAAAAAGATGTGTATTGTAGTAAAATCAAAATGATCATTTACCCTCATTAACTTTTTGGGTGTGTTTGGTTTGTGTTTGTAGAGTAGTTTTCGAGATAAAAAGTACGAAAACTTATTTGGTTTGCTTTTTTTTAGAAATGATTTTGAAAAATTGTTTTGGAGATAGAGTTTTAAAAGAAATAATTGATTTGATGTGTATGAGAGAGAGAGTAATTTTGAAAAGTAGGTAACCAAACAAAATTTTGAGATTTTTTTTGAAAAAATTTGTCTGGTTTGATTATTCTTGAAAATTTGTTTGTGGAGAATTTTTTCCATTTTTTTTTTTTTTGAAAAACAAACCAAAAAGCCGTTTTATTTTTTACTTTTGGGTAGTTGAATTCAAAAAACAAAATAATAATTTTATCCTCTGCGCTTCCCCCACAACTTCCTCTAAATAGCATATACTTTTTAATTTTTTTTTTTTAAATAACTTTTTAACTTTTCGTGAATTTTTCCAAACCAAGCCTATTTCAAAGATAAAAAATAAAAAATGAGATGATGTATAAAATTATTTTAATCAATTAGCACTACCTTTGGAAGGTTCTTGCCTAGGTAAAACCCTAACTTGCCTTCATCATCTTCCCTCTGCAAGCAGCATCCATAGGATTCATCTCTGGAACCATGGTGGGTTCGAACCAGACACTTCAACTTGAGCATGGCTCGATGCTTCAAAGCCACCTTATTAGTCAAAAGTATAGCACACCCACCAGACCTAAACAAACAATTAGCCAAAATCATGGACCTATCATTCCCACCATACCAGTTGGGACTCAAAGACTCCGAAGCCACAACAAGTGCACACACATTCTTTCGATTCTTGAATATGTTCTCAACAACATTCGTGGAAATCAAACTCGCACTACACCCCATTCCTGTCAGATTGTATGTTTTAATGTTCTCTCTCATCTTGTACTTGTTGATGATCATGGCCGTTAACGAAGGAACGGCCGAGATCATCGACACGTTGACGACGAGTACGTCAATCTCCGATGGTGACACGCCGGACCTCGACAGGAGTTTGTCGATGGTGGCGTTAAAAAATTCGGACATTTCTGAGACGCCGTCGGAGATCGATGGCAGGTTTTCGCGGCCCGAGAAGACGATTCTCGGGCCGTAGGTCTGTTCGCCGATTCCCGAGCTGACAATGGCTTTTAAGAGGAACCTGTATTCGTTGAGTCCAAGGTTTTTGTTTCGTTTGATGATTTCGCCGCTGAGTTCTGTGCTGAGCTTTCGATCGTCGGTGGGTTTGAAGCATTGGTAGTCTAGAATGTAGCAACACTGATGTCTTTTTTTATCAAGAATAGTGAATAGTTTGAAGAAGAGGTAGGAGACAGAGAGAACGAAGAGGAAGAACAAAAAATAGTCCATGAGAGAGAGAGAGGGAGGATGTCTTTTTTGTAGGTTTTTTGGGTTTTTTTTTGGATGAGGGATTTAAAATGAAACAGGGAGAAGTATAAAAAGAGAGGTGATGAAGGTCAGACATGATGTGAGTGAAGGATCTCTATGAGAAAGATGTCTGTGTCAAAGTATTACTCAACTCCCACCGACTGATTACTTATTAGTGAGTGGTGTTTTAGGAAAGTGATAAAAAGTTGATATTTTGATTTTTTTTACAAAAAAAATTAAGCTATTTTGAATAAAAAAGTTGACTTCATCAACTAAAAAAATTAAAAAATCAAAAAATTGACTTTTTTTTTTTTTTTTGGAGTGTTGCCAAAAGAGCCTGAGTTAACTCTTCCGTGACAATCTTTGTTGCAGTGCAATCAAATCTTAGGGATGTTAATAAAATTTTAATATATTAAGAATAAAGTATAGAAAAAAAATTTCAAAAGTGTAACAAATATTATTTTTATTAAAATATTTTTAATGATTAATTTAATATTTTAAAATGATATAATTTTTTATTTAGATGTCAATTTTTAATAAAGTCAGTGCATTTTTAGAATCTCTTCATCAAAATTTATCAAACAAGATTTATGTTGACTGTGAAATTCTTTCAAAAAAAACAAAAAGTACTGTCAAAGTTGACGTAAACAATAATATATTACTCTATTTTACAATAATATGTTACTGATTATCAGAATAATATTTTACTATTTACTTGAACAGAACATCAGTAACAAAAAACAAAATATGAACTGAATGAAGCTATACGAGTTCCTTCATTACGCCCTCAGAAGTTAACGAATTTGATCGCAATAATAAAACGTGATCTCTGTATTCAACTCCTCCTCCTCCTCACTACAAGAATTAACACTTTTGGCAACAAAAAAATTGGTCGCTAAAAGTCAATTTTTGGTCGGCAAAAGTTATCCGCGACCAATTTTTTTGGTCGCTACTTTGGTCGCCAATTGAGGGTCGGCAAAAGTAATTCGCGACCAAAATTTTGGTTGGTCGGCAAAAGTTGGATTTGCCGAATAAATTTTTGGTCGCTAAATATTTGATTACCGCGACTAATTCACTTTGTCGCTAAAACACTTTGGTCGCGAAAAGTGATATTTGCCCAACCAAAAAGTTTGGTCGCCAATTATCACATTCAACGACCAAAAATTTTGGTCACCAATCGTGACATTCCGCAACCAAAAAATTTTGGTCGCCAATCGTGACATTCCGCGACCAAAAAGTTTGGTCGCCAATTGTGACATCCCACGACCAAAAAAGGTTTTGGTCGCCATTTGTTACTTTTCGCGACCAAAACTTTTGGTCGGCAAAAGTGAGTTTCCACGACCAAGAGCTGTTTTGGTCGGCAATAGATGTATTTTTTGCGACCAAAACTCTTGGTCGGCAATTGTAATTTTTTGCGAAAAAAAATTATTTATTTGTCACGACTAATAAATTGGTCACCAAAGCAAGAAAACAATGCACCTGTAATTCCTAATAATTTATTCAATCCATAATAAACCTATAATTTTAAAGCATCATTCAAATTAACTGAATCATTAACATTCGACACAATACATAATTCATTAACATTCGACACAATACAACTCTTTCTTGGATACATAATTAGCTCTTTCTTGGATGCCAAACAATCAATATATCAACCAACCCAGAACAGCAAAGCCCTCTCATGATAGACCTAAAAATAAAGACAAGTCATAGTAATATATCTAAGAACATTTCTAATGAGCTTAAAAAAAAAAAAAGCAAACCCTTTACATGTTGAAACTTTAAATTGAAACCAGGTTTATCCATGAGTAGAGTCATCGAGTGCAGGGGTGGGAGTAGCCAGGGCCAGCTAGGTCCCCACTCCTTTTGGCAAGCACGTGGTGGAGGCGGCGGAGGTGGAGGAGCTTCCCCCTTTCTCTTGCTGCTACTGATTTGATTCTGTCCGCTTCCCACTGCTTTTACCTCCCACAACCTCCCATGGACGACCCATCTCACCCTCAACCTTGGAAGGTGTCAACTGTGTACATAAACAAAATGAGAGCCACCGCATTTTGATTCTGTCCGCTTCCCACTGCTTTTACCTCCCACATATTGCCTCTTTGGAGCAAGCGATCCATATTGCCTCATAAACACTTCGACATTTTGATCATCGTCCATGTCCTTCTTCCGGAAGGCCACCGCTTTAACTGATGCTATGCACCGTCTTCTACGGCAGTAGATTTTTATGATTAAGAAAATGATCATCCCAGGCAAACTGAGTGAGAAGGCTGCATTTAAAGGATAAACAGAGAGCTTATTAACAGTTAAAATTGTACCTCTAAATCTTCTTAAGGATAAACAGAGAATTTATGCCCAATTACAATTCTCTTCCAAACAGTTTTTGGGGCAGAATGTTAAATATTTAGCTTTGTTTAGTCCAAATTCTGAGCAACATATATGTATATATATCCTATGAATATCTTTTGATTGTGTTTGGATCATGAATTTGAGTAGGAGTTTGCAGAGGGAAAGAAAAAGAGGAGAAAGGTGAAAAAAGTTAGCTCATATTTCATTCACTTCACTGTTCCTTGCGATTTGCAAACCCCTTCCGGAATCCATGATCTAAACCCAGCCTTAATCAATATGATAGGAGTAAGAGTCTAGAGTTTGTGTTGGTTTCACATTACCTATACCAATTTTCAACCAAATCTAGAGCCCTTTAGTTGATCCTGTTAAAAAAAAAAAAAAACATAAAGTAAAACTTTGTGGCTGGCAAGTTCATACTGCAAAGTTAGAAAAATAGATGGAGTGATGGAGAAGTGATTTGGAACAAGAGGACAGAGGAGAGTGGGATAGAGAATCTGGTTCCCTATCTTGTTACTTCTTAGATGCAAAACATACATTTATTAGAAAGCCAGCACCTTAATTTTAAGGTTGGTAAAAACTTTATGGAGAAATAAACTTTAAATCTCTCTGAGATATCGTGAGGTGTATTGTATGTTTTATTGTGCACTCAGATTTTAAGCTTTTAACAGAAAGTGGCATAATAAGAAAATACAGACAGTGATTTAATCAAATTTTACTGAACAAGTTCCATTATAAATATGTGCAAGGCCAAAAATATTAGCAAATTAACAACAATGAATTTCTAAAAGCAATCTGTAAAAAGGAAAATTTCAAGAAAATTAAAACTTTAAAAAAAGAAACTCTCTATGAAAAAGCTTGTGTGAAGGCGAATTATGGTCAAAAAGAACCAATAAAATTGCACATACCATTCTGAGTTGCAGAACATGTGGATGCATAAGCTTTATCTGAGCAAAAGCAAGTAAATGAGCTTGAACCCGATTCATACCCACATTGCCCACCCGATGTGACACATTGACTGCACAGATCACTATTTGCAGACCACTGCAACCCAAAACCACCATCAAGAGCTGCCTTTAGACTTGTTGAAGAAGATGAATTACCCTCCAGAGCCTGAGCTACAGATTGAAAGACTGGAACTATGACATTTGAAAAACAACTTATCGTACTTTTGGAGAATAGTGTGCTTCTAGTCAGATAAAAATTTCTGTCATCAATCCCATTAACACTGCAGTTGAACTGCCCAGAACTGCCCAGTTGTAGAACTGGAATTTGGCTGCAGCCGAAAAACAGAGTCAGATTCTGCGCGTTGGAAGCGTAGCTGAAGAGAGTGAAATCAATGGTAGTGTTTTGAAGATTCCTGGGACAAGTACTATTCCAGAAATCCTGCCTGGCGATCGTGAGAGTCTGTGTGGTGTAATTAATTTCAAGAACTTGGTATGCTTGTGAGAGAATGGTAATCTGCTGGGCGTCGTTGACTTGGCAATCCAGCATGAAGCCCGGATGACCACAGTAGTCTGGTCTGTTACCTCCCCAGAAAGGATAATCAATGTTCTGCATGTTTGCACACTGGAAGGTTTTGCTGCAGTTTAGAAATTGTTTGTCAGTGGCATGCACGTATAATGGAATATGGATTAAGATGAAGATCAGTGTGATCATGAAGAACAGAGAGGAGGATGGAGATGGATGGAGATGCATTTTGACTTCAGAGAGAGAGAGAGAGAGAGAGAGATGCTTATCTAACAGAGAGAGAGAGAGATGGAGACTAATGAGTATTATAACAAAGTGCAATGGGACTGAAGTTTTTTTAAACATTAGTGAAAGAAAGGAGAAGTTTCACCATAAATAATCTATATTATTAGCTATGACTTTAATTGCACTCAAATAAGAAAAATAAAATAAGATTGAAAATTTTGACAACAAAAGATTCTTAGCCAATTGATATGATCAGCTTTGCAACTGTTAAAGTGCTAGGTAAATTGTAGATGCATTTAACTGACACTTGAACATGTAGATATATTATAAAATTAAATAAACCAATGGTCGTCGCAACAAACTCCATCTTTTATGAATCTGATGAAACACCAATATTGTTGACTAGAGTTTATAAACCTGGTGATTATTTCAGTATTTGCATACTGCTGCTTGAAAAGAATCAAATTCCATGCCAAGTTAAAAGCAAATATATTTAATAATAAAATAAAATAAAAAAAAAAACCTATGTTTGTGGTCAGATGATGATGTTTTAGAAACTTCTGACACAGTAATTAGCAGCACATCAATTCAAAGATGTAGCGGTATGGTATCCCACCAGAGAATGAGCTCCCAGAACCATAGAAGTAACCGATTCAATATACACACATCAACAATTCTGCTTTAACCATACATTTATGGAAAAACATCATCACTGAAAAGAAAATTTTCATATTCAGATGAGGATGTTGATATAACAAGGAGTGAAGAAGAGAAACCAAAAAAAAAAAAAAAAAAGGAATATTCCCTTATTTTCCCAATTTACCTTCTGAACACACAAATAACATCAATGATCTGTTCTATGAAACAAACTCAATATTAATCTGGAATTAAAGTTGATGTATTGATACTGAAGAAACACTACCAATTGAATAAATTACCTTTTCAAGTGGGATTAAATCATCGTCACTACCAATTAAATCATCGTCCTTGATGCATTGATACTAAAGAAACACTACCAATTGAATAAATCATCATCCCCACTCCTCTTGATCAAAATGTTGAAGTGTTTATGAGGCAATATGTGGCGAAGATTTAAATCTCATGTCATATGACCCACACCTCAAAATGAATTTGATCTACATATTTTAAATTCAAAAAATTTAATGTATCAGCAACCTTACTGCAACTATTTAAGAAAGCGCTTAACTAATAGATGAAATTCAATGCACTAATCTGTCAGGTGTTAGAAAATACAAAAACAAATCTGCCTTCAGATAAAAACATGAATAGGCAAATGGATAAAAAATAAAAGCATGAACAATTTTACCATCTTGTTACCAAAAGTAGAACCTCAGACCTTGCAGTTATCAGATTACCAAAAAATATTTTCAAAGGGAAAGTCATAGTAAGGTCAACGTTCCCTTCTATTATCAAACTTCATTACACAAAACCAACTGATTCAATCAAAATGAATTATTGTTTGTTTTGACTACAGTGTTATGGATGACCTGACAACTCTATTTCACATAAGCTAATCTAGTAGCTAGTCAAACTTCATTACACTTATTTAGATTACACTACTAGAATTTAAAATACTTCAATGCACCCATTCCAAAATATGAATCGCCAGGGTTAGTGTTTTCTGGTAACACTGTGCTAATCCAATTGGAAAATGATTGTTGAGCAAAAGCTTAATTATCAACTCAATCAAATCCCAAAAGCACATAGTGAATTCACAATTCTACTGTTACCACAACACATAAATAAATACTAATCAAACAAATAACTGCAAAAACCAAAGAAATAAACGAAACCCTAAACCCTAATTTCATGAAATTGAAGCAAATACCTGAGACCCAGCAAGCTCCTCAAACTGCTTAACCCAATCCTCCATCATTGGATCCTTTCCGAAATCGTCTGCAAGGGGTTTCGAGCCCGTAACAGACTCGAGTCCCCTGACAACCTCCCTAGTCTGCTCTCTAAGCTTATCAAGAGCTTCCGAAACATGAGATTCTTTGGAAACCTTTTGCTTGCCCTTTTTCTTACTTCTCAAGTCAGGCAAACCCATACCCAAGCCTTGAACCTCACTACTAGGCATAATACAACTCTCATGTTTCTTCACTTCGCCATCTCCACTCCTGAAATCAAAGGGCAAAGCTATCAACATATTTATATATACGTATACATATATGTATATGTATATAAGGAGAGAGAGAGAGAGAGAGAGAGAGAGAGAGAGAGAGAGTAATGCCTTTGAGTTTGAACAGAAGAAGTAAGATTGGAGATTTTGGAAATCATCCAAAGCGCCTAAAATGATTCAATGGTGATTAGAACTCATGTAAATACATACATATACATGTATATACATATACATCGAGAGAGAGAGAGAGAGAGAGATTGAATTTCTTACTATCGAGGAGCTGGTCTAAATCAGAGTGTTCCACCATTAGCTTACAATCTCTCTCTCTCTCTCTCTCTCTCTCTCTCTCTCTATCTTCCCTCTCTATTATCTATCTCTCTATTCTTCTGTGTATGTATAAGTTGATTGAAGATCCAAGAGAGACTCCGAATGATTGATTCAATGTGCCTAGGGTTCGAATCGAACGCAAAGACGAGAGAGAGAGAGAGTGGTTCGGTGTTGTTTGTTCGCTTGTCTCGCACCTATTTCAAAGAGAGATGAGAGAGGAGAAAATGAAAATGTGTGAGCTAAATAGATTCTAAAGATAAAAAATTTCAATTCCCGCCCCACGTTTCAAAATTCCCTCCCAAAATTTTGGCGACCAAAATACCAGATTAGTCGCAGAAAATGTATCATTCGCCGACAAATTTTTTTAGTTGCCAAATCTCAATCAACGGCGACTAAAATATTAGTCGCTAAAAGTGCTAATTTGGCGACTAATTTTTTTTGGTTGCTGAAAATAAGTTTTTGGCGACCAAATTTTTGATCGCCAAAAAAAATGTGACCTTCCGCCACCAAATTTATAGTTGGTCGGCAAAAGCATACCACTTTCTGCGACCAACTCATTTTTTGGTCGCCAAAATATAACTTCTGCGACCAATAATAATTGGTCGCCAAAAATAATGATCATTCGCGACTAATTAATATTTGGTTGCCAAATGTCATTTTTTTGCGACAAAAATTTTTTTGATCGGCAAAAGTGGTCGCCAAATGTATAAATCCTTGTAGTGCCTCCTGACATTTCTAATTCATTTTCATAACCCCATCCTAATATCTATATATATACAATAAACCTGTTGAATACAAGTCTTGAAGAATCTAAGAAGATCTTGAAGGAAGAGATGATGAACAATGAAATTCAAGCCCTAATTATACAGATAATTGGAGTTTGAATTTGCTTCGGATCCTTTTATGGTGAAGAATTGATTCAATTAGGGTTTAGAGATTTTTAGCAAAACACCAAGCAAATAAAGTATCAATCTGCGAATAAATTAGATAAACAAACTTGGACCTCAGCTCACATTCATTCGTCACATGCCAATTCAAAACTTATTCTCATTAGCTTAAGCCCCCGTTTGGTTACCAAGAAAAATGAAAGGAAAAGAAAATATAGATTCAACACTATTATTCACTCGTAATAATCAAGCTAAAGAGTACCATCACAAACAAATTAAAAACTAACGAGTTTTCTCCAGAAAAACAAAGAGAAATTCAAAGGGCAACTTTATCCAAAAAGAAATAAAAAGATATTTATGTGTCCTCTATCAAATATGAGCCTCTAGGTAAGGGAGTTTATGAAGGAAAAATTTATGAATTCTCCTTTTCACTAGAAAAGGGGTCCAATTAAGAGATGTTGACCAAATTTTCGGTAAAAATATAGTGAAAATTTCAATTCGGTGGAAAGATAAAAAAAAATTACAAATTAGTTGTAAAACTTTAATTGAAGCGATAAACTTTTTCATGATTTTGCAATTGTTTTTGAATCTTTCCACTTAATTGCAATTTCTCCAAAAATATACCCATCCAAACACAACCTTAATCATTTAATGGGCAAATTATGTTGAAACTCCTTATATTTTGGTTCAGTAATGATAGAAACCTCCATAAAATACAACTCCCAAAATGATCTAAACTATTCATATCACTGTCAGACACAATCCCCCAAACAAATTCAAACACATCAATGGTCAATACATCAGTAGGGTTCGTGAAGGTCCTCCTTTGTGGGGGTCCCAAACATTTTTCATTTCAATTTTTGTGTCATTTTGATTTTTATAATTTCAATTGATTCGATTTTGACTCTAAATTTATGATTATCTCAAAAAAAAAAAAAATATATTTAGACCAGCAAAAGAAAGAAACTTTTATTGATATACATCAATAAAGACAAAGAATGTCAATCTACGGATGGTTGCTGGTATGGATTTGCTTGTGTTTTTCTTGGCTTGGTCTGTAGTGTCCTATTATCTCGGTTTTACTGGCTGGGTCTGGTGGCCTCTGATGTTCTCTGTCTAGTTTTTTCTATTTTTGGCGTCTTCTATCTACTGGGTTTGTGTGTTTTTGTATGGGTTGCTCGCTCACCAACTCGTGATGGTGTGACAGGATATGATTATGCGTTCATCTTGATGTCAACCTAGTTAGGAGCAAATCTCAGATACACATTTTCACCTCCTGAAAACTCCGCACAATTTCATTAATAGAATAGTCGCAACCAATATCATGAGCTTTCACCCAAAGCATCACCCTAACTTTGATTATCTCACACAGTATCTCACTTTAATCCAATTGTTTATAACTATTAGCATTTTTTATTGAAAAATATGTACATAATGACAAATGTCATGCTTTTAAAGCAAAATTATGAACTTGTTTAACTCAATGAATTAATTTCAATCAATTCAATAATTTGTTTAATAGAAAACACTAACGTCATTATCAATTAAACCAAATTGATACAAAATCTAAAATTAAGAGTCAAAATTAAACTAATTGAAAGTGTTGGGACCAAAATGACACAAGAGTCAAAATGTAAGAACTATCGGTGCAATTTATCCGATTTTAATTTACATATTACTTTTCATGAGTAATTTCATTGGTAAAATGGATGAAAAAAATACTTTTCTAAATACATGTATATTTTACTTTGTTTATCTTTGAATTTTTACACTATCAATTCTAATTCATTTAACCTTATTAAAAAAAAGGTCGGTATAAGTAAGTCAAAACTATATATTTTGTTATATTTCCTTCAAATTTTAAGAAATTGAATATAATTTATCTAAAAAATATTTAAAAGCATTCAAAATTTCAAATATGAAGTGCCATATAAACATGACTAGTTATTTCCATCATTCCTATCATTATTATTGCAGTTTGCGAGTGTGAGGAGGTTAAGGTCAATTTGTGGAGGTAAAAAATTTGTGTGATGTGAGTATCAATCAAAATAAATCTAATATCTCGAGAAATTTTTTCTCAATAAAATTTAACTCATAAGAATTTTGAATTTTTAAGTCGACCTGCCTATCTACTTACACATCTGAAAAGGGGTATATGAATGTCGAAGCCTTTATAGTGCGTACGGATAGTAGCCATAGCTTTTCCAATTTGTGAGTTGTGGTGTCATCCACATTTAAGAATTGCAAGCTGTGGTAGATGCAACCAAGTATGGTTGTTGGCTTATTTTTTATATGAAAGAAAATATCATAAATGGGAGCGTATCAATAAGGATTGAAAAATTTTTATAGATTAAATTCAAATCAATTATCAAGCGATTGTGTTAATGATTCTTTTGCCTCAACAAAGAGGACTTCAAAATTGCCAAGTGTAGAAAAAAGAAAAATTAAAAGAAAAAAGAGGGAGACAGAGAAAGACGATTGAGTGAACAATCAAAGTAATTATTACTTACCTCTACTTCTATACTTCCAAAAGGAAGTGCATAAAATGCTCGAAAAGGAAGTGCTGAAAATAAATGCTTCGAAGTATAAATCTATATTAAACTACTCTTAAAGATAAGGAAAATGATAAGAAATATTGAAATCAATTATCTTTGATTTGAATTCTGGATCCCCCTACAATGTAGCCATGTATGGCTATTTATAGATAAATATTTGTAGGAAAAAACTTCCAGCAATAACTACCCAATAACCACCTAAAACTACCCACTCTTCCATCTTTGTTCCCACAATACCACATATCCCTCCATGTCTTGATAACTTCCTTTAACCTCCAATTCTTGCTCCATGTTTTCCATTTTATTCTCCATCATCTTTTCACATTTCAGAATTTCTCATAACCTTCAAATGAGTAGGAAGATGCCACATGTCCTATAATTATATAAATAATAAATAATAATAAAAATTACAGATTTGTGGTGCCAACAATGGTAAAATCAAAAAATATAGCAACTATCAAAATTTGTTATGAATTTTATTTCGAAAAGTATTGTGTAGTTTAAAGTTAATTATTACATAATGAAATTCATACTTGAAATATATCTCAACAGTATATATATACAACAGTGTTAGGGACTCCCAGCACCCCCAACTCCATGTGGGGGCTGTGAGAGCAAGACTTAAAAATAAATAAATAAATAAATTTGAGCCAATTAAAAAAACAGTAGGGATGGTAGGGTCCAAGGCATTTTTGATATATATATTCTCACCGTTCCATATTATTAGTCGATCTTTCTTTTTTCGAATGTCTCAAAATATTTAACTATTTGAAAAGTCAAAACATAAAACTCTAAAGAATTCCAAAACTACCCTTTAAAAATAATTATAAAGATATTTAATAATGAGAATAAAAGGGGCAATATGATAAATTAATATATTTTGATTTGACTTCAAAACAATAATTACACATTCTACTAAAAAGTTAGGGATTGTTTGGCATACACTAGTTTAGTTAATCTTTTTATTTTTTTTGGGTTACATCAATCAACATCTCCTCTCTACTCTTCTACACATCTTTTTATAAAAAGTCAAAAAATACACTTATTTAGAACATTCCAAACCACCCTTAATAAAATTCTCAAAGAAACTATTATTACAAGACGAAAGGAGTATTTTTCTGAAATAAGTTTTTGATTTCAAAAAAAGGATCATTATAAGTAAATAAATGAGCCTTCGTTTGGGATGTGAGTTGACTTTTTAACTTTTTAACTTTTTTAGCCTATAGCTAAAAAGTCTTGTTTGGGATAGATTTTTTTGCTTTTTTATTTTTGTGAGAGAAAAAATAAAATGATTATAATTTGGATGTGATATTTTGGGGTGTTTTGAGAAGTTGGTAAAAAGCTGGCTTTTGGCTTTTTACCAAACTTTTTAGCTTTTTGAAAAGTGATTTGAAAAGTTGGTAAAAAGCTAGCTTTTAGCTTTTTAGTTTAATATTTGTTTATGGTGTCAAATCAAATTAACATGACCAAAATATCCTTACCCAACATAAGAAATTTTTATTTTTATTTTTTTGTCATAAGCCCAATTTGTAATTTCACACTCACGTTTTTGACACTTCCCAAACCAATTTTGTTACATTTTTGCCACTTGCGTTTTTGGACATTTGACAAAAACATGGCTTTTTATTTTGGTTCCCAAAACGGCACTTTGTCTTATTGATTTTTTAGTCTATTTTGGCCTTGTTTGGCATTTCTTAGAAAAGTCAAAAAGTTAAAAAGTCACTATCCTATTTAAGACACATCATCTTATTTAAGTCACATCACCTCTCTACCACATCACTTCAAACCCAACCCATACCCAACCCATATTTTATAAAAAGTCAAAAAATATATTTATTTAGAACATCTCAAATAACTTTTTTGTCTTTTTATAACTATTTTAGTCCAAACTTTTTATGCCAAACGAAATCTGATGGTGAATGAGAGAGAGGAGGGGCATGAAGGGGTAGAGTATCTGTTGGAATGCAAGAAAATGATGTGACTGTTTCTGTGGGGTATAAGTGTTTGATTTCAGAAAGATGATCATTATAAGTAGATGAGTGAGTGAGTGAGTGAGGAGGGGCATGACCCCTAGTTCCCATGTGGCTCCGCCACTGGGTAGAGTATAAGTGTTTGATTTCAGAAAGATGACATGACCCCTAGTTCCCATGTGGCTCCGCCACTAGGTAGAGTAAGTGTTGGAATGCAATTGAAGAAACTGATGTGTCACTGTTTCTAAGGGGTGTACATTAAATTTACTTTCAGTAAAGCGCTTCCAAATGCAGCTGGCATGAAAAGCCTACATACGTGCATATATATGTTTTTTTTTTAGTAACCAAATATATATATATATATATATATGAATTTAGTTTCAGTGCAGTCCATTTTTTAGGTCTTATTTGGCATAAATTAAAAAATTTAAAAAGTTAAAAAGTCACTATCCTATTTAAGTCACATCATCTTATTTAAATCACATCACCTCTCTACTACATCACTTCAAACTCAACTCATACCCAACTTATATTTCATAAAAAGTTAAAAAGTACACTTATTTAGGACATCCCAAACCACCCCTTACAGCTAGCATGAAATGCCACATACACACATATATATGTTTTTTTTGTGTAACCAAATATATATATATGAATTTAGCTTCTGTGCGGTCCATTATTTAGTTTGGTCCGTGGGCTCATCACAAGTTTTGTTTGATAATTTGAAATGTTATTTTTGTGACTGCTTATGTATAGATTATTCAAACAAAAAAAATCTCTTGAAATTGAATATATTTCAAAAAAGGTTTTGCAAAACATATTTTTTAATTTAAAACAAAAAGGGTTTTGCAATTAATTTCTTCAAAATTGACTTTTAGTTTTATAGACCCATGCAGGAATTTCTTGTGCAAATATGTACTAATCAGCCAGGATTTTCAGTCCTGAAACTTTTTCTATCCTTTTATTCAAATAGACACATACATACAGTGGTTATAGGAATCTCACGAAATACTGTAATCTCGAGACATAATTAAGTAATAACTCTCTGTCTATACTGAATTAAGTAATAACTCTCTGTCTATACCTACAATTGTATGTGATAAGAATCTTAAAACAACAAAATTTGAGTGCGTTATCAAGTCACCAGAAGTTTATCAAGACAGAATGACAGAAATTTAAATTTTTTGGAATCTCAAGGACTGATTGTGTATCGTCCCTCTATTTCAATAAACAATCATTATTTTTTTATAAATTTAAAAATATTCTTAATATTTTATTCTAAATATTATTTTGTTTAAATTTTATTATATATATATGAAAAAAAATAAAATTCAGAGACACATGACCCCTTATTCCCCATGTGCTCTGCCACTGGGTAGAGTAAGTGTTGGAATGCAATTGAAGAACTGATGTGTCACTGTTTCTAGGGGGTGTACATTAAATTTACTTTCAGTAAAGCGCTTCCAAATGTAGCTGCCATGAAAAGCCTACATACGTGCATATATATATTTTTTTTTAGTAACCAATATATATACATATATATGAATTTAGTTTCTGTGCAGTCCATTTTTTAGGTCTTGTTTGGCATAAATTAAAAAATTTAAAAAGTTAAAAAGTCACTATCCTATTTAAGTCACATCATCTTATTTAAATCACATCACCTCTCTACTACATCACTTCAAACTCAACCCATACCCAACCCATATTTCATAAAAAGTTAAAAAATACACTTATTTAGGACATCCCAAACCACTCCTTGCAACTGGCATGAAATGCCCACATACACGCATATATATGTTTTTTTTGTGTAACCAAATATATATATATATGAATTTAGCTTCTGTGTGGTCCATTGTTTAGTTTGGTCCGTGGGCTCATCACAAGTTTTATTTGATAATTTGAAATGTTATTTTTGTGACTGCTTATGTATAGATTATTCAAACAAAAAAAATCTCTTGAAATTGAATATATTTCAAAAAAGGTTTTGCAAAACATATTTTTTAATTTAAAACAAAAAGGGTTTTGCAATTAATTTCTTCAAAATTGACTTTTAGTTTTATAGACCCATGCAGGAATTTCTGTGTGCAAATATGTACTAATCAGCCAAGATTCTCAGTCCTGAAACTTTTTCTATCCTTTTATTCAAATAGACACATACATACAGTGGTTATAGGAATCTCACGAAATACTGTAATCTCGAGACATAATTAAGTAATAACTCTCTGTCTATACCGAATTAAGTAATAACTCTCTGTCTATACCTACAATTATATGTGATAAGAATCTTAAAACAACAAAATTTGAGTGCGTGATCAAGTCACCAGAAGTGTATCAAGATAGAATGACAGAAATTCAAATTTTTTGAAATCTCAAGGACTGATTGTGTATCGTCTCTCTATCTCAAAATACGCACTCATAAAATAGTATGAATCTCGAAATATTATAATCTTAAGATATGACCGCGTGACTAAAAATATAATAAAATAGAGAGACATAACACATAAGACCAATTTCTTACACCTTGTCAGTGTCACATAAGCAAGTTGGTGCACCAATTAATTATTAAAATTTGCTAAATTTTTTTAGCTCGTTTGGTTTGGGAGAACAATCTTATTTTTCTTGAAGAAGGTTGAATAGAGTTTGTTTGGGATGATCTAAATAAGTGTATTTTTTAATTTTTTAAGAAATATGAGTTGTGTTTGAAGTGATGTGGTAGAGAGATGATGTGATTTAAATAAGATGATGTGTCTTAAATAGGATAGTGATTTTTCGACTTTTTAACTTTTTTGTGTTATGCCAAACTTAGCCTTAATTGAAACTGCTATATTTTAATTCATTGGAAGTGTGTCAGGTACAACTACAACTACAAATAAGATCAGATTGATATTCAAATAAGATAAATTATAAATACACTTCTGAAGTTTGCTTAATACAGATTATTCTTTGTGATTTGAAAAATTATAAATATCCTATGTCAGAATTTTTTATTTAATAAAATTAATTAAAAAAATAAAATTCATAAATTCTCTTTATAATAATAAAATTAATTAAATTATTAATTAAAATATATTTATAATATTATTAAAAATTATTAATTAACTTAATAATTTATTTATAAAATGAATGTTTTGTTTTGAAATAAAAATATCAAGAATGAAATATGATTTTCAAAACCACATGAATCTCGATAACTAACCCATTCAAATAAATAAAAGGGTTAGGTATGAGAATAATTATGGCTACCTACCCATAGACTCGAAGGATTTTAAATGGAGGGGCCAGCTCCTCACCCGTTCGAATTAGGATCTCCTCTTTCCATTATTTCTTACTTGCACGGTTAGTGGAGTTATTTTTAGGCTTAATTTTGATAATTTAAACTGTTTATATGTTAAGATTTGTTCAGTATGTCATACCTGTAAAAAATCAATTTGATCCGATATCAGAAAGCATGTGTTCAGAAAAATCGAACTAAAAACTACTTTTTTAAAGAATTTAATAAATAGTTTTTAAAACACATGTTTTTTGATATCCGATCAACTTGATTTTTTACAGGTATGATATACTAAATAAATCTTAAAATATGACGGTTCGGATTATCAAAATTGGGCCTAAAAGTGGGTCCGAAAGCCCTACAAATAGGAAATGCAAGGAGGGGATCTGGACTCCACCCGTTCGGGCATTTGAATGAAGAAGAATTGGGTAAATTATCACTAAATCTTAATAATTGGATTTAATTTTTATTAAGTTTTATTAAAAATAAGTGTTGGTAAAATTGTCATTAAAAATAATTTTTTGTGATAATTTTTCATATATATCGCTAAAAATTGATAATTAGTGACTTTTTTTTGTTATGATTTTTATAAATTATCGTTAAAACTTACAATTAGTGATTTTTTTATGACAAATTTTTTTCATAAGATCTATTAAACAATAAATTCACTTATTAAGGCCTACACATAAATAACCCTTTGAATTGGACGTTCAGTATGAGTGCTCGATGCTCGTTAGGTTGATATTTTTTTTATTATAAATTAATAGTTTAAATTTTATTTACCTACTTATAAATGCAATATTAGACTAAGAAAAAAATTTGATCCAATTTAATGGGTTAATGGATAGACAAAATCTCAACTTTTGATTGAGATGCAAAATTTGAGTGCTCGGACAATGCTCTTCAATTTTACCTAAACTAGAGATAGGACTGCAAAACGTTCCTGAACAAAATCGAACTGGGTTTGGTAAGGACTCATTTAAATTCAATTCATTAAATTTTTATTACGTTTAAATTTAAACTCATTAAAATTTTAATAAACAAACTTAAATATATTAAAACTCAACTCGTCAACTCGGCTGGTTAATTGAGCTCGTTTAATATTTATTTAAATAAAAAATATATATTTATAAATTAAATAATATACAAATATGTATAAACAATAGAGTAAATATATTATTAATAAATTTAAATAATATAAATATAAATAATAGACTAAATTTATTTATATGTAAATAATAGCTAATTATAGATAATATATTTAAATAATAATGGTGGTATATATTATTATTTT
Source organism: Camellia japonica (assembly GCA_030407325.1). Lineage (NCBI taxonomy): Eukaryota > Viridiplantae > Streptophyta > Magnoliopsida > Ericales > Theaceae > Camellia > Camellia japonica. Next base: position 39,448,755 of record JAPPVO010000016.1, read on the forward strand.
GATAAAATATTGACTTTTCTTTTAATATATTTATATATATATATATATAGATATATATTGTATAATTAAAATTTTAATTGTAATTTTAGTCACATACACAATATGAATTTATAATTTCTTTGACTTGTTAAGACTCGTGAACAGACTAAAGCTAAAGTAAAGCCTAAGCAAACTCAGCTTGAGTTCGGTTCGTTAAATTTTTATTGAGTTCAAACTCAAACTTATTAAAATCTTGACAAATAAGTCTTAAACATACTAAAACCCGGCTCGTTTGCAACCTTAACTAGAGAGAAGCTATTTCCTTAAATGAATCAAACAATAAGGTTGTGAATGAGTCAAGTTGAGTTGCGTAGTACATTACTTAATTTCAATTTAAAAATTTAACGAGTTCCATAAATATGTTTAATTTTTGTTTATTTATTGTTTGAATTATGATATGAAACTAGGTTTAATCAAGCAAATTACTAGTTGAACTTGAGTAACTTCATTTTTTTCATAATGCATACAAAAACTTATCAAACCAAATCTGAATCGAGCTAAGAATATTAATGAATTTCAAAATGTGTTCGAACTTAGTTTATTTATATAGCAAGTTGATCACAAAAGAGCCTTCAATGAGTTGAATTCGAGTAGTACTTTGGTTCGTTTTGTAGACTTATCAAACAAGTTGAGTAATAAATTGTTTAAATTTGATTTAAAAGTTTAATAGACTTCCACATTGTGTACAAGCTTGCTTTGTTTATCTTTATAGTCAATCTGGTGCATTTTGAACAACATATTTTTTATATGAATCTATAGTGCGTGCCAATTTAATGAGTGGAGTTTAAATTGAACTTTAAAGTTTATAAATTTTTAAAAATTTCATAAAATTTATGAATTATACCAAGTTAATAAAATTTATGTAGTTTGTTTGATGAAAGTTAATGAATTATACCGAGTTTACATTAATTATACCATGATGTGGCAAATATAACTCAAGTGCTACATGAATTTCTAAAATTTATTGGTAGTTGTAGTATTTTCTAACTAATAAATCTATTGGCCAAAGAAAGAAAAATAAAAAAAGATTTATGCGACCTAAAATTAGTTGTGTTAATAAGTTAGATTATAATAAAAGAGTTACTAATCGCTCTATAAACTCAAACTCTTAGGTGCTGTTTGGTAACACTTACGTTTTTAGTTTTCTGTTTATATCTACAAAAAATTAAAAAATTCAAATAAAAACTTGTTTGGTAAATTTTTTATTTATAAACCAGTGGTCTCAGTTTATAAATTTAGCCAAAAAATATAAACTCAAAAAATGTGTTTCCGTTTTGAGTTTTGAGTTTTTTTTTTTTTTTTACCACCCAACACTAGCCACCACCCGCCACCATTTTCCACTACCGTCTTCCGCCACCACCACCCACCACCACCCTCACCACCACCGGCCACCACCACCCGCCACCACCACCACCACCCACCACCCGCCACTACCATCCACGCCCGCCACTACCACTCACCAGCCACTTTGCCACCACCATCCACCACCCGCCACACCAGCCACCCGCCGCCACCACCACCCACCCACCCGCCACCTACCTACCACACCATCCACTCGCTACCACCCATCACCGTCACCCACTTACCCACCACCCGCCACCACACACCACTACCACCCACCTGCACCACCACCCGCGCCACCACCACCCACTCACTACCACCCACACACTCGCCACCATCACCCACCATCCACCATCACCACCCGCCCTAGCCGCCACACCCACCACCATCCGCCATCCACTTGCCACCACACCACCACCACCACTCACTCACTACCACCCACTACCGTCACCCACCTACCCACCCGCCACCACCAACCACCATCCCTATCTGCCACCCACTTGCCACCACCACCCACCACCCGCCGCCACCACCATCACCGCCACCCACTCGCTACCACCCACACCCGCCACCGTCACCCACCCACCCACCCACCACCACCACCACCATCCACCCGCCACCACCACCCACCGCCACCGCTACCCACCACCCACCGTCACCACTTTCCACCACCGTCTTCCGCCGCCATTTGCCATCACTTGCCATTTCTTACTCTTTTTTATATTTTTAAATTTTTTTAAACATTTTGTCAATTACCAAACGCGTTTGTAGTTTATATTTTTCTAAAAATAAACAAAAACTAGTTTATAAAATTTTTGTAAATATAACCTGAAAACGTAAACGTTACCAAACAAACCTTTAACCTTCTCATTGTCTCAAAGATAAACTATATAGACAATTAGGGCAACTATTCTATCCTTCGAAGACCCATTTATACTTATATATACGAGTTAGGTGGTAGCTTAATCTTGAAATAAACCATAATCTAAATTTGTATATTTTGAACCCGACAAATTGGGAGATAAATAGTGATATATATATATATGATAAATTATATTTTGTTCTTTTTATATTTGGTCTTTTTTTATTTTTTATTTTAGCCCGTAAAGTTTGTTTGTTTGTTATTTTTTTCACTTTGACCTTTCATATTTTAAATTCTTTTCAATTTATTCTCAAATCTGTTCAAAATTAGATAAAGGGCAAAATTTGTTTGACCCCCCTCATGGTTTGATGCCAGAGCACTTTACCCCTTATGATTTAAATATAGGCAAAAAGTCACCATATATTTTTTTTGTTATTTTTTTCTCTCTTCTCTCGTACACATAATTTATAAATTCGAATATTAATTCAATTAAATTACATTTAATTATAAATTCATAATTATTAATTGTAATTCTTAATTTTTTATAATTCTAATTTGATTATTTTAGATCACAATTAATCCTAATATTTAATTTTTTATTGTAATTCTAATTTTTGATTTAATTATATTTTAGATCATAACTAATCCTAAATTCTTAATTATTTATTTTATTCCCTAGCTGTTAATCTAATTTTAATTTAATTATATTTTAGAAATTTTTGAATTTTAATTATTATTTATTTTATATTTTAAATTAATTCTTAATTCTAAATTATATTTTATATTTTAGATCAATCCTTGATTATATTTTAATTAACATTAATTTAATTTTAGATTTAGAGAAAATGAGACAAAATTGTATTTTTGTTGTATTAATTTCATTTAATTTTTTCAAAAAATTAAACCCACTCTAAAAAATAGTATGTATGATACACTTTATGTTAATTTGTATGAAAAAATGGTGAATTACACTAATAGTCCTTATAATTTGAGATTTCTGTCACTTTGATTCCTGACTTTTCAATTGTGACACATTTGATCCTGAATTTTAAATCTTGTTCCAAATAAAGACAATTGAAGATATCATTAGATTTTTCAAGGGTAAAATTGTCAATTTGATAAATATGAACTAATTTGACAAAAATAAATGTCAAACAAATATTTTTGAATTTTTAAAAATTACTTCTACCCACTAAAAATAAAATTATATAAAACTGATAAATCTTTTAGACATTATTTTTTATTTTTTTTACCAAATTAATTTTTATTATGTGTTCGATGATGATGATCAGTGTAAAATTAATTTTTAAAAGTAATCATGTAATTTTTTTTTAATTTTTATCAATTTTACATAATTTTATCGTTTTGTGGATAAAAATAATTTTTAAAAAATTAAAAATATTTTTTTGACATTTATTTTGTCAAATTAGTTTAATTTTATTAAATTGACGATTTTGCCTTGAAATTAGATAATGGTATCTTCAATTGTCCTTATTTAGAACAAAATTCAAAAATTCAGGTCAAATGTGTCACAATTAAAAAATCAGGGATCAAAGTAACACGATCCCAAACTATAGGAAACTGTTAGTATAATTTGCCATGAAAAAATTAACAATAGTACTTTGGTCTAAAATCTCATAGAAATTTTTTGACTATATTTGAATCATAAGAGTAAAGTGCTCCAACAAACCACGAGGTGATAAATAAAATTTAACTCTTTAGACTAAAAAAATCACATTAACCGTCATATGACATAAAATATATATTATATATTGAGATTTAAATTTGTATTAAGATATAAATTATATATAATAAATATTTTTAAAAATTTATATAAATGTATATATAAATTTAAGGGCAAATTACACAAATAGTCCCTATAGTTTGGGGCTTGTGTCACTTTGGTCCCTGACTTTTCAATTGTGACACATTTGACCTGAATTTTGAATCTTGTTCCAAATAAGGACAATTGAATATATAATTAGATTATTTTTTAAGGGTAAAATTGTCAATTTGATAAAATATAAACTAATTTGACAAAAATGAACGTCAAACAAATATTTTTGAATTTTAAAAAATTATTTCTACCTACAAAAATAAAATTATGTAAAATTGATAAATCTTTTAGACATTTATTTATTTTTTTACCAAATTAATTTTTATTATGTGTTTGGATGATGATCATGTAAAATTAATTTTAAAAAATTAATCATGTAATTTTTATTAATTTTACATAATTTTATCATTGGTGATAAAAAATAATTTTAAAAAAATTAAAAATATTTTTTTTGACATTTATTTTTATCAAATTAGTTTATATTTTATCAAATTGACGATTTACCCTTGAAAAATCTAATAATATTTTCAATTGTCCTTATTTGAACAAGATTCAAAATTCAGGGTCAAATGTGTCACAATTGAAAAGTCAGGGACCAAAGTGACACAAGTCCTAACTATAGGACTATTAGTGTAATTAACCCTAAATTTAACTTATGACTATGGGTATTTTGAAAAGTTGGTAAAAAGTTTATTTTTTTTGACTTTTTATCTTTTTTGACAAAAAAAAATTGACTTTTTTGATTATTTTTTTTGTGACTTTTTTAAAAACACTTGGTAAAAAGTCAAAAAATTAATTTTTTACCAAATTCTCAAATTACCCCTACATGTCCATATCCTCTGCTGCATTGAAAGATCTCCATAAGTCAAACTCAAACTTGTTCTCTTCATATATCACAACGAATTTATCAAAGTCATCAACTTAAATCACTGAACGTCTTGTCATAACCACCATTGACTCAATTCTCATTTGGTGACAAACACGACCACCTGCAGATGGCTGTAGTAAGTACATTACCAATGGCCTATCCTTAACCCAACCACAACCCACCTCTTAATAAGAACATGCTCATGTTTATCTAAACGAAAAATGCTTGGGAGCACTAATTAGTGCTCCCACTAATTAGGTGGTAGTGAGTCTCGTCAGTAATGATGTGATATTTTAATTTTGGAGTTGTATTTTTTTTTTTTTTTTTACTTTTTTAATACATTAGTGCTATAAGTGATGGTGTTTTTAGTGGGATGAATCATTGTTGTTATCTAAACCTCTCACACTTTGTTGTGACATCTAACCACATTCCATTTGCTATTTTGGCCATGAACGCGGATTGATTTTTTAATTTTTTTAATTTTATGACAAAAAAGATAAAATAATTTCATCTTATTAATTTTTTAATTTATTTTACCTTTTCGTGGTTATTTTATCCCAAAAAATTTATGTCAAGCATAACCTATTTTGCTTGTCCATTTTAATTTTGACTTACAAGTCGTCAACCACTTTTTCCATTAAAAAAATAAAATTATATGATATAATTTTGTACAAGATGAGGTGACCGGAAGCTTCCCCCTATATTATAATGTTAATTTTTATATCCACTTTCTCATTGCTCCAACTTAAAAAATCTACGCCCGTTTGATTTGGATTTTCATAATAGTTTTTGATAGCTGAAAATTAAATTTTCATTTATTTATTTTTATTCTTAAAACTATTTTAAATTTATCTCTATTTTCAAAATTATTTCAAATCTATTCTAAATTTATCTTTATTCCCAAAGTTATTTCAAATCTATTTTAAATTTATCTTTATTCCCAAAGTTATTTTAAATTAAACTTATATCTATTATTAAAGTTACATTAATTGAACCAATATCTATATTGAATTATGCAATACATCATATTTGCAAATTAATCGATTTTTTTTGGATGAAACTTTGTAAACAAGTTGTTTACAAATTGTACGAGTACGAAATAATTTTCCCGTATAATCCTGTTGATTAAATTTGCACTCCTCCAGACGTTATCGTTCTGCTACCTGAAAACACATGCAAGCTAATCGGCAGGTGTGTATCAGAAACCCCTCCGATGCCTAAGTTAGCAAGTAGACAATAGACAACAAGCTCTATATGTTTTTGAGTAAGAATTACAATACCTGGCCATAGGTTCTGTCATGAACTTTTATAGATTTTACCTGGCACAATCCCAGTAGGACTCTAACTCTCCTTAGCAGAGTCCTCACAGGAATCACACTCCTAAAAGATAATGTCTATCCTTAGAAATCAAGTGAGATGGTTTAAACTTTTTATTTCGGCTATGTGGGAAGTTTTTGGAAATACTCTTCAGATCCTGGGAGACGCTCTTGATCCTCAGCTAGTCACCTACAAGGACAAACACTCCGGTCGGGGGTGCCGGGGTTAGCACTCCGACGAGCAAGTCAGTTCTTATACTCAAGAAAGCTTGTTTACTAAGTTTAGTGAAGTGATTCTTACATACCTTTCTAAATCTGAAGCTCTTGTATTTATACTCATTCTCTGGACCTCGGGTCCAGAGCCCACTTTTTACTTATTATCCTTTTGTTTATTCCAACATACATCTCCCCGTCTATTCGGCGATCTCAATGTATTCGGTATCTTAGTTGATTAGTACGGAGCCGAACAGTCTCTGACTTCTGAGATACATCCCTTCCAACTCTTCTATTTATTCGGCTACAATTGCCCCCCAAGCATTCTCCCAACGTCTGTTGGCTGGAGTGCTTGGTTCCGAATTTTGAATACCCAACCAAAATTTTGGTGATTGGGCCCATAAAGCATACGTCTAAGTACACCCCCTTTTGGTTGTCGTACCGACTTCCCGCCTCTTCGTACATACTTATTCATTGCGTTTTTAAAGATTGGCGTCCCTTCGGATTCGCATCCCATGATACTGGTCGCTGGGTTGCCTTTTGGATCGTTCTTGCAATTTTGTCTCCTCCAATATCTTCTTCACCCTCTGTAAGTTTTCCACTTCTTTGCTTCGAGAACTATTCCCATTTTATTCTTTGGCATATCTGTGTCAACTATAGAGTATGGCGAAACATTTGAAAGACCTCCTCTCATCAGATCGAATTGCTGGTTTTAGACGTCATTTCTCTGTTCCTGATGACGTCCGTCTATCACTTTTGGCAGACGGCACCCTTGACATGGAGAGGAAGGACGAAACCACAATCGTCTTTCCTCTCTTGTCAATTGCAGAGGGTGGAGTCCGCTTCCCTCTACACCCATTTCTAAGGGTTGTGCTTCGCCATTGGGATTTAATCCCTTCTCAACCTAACGTGAATTTCTTTAGAATTATAATGGGGATTGTAGCGTTGAATCGTCGCCTTGGAATTAACCTTGGCATTCCGGCTATCCGGCACTGCTATGCCTTGGCTAAGTCCTCCGGTCGGCAAGGGCGTTATTTCCTTAGAGCTAAGGACACCGACCATCAGCAAGTCACCATACTTTCCAGCTCTGGGAAACGAGTTGATGATGTTATGGTCGTTGTCCAGGGTAACTGGGAATTTGGCAAAGGGAAGGATCGTGTTGACCCTATTCCTAGACGGAGGGGCGAGCCAGGTCGCCGAGTATCTCCTTGTTTTTGTCATGTGTTCATTTTTATTGTAAAACCTATTCCATTGAAATCTTACGACTTCGTCTCGTGCAGGGAGGGGTTTGAAAAAGGTACTATCTTCAACCCACGACGCCGTTCTTTCAGATATTAGGGTTGCTCTCAGGTATTTCGGCCGTCGAAGTCTTCAGAAACAGGGGAGGGCGGCTCACATTCTGCTTTGTTACGAGCCGACATACACAACCTTCTCGGCGGCGGAAAACATACCGATTCCGAAGGGTGAAGATTCCCTTATTGCTCTTATTCTATCTGACTTCAAAAACTTGAGGCAGGTAGGCTTTGAAGGGTCTGATTCGGAGCGAAATGAGGTAGCTGATATCGCCGAATCAGATCAATCCGAGACCGAGACTGAGGTATTGGATTCCGCCGATCCTCCATTTACATCGGGACCAGGGAATCTTCCTTCTGCCGACGTTTTTCAACGCTTAGAGGATCTTCCCGTCATAGACTCCGCGGATATGGCCGGATTGAGTCTGACAAAGCTTGCCAAAAAGGCGAATGCGGAGAGGTTAGCCGCACGGCGAAGAGCGGAGGGCCTTTCGTCTGAAATACCGCCCGCCACCGAATCTCAACTCCCCCTCCCTGTTGCCGAATCAGAGTCCTTGGGGGTTGTAGAGGAGACGGAAAAAGGTCAGAATGCCGAATCTCCGTTGGTCGGGGAAGTCGGCCAAAAAGTTGAGGAAAAGGCAGAGAAACGCTCTGCTGACCTTAAGGCCGGTTCAGACGAACAAGGTGGTAACCGTCCTCGATTGGAGGGATCTAATGAGGTTGTTCCTTTTGTCATTCGTCCAATGGTAAAGGACATGCCGGTTCCCTCTAATGCTTCGGCGCTTAAAGATCCAGAAGTCGCATTCGGTGTGGCTACGTCCGTGTCGTTGCCGTCTGATATGGAGGCTTTCCGCGTGGAACCAGATCTGAATGACAGCACTAGCCGCGCAATGGCACTTCTGGTACGTATTCTGACTTTTCTTCACTTTATCCAAGTACTGTGGAGGTTATGTTTTTGGTTCTTCTTTGCAGACCGTCGGAAGGATAGCCGACATGGGACGTCGGCATCTCGACGCCGTAAACAGATTGACCGCTTACGAAAGCAAGTAGAGGGCCAGAGGAAGAGCCGAGGATGCAGTTTTGAGAGCGAACAAGGAAGCTTCTCGGGCCGAGGCCGAGGTAGAAAAGGCTCGCATTGCAGATCAATCCCGAGCGGACGCCGAGAAGAAGCGGACGCGAGCGAAGCGGCGCTGAATTGTCCCAGAAGGCGGTTGCCAGCCTGGAGGCTGAGTTGGCTGACATGAAGGCGGCTGCTTCCAAAGTATTCGAAGGAAAGATGCTGGGCTCGCCGAATATGTGGACCAGGTCCCGCGGTTCGAAAACAGGGGGTTCAAGCATGGCTGGCACAAAGCCCTTGCTGCAGCTGGAGTTTCACTGACTATGCAGTGCCGTTGAGCAAGTGGATGTCGAGCCGTTGGAGACTGATTCCGAAGCTAAGCTGGGCAATTGACTGTTAGGATTTCGCAAATGTATTAGGATTTCACAAATGTATTGTTACAATTGTTTTGTCAGACATTTTTGTGCGGGCTTATAGCTTATTTATTTTGCATATAAAATGTCATGAGTTGTGCTCAATTTTGCTGATGAAGAATGATATTACTTAATTTTGAGCCTGGACGATCGGACTAAGGAATCTGCCCTTGCCTTAGCCAGGGCGGGCTCGCGAAGCCGAATGAGCCGATGGCTTTGAATCGTGGGCTGGCTCAGGCATAAGTTACTCGGCGTTATCGTTTGAAAAGATAGCCGGCTAGATTAATGAATCGCCTTCTTAGCAGGGCGCGAGCGAGGAACCGAATGAGCCGATGGCTCTGAATCGAGGGTGGCTGAGGCATAAATTACTCGGCGTTATCATTTGAAAATATATCCGGCTAGATCAATGAATCCGCCCTTAGGTTAACAAGCGATCTTAGGTTAACCGGCGATAGCGCTTGAAATATAGCCGAATAGATTAATGAATCTACCCTTGCCTTAGCCAGGGCGCGAGCGAGGAACCGAATGAGCCGATGGCTCTAAATCGAGGGCTGACTGAGGCATAAATTACTCGGCGTTATCATTTGAAAAGATAGCCGGCTAGGTTAATGAATCTAGCCCTTGCCCCAGCGATACCGGTGATAACGCTTGAAATATAGCCGAATAGATTAATGAATCTGCCCTTACCTTAGCCAGGGCACGAGCCTGAGGAACCGAATTAGCCGATGGCTCTGAAGCGAGGGCTGGCTGAGGGGCATACGACGTTTGGCGCTCAGTCTTTCTGACGTTTTCTCGGGGGAGCTGCATGTACCCCAGAATAAATGGGCGAGTTCATGCCAACAACTTGACTCATTTCTTATTCAGGCTTGATCCAAACCTGGCAGGGGCCAACATTGGCTGGGTTTAGAGGTTAAAATGAATCGCAGAAGCCAGCCTATTTACACGGGAAGAAGAGTATCCATGGATCGGGAAAAAGAGCAGCCCCCTAGTCGTCGAAGCCGATCACCCCGAAAGGACGGACAACGGGGAGATTCCCCGCACCCACGACCCTTCGTTGAGCCTGACGCGGCGCCACGACCGTTGAGTTTTGCAGTTCTCGTGAAGAATAGACCAATGACGGAGGCGGATTCTATAATTAAAGACCCAGATGTGGCAGTCGAGTTCGCTCGGCAGATTTTTCCGCCGGAGGTCCAACAGTCGATGCTCGGACGTCAAGATTTCGAAGTATTTCAGGATGGCATACATGGGGCTGTCAAGGGACTGTATACCGCTTATGAAGTTGGGATGCGTCTGCGCGAAGCCCGACGCGAAAGTGAGAAAAACAACGAAAGGAATCGTAGTCTGGAGGCTCGCGCGAAAAAGGCTGAGAGTGAGCTTCGGGAGCTGAAGAGTGTTCGAGCGGCCGAGTCGGTGGTGGACAGCCAAGCGAAAAGCATGGGGAGAGGGCGAACCGAGAGGCCTCGGTTATGAGAGCGGATATCAGGACGGCTTGAAGGCCGGGATCAAGAAGACCAAAACAGACCTAGCTGAGGAAGTCTGCCGATGCGAAAATCGTGGTTTCAAGCATGGCTAGATCAAGGCCCTTCAAACCGTGGAAGCTCTTGGGTCCGTGGGCATAAATTCGGCTTCGCCCCTATATCATCGGCATTACCTTCTGTATCCCGAGTTCGAAATTGAGAAAAGCGACGATGAAGACGCCGACTTAGTGGGCCATAATGTTGAATAAACAGAGTTACTTTATCAAACACTTGAAATGTTTGGCGGCTTTTGAATAAATAGAATTTCTTTATTAGCAGCTTTTGAAATGTTTTGCGTGTAATTAAACGCCCTATCTCAATTTATTGTCAGCTTTTGTATTGCGTGTAAACGTTTGAACATGCATCGATCGACTCCAATTAGGAATCATGTAGTTGGTCAGTTAAATCATGATCCCCACGAAGGGTGCTCCGAATCCGGAGACTTATTCGGCCAATCGTGGAATCCACGAAGGGCACTCCGAATCCAGAGACTTATTCGGCCCTTAGATGTCATGCACCCAAAGGGGCTCCGAATCCGGAGACTTGTTTGGTCAATCGTGGTATCCACGAAGGGCGCTCCGAATCCGGAGACTTGTTCGGCCAATCGTGGTATCCACGAAGGGCGCTCCGAATCCGGAGACTTATTCGGCCCTTAGATGTCATGCACCTAAAGGGGCTCCGAATCCGGAGACTTGTTTGGCCAATCGTGGTATCCACGAAAGGCGCTCCGAATCCGGAGACTTATTCGGCCAATCGTGGTATCCACGAAGGGCGCTCCGAATCCGGAGACTTATTCGGCCCTTAGATGTCATGCACCCAAAGGGGCTCCGAATCCGGAGACTTGGCCAATCGTGGTATCCACGAAGGGCGCTCCGAATCCGGAGACTTATTCGGCCAATGTGGTATCCACGAAGGGCGCTCCGAATCCGGAGACTTATTCGGCCCTTAGATGTCATGCACCCAAAGGGGCTCCGAATCCGGAGACTTATTCGGCCATCAAGAAGCGTATGAGCTGAGGCATAAAAACGAGAAACTTTTGCATTACAGCAGAGTATGTACAAGTACCAAGCCCACAAATCGGGTCATTGGTAAAATTTTCGTAGATGCGTTGAATTCCAAGGCCGTGGCAGGCTTCTTCCTGACATGTCCGAGAGCCGATATGCCCCTGTTCCTGCAATGGAGTCTACTTGATAGGGGCCGTCCCAGTTCGGACCCAGCTTTCCGTCGGCCGGTCTCCGGTCGGCTGGAAGTACTTTCTTCAGACCAGCTCTCCTGGAGTGTAACGGCGCAACTGAACTCGTTGATTGTACGACTTAGCGAGCTGCTGCTGATACCGTGCCATGGAGGCCAGGGCGCGGTCTCTTCGTTCCTCGATTAGATCCAGGTCCAGGGCGAGCATCATGTCATTTCGGCCCGTATCAAAGGCTTGCGATTTAAAGTCGGGAGGCCGATTTCCAGGGGTAAGATTGCTTGGGTTCCGAAGCATAGAGCGAACGGCGTTTCTCCGGTGGACCTCCTCGGCGTTGTGCGATGCGCCCACAATACACTCGGCAATTCTTCGACCCATTTGCCTTTAGCTCTTTCCAGCCTCTTTTTGATGCCGTCCAAGATGGTTTTGTTAGAGGCTTCGGCTTGACCGTTACTCTGGGGTACGCGGGCGTAGAGAAGTAAGGCACGATACCGTATTTGCTGCACATTCTCGGTATACGCCACAATCGAACTGGGTGCCATTGTCTGAGATGAGAGCTCTTGGAATGCCGAATCGCGTGATGATGTTTCTCCATACAAATCGCTTTATGTCGGCATCTCGTATATGTGTTTGAGCCTCCGCTTCAACCCATTTTGTAAAGTAATCTGTTGCTATGATTAAGAATCGCTTGTTTCCTGGGGCCCTTGGCAACAGTCCTACGATATCAAGCCCCCATTGAGCAAACGGCCAGGGACTGGTGATAGAGTTCAACCCTTCGGCGGGCAAATGGGTTAGTGGGGAGAACTTTTGGCATTGTTCGCATCTTTTAACATAATTTTCTGCGTCGGCCCTCATTGTCGGCCAATAATACCCGTGTTATAGCTCGATGGGCCAAGGAGCGTCCGCCAGAGTGGGCACCACAACTGCCCTCATGTATCTCAGTTAGAAGCTCCTCCACTTTATCCGGGTGTACGCATTCCAAATAGGGACTGGAGAGGGACTTTTTATAAAGCCCTCCTTGTGGATCCAGATAGTATCGCAGGGCCTTATTGCGTAGCTTGTGTGTTTCTTTTTTATCCTCTGGGAGTTGTTCAGAAGAGAGGAATCCGGCAATGGGTCCATCCAGCTTGATGCGGATTCTATAACGTTGACGTGGGTTTCCTCCGAAGGGCCAATACTCGGCTTCGGGATGAAACCTACTTCAATGGTCCGTTTAAGCTCAGAATTGATGGCGGAGGCTAGGCATGCCAGGGCATCTGCGTGTGTGTTCTGATCACGTGTTATTTGGTTCAGTTCGTGATGGTCAAACTTCGTTAGCAAAGAGTTGGCCGTTTTCATATAGGCCGCCATACGGTCGTTTTTTGCAGCGTACTCCCCTTTAGCTGGTTGATGACCAATTTTGAGTCACAAAACACTAGCAAACGCCGAGCGCCGAGAATATGTGCATTTCGTAGACCGGCTAAGAGGGCTTCATACTCGGCCTCGTTATTTGATGCTTCGAAGCCAAGCTTGACGGCCTGCTCTATTACTGCGCCGTCGGGAGACATGATTACTACGCCGGCGCCGCAGCCCCGTTGGTTAGACGATCCATCACAGTATAGCTGCCAAATATCCCCGACATAAATTCTCCAGTTCGGCTTTGATCGAACTTCAGCCTTTGGAAGAACGTCGGCAGGTTTAAGGTCGGAAAGCCCGCCTGTGAATTCGGCAACAAAGTCGGCCAGCACCTGTCCCTTGATTGCGGTTTTGGGTAAAAACTGAATGTCATATTGGCCGAGTTCAAGAGCCCATTTTGAAACACGTCCTGATGCTTCTGCACTCCGTAGTACTGATCGGAGGGGATAATCTGTTATCACCCCAATGCTATGCCCCTAGAAGTAATGCATCAGTTTTCTTACTGCCGTGACCAAGGCTAGGATGAGTTTTTCCAGCGGAAGATAACGTGTCTCGGCATCGACCATTGTCTTGCTCACATAATACACTGGTCGTTACTGCCCTTCCTCTTCTTTTAATAGTACGGCGCTGACGGCCCTATCGGAGACTGCCAGGGGTCACCGGCAACTGGTGTTGTCAAGAGAGGTACTGACCGGAGGTAAGTCTTGAGCCCGGTGAAAGCTGCTTCGCACTCGGCGGACCATTCAAAAGTTTTGCCTTGACGTAGCGTCTGGAAGAATTGTCTGCAGCGGTCTGTTGACCGACTGATGAATCTATTGAGTGCAGCGGCCATCCCCATCAACTTTTGGACTTCTTTCACTGATCGGGGGGAACCGAGTTCCAAGATTGCTGTGACTTGCCTCGGGTTGGCTTCGATTCCACGGTGGTTGACGATATAACCCAGGAATTTGCCGGAGCCGATTCCAAACGCGCACTTGGAGGCGTTCAGTTTCATTCTGTATTTGCGCAAGATGCCGAATGTCTTCTCTAGATCGGCTATGTGATCCTGTTCTTCTTTGGACTTGACCACCATATCGTCGATGTAGACTTCCATAGTGTGGCCGAGTTGTTCTTTGAACATACGGTGACTAGTCTTTGGTAAGTTGCCCCTGCATTCTTCAGCCCAAAAGGCATAACTTTGTAGTAGTAGGTTCCTCTTGGGTGAGGAATGCAGTTTTGTCCTGGTCATCTGGATGCATGGCGATCTGATGGTAGCCTCTGTAAGCATCGAGGAAACTCATGCGTTGATGGCGCGCCGTGGCATCGACGAGTTGGTCGATTCTAGGTAGGGGAAAGCAGTCCTTGGGGCAAGCTTTGTTCAGATCCGTGAAGTCGACGCACACTCGCCAAGTTCCATTTTTCTTCTTCACCACCACTGTGTTGGAGAGCCACGTGGGGTAGGTGACTTCTCTAATTGCCCGGCGTCGAGCAATCTGTCGACTTCTTCTATGACGGCAGCAGTGTGCTCTGCGGCAGACCGACGGCCTTTCTGAATGATGGGCTTGCATGTGGGGTCGACGTTCAGGTGGTGCTGTGAAACTAATGGGTCTATACCCGGCATCTCGTACGGAGTCCACGCAAAGACGTCGAGGTTGGCGAGTAGAAAGGAGATCAGCTGCTGTCTATCGGCTTGGTTTAAAGAGGTGCCGATCATGAAGAACTTTTCCGGGCTTCCATCGATGTCAACTCGGTCTAAACCTTCTGTGGCCTTTTCGCTTGGCTGCCGCCCGACGTCATCCAGGATTTCCCGATTGGGTACCTCAATGGAGTTTACCTGCAATTCCTTTGGCATTTTGGCGGCCAGGAGGTAACATGCTTGTGCCGATTTTGGGAGCGCGGATCTGCTCAATGCCGTGTTCTGTTGGGAAACGTAACAATTGATGGTAGGTGCTTGGGACGGCCTAAGGTATGCAACCACGATCCCCATGATGAGATTGTACGGCGATGGCAGCCGGACGACCAGGAATTCTACAATCCACCGTTCTGGAACCCGCTCGAACGGGTAGGTTGATCTTTCCCAGTGGGTATTCGGGGTTGGCATTGAAGCCGAATAGTGGATAAGGGGCCGGAGTCAGGTCCAATTCGGTGAACCCGAGTTTGATGAAGGTTTTATAATACATGACCTCCGAAGTGCTGCCCTGGTCTATAAGAACGCGTTCGACGGTGAATCGGTTTACGCGTAGCGCGACAACCAATGGATCGATGTGAGGGAGTGTTACGCTGATCAAATCAGAGTCGTCGAAGGTGATGCTTGGCGATTCTCGGGGTCGCTTTGCTGGCGTGAGTTGCTGCTGAGGGCCTAGGAGGGACTGGATTGCATGTACGGCCGGGGCTTTCAGCAGGCTGTATATCATATGGATGTTATCATGCGGAACACTTCGCTGGAGACGTTCGTCTTTTGTCAACTCCTCAAAGTAATCGGCTGAAGCACAACGAGCGTTGGTGTTTTGCTGTCGGGCCCGAGACCGTAGATCACCTGCCCTTGGGGGTCACTCAGAAACCTGGCGCACTATTTGTTTGGACTTTGCTAGTTCCAAGGCCAGATCGCGGCGAAGGCGCTCGTTCTCAGCGATGGTGTTGTCTAAACTGTGTTTGGTCTTTTTGGCTCGTTCCATGATGGCTAACATCGTCTCCTATGCTGAAGTCGTTTGTGAATCAACATTCAAGGCACGTCTTGCAGCGATGCTTTCCTTCTCGAGCATATTTGCCAGAGTGAGGTCGACTCTCTGTGTGATCGCGTCGGTGGCTATCGGAGAATCTTGAGTCACGGCTTCTATGGATGTACTTGAGTATTCCCACAGAGGGCGCCAGTTGTGGGGAAGTGGTTTTGGAAATACTCTTCAGATCTTGGGAGACGCTCTTGATCCTCAGCTAGTCACCTACAAGGACAAACACTCCGGTCGGGGGTGCCGGGGTTAACACTCCGACGGGCAAGTCAGTTCTTATACTCAAGAAAGCTTGTTTACTAAGTTTAGTGAAGTGATTCTTACATACCTTTCTAAATCTGAAGCTCTTGTATTTATACTCATTCTCTGGACCTCGGGTCCAGAGCCCACTTTTTACTTATTATCCTTTTGTTTATTCCAACATACATCTCCCCGTCTATTCGGCGATCTCAATGTATTCGGTATCTTAGTTGATTAGTACGGAGCCGAACAGTCTCTGACTTCTGGGATACATCCCTTCCAACTCTTCTATTTATTCGGCTCCCACAGCTGTCATTGCGGTCAACCGAGCTATCTCAGCTTTGTACTTCCCTTGGCAGAGCCGTGATAGCCCTAGCTCTAGGATGGCACCTTGCCGAGCTACATATAGCTCGACCTCCTTCATTGGCAACATCTCGGTCCACTAAAAGACTGCCTTCAGATAGCTAGGTCCAGGCCCTAACAACATCTGATCGGCATAGTATCTGCTAAGCCCAAGACCGAGCTTATAGCGACCCCGGTCTTTTCCCATTTGGTTGTTGTATCCAGACTTAGGTTCCATGGATCCTATCATTGTATAATTGTTGTTGTCGTCCTTTATCTTCTCTTTTTGAGTTATAGGATGTGTTGGGCAGGTTTGTTACAGGTTGGTCGGGTTCGGAAACCAAGTATTGCTGTCCAGAATTTTGGACCTTCGCTCGAGCGAGGAGTTGGTCGCTCGAGCGAGAGTAGAATTTTGTGTCTGGTGGCTCGAGCCAGGGTCTCTTCGCTCGAGCGAGCGATTGCGTCTAGTATAGACCTGAGAGCTGTGCTTCTTGGCTCGAGCGAGATCTTCTTCGCTCGAGCGAGATGGTTTGTTCTTCGCTCGAGCGAGCGTTCCGTCGCTCGAGCGTGCGTCGGGTTGCAGACTTGAGGGTTTGAGTTGTTGGCTCGAGCGAGCTTTTCTTCGCTCGAGCGAGCTTCTAGGTTGTTGGCTCGAGCGAGACATTCTTGGCTCGAGCAAGTGTTTTCTGTGTCTGGTCGCTCGAGCGACCAAGTCTTCGCTCGAGCGAGCCTGTCGGGTATAAATACGCAGCAGCGGTTTTTAAAACATTTTTTCACATTCTTTTTTATCTTAAAACCCTAGTTCCGAGTTTTCTCTCCCTCCACTCACCTTCTCTCTTAGGTATCATCTCTTTTTAGGGTGTTTCTACCCTAGGTTCTTTATTAAAAAGATAGAGTGAGTCGAGAGCTTCGTTTTAATCTGAGAGTTTGGCGGTTTGGAGCACTTTGGATTTTGGGTCGTCATCTCCATCTTCTCCATTCGGGTTATTTACTTCGAGGTAGGGAATTCCTACTCCATATTATAGGTTTTGTTCTAAGTTCTGGTATTTTGATATGTTGGGAGTTGTTTGGTAATTTTGGGAAAAACCCTAGCGGTTGAAATAAATTAATTTGTATAATTAATTTAGGGAAAAATATGGAATTGAGTTTAATTCATGAAATTGGGAAATTTAGTGATTTAATGGTGTAGTTGGTTAGTTTAATTACTCACCTATGAAAATGTTAAATTTACAATTATTGATACATTTATTTCCTGTTTAGAAATAACTGTTTTGGGCTATCGGTGGAGGATAGTCGTGATTGTTGTAGACATTGCATGTGGATTAGGGAAAACTGAAACTAATCACATTGAATTAAGTCATTAGACATGACGGTTGAATTAATACAGAACATACGTGTATTGATTGAATATTGTGCATGATAAGTATTTAATACATTGTATATGCATATTGTTTGGGAGGAGATAGGGGATGTACTCCACGGTTTGGGAGGAGATAGAGGATGGACTCCTAAACCGGATTTTGTTTGGGAGGAGATAGGGGATGGACTCCATTAGTACCGCTTATATGCGTACTTATTGATTTATGGAAGTATTTTTACATGTTATTGATACAGCACTAAAATGTGTATCAATCGGGAAGTATAGAAGTGTTTTGGTATGAGCCTTAGTCTCATTTAATTTGTTGATATTGGAAGTAATGTTAATGTGAGATGTAGTCCCACTGTTATTGTTTGGCCAGGTTCTGAGCCATATTGGTATAAATGAAACTGTATGATGATGAAATCGGTATTTTGTGTTAACCATCTATTGAATGCTATTGCTTTATTCAATGCTTATATTTGGTTTAGTTTTTTTCTACTGGGCTGTGGCTCACCCTCTACGGAAACATCATTTTTAGGTCCAGGTGATATGCTACCTCCAAGGACTTAGCTTGGAAGGATTTGGAGTTGAAGACTCTGTTTAGATTATTTGTTATTTCGTTTTATTTGATGTTACATGTAAACTCAAGCCGAGGGCTTAATTTGTAGTTGAGTTAGAACTCACATTTTGTGTCCAAGTGTTGGCTTGGAAAGATGTAAGCCCGTAGGGCATTTATTTTTGTGTTACATGTAACGTCTTTTAATTAGAATACTCTGATGAATGGAATAATGTTTTATTTTCTTAAGTAATGCATGTTATTACTGTGTATGTTATGGGATATTTTTTAGGGCGTTACAGAGCTATACAAACTCTTATCTCGGTCCATTACGCGACCTAACGTCCAAATGATGATTTTACCTAGCCCGGACCAATTTGTATACAAATTACCCTCTCACAAATTCATACAAAAAATTATAACAAAATGAATTTTTATTTTGAATTAATAGAAAAATATTTTTGAAAATAGTGAAAAAAAAAATATGTTATACGTTGTAAGCGTATTTAGATTGAATGGATCTAAAAATTAAATTTTGTGTATATTTGTTAGTATTTAGTGATTTTCTTAAAAGCTTTTCTATATTTTAAATGTATTTAGATTGAGTGAATCTAAAAACTGATTTTTTTTTTTTTTTTTTTGGGTGTATATTTGTTGGTATTTAGTATTTTTTACAAGATTTTTTCATAAATTTTATACATTTTAAATGTATTTAAATTGAGTGGATCTACAAACTCTTTTTTTTTTTTTTTATATTTGTTAATATTTACAATTTTCTTAAAGGGTAAATTACAGTCACCGTTCCTGAGATTTCTAACAATTGCACTGGTCTTTCTTACTTTTTTTAAAATTACACTAACATCTCCTGTGGCTAACGATGTTAATAAGAGGGTTAGTCACATGCAAGGCCAGTGTAATTTCAAAAAATGAGGAGAAACTAGTGTAATTGTTAGGAATCTCACGACCACAAATGTTATAACTTGTATATGGTATACATAAAATGATGTATTCTCAAATAACCTATTGCTACAAGAAAAGTGATGATAAAACAAATTAAAAAGATTAATTATGTACATATAAGAGAAGTTATTTGCTAGTTTTTAATCAACACTTGATATTATACAATTCACTTGTCTTAAAAAAATTAAGTTAAAATTGATGAGTGTCACTATCTAAATTAATAAAAAGGGTAAATTACACTCACCTCCCCTAAAGTTTCTAACAATTACAGGGACTCCCCTGTAGTTTCAATAATTACATAAACCACCCTTACTTTTAAAACTATTATAAAGATTCCCCTACAGTTAATCTTCTATTAATTTATTTAACAGAATATGATGACGTCATGTTGACATCATGTACTATGAGTAAAGAATTCCAGATTGCCCTTATATTTTCAAATAGTAAATTTTACTCACCTCCCCTAAGGTTTTACAAAAAATTAATAAAGACTCATACATTATTTTAATAATGTTAAACAAAATTATTAAATTCTATACAATATTTAAAAGAAATTCTAAATTGTTAAGACCAGCATATATATGGTAGAATAACCAAACATTACCTTTTCTAACAAAAAAAAAATGGGGGGCTAATAAATTGATCTCCATTAAACCTTATACTAGATTAAATATAATCATTTATTTGAAATTACAAAACAAAATATAAAAGATGTTTTATTTTTTAAAAAGACTACCAATTTTATAAATAATTATTTTAAGAAATTAGAGTTTGAATAAAAATTTAAATACATATAAGTATTTGATATTTTTCCCGTATGAAAAATACATATTTGGAGAAATTATTCCTCTCTTTCTATTTTCTTTATTTTATTCCTTTCAGTTTTCTTTCTATTTATTTTTTCATTCATTTTTTCATAGTGTCAGTGCAACAAATAGAAACACCATATAATTTATTATTATTATTATTTGTTTTCTTCTCTATGTTTTTTTCTCAATTTTTTTCATTATTTTTTTCTCTTTCATCAATATTAGCTAGCATCACCCAATACCATAGCAACTTACAAAACATGATTTTTTATTTTTTTTTTTGTAAACATATTTGTGTATTAAATTTTTTTAAGAAAAATAAACATAATAATATTTCATATTTATAATAAAAAAATTGACTTATAAAAATTACCAAATGTTACCTCATAAAAATATATATATATATATATATAAATATCATTTTATCTTTTCACAATCCTGTATCATTCTCAAATTTTAATTATCATTAAAAAAATAAGTCAATATTTCTCACCTTAATAATAAATTTTTTAAAAATAAGTATAAAAGTGAAAAAATATCTAATCACGTTACAATAAATTAAAATTAGATGATAGGGGATGAATGATAAAGAAATTATTTGAGAATAATAAACTATTTAAATTTGTCATTTCTTACATCTAATTAAAATAGAATTTTACTTGAAGAAATAAATTATTTTAAAATAATAAAATACTCAAATAATTTGTTATTTATTACATCTAAAATCTATATCTCCGTCTTTATTTCTTTCATTTAAATTATTTTTATTAAATTAAATCTCAAAATTAATTCAAATAAGAAACATGGATATTCTTTCTTAATTTCATTAATGGTTGATTTTTTTTTTTTAACTTGTAAAAGTTCAAAACTTATAATGGAAAAAAATACAAAGTCAAGGAAATACCAAAAAAAAATAATAAAATTGTGAAAAATAAAATGATAATTTAATACATATATATATATATATATATATATAGGTAAATTACAATTAAAGGGTATTAAGTGTAAAGGATATTATAGTCATTTGTACAACCAAGTTAACACCGTTTGGCTTAAATTAATTGGAGAGAGAACCTTGACAATGTCAAAAAGAGTAAAGAAAGTTTCTGTAATTATTGAAATTATAGGAGAGATTTCTATAATTGTCATAAATCTCAGGGAGGTGAGTGTAATTTACCCTAATAAAAATGTATTTATTTGAGTAGTATTAAATAATTTATTTCTAAATACTCACATGGTTTAACTATAAATAAATAAATAAATAAATATATATATATATATATGTAATTTATTGCATGTAAGTCTTGTATTTCTCATTTGGTTTTAATAATTCATACTAATTTGTTTATCTAAAAAATGATTAATTGATTTTTTTATTCTTAATTTACAAATAATCATTTCAAATGTTATACAAACCAAACTGAAATCCCCTTATATGTTAATCTAACAACTAATCAACTTTCTCTAAGAAAAATGAACTGTTAGTCAAACTAACGATCAACTAACGGAATGGAGCAATCTATAAATAAAAAATAAACCTCAAGAGAGGTCAATGTAAGTTCAGAATAAGTAGGGGAGACTAGTGTAATTGTCAAAAATCTCAGGGGGAAGTGACGGTAATTTACCCTTTTTAAAAATATTTTTTCATAAAATTTATACATTTTAAGTGTATTTAGATTAAATGGATATAAAAATTGAAAAACATTGATTAAAATATTTTAAAAGTCACTACAAACAATAAAATATGGATTAAAACTCAAAAACTAATTTTGAAAACTCTACAAATAAAAAAATTGACTAAAATACAAAAAATGCATTTAGATAAGTTTATCTAAAAGTACATTTAGATTAGGTAGGGCTGAGCAAGGAATCCGTGAAATCCGTAATCCGATCCAGTTCAGTCCAATCCGATAGGTTTGGATTGATTTTTTGAATCCGTGGTTCGGTTCCGGATTGAAGAATTAAAAATCCGTAGTCCACGGATTGGTTCCAAATTGAACCACACGGTTCCGGATTGGAACCGATCCGGACCGTATACAAATAGTCTATATTTTTATTGTACATCCTCCCCCGTAGTATCTTCTCTTATTCCATATAAAACCTAAACTAAAACCTAAACTCAAACCTAAACCCGCATAATATCTTCTTTTATTACTTTTGTTTATTAGTTTTTAGTTTTAATTTGTAATGGTCTAAATACTTATAGTGAAACTAATTTTCTTATGGTTGTTTAAATTCTAGAACAGTATGTCGCTATTATAGAAAGACATGTTGCTATTATGGAACTAATATAGCGCTATGTTTATGTTTTTATGAAATTAAAGTGTTATATATATATTTTTTTGTTATTTAATTATGTGAATCCGTAATCCTAAATCGATCCAATCTGTGTTTAAATGGATTGGTTCGGATTGGTTTCATGATTTAAACGGATTGGATTGGTTCCAATTTTTCAGGAACCGTAAATAACGGATTGGTTCTGATTTTACCCAAATCCGATCCAATCCGAACCATGTCCACCCCTAAGATTAGGTGCACCTAAAAAAAAAATTATGAAAAAAGTTCACTAAAGACAACAAAACATGAAAAACAAAATATTCAAAAATTAATTTTTAAAACTCAAAACTAAACAAATTTTGAATTGTCAGATTTCTAAAACTATTTTTAATATATACAACCAAACAATTTTTTAAATTTTGCAACTCTTTTCAAAAAATTATCTTTCAAAATTGATTATAAAAACCAAACCTGGTGGACCCTACATTTTTTATTTTTTCTTTTTACATAAAACCTTCATCCACAACCTTCTTGCTTCTCTTTAGACCCCCTCACTTCATACCCAGCACAACCACCTTCTCTACCTCCAATTGCTACTGTCACCACCTCCAACTACCACTCTCTACTTCCTCACCGCTCACGATTACCTCACTATAATAATATTACAACTCTCTCCCACCAATCCTGCCACCCCTTATCTCCTTTCCTTCACTATTGCAAAAAAGCAAACCTTTATAAATCGGGGGAGAGAGATCTAGGGTTAGCATCGGCTTTCGCCCAAAAAAAAAAGGGCTCGGATTTTTTTTAGTTATTATACTAGTTCACAAAAAAATTCCACCCGAATTTGAAAAGACCCAATAAAATTTAGTGAAAATTCAAAACTAATAGTTGGCTGGTTGGTGTGGTGAATTATTTAGGACAAATGGATGATTTTTATTTTTTGGGGGGGACAAAATCTAAAAAGTTGATTGATATGATGAATTATTTTAAATTTATGGATGGTCGTTTTTCAAATGCATGAATTGCTTATAAATAGGATTAATTATACAAGTTACAATTGTTTATGAGGAAATAAACTTTTTAAATTTAAGATTGATTAAATTCTACCTCGGTCAATTATGTCACAATAAAATTTTTTGAATGTATTAACAATTTAATCAATTAAAAATAGTTAGTTAATAAGTTGAATTATGCAAGTTTGATTAACAAATTTGTAGTTAAAAATACAAGAAGTGTAATGTCTAAGTATACAATTTGTTCACTTTTTATTTAATATTTCAGCTTGAATTATTTTAGTTTTTTATGATATATTTAAATAAATTTTAATAAATATCTATGATCAAAATTTAACTATGTAATCTTTTTTATCACAAATTTTTTTAATGTATGAGAGGCTCCATATCAAGAGTTCGCTTTGTGCTTTCAAAATATCGGAGTTGGCTCTGTCTAGGGTTTCAAAGAGGCGAGGCTAGAGTTTTTAAGGTTTCCATTGAGAGGTGGGGTGGCAAAGTGGGGAAGGGAGGGAGTAAGGGTGGTGGGGATGGAGTGGGGTAGAGAAACAGTGTCTAGCATAGGAAGGTGAGAACTAGCAAGGTAGGGTGGCAGAGAAGGAAGTAGGGTGTAGAAGGGTGCGCTGAGTAGTAAATGAGGGCATGAGCGACAATGATTGGTGAAGAGAGAAGAGATAGTGGTGACGGCAAGCCACTGTGGCAATGTCTGGTGGTGGAGGAAAGGAGTGGTTGTGGAGACAAGTTTCGATAATGATGGGGTTAATGAGATAAATGTGAGGTGTAAATAGAAGCACTCGATCCAATCAGCTGTTCTTTTATTTTAAATTAAAATACTTATCAAAAGGTTTAAAATTTAAAAAAAGTTATTCCTTATTATTTTCTCTTTAAAATGGATCATTTTTCAAAATGGTTTGTTACTGTTTTATATTGTATATTGTCCACACACTAAAGAAATGCATAAACAAATTCATTTTTATAAAGTTGGTGGTTAAGTCTTAAATTTTGTGGAATTTTTTTTTTTTTACAATAAAATTTTTCATAAATTTTAAATTGAAACAGCCTAAATCTGCATGTGACAAACAAGATAGTAGATACCTTAACATAATTGCCGAACTAATTTTAGAGGCCATTTAATGATTGAAATTTTTATTTTATTTTCCATGAAGAAAGAGAGAAAATTACACTTGCAACTATAAGAAGTCAAACCCATTTATATCTATATGAAGGACTCTCACATAATCTATATCTATCTATACTATATATTAAGTAAAAGGAGTTTTTAACCCCAAGCCATGTGGGAGCTCCAATCTCTCAATCTAAATTTTTTAATTTTTTGATTTAAAAAAAAAATCTTAGCATTTATTAATCTCAACTCCCAAGTCTTATCCTCATAATAACACTTTAATGCATTAAGAACAATCATAAAAAAAAATTCTTTGAAATTCAACACATATGAATTCATTGAAGAGTCCCAACACATATGATTATTATCTCTTATAATAACACTTTAATGTATTAAGAACAAGCATAAAAAAAATTTCTTAAAAAGTCTAACACATATGATTATTATCAAAATATTAAACTTTAATATAATATAAAAAATAAAAAAAAGAAGACATTTTAAAAAAAAAATTTAAAAATCACAATTCACATATATATAGATAATTGTAAACACAATCCGTGCATGAGAGTTCCAATCTCCCAATCTGAATTTTCTAAATTTTTTATTCAAAAAAAAAAACTCAGCATTTATTGATTTAGTCAAAATCTCCTAATCAGCATTTATTAACTTTTTTCAATCCACATGTCTTTCCACATGGCTGTATTTATTAATTTGGTCAAAATCTACTGATTAACATTTAAAATCTCATCATACAAATAATTATAGATACAACCTGTGCATAATTACTGTAGTACCCTTTTCAACTTCTCCCATACACTATGGTTAGTGATAAGATTGTTAAATTATTTTTATAAAAAATCTTTAAAAACATAATTTATATATTAAAAAAAATCTAAACAAATATAAATATCTATAATTATCCCGTGCATAGCACGGGTGATAGGCTAGTTATATATTAAGCAAAATGGGGTTTTTAGCCCAAAGTTTTGTGGGAGCTCCAATCTCCCAATCTAAATTTCCTGATTTTTTGATTTAAAAAAAAAAATCTTAGCATTTATTAATTTCTCCCAACTCCCAAGTCTTACTCTCATAATAACACTTTAATACATTAAGAATAAGCATAAAAAAAATTCTTTGAAATCTAACACATGAATTCTTTGAAAAGTTCCAACATATATGATTATTATCCCTTATAATAACACTTTAATGCATTAAGAACAAGTATAAAAAACATTTCTTGAAAAATTCAACACATATGATTATTATCAAAATATTAAACTTTAATATAATATAATAAAAAAAAGATATTTAACTCCTTGAAAAATCCAACACATGATTATTATCAAAATATTAAACTTTAATATAATATAAAAAAAAAAAAAGAAGACATTTAAAAATATATATATATATTTAAAAATTATAATTATATATATATAGATAATTATGAAACAATCCGTACATATAACACGAATAATATGCTAATAAGTTGCATATGTCAAAGGGGTGAGGTCCATATGTAAATTTCACCATTTGTCAGACATTTGTGCGATATTTGGTGAAAAATTTCTATCCTCTTAACACAATAGTAAATCAAAACATCCAATATTAATGGCTTAAGTTTTAAGTAACTACACTGAAGGTTTGTTTGGAAAGTGGGTTAATTTTTTAATTTTTTGATTTTTTTTGATTATTTTAGTTTGAGGTAAAAAGTTTCAGTTGGAAAGGACTTTTGGTTATTTTGACTTTTTAAACTTTTTTTATGAGAGAAAGAATATAATGATTATAGATTAGATGTAATATTTTGTCTTATTTAATTAAAAAATTTATTTTATTTTGTGTGAGTAAAATAATTAAAAAAAAGTCTTAAACTTGACTTTCCAAAGCCTGAGGTTGATTGATCTAACACGGCACAATTAAGATTGTTGACATTGATTGATAAGGAATTCCTTTCCTAAGTACCACAAAAAAAATTTGATTGATAACGAATGGTTTTCTCAATTCAATTTAATGTCAAAAATGACACAGATTTAGCTAAATTAAATAAATTCATAACCTTATAAGGATGCTACTTTCATCAGCGCTGTCTTTATGAATAAAGTTTAAGACCCCCACCTCAGTGACCCCCTCCAAATGCCACGTGACACCGCATGATTGGAAGAAAAAATAAAAATAAAAATTTTTGGCCTATTGGGGTGTTAGGGGTCCCTAGCACCGTTGCCGTCTTTATATACAAAGCAAAACCATTAATGCCTATGCAAAATCGCTGCTTGTCTCATGTTGATAATGAAATGACAAAACAGCAAGAACTGTTTTTTTGATGCTTTTAAGCCTCAATTAAATGTTATGTGACCAATTCATGTTTGAAGTAGTTGGAAAATTTAAATGCCATTAATTAAATCTTGGCTTCCAAGGCACATTTTAGTGTGTAATGGATAGCCAATGTTACAATTGATTATTTAATTTTTTTCATCTTGTTTTTTTATGTTTTAGTCTAATTGTCAACATTTCACTAGAGATGAAAAATAACCGCGGGATAACATCAAATTGGACCCCAATCACCAGCAAATTATAAACATCAATTAAGCTCGGAAGGTACTAGCAAGAAACAAACCAAAGAAGTCTAGGTTTACAATTCGAATCAGGATCCTCTTCTTGAGATTCTTACTTGACTTCCTACTTGCTGAGTCATTGGGTTTACTTTTAAGCCTAATTCTGATAATTCGAACCGTTCACATTTTAAGATTTGTTGAGTATATCATACCTGTAAAAAATCAAGTTGATCGGATATCAAAAAGTATGTGTTCGAAAAACTGTTTATTAAATTTTTTAAAATGTGAACGGTTCGGATTATCAAAATTAAGCCTAAAAGTAAACTCAATGACTCAGCAAGTAAGAAGTCAAGTAAGAAAATCTCAATGAGAGGATCTTGATTCTTACAATTCATCCCAATGTCTAACTCCTTTGCCACTAGGCTACCCATGCAGGTTTGCTTAACATTTTACTTGTCAATTTAATATTGGCGTAATAAATCTCACTACTAATGTTATATTATCTCTAATACTAACGACTAAACTAATAATAGCTCAGATGGTAAGATAAGATAGTAAAAATAGATAGTCATTGTAACGTTATCCAAATAATTTTTATAGAGAAAATTCATCTAGAATGAATTAACAACAGTGTTTTAAAAATATGACTAACTATCTTGGTTACAAACCTACAATTTTAATCTTGTATGTAATTTCTTAAAAATCATTATGATATAATAAGTGCACAGCAATTTCTACCCAGCTATCAACTCATAATGAAGGCCGAGATCTACATCTCTATAGAGCTGTGAAATGAATCAAACAACTCATACTTGATAAAAATTCATTTATGAATCAAACAACTCATCCTTGTTAAAAATTCATTTAAAATCAATGTTTTAAATTTATTATGTGAAGAAGTCAAATTTAAATAAATTTTAAATTTATTATTTTTTTCAAAGAGTTATACTAGGGATTCCAAATAAATTACTAAATTTTATACTAAACCTCTCACATGAGTATAAAATTCACACAAATCACATGTGTGTAGATCCCACACTCATGTGAGATGTTTGTTTGGTAAAAAATTTAATAATTTATTTGAGATCCATAACATTTTCCTTTTTCAAATCAAAACTTGAACAATCTACCTCAACTTCACTTGATCATATACACCATAAAAAAAATAAAAAAATTACTTGAACTTAACTCGAACATGAACAAGAACTTCTCTGCACTTTTCTCTCTTTAGGGTTTAGGCATGAGCGGCGATTGGGTTAGGAGAGGGGGTTTTTCGACGGTCTCCAGCCTTCTCTCCCCTCCTCCTACCCCTCTCTCTTTCTTTTCCATGCTTTCTACACAATAACTTAGAAGCTTTGGGCTTTCCACCCTCTCCCTCATTTGTAAGGTGTTTATCTCCCTTTGCTTCAACTCCGACCATGGCCTTCATGGATCCGCCACCTCTCCTCTCCTCCGATCCACTTCACCTCTATATTCTGCACCTCTTGTTTCAACCACCATCACCACCTGTTCGCTTCCGCTTTCGGTCGGATTTACTAATCCTCCCTCAGATCTGCCGCCATCATTCTGCTCCACCACCTTCCACCGACGAATCCATCTCCGCCACTGCCTGGGGTCATGGGTTTTGATAGTTTGTGTTTTCTTTCTTTTTTTTCTTTTTTATTTTTATTTTTATTTTGGTGTGTTTTTAACTTACCCATACAATTTAGATGTAGTTTATATATTTATCTTAAACTTATTCCAGTGTCAAGCTTTTATGATCGACCTCTACTTTGAAGTATGAATGTTATATCTAAATCTATCCATAGCTTATCTTTGGTGCTTTATTTATGAATTTTCCTTTGTTTTACACAAGGTTTTTCCTTAGTTTGGTGTAAGCTTATTGATAATTTCATTGTAAGTGCCATTTGACAATCTTCCGTTTGACAATCTTCACTTTAATAGAAATTTCTATTGATCCAAAAAAACAAAAAAAACTTAACTCATGATCAACTCAATTAAAACTTCCTTAAGATTGACTAGAAAACATAATAAGCCAAGTTTAAATACATTTTAAAATTCTATTAAGTTTTTAATTAAACAACCTACTATTTTTACTCTTCCATTACCCCCCCCCCCCCCCCCCCACTATATTTACAACCCCCCCCCAAAAAATATTTTTCTAGAACTATTCCACAATGAGCAAGCTACATTACTACTCAACCCCGCCTCCACAAAAGTGCATTAAACTGAAGAAGTAGAGAATAATACTGCGAGAAAATTAACAAAAACAAAAACATCATATCTAAGCTCTCGTTCATAATAAATTCGGCCAAACAGGAAACAAAAATAATTAAATAGGAGAAAGATTTAAATATCCTCAGCATATAATGTAGAAAGACAAAAGTTGCATTCAAAGGCAAATTAAAAACCTAAACCTTGATGGCATACTTCCTCATTGGAAAGTACATCTCCTTCTTTTTCTCCCTTTCTGTCTTCAATGATGCCTGCATGAAACATCGGAAGAAAATGGGACAGCCATTCAACATCAGTCTGTTGAGAATTAAGAAAGGGTGGGCATTTGCATAACATTTACACTAAACCAGAAATATTTTTGCAAACCATTTCCATATTTGATCATGATAACTTGTGCTCCAGAGGAAAAAAAATCATATAAATTAAGCCACATTGAACATTATGGTAATCAAAGTGCACCAATGGAACATAAATTGAGGCCATATAGCAGTTTGAAGCAAGCATCAATTAAGAAAATATAGCATGGAGAACTCGTAATAGTTCAAGGTCATGACATAGTAGTCTTAGGTCTCAACAGGACCATATGCTGGGATGAAAGCAGTCTGGTATTTAATCGCCACCAAACCATAAACTACATATTGAAACGACTTCTGGTTTCACTTACCTTACCGAGGGAACATGTCAGTTAAAGTTTATACTAAAGGATATATTAAGACAACAAGATAATAACCATATCATTCTTAGTAAAAGCAAACCTCAACTTCTGGTTTCATTTACCTTACCAAACCAAACAAAATTAAGCCTTGTGTGCCCTAATCAAGTGGAATTGGCTACATGAATTCTTTTTCACTACTTCACTCTATCAAGGTTAAATACTCAATTAAATAAAATAAATTCATATCTTTTTTTTACTACTACGTCCCATGTCAATTTAAGTTTTCCCCTCTCCCAACATTTTCATTTACGATAATCATATCACTCTACCTTACCACTAATCTACTGGTCTTTGTTATAATAACCAAAATTATCTCGTAACTTATCTAAAACTGTTGCTACTCCTATCATTTCAAGAATATATTCATTTCTAATTATGTCTTTCCCAGTCTTACCACACATCCATCTAAGCATCCTCTTCTTAGCTATGCTTGTTTATGAATGTATTATTTTCTATTTGCCCAACATTCTGTCATGTAACATATTGCTAAGCTAACCTTACTGTTCTGTAAAATTTTCTTTTTAATTTTGTTGGTATTTGTTAATTACAAAATTTGCTAGAAGCATTCCTCCACTTGAGTCAACTTACTTTAATTTTGTGGATCACATCATTTCTAGCCTATCCATCCTTATTAACTAAAAAGATTTACTTTTTATCATCTCCTGAAGAACTCAAAGCTAACCCTTAATGCAATCCAACAAGAAAGGAGTAAGAACTCAAAGCTAACCCTTAATGCAATCCAAGAGTAACTGAAAAATCACACCTTGTTTAGTTTTGATTGACTTTTCTTAAAATTGAAATTTTTGTTTTTCATGTTTTTTTATTTTTAGTGAATTTTTTTAATATTTTGTGTAAATTTTTACTTTTTAGATGCAAATAACTTAGATACACCTAAAAAGTAAAATATTGGTATAAATATATTTAAAATTGAGTTTAAATACACAAAAATACGAAAATGTACTGAATTTTTCTATTTTTTGTATTTGATGATTTTTTTTTTTTATAGATTTTTTTCCATAAATATTATACTTTTTAAGTGTATTTAGCTTAGGTGCATCTAAAAAAAAAAAAAAAATTCTTAAAATATTAAGGCCTTGTTTGGTTTGTTTTTCAAAAAAATTTTTGAGAAAAATTCTCTACAAACAAATTTTCAAGAGTAATCAAACCAAACAAATTTTTTCAAAAAAAATCTCAAAATTTTATTTGGTTACCCTAAGTTACACGGACGCAGGTACGAGGATCGGGTGCGGGTGCGTATCTAGGGGTCGGACACTTCAAAATTAAAAATTAAGGATACGTGGAGATGTATCCAAATTTGGATACGGGTATGGGGATACGTTAAATATATATAATATATATTTTTAAATATAGTTATTAAGATGAGTTATTATATAAATAACAAATAATTATTTTACATATATGTGTTTATTTATTTTTGTTAATATATATAAGTGTATATTATCTTATAAATATATTATATGTTATACAATAATTATTATATAATATATAATAATAATAATTATTATTATAGTTATTATAATAATAATAGTTATTAATTATTATTATTATATAGATATATACGAATGGTTATAGATAATAGTTATAATAGGTATTATTATAATAGGAATTATTATTATAGTTATTATAATAATAGGTATTAACTATTATTATTTTATATAGATATATACGCATATAGATTATATAGATATATACGCATATCTGAATCAAGAGACAGGGACGAGAGGGAGAGGGAGAGGGAGAGAAGCGCAGCGAAGGAAGCGATCGATCGATCGATCGCGATTGCGATCACGAGGGAGAGAAAGAAAGCGACAGAGAGAGAGAGAGTCGTCTGGGGCTTCGATCGACTGGAACGACTGACGGAGTTCGATCTGCGACTGGAACGACCGGATGGAGCTTCGACTGGATGGAGCTTCGACTGGATCATTCGACCAGGTTATCTCTTTTCTCACCTCTTTCATTTCTTTTGCTGTGAGCCGTGTCCGATCGAGAATAGACGAATCCGACACAGATCCCACACCCGCACCCGTGTCGTGTCGTGTCGACACGGGTACTTCGCCCCAAAGTGGCAAGTCCATGTAACACAGTGGTT
Organism: Camellia japonica; assembly: GCA_030407325.1. Taxonomy (NCBI): domain Eukaryota; kingdom Viridiplantae; phylum Streptophyta; class Magnoliopsida; order Ericales; family Theaceae; genus Camellia; species Camellia japonica. The sequence goes on from JAPPVO010000016.1 coordinate 39,481,085, forward strand.
ACCTACTTTCCAAAATCACTCTCTCTCATACACATCAAATCAATCACTTTTTTTAAAACTCTCTTCCCAAAACAATTTTCTAAAACCATTTCTAAAAAAAGGCAAACCAAACAAGTTTTCGTACTTTTTATCTCAAAAACTACTCTACAAACACAAACCAAACACACCCTAAAATTTTGATTAAAAACAAACAAAATATAAAAAACAAAAAACTCAATTTTCTAGAAAGTGGCTCAGTTTTCTAAAACCAAACAAGGTTAGCTTTTTATGTAGATGATTTAATTGTACTCAGAATTTCATCATGTCTTTCATTGCATCAATATACCCTTTATTGACAATATTTTTCTCTAACACCCACCATGTTATATCTCTACGTACCCACCATAAATAATATGAAAAATTAAATACATCATTGAAGCCTAGTGTAAAGATAACTATAGATAACCATTAACCAGCTTTTTCCTTTTGAAAATGAACTCATATAGTGATTTACGACCACTTCCATGTATGAGATAACAAATACAATATTAAAATTCCCAATGCAGATTGCACTACTCAAATGCATATAATTATGTCAAGGCATAACCTGTGCTCATAAACATAATATTTATATATTTATATTCTTCTTCATCAAAGTGGTGGTGGAGCGAAGAAGCAGGGAATAAAACCAGATGGGGACACATCATCCTTTAATTCAAGTAGTTCTGTCCAGCTTAGCATTCAAGCAACACAAAGGGAAATGTAGAAGCTTTGTAAGGAGCCCAATACAATACAATCATAGCACATTGTTTTCCGTGCCCAAGCTACTTACTCTAAGCTCAAAAAATAAATAAATAAATCACCCAGTATAAAATGGATCTATTAAGGTCAATAAAATTTAAGATTTCAAAAGAGCAATACTCAAAATCAAAACAAGAAAAGGTGAGCCTGATAGTTGATGAAATTATCCAATAATGTGCATACTAAGGCCTCGTTTGTTAACATTTTCAGTTTTTAGTTTACAAAAAACAATAAACAAGTTTTCGTTTATTTTTGTAAAAACAAAAACAAAAAACTTGGTTTGTGTATAAAATTATTTAAAAAATAAATAAAAATAAAAATAGAGAAATATATTTGATGAGTTGCCAGATTTTGGTGGCCGGAGATGGAGAGTGGCCGGAGATGGAGAGTGGACGGATGTGGTAACCGATAGTGGTAGGTAGTCGAAGGTGTTAGCAGGACACAGGGGTCGAATGTCGTCGGAGGACATGAGGTGGCTAGAAGGATGCCAAAAGGAGGCCAAAGATCACGACGGTGACCACCCACCCACCGGAGAGTTGCCGGAGGTTGGCCGGAACTTGCCACCCATTGGTGATGGGAGGCGGTGGTCATTGGGGGCCGGTGATGGCGGAGGTGGGTGGTGGTCAAGGGTGGTAGGTGAGAGGAGAAAGTGAAAATGTGTTTTAAGGCCTCGTTTGGCAACTTTCAGTTTTAGTCAAAAAGTCGCTATAAGTTGTTACATCACTCTTTCTACTTTTATGCACATCTTTTCGTAAAAAGTCAAAAAATTATGAAAATAGCACGTTCCCAAAACAAGCCTAACAACAAGTGAAAACAACTTTTTTGTGTTTTTAAAAATTTTGAAAACTTTAAAATCAATTTCATTTTTTTGAAAACAAAAACAATATATCAAACAAATTTTCGTTTTTAGTTTTCAAAAAAAATGAAAACAAAAACAGAGAAGAGGAAACAAAAATGTTAACAAACGACCCCTAAATAATTCACCCAAAAGATCAAAAGAGATGCAGTAAAGTGGAAAAAAAAAAAAAAAATTGTCAATTCTACCCGAACCAGGCTTTGCTTAGTAAGCCAGACAAAGAATGAGCTTTGACATGAAGCTGAGGTTAACTTCCAGGCCTTAAAGGTTTGTTGACAGCCCTGCACATATTGCAATCATTTCCAAGCCTACGTATCAAATTCAAAAGTGCTTCACTAGTTCTGTTGGGCAATGGGAAACTCACATAATTTGCAAATGCATTGTGAGATTAGAAAGATAACAAAAACCATTACAAGCCCCCATTGTTTTCCCAGAAAATGAGAGTCTTTTTTAACAATTATTGATAATAAAGAGCTGCGAAGGCAATTCAGTGTTAACAGACAAATATTGGGCGCAGGAAAGATGGGCACAACCCATTCCGATATGTCACATCTATCTATGGCGTTGTTCTGAGATCACACAGGTACAGTCCCACAACATCACAACACAGAAAATCCAACATTAATATCCAATTAAGGGTCAATTTTAACAAATAAAAAACAGGTAAAATTCAGCAAGTGGAGTGAATGAACAGCAATGGAAGATTAGTACCTGGTGCTTGGTGAGGCGTCTCCGAATGGCTCTGGTCTTCTTGGGACGAAGATCAAGGGGAAGGTACTTCTTGTTCTTGTAGGCCTCCCTCAGAACCGATTTCTGCTTCTGTGAGATCACCGTCAACACTTGCGCTATTGACAACCTCACCACCTTTCTGCCATCCATTACAACCATCCAAATTTCAAAGGGTTAATTTCACTTTTATCCCCGCCTAAAATAGTCATTTTTTTCTATTTAATCCCTAAACTAGCAATTTTATATTTAGTTCCTAAATTTTCCAATTTCAGTTCATATAGTCAAATTGTATATAGTCCGTCCAAATCAATAAGGGTAAAATACGAATACACTTGTCAATTTTACTTAAAATACGGATTGCCCCCTATGGTTTGCTTAAATACAGATTGCCTCTCAAGGGGCAGGATGTAATTTTGAGAATCACAGGCAGCCATCCATATTTTAAGCAAATCTTAAGAAGTGCATTTGTAATTTACTTAATCAAAAATGATGGAAACCTAAGCTAATATGAAAAAATATGTTTCCAATTCGGACAACCTAAATCATACAACTAAATGCTCGTTTCTTACTCACACTATATTAGACACTTACATCCTACAACCAAAACCCATCTTCTCCACCCCTAGTTTCAAAAAAATGAATAAAAAAATAAGATCGTTCAAGGGTGTTTTTGTTTTGTTTTTTTTGTTTTGTTTTTTGTTTTGTTTTTTTTTCTCCCAATCATATGGTTTCAAATAAATGGATCGGAATATGTATCAATATCAGTGAACTCATGCCCAATTGAACCACATTAACTGAAATTAGAAACTGAATGGACTACTACATAGATAAAATTGATAGTTTTAAGTATGAAATAGGAAGAAATGAAGAAGCCAATTTCAAATGAACACATCATTATACATCTGCATATATATATATATATATAAGCAGAGAGAGAGAGAGAGAGAGAGAGAGAGAGAGAGAGAAAGAGTACATCTTGGAGAGCTTGTTGGGGGCACCACCGGTGACCTTGGCGACGCGGAGGAGAGAAAGTTCGGCTTTGAGATCCTTCAACTGGGCCAACAGCTCTGCCTTGGACTTCTGTCTCAGCTCGTGAACCTTGATCCTTGCTATCCAAAAAAAAAAAAGCAAATGAAGACACAAGTGTAATTTACACATATAATATATAAACACATATATAAACAAAACAAGAACTATGTTCATCTTCATCTTCTTACCCATGGCGTTTGTCTTCCTGTTCCTGGTCCTCTCTCTATCTCTCTCTCGCTCGTTCTCGACGGCGGTGTTAATTATCAGTATTTTCAAAACCCTAATTTCTAAAGTCAGAGAGAGCAGCAGAAGAAGACGAATCGAACACGTGCCTACTAACTTGCACGTGCGGAGTGAATGTGGGCTACGGGCAACAGACAATTTTTTTAATTTTTTATGATAATATATGTAAAAAAATAAAAAAGTAATGTGATAATTTATATTAATTTTTTTATTAAAATATTTAAGTCTCCAAACGAGACATAAGTAACCTGTACAAGTCTCCCAACCCATAATTCTAAGGAGTGTTTTGAGAAGATGGTAAAAAATAATTTTTTGATTTTTAGCTATACTTTTGACTTTTTTAGACAAGTGATTAGAGAAGTTGGTAAAAAATTACTTTTGAATTTTTTGATTAATATTTATTTATGATATCAAATCACAATAAAATGACCAAACTATCCTCATTCAATTTAAAATATTTACAACTTCACCCATGTAACACATTTTAACCCATGAGGGGTAGAATTGTAATTTTACTAGTGACTAAAAACCAACTTTCCAAATATCTTTAAATACTAAATCAACTTTTAACTTTTATTACAAACGCACAAACGTGCCTAAAAGTCAAATATCCAAAAGAGGCCTAAGAATAATTCTAAACCAATCTAACCCATTCACCTTTAGCTCTTTTAAGAAGGTGGTTATTTTAGTTGATTTTTTGATTATTTTAAAATGTTATATTTTGAAAGATAATTAACTTTTTTTTTCATAGTTGTAAGAAAAAAAAATGAAATAATTATAATTTCGATATAACATTTTATTTTATTAACTATTTTAATCCAAAACTCCGTTCCCAATGGGCCAACTTCAACCTTTTTATTTCCAATTTTAAATCCGTTCTCCAAATTTAGCATAGTTTATACAAACTAACTAATACAAATTAACCATCTAAAAAAAACTAACTAACTAATACAAATTAATTAAAATTTACAAACAAAATTCAAAAGATAGTTAATTATTTTCAATTTTAAATCCTCTCTCCAAATTTAGTACCAGTTTATACAAACTAGCTAATACAAATAAATTAAAACTTACAAACAAAATTCAAAAGAGCAATCCTACATGTATGTATTGTGTAGAATATTTGATAATTTATTTGAAGTCTATAATATTTTTGAATTCAAAATGTCTCAAGTATTTATTATTTTGATAAATTTATCAGTATTATTATTTGTACCAAATGATCATTTTACAAACAAAAAACAAATGTAAAAGTTTGAAATTTTTTTGATTATCAGAACAATGGGCAAATACGTAAAAGAAAAATACTCAAGACTAATTAGTAAATAAATCTACTAAATAAGATCTGCTAATAATTATTCTCCAAATTTTAAGCATTACTATGACAAGGGAAAAAAAAAATTAATAAGATATATATAATGCTTAAACCTGACAAGAAAAATTTTGAACTTTATCAAATGTTTTAGTCTGATTTTTCAAAATATAACTGTTTAAGCATTAAATTTCAATTCTTTAGCAAAATAAATAGGTTTTGTTAAATCCCATTTGCCAAAACTTATTTACAACTTATTTTGTTTAAATTTTTGAAATTTTGTGTTTAAACAATTGTACTCAAGTGTTGGTAAAAAAATTCAGATTTTCAACTCAAAACAAATTTAAAAGGCTTGTTTTTTTGACGATCAGTTTGACATTTTTTTTAAGCTGTACATAAATTTGTCAAAAATCTCATCACAATAATTTCTTTTTCTCATCCCAGTAACCTTCTATTTTATTTTTTATTTTTTTTTATAGGGCAAAAACATCGTTGTATAGTTTGACTCTTTGCTAAATTAAAATTTGTTTTCTTTTCTAGTAGGTTAAATCAAATCCTTTTCTTCAGCTATCCTATCCAATATTTTTTGTCCCAATGCTCCATTTATTTCTGTAAAAATATTTTTCAACGAATAACATTTTCTGTAATATTGAAAACATATCTGTAATATTGAAATCATAGTCTGCTCTCAAACTGCAATAAATTTCAACAAGAACATGGGAATTTTTATCATTGACACATCTCACAAAGAGATCTTAACACACAAGAAACAAACACAATTCAATCAAACATAACACTAATAAGTGAGATACACAGTGATCTCCAGCAGAGTCTCCACTCCATCAGTGTTGTGCTGATTGGCAGCTGGGAAAGTCTTCACAGTTGCAAATCCCTTAGCATTCACAAACTTTCCGGTCCCACCCATGACGGCCAGTTGGGATTCCGACACCGCCGTCCGGTGCACACCAAAGAAGCATAGCTATCAACATAACCGCCGCTCTCGAACATGGCCGTGAAAACCATGGTCTGGCTACTACCATCTTCCGAGCTCGCCACGTAAAACCCTTGAGCCTTCCCAACCAAACCGGATCCCAACTCGTGCCCTTCAGTCAGTTCGTCGTCGAAAAGCCGTCAGTGTTCCGAACATGAGCTTCTGAAGCGCGGACCCTGAAGGGAGCTGGGCAGCATTCAAGGCTGGGAATCCAAACCCACCGCCATTGACAACATTGTTGTTTCCGTTGTTTTGAATCACGTTCTGAGTGTTTCCACTCAGCCCTGTGAGGAAGGGGACGTTGTTATTGTTGATAACCGCGCTATTGGCGTTATCGGTAGGGACACCATTGTTAATGGGGAGGACTGCGCCGTTAGGCTTGGCGAACGGGACTTGACCGTTGACGGCTGGGTTGGTTACAATGCCTGTCACGGCTCTAGTCGAGGGGTTCGAGCCTCCAAGTATGTCGTGTAGGAAGAAGGTGAAGGGATGGTCAGGGGTTGCAAGGCCCACCACAGTGCTAGCAGCAGCAACTGGAGCGATAGCCCCAGGAGGAGTTACAGTGGGTAACACAGGTGCAATAGTGGGGACAGCCGGTACCTCCTCATCCTCATTGAGGATTCGGGTCGCACTCCCACCTCTAATTGTGAGGGCTAGGAGAAGTAAGAAGATTATGGCCTTGAGCGGATGGTTTCCCATGAGTTACAGAGAGGAGATTTGGGGAGCTCTTGAGAGTACTAAGGTTGAGAGTATTTTGTTGGAATGGTGATGATGGGTTGTGATAATTTGGTTGGGTATATATATACTGTGAATCTGAAGAGCTAAACTTAGAAAAATAAGATGGAGTTGATGAGATGGAGTAGGTACTTGTGATTTCACACTTCTGGGTGTGTTTGTTATAACCTGCTGACACAAGTTTATAAAACCAAACAATTTAAAAAAATCCCCCCCTTTTTGTCATAATATATTGAACCTCAAAACCAGAAGTCCAACGCTGGGCTCGACCTATTCCACTTATGCCACTTTTGTTTGGGTTTGGGCTGATATGGCTTTGTGATTGGATTAATCCAACAAAATACATAATTGCACGTTTGACTAAAAAAATTGGAGACTGGACAAATAGTCCACTTGGACATGGTATCCCTAATACGGGTGATTCTTGAATCCCAAGAATAGGAGGCTAAGGAGAAGTTCGGAATAATACTACAAAATTGACAGGATTTTGTTAATCCCTCCCCATAATTATAGGCTAATCCAACCATGAGATATGATACACAATCCAAAGGGATTGATAATTCTATGACTAATAGTCTCAAGAACGCTAATCTAATTTAATCCAGTTTGCCCAAAAAAAACACTGCCTAAGATGACTTTGCTCAAAACGGACTCCATACAAAAGGGGTTGGCTTCACATGTGGATGAGGCGCTTACTTACCGGGCATGATATAGGGGTTCGAGTCTCACAGCTACCCCATGCAACTTCCCTTATTTTACCCTACCGATTGTTTAAAATGTAATAACTAAATATCTATAAGATTATACAATGTGTACGCCCAATTTGGTGTGTATACAAATTCTGTCACGCTTTTTGATTTTTCAAAATTCATCAAACAAGCCCACATTCTAGATTATTGTACCATCATCCTGCATTGCACATGTGAAGCCAAATAATTAACTCCTGATGGTAGAATTATTTGTAACTAGCAGTGTGCACATGTGAAGCCAAAAAAACAATAAAATAAATATTTGGCGTGAGCAGGACCTTGGAAACACATCTTCACCACCTTTTAAGTGGTATATGTATTTTGTTCCTAAAAAATTCTGTACTTACATCAGGTGGTAGAATTATTTGTAACTAGCAGTGTGCACATGTGCAATCTCCAAAGTAAATAACTCCTGAAAATGAAAATTCAGTCAGTTTGACACTTTGAGTACACAGACTCGCACTGTGCTTTTTGATACATTTCTCTACCCAAATGAAATCCAGATAGAGATTGTTATGTATTAGCATGTTGAAGAAAGGTAAAAGGTAACACTAATGTTTATTTTTGTTTTGTTTTTTTTTAGTGATTTGTGTATTGATTTAGGCAACTACAAAGTCCACCCCAAAAGTTATCATCTTAAAATCTACAATCTCTTTCCACTACTATCCGGTAAACACAATAATTAACAAGTTTATAACATCTGCAAACATTCCGATTATTGAAGAAGATTACACATGAAATCAAGTGCTTGCATAGATAAGTGCTTTGTATATACAGCAACGTGAACCATACATACCTGCATAAGTGCTTTGCATACACAGCAACGTGAACCGTGCATCAATCATCAGGACCCCAATTTCTATATGTTGGACTTTTTGTGTTCAGCTTTGAGCATTAAACAAGTCAGTCAATAATATTAAATGAAACCAGATAAAATGAGGGGATCGCATGTACATAGCTTTTCCTCTTCCCACAGTTCTGAACTTACTACAATACAAAATTCCCGGTCATGTTATTACTCTTGGAAGCACCTGTAAATAGCCATAAATCTTTAGTTTTGATTGATATATTTATTCATCTTATTGATCAATGCACAGTCATTATCTCACAGATCTGAATAACAATTTTGAGACCAGTAAGCTCACTTGCATGCCAGATATTCAAGTGCCCTTGTCTCCGTTCATAATTAGATCATGGATTGAACAGTTGATGGAAGTCTACCAGCTCCAAGCACTAATTGGGTTTCCTCCAACTTTGTAGGAAATTTGGATGTCAAACTTAATGGCTGATTATTGTCTACAGTCTACCTGATAAACAATCTATCAACAATAAATTCAATGTTTTCCATAATCTGTGGCCTTTCATTTTGTACCTGAAAATGGCCATTTACTAAGGAACTGAACCGGCAAAAAACAGCCAATAATAGTCCGAAACTAGGAAAAGACCAACAAAAGAACCCTAAGGTCCAGAATGCTATGTTGCAAGAGCAGCATACAGTTTCCCAACCAGTCAACGGATCAATTTCACCACATGATAGGTAAGCTAGATAATACATTTCCAGTTACCATGGATCAGTAAGTCAGATTCCATGAAGCCGCCTACTAATGAGCAGAGATCAGTTCAGTCACAAGACCGCTTGCACCTCCATCCTCACCACAAGCATCCCTAACCAGCACTTCCCAAGACTCCAAATCGAATCTCATTTTCTTCTTCTCCATCTCCTCCAAAACAAAGCAAACATCATTCACCTTGCCACACTTGATTAGTCCCCTAACCAAACAGAAAAACGTTTCCAAACGTGGACAGTGCTTACTCATCAACATTGCATTCAAAACCTTCAAACCTTCCTCAAACTCCTCAACCCGACAAAACCCATCAACCATCATTCTATATGTGGCTGCATTTGGCTCACAACCTTGAACCTGCATATCCACCAAGATTTTATAAGCCTCAGAAGCTCTTCCTTCCTTACACAAGTAATTGATCAGTATATTGTGTGTCACGACATCTGGCTTAAACCGCCTTTTCTTCATCTCAAGAATCAAAGCCTTGGCTTCCTCAATCATCCCTTTCTTTGCGAGGTCATTCATCAAAACACCATAATTTACAAGTCTTGGTTTACACCCTTGATACTCCATATCAAACATCATCTTTTTCGCTTCCTTATGCTTACCCAATGAGCACAAACCCTCCATCAACAACGAATACGTGATTGCATTGGGTTTTTTCCCTTTCTGGGTCATGTCGTGGAGTAGACTCTTAGCCCTATCCAAGTCACCTTTCTTGCACAAATACCCAATCAGACTATTATAAGTTACTACACTGGGTTCAACTTGTGTCTCGAGCATTTCATCAAACACTTTGCGAGCTTGTTCCCATTCACCCCTCTCAAGCCACCCCTTGATCATGACATTAAACGAAACACAATTCGGTCGAAAACCCAATTTGGAACAACCCTTAAACATCTCATTTGCATTCTCTAACCTCCCATTATCAACAAGAACATTGAGAAGGGCATTGAAAGACTGTAAAGTACGGACACAATTGAAAGAATCCATTTGGCGAAACAGCTCAATAGCCTCGTGGGGCAATTGGGACTTCCCGTAATGTTGAATCAAAGCAATGAAAAGGGTTTCTTTGCATCGAATGTTGTGGTCCCGAATGTAAAAAAGGAGGGCTTTGACGCATTTGAAGTTGCGCGAACGGGCAAGCTTGTAAACGAGAGAGGAGTAAGATGGGTAGTGGTGTTTGAAACCCATTTCGCGATAGTGGTTGAAGAGAGAGAGGGCTTCATCTGGGTTTTCAAGTTGTTTGAGGTCGGTGACGAAAGGTATTGGTTTGCGAAGAAGATTTGGTGGTGGTTTGTGATGAGATTGTTGGCTGCGAGGACTCGTTCTGGGTCTGTTGTTGGGACGACGAAGAGTGTGGTAAGGTAGAGAAGGAATGAGTTTGGTGGATTTGAAATGGTGAAATATGAGGGTTTGTAGTAGTGTCTGATTCAATTGTTCGGGTCTCCAAGTGATCATTGAATTGAATCAAGAGTTACGTTTCATTCAACTTTTTGCAGTAGCTATGAAACGTTGGCTTGGCCCCTGCCAACTCAGTCACGTCACCAGATCTATTAGCCATTCAAATGTGAAGACATGAGACCATCTCCAAACCAACAATGATGGAGACCCTTTTTGGAGGATCCACAATCCCAAAAGTAATTCACACAACTTATAATGTAGGTCATGTATACGTGAGACCCATATATACGGGTCTCACATATCATGAGCAGTATGATGTGGATTATTTTAAGAGTTGTGACATCTTTAAAAAAAAGTGGTCTCACTTATTTTTTTTATTTCCAAACTTTCGTTATTTTTTTTATATAGCTTTTTTATTTTTAAATTTTCTAATTTAATTTTAATTCTTTTTTAGAACAAGAAATACAGTATTATAATGTTTGAGAGCTCTAATACTCGGTCCTACATGCTGATGTAATATTTTGATTTTTTTTTTTTTTTGAGACCTCGTTTGTTTGGAGAGTTAGAGGAGGGATTGTGATTGGTAGTGAGGTGAGACCTACTAATATTATGTTTGTTTTGAGAGATAGGGAAGGATTGATAGTGAGCTCCGGATTAGAATGGACCTCCCCAAAGGAATTCGAATGAGCCTCTAAGACTTTGTATTAGAAAAATAATCCGACGGACTAGAAATTTTTTTTTTTACATGTTGGGCATTTTTTTTGAACATTAATGTTTAATTTTTTATATTTTTTGTTAAGTAAAAATCATTATTTTATTTGTTTTATTTGTTTTGGAAATTTTTTATTTTATTTTTATTTTAAAATTTTTTTTTACAATATTAATGTTTAATATTTTTGTTTTTTTTTATTTATTTTATTATTTTATATTTATTTATATAAAAATAATTTAACAATCCCTACACTAACAATTATCATCAAAATAAACACAATTTTACTTAACCCCCTCACTTATAATCCCCTCACTATCAATCTCCTCAATTCTATATCTGAAAACAAACGAGACCCTAGTGCTAGAGCTCAAAGGGCCACCCGTCTAACAACACGAAGAAGAAAAAAAAAAAAAAACAAACGAACAAAGCCGTCAAAAATATAGAAGATCACCAAACTATTCATAGATGAGATCTTGGAAACAAGAACCACCTCAAAGCCCGCTATTCCCGCCATCGCTATCCAAAAATCTATTCCAAAATTAAAAGAGAAGCTCTCAAAATTCTTTTTTCTGAACATAAAAAGTCCAAATTTACATTCTAAAGCTGCAGATCTACACTTGAGGAGAATAAATCTACACTTCAAAAATGAGTCGTTGAAATATTGCCAAAGTTTCACCAAAAATCACGTAATGATCTCGCTGTCTCTAGTAAAAAAAATTTAATTTGACATAAATTATTCTAATCTTTTTATTAAAATTCTTTCAAAAATTTCTCTCTGATCCCAAAATTTCCTTTTCATTAAATTTGACTAAAAGAAAAATTATCTCCAATGCTTTCACATAAAATTCAAATTGATTTTTTACTCAAAAGGGAGAAGCTAGAAAATGAAAAACTAAATCAATAAACATATAAAAAAAAAAAAATGCATAATACTCTACAATTGTCACCATTTCCTTGTCAACAAAATTCCATTTGCTAGAACACTCCTTATAATCTCCAATTACTACAAGGAAAATGCTACAAGTCCTAAATTTTCTACCAAATAAATAACCAAATGTCTCACATGGGTGTGGGGTTTGCAAAATTGTGAACCCCACACTCATGTGAGACATTTGGTCATTTATTTGGTAAAAAATTTAGTATCCCTAGCTTCCCTTTCTGAAAAAATACAAGGATTTGAAAATGAAGTAAAGATAAAAGCCAAATAAAATAAAATGAAAATATCAACCCAAAAGAGAAAAAAAAAACCTTACAAGTAAATGCCCTTTGAACTTATTCTAAGATATATTTCATTACAGCTACTGTATTTAACACGATTTCGCCTCTTGATTCCTTTACAAATCCCAGTACAATTCAGATGGACCACTCATGAAATCATAAACTTCACTGCCTTACCAGAAGCCTGAGAAAGAACAACAAATAATAAGAAAACCATAGTCAATACAAAGGGGTGTAAACAGAGGGATGTTTAATGCAATATAATGCCCGATGGTGCAATTTATTTCCAGCAGTTCAGGTTTTTGAGGTGTATTTCAGCCGTGCAACATAAAAGGCAAATATTGATTGTAAACATAATAAGAGACTAGAACATAGGATACTAGAAGGTTGGCACATAGTTAAGGTGAGTGTGTCGATTAAAAAAAATTAAAAAAATAATTTTTCTTAAGTAATATTACTTTTTTTTAGTTAACTAAATTATGTGGTTTTATTTTATATATTTATTATTTACATTTTATTAAGCAATCTCATCCCTACTTCTCCCTGTATCCTACATATTCCTACTTTTTCTCTCACTAACCTACTTCCGATGCTCTTTATGTAGTTTTGTTTTATATTTTTATCGTTTAATTAGTAGTAATTTTACATATTTATCCGTTTAGTTTATATTTAATTTCACATCTTTACCCTCTCAGTTAATAGAAACATCAGAGTGACATAGCTTCACCAAATTTTGATCTTGCCCGTAGTCTTTCCTTACTATAATAGTTAGCAGTATAGAGATGGAACATACCATGTTTGGGTGTCTAAGTATGCACATGTTGCAAACGTTGGTTCCGTGTTCACGGGACAGCTGAAGCCGCACATGCGGGACGGTCTTCCAACTCTCTCCAAGCGCTGGCTTGTGAATACCTCCCTCTCCACTCACCATGTGATTGGTCACCTTGAGCATATGTTTCCAAATAAACTTTACAAAAACAATTGCTAGCAAATACATAGATATACTGATCAAACATGTTTTGAAAGGCTAGATCAATCAATATCCAATTCAAAAGAAATATTTTAACATTTTCATCATCCATAAGTACAGATCAGACTAGAGTAGGACTGGTTGAATGGGAACTCAGTGAGTTGCAGTAAATAATACAACAGAAAATATGACCCTAGGCCAAAATTTGAAGTTAAAACCAGTTTTTCACGAGTTAATCAAAAACAAGTAGCAAAAACCAACATGGAAAGTAGGTTTTTGCCTAACCGCATTCATGAAATCAGAAGATAGAACTGCTAACTGGTGCTAATGACAACAAAGGCTACATCAATCATGAATGAAAAATAATCTTGATCTTTAAGTGTTGCCTAGAATAGAACTCAACACTCAAAAAATTGTAGAAGACAAATCACTAGAAACATATGAGTTGTCCATATGGGACGGACATTAATCCATATCAATTTATCTCCATCAGAGATTAATAGGTATTTGAAATTTTTAACATGTTCAGAAAGGTGATTCTCATTCTATAGTTCAGCCAATAACTAAATGTAAACATAATTTTGGTATTATACCATACAATTATCCTTCTAAGCAATCATTAGAATACAAGTTCATAAACTTCAAGAATCTGATCAGGGTTTTCTTTATTGACATCCTGGTGAGCTAATTACCCACTAATTGAATATACTTTATTTTATTATTATAATCAATTGAAAATATTACCTCTGGGAATGAAGACAAAGTAGAATGATTATACCAAGTGAACATTTTTTCATAGTGCAAGAAGATGCTAATGTAATTTCTAGTGCACTACTTACCAGCACAGCAAGGTTATGCTCGTGTGCTAACTTCTTTAGAAATGATCCAGCAGAAATCATCAAAGCACGGCCTGTAATTACCAGTCAAACATAAGCCCATTAGTTTCTTCAAACACATCAATGATGCTTTTGACATATGCAAACATATGAATGAACCTAATTCTTTAAATAAAAACTAAAAAGAAGTAAAAGAAAAAGCATCTATACATGATCACAGACTTTCTTTTTCCCTCCATCCGAGTGCATCATCCTTTCCATTAGAAAGCACACTTGGTACGCAGAACATAATCCTTTCTACTAGTAAAGTGTCATATATATATAGATATAAAAAATACCATGTGAACCACTGCCTCCAAGAACTGGGGTGATAAGTGATGAAATCGAATCAACAATAAGCAGCCGCACCTGACCACCTGTCTGCAGCCGAACCAGTTTTCAAATGGACAATAACAGAAGAAGAAAGAAAAAAAAGTGCTTCATTTTAATAAACCTGAGATGTCAAATTGGACTTCAGCTGATGTGACACGTCCAACAGCGTGAAAATGTCATATACAGAGTAACATACTATGTTCTTCAAAACTTTTTGAAGAATAGTGTGGTTGCCCTGCAAGAAAGACACAGAAAAACATTAAACTTTAGCCAAGTTTTGCAGGTATCATACAGAGATTCGTACATTAATTATGTATTGTTGTTATTCATTGTCAGACTTAGCTTAAGGCAGTTGGTTGAGCAATATAATCCTAAAAATATCTGACCTCTTTGTCAGCAGGATCTGATATGAGAAACTGGGCAATGCGTTTAGGTGAAAAGGAGTTGCCTGTGTCTAAGAATACAACTTCCCCCATTTTCGCAACATTTGAGGCAGCTTGTAGGCAAACCTAAACAATTATAAGATTTTGTATCATCGATACTGTAATGGTGATCAAAGGTAGGCCAAGCAAGCATACAATAATAATTTAATGATAGCAAAACTAATAACATCTTAATAACATAACTCAGAAGCACATTTAATCAAAACTAACTAGGAAAGTTTGGATAACTTCAGTTGCGAGTGAATGGATTCATGCCTGTGTTTTATAAGATGACGACGGACCAACCAGTTCTGTTAGATGCCCCTCACGTAACCCGCCATGAAGAAGCATATCAATCCTGGTTCAAACGATAGTTGTTGATTTGTATCATACTGTTACTGCAGCCAAAGCATATAGCAGTGGTGAGGCCCAATATACCTTTCACATCCAGTAGATAGGATGTGTTTATTCTGTTGAGCATCTTCCAACAACTCCATACCATTCAACCATGGTTGATGCTGACCATCTATAATAGAGAGGGCCTGGGTAATGCCCTATTTACAAGAAAGTGCACATATAATACTAGGATACTTTGATATACTGATGAACTGAAGCAAATTTTCCATCAAATAGCTAACCTGCTTCAATCTCTCTGAAGTAGGATATTGCTCCGCTAAAGCAACTAATACATATAGGTCATGAATGAGCAAATCTTCCACTGCATGGAAACAGATACAGAAAAAATTAGAGTACGATTAATTAGTGAGGCATATTGATATCTGTATATAACATGGCCCTTCATACTCCAAAAACTTTATGTCATAGAATCCTATGATTTACGATTCGATTTATATGATTTGATAGAAGTTCCAATCAAAACAATTTGATTCTTGTTGTTGAATCTTAAATTGAGTGAATTGTATGAAATGGTGAATCATTGCGATTCACTGATGAATCACTACAATTCAATTTTGTGTGCAAAATTCAAGAAATAGTGTCATTTTCGCAAAATTAAAAAAATAATAATTTAATTATATATATTGATATTTATTTCATTTATTTATATATATATATATAATTAAATATTGTGCTAAATTAAGTGAATTTTATGATTCATGATTCATTATTTTTTAGCAAAATGATTCATGATTTGATTTTCTATTTAACAAAAATGGTTGTATATATACAAAGTTCATGGCAGAAAATTGATAAGATGGAAGCCAATGAATTGACCAATATCAAATTCAAGAACTTCAAGTGGTGAGGTTACTAGATGAAACAATCCAGAGCAATCTTTACTATTACAGGCCTAGATTTTATCAAGTTTATAGGCATATGTATCTCGATCTCCTACATAGCTTACTCAGGCAGCCATCCTCCACAAGGCTGCTCGTTCTTTATGAAGCAAGCAACTCTAAGGCCGCTTGCTTGGCGTGCTATGACACAGCTCTATCTTTGATAATACGAGCCTGCCACTCTATTGCTCAACTCTAAAACACTTCCATCACAAGGCTGCTTCTTCACTTAACACAATGGCAGAGGACACAACTTCTACTCAAGTCTCAGATGCTTCACTCTTTGCCTCTTCGCTCAAATGCCACAAATTGTCTAAGCTAGATTTTTAAATTCTTAACTGAAACACATATTTTGAAACCTAAAAACCTACCTTCCATTGCACAATACCATTACTTAAATCCTCTATCCTATTGTTTCCACAATAAACCAAGCCATCTTTGTAGGAGACACCAGTACAGTGGGCTGATTTTATAATACTCGTTGGGTGAAGGGTTTTTGTTCTCAGAAAATAAAAATCTTAAAGATCAGACTTTTTGCCCGTTTTCTTTTCAACATTTTCCTAGCAACGAAACACAGCGCTAATGGAAAATAAAAGAGCATATTGAAATTCCATTCTAGGGCTAAATACAAGATTCCCAACTGACCCTTTTTTCTGTGGGGGTGTTAAGACTTAAAAGATGAAAACAGTTGAAGGTGAAGAAATGCAAGGAACAGTAATACTAGTTTTTTCTCGAGAAAATTACAAAGGGAAAAAGAAAAAGGAAGGAAAGTAGACCTGAGAAAATGCCATGAGAAGCACAAAACTGCTGAAAATTGGAGTCGATTATGGGATACTGCCGCTCCAGAGACTTCAATGGCGCCATCTCAGGGTTTAGCTAATCATGTATGGACTTGCTGGGTGTATCTATATTGGGGCTGTTTTTGCAATTTTGCAGATTAGAAGGGCATGATATATTCGATTTTTGTCCTTTTTTTATTATTTAAATTAAATAACAAGTTTTTTTTTTTTTTTTAACGGAGAGTGTTACACCGAAGAAAATTACATAGAAACAGGAGAAGCATCATGCCTTACAATTTCATCAAGAGCCATTGGAGGATTAGAAGCCCATCCTACTGGCAGAGCATTACGGGCTCAAGCTTGGGCAACCCAATGGGCAGCCCTATTGGTGGTTCTGTGAGTCCATGACAGCTGAAAATTGCCCTGTCTTGCAAGATGACGAATGTCGAGAAAAATGGCCAAAGTTTCCCAAGGAGGAACCTGCTCGGATACAGCCAGCTTAATAACCTCTTGGTTGTCACTCTCGATGATGGCAGAATCAAAGTGAGACGCAGTTGCCATTTGAGCTGCCAGCCTTACAGCTTGAGCTTCCGCAGCGCAGGCTGATGAAGAGTAGAAAACTGAGGCAAGGCCATCCAGCAGGTGCCCGTCTGAATTACGGAGGAGGACAGCAACTGAAGCCTTTTCCCCGTTGGCTCTGAAACTGGCATCGCAGTTGAACTTAACCTTCCCGACCCGTGGAGGGTGCCATCTGTTGTCCCTATGACCCACAGGCCTTTGGGAGACAGTGTTGGAACCGTGCTCTTGGCTTTCCAACCAGGCCCTTGCAATTTTGGAAAGAATCTCAGATGGCTTGATTGGGAGATGATTGAAGATGAAATCATTCCTTGCTTTCCAGATTTACCAGCCAATGAGAAACACTTGATTCAATACCTTGCACTCTGTTCGGCCTTCGTGCTCAACTGCAATCCAATCTGCCGTCCAAGCCACAACATTAGACACCATACCTTTATCGATTCGCAGGTTAAGCATGCTGCCAAACCAGATTGACTTGGTCCAAGCACAGTCAAATAACAAATGTTCTATCGTTTCAGCTTCCGATAAACAGATTGGGCATACACTAGAGGAGGAGCAGTGTCGATGATGTAAATTGACTTTGGTAGCCAAATTATTTTTGCACACTCGCCACCAAAAGTGTTTAATTTTCGGAGGGACTTCGACTTTCCATATGTTCTTCCAAAAATCCTTAGGGACTTGATACGAGCTAGAAGGGCGAGAAGGTGAATCCTCAGGGATGAGATTTTTTGCAACCCAATAACCCGATTTCACTAAGTACACCCCAGATTTGGATGGATGCCACACCAATACATCAGCTCTATCCTTATAAGCAAGAGGAATAGATTAGATTGCACTGCATTCAGCCCTCGAGACAAGCGAGTGAAGAAGATCCATCCTCCATCGCTTGTGAATTGGATCAATGACATCTAATACATGAACAATGGTACTGTGTGGAGGGGTCAAGGTTGAAAGTTGACAGTTTCTGGTTTCGGGTATCCATTTGTCAGCCCAAAAAAGAGCAGATTTACTATTTTGGATTTGCCATCGCAGCCCCTTTTTGAGCAACTCTCTTCCATGGATTAAACTGTGCCAAGCCCATGACCCTCTTGCTCCCCGAGAGGCGTTCAAGAAGTTTGAGTGAGGAAAATACAGCCCTTTTAGTAACCGGGCCCAAAACGAGTGAGGATTTGTGATGCACCGCCACCCTTGTTTAGCTAGCATGGCCTGATTGAAAGCGGAAAAATCTCTAAATCCCATTCCCCCGTGTAGCTTTGAAGAACACATGGTTTCCCACTTGGTCCAAGGAATGCCCTTGTTCGTTGGATCACCTTTCCACCAAAAGTTGCGAATGGCCATGTTAAGTTTGTTACAGAAAGATTTCGGGAAAGAGAAACAGGCCATTGCATATGAAGGAATAGCTTGAACCACTGCCTTAATCAGAACCTCTCTGCCCACATGAGATAGCAGCTTATTCTTCCACCCTTGCATTTTATCAACCATTCTATCCACCAAATAACCATATGCCTTGGATTTTGATCGACCCCACGAAGACGGAAGCCCTAGATATTTCACATGTGGTCTTGCTGGGGGAATACCCAAGATTCCACAGATCAGCCCTTTGAGCTCAATGGGAGCATTTGCCGAAAAGAAAACCTCGGACTTCTCTAAATTTATGATTTGCCCTGACGCCTGGCTGTAGACCTGGAGAAGTTGCATCATCTTCAAACACTCCGAGCTACTTGCCTTTAGGAAGAGAAGGACATCATCTGCGAAAAACAAGTGAGACAATATAGGACAAGTGGGTTTCATCCGTAAACCGGAGATCTCGTGAGTCCAAAGGCTGTGATCAATTAAACGAGACAAAACCTCGGCCACCAAAAGGAAAAGGTATGGGGACAATGGGTCCCCCTGCCGAAGTCCACAGGAAGGATTGAAGGAAGCTCTATTTTCGCCATTTGCAAAAATGGAGAAAGAAACCGATGAAACACACTGCATCACCCATCGCACCCAAGTATCGTGAAACCCCATCTTAATCAAAACAGCCTGCAGAAAGTCCCACTGAATGCGGTCATAGGCCTTGTTGAAGTCCAGTTTCAGCGCTAAGTTAACTCGGTTCCCCCTCTTGGATTGTTTCAAATAGTGAAAACCCTCATGTGCCACCAAAATACAATCTTGAATGAGCCTTCCCGGGACGAAAGCTGCCTGATTAGGAGAGATTATGTGGTGGAGGAAAGACTTGAGCCTGGATGCCAATATTTTTGTGATAATCTTCATCTTAAAATTACAGAGGCTTATGGGACGGTATTGCGTGATTTTTTCTGGGGCCCTTACTTTTGGGATCAACACTAGGTTCGTATGATTCCACTTTGCTGGTAGGGAGTTTCCATTAAAAAAACTCTGAATTGCCGAGCACACCTCCGGACCTATGATCTCCCAATGGGTTTGGTAGAAAATGCCTTGAAAACCATCCGGCCCGGGAGCCTTAAGCGAGCCCAAAGTGAAGACAGCTGATTTTATTTCAGCCTCAGTGACAGGGCGAGTGAGTTTCGTGTTCATCTCTTCAGAAACTGCCCTCATGACCGGAAGGAGAGCTTCATCAAAGTTACGGTTCCCGGCTGCTTGAAAAAGGTTCTGGAAATAGTGCAAGAGATGATCATTGATCGCAGCCTCAGATTGTAGTAGAGTTCCCTCCTCAGTTTTAAGTCTGACCAGTTGGTTTCTCTGCCTACGTTGGATCACTGTTGCTATTTCGATTTTTACCTTGAAATTAGTCTAGAGAATTGAGAAATTGGGTTGAGTGGGTAATTATCAAAAAAAATGAATAAAGTACCCTCATATTTCGTGAATTTTAGAAATTAGTCTATTTTTTTATCAATAATATGTTAATATTAGAAATAATAAAATATATATTATCATATATTTTTGGAGATTTTTTTTAGGGTCCCTAACATTAAGATTTTATAGCATAAAGAACATCTAATATTTTCATAATGTCTAAGGTCCCTCAATATCAAACCAAACGAAACCTTAAGTTCCATCAAATAAGGTCGGTTACATGAATCCTTCTTTTCCACGCGGCCCTATCAAAGGCCATTTCGTTAGTCAAATTAAGTAGATCCATATTTTTATTTACAATGCTAGCCAACGTTAATTTAGGCATATCTCATCCCCTAACACTCCCATCTATCGTTACAGTATCGCATCTCTTCACTACTGCCTCTATTGGTATCCGTTGAATGTGACCAAACCATCTCAATTGATTCTCTCTCAACTTATCTTTTATCGGTGCTACTTTTACCCATTCTCGAATACACTCATTCTTAATTCTGTCTCGTCTAGTCTTGTTACACATCCACCTGAGCATCCTTATCTCAGCTACACTTATCTTATCTACATGTTGTTTCTTGGTTGCCCAACACTCTGTTCCATACAACATCTCTAGTCTAATAACCGTTCTATTGAACTTACCTTTTAGTCTAGTGGGTATTCGTCTATCATACAGTACCCCAAACACACTTCTCTACTTACACCATCCCGCCTTAATCCTATAGGCCACATCCATATCAATCTCTCCCGTTATTGTGATAATCGACCTTAAATAACGAAAATGTTAACTCTTAGGCAGTTCTTGATTTTTAATCTTCACTTATCATCTACTTTCATTGTTACTGTTACTAAATTTACACTCCATGTACTCTATCTTAGTTCTGTTTATCCGGAATCCTTTAGATTCAAGAGCTATTCTCCAAATCTCCAACTTTGTGTTAACTCCTTCTCTAGTCTCATCCACTAGCACAATATCGTCTGCAAAAAGCATACACCCTTAACATCAATCCAGAGAAAATTCGATCATAGAGAAATTCTGGATCCATCCCCGAGAAATTTTGTTCCCACAGAAATTCTGGATCCATCCTAGACTCTTCCAAAGAAATTCTGATTTTCTCAAAAGCTAAACAGTCCATTAAAAAAATAAATAAAGACATAACTGGGTAATAGCAAGAGGGTAAGTGGGAGTCAGTTCGATAATCACAATACCTTGAGAGCTCTTCTTTCATGGAAATCCTTTAAAACTAATCCTTTAGAAGTTGAGAGCAAAGCCCTTGTTACAATGAAAGAAAATTCCAAAACTCAAACCTAGAGAAATTCACATCAATCCAGAGAAATTCTTCAAAACCAGAGAAAATCTCCCCTCCACCCTAGAGAAATTCACTCAAACCTAGAGAGAATCCCCCTCCAACTTACAAAAATTCACTTAAATCCAAAGAAAATCCCCTTCTAACCCAGAGAAAATTACTTAAACCAGAGAAAATCTCCCTCTCCAACCCAGAGAAATTCTCCCTCACAATATTTTATGGTTGAAAATCATAAACCTCAAACAAAATGTATTGCATGGTTCACATATTGGCTCCAGAGAGAGAAATTTCAATTTTGTTGAAAAAATCTCTAATGCAGAGAAAATTCAAAGTCAGAACCATAAATGCAATAAGAACAATCAATTTGGAGTTAAAAAGTAGAAATCAAGCCCAGAGAAATTCTCTGTTTCTCTCTAGAGAAATTTTGATTTTGTTGAACAAATTGCTAATGTAGAGAAAATCTAATACTAGAGAAATTTGAACAACGAGAGACCTACCAGAGAAATTTGAACAACCAGAAGAATTTGAACAAACCAGACACCCACCAGAGAAATTTGAACAACTAGAGAAATTTTAAAAAATCAGATACCTACCTTCCTTGATTCTAACTGCAACTGGGTCTGGAACATTAATGTTACCCCCAGAATTCACCACTAAAACATTGACTTCGTTTACACACTTATCATTGAAGACTATTATCACAGAACAAAGACAAAGATTAGCCGATCAATTTGCAAAGGCTGCTTGCTAGCCTTCTAATTATAGTGTTGAGCTTCGTTCAGCTGTTCAAGCCCTTAAACAACTCGGAAATGGTCCACGGGCTCATAACTTGTTACTTAAATCTTATCACTAGAAATTGTAGTACAATATGCAAGGTCTTTGCCTATCTGGCACTGAAATCTCATCACCAGAAATTTCTTCCTCGCTATGTTGAAGCGCATGAGAAGGAATTGGAAACCGAAGCTAAAGCAAAAACAGGGTGGTGGTGGTAGTGGTTCGTCGATTACTTGCTGGAAAAGTTACTTCTTCTCCGACGAAACCAACTGGAGCTGAACAATCTAGGGCACTACAACCAGATTGCGTCGCCGAATTTGGGTTGATGAATTTGCAGATTCAGAGGGAGAATTACATGATGTTGATGAACTCGAATGCAATTTCGACTCTGAATTTGGATTTGGATTTGGATTCGAATTTGGGTTTGGATTCCGATTCATTTTCGGAAAAGAGATTTGGGGATTCGATCAAGTGTAGTTTGGAGGAAAGACAGAGAGAGAGAGAAATGAGATTTGATTTGAGATAGTTAAATTTCTCTGTGATATATGGGTATAGGTTTGAGGGACCTTAGACATTATAAAATAATATTGTGGATCTCTTCCATTACTAAAAATGAGAGAATGACCTTAAACTAATTTTTCCTATATTTTTTTATTAAAATTTATTTATTTATTAATATATATATTTCAATAACTGCCAACCATCTGAATTAATTTTGATCATTTTAATGTGAGATTGATTATATTTTTCTTAAATCTATTGCTATTGATGGCTTACTCAAAAATTTTATCTAGGATTATCTTGTTTTGAAAATCATAAAAGAATAATGTTTGAGGGCCCGAAATTAGGGGCTCGAATTTGGCTCAAAACCCAAAACGACGTCGTTTTGGGTTTTGATTTTTTTTTTTTTTCTTCCTTTTCTTTTCTTCCTTTTCTTTCTTCTTCTTCGTTGAGTTGAACAGAGGCGAGAGAGAGAGAACACAGAGTCGAGAGCAAGAACGCAAGTCGTCATCGTCGTAGCTCGTCGGCCGATCTCGCAGCTCGTCCCTCGTCACTCGTCGGCATCGCAGCCCCGCCTCCACCTCTACCTCCGCCTGCCACCGCCTCCGCCTCCACCTCCACCTCCACCTCCACCTCCACCCGATTTTGTTGGCCCCTCCAATGGAGTTCTTCTTCTCCTTTTTCTCCTCCTCCTCCTCCTTCTTCTTCCCCCTAATTTCAAGCCAAATTCGAGCTCCTATATTCGAGCTACGAATCGGAGTTGATCATAAAAATTCATATGATTTTATTGTCTGTACAAAAAGTGTGATTCATTAGAATTTTTTTTAATTAATTTGGCTGATCTCTAATTTTTTTTTTTTTTTTAAAGGAGGTCAATTTTAATAAACTTATAGTTGAACAGCAAAAATTGACGCTCACAATTGCGAAATAATTGTTAAGCCCGTGCCACGAGGAATGTTTCACGCTAATCGATATTATTTCATATTATTATTAGGAGTTATGTTAGAGATCCTAAATATTCTATTAAATATTTTACCAAATCTCTTATATGGGTGTGGAACCCATACACATGTGAAATTGTGTGAATCTCACCCATGTAAGAAGTTTGGTAGAATATTTGAGATACATAGCGTTTCCCTATTATTATTATTATTCTTATTTGATAGTGTTAGGTTATCTCCAACATTTCATATTTTCTTTTATTAAATTTAAATTTGATGAAAAATTAATCAAAATCATACTCCAACGTTGTCATCAGTTTGATATCAAATTGAGAATGACTAAAACTTTTTATCAAATTAAGGAATAGTAAAACCTTTTACCAAATTACTGTAAATAACCGTTGGTGTAGGAACATTAGACGACCGGCCAGTTGTTCTCCCGGACATCCACTTCTTTGCTATTTAAACTGGACAATTCATACTGGCTGGTCGACCGGCCGGCCAACCGCTCGGTCGTCCGCCCGGTCGACCAGTGATTTGATGAAAGATTAAAAACCTCCGTTGGAATGCGATATCAGATAGAGTTTTTACTCAAATTTAATGAAATAACTGAGTAAACGTTGGAGATATCTTCAGAGCATCTCCAACGGTTTACTCAAAATTTTCATCAAATTTGATTAAAAAACTTGATTTGATATCGTGCGTTCTAACAGAGTGATTTGAGATTTCATCAAATCACTAGTTGACTGGACAAATATTCGAGAGACGACTGACTGGTGTAATTTTTTTACAAATTTTTGCAAAGATGTGGTCATCTGGGTGGACAATCGGCCGATCGTCCAATTGTGAAAATAACCCGTAGTTCCAACGTCTATGAACAGTAATTTGATAAAAAACAAATCCATCCTCAATTGGATGAAAAAATTGAAAAATTTTGAATTTGATAAAATGTTTGGTGCTGGGTTAAAGCGGCAAAAGATAAATTTTTTCATCAATAAATTTGATGAAACATGTAGTTTTGGATTAGAGATGGTCTTACTTCATATTAATTGATAAAACATCCATAACCTCCATATGAATCATTTACATCCTCACAAATACTCTCATTGACACCAATCGCATTCGATTCAAATACCACCCGATAAATACCCCTATTGACACTCAAAATAGCGTGAAGGTTGCTCAAATTGGTCCCAAAATCTATATAATTTGACTTCTAATCCCTTCAAAATTATAAGAGGGACTACATGTACTGAGATTAGTTCAGCCAGGGAAAAAAAAAATATGCAACAGTTTCACAATACCCAATTCTTCACTAATTAATAAACATTTACTTTGTATTGAAAAATAAAATAAAATCCAAACAAAAAAGAAATATTTATGTTCTGTAATATCCACCCCAAACACCACCTCAGAAAGAAACACACCGGAAAAAGTACCATACTAAGATATGATTTGAAACTGAAAACAGGAAGCGTTAATCTATTTCTCAGTTTGGAGGGAAGAAGATGGCTTCTTTAGCCCTCTTCGACCGGAACTGCTGTTCTACATCCGAATCAACGTTGAAAGAAGCTCGGACCACTTCCGGTGACAAGGCCTTCCATGGTGCAATACTTCCTGCTAAATGAGTGAAAATTGGACTGCAATACACAATATATATTATTAGTATTAGAGACATGTTAAACAAATAGTTCATCTATGTTTTATTATTCTCTGGAAAAGCATAGAGAATTTGTTTGGCAAAACGTTTTGGGAATTTTTTTCAGAAAATAACTCACTTCAAAGGAAACTTCGAAAAAACTAGTTTTGAATTTTCAAAAGGGTTAATGAAAATGATATAAAAACAATATGTGCTCTTTGTTTCCAAAAACATGGAAAATAAAAATGAATAAAGCGAAAACACTGCCAAACAGACCAATTTTGTTTTCATCTATTCTCTTTTTATTAGTAACCAAATGTTAGGAATCATATTTAGACTGAGGACTTCTGGAAAAAAAAAAGTGAAGCCCTTTGTTTCCAAAACATGAAAAACAAAAACGAATCAAGCAACACACTACCAAACAGACCAATATTTGGTTATTCTCTTTAAAGCATCTCCAACCCTTCACTAATTTTTTCATCTAATTTGATTCAAAATTTGAGCAAAGCCCAATTTAGATCAAGGACTGACTGGTGAAAAATTGTGTGAAGCCCTATGTAATTCATCAGGCAAAATAACAAACAAGAAGCAGCAATGTGTAAGAAATACTTACTCAGGAGTGGTGATGATGGAGAACCACTCCATTCCCTCAGGATCAGCAATCTTTGAAACAACAAAAAACCTCGGCACAATAAACAGATTGCCACCCTTGAGAGTTGTCTCCAAGACCCGTTTTCCATCAATCCCAACAACCTGAACCCGGCCGCTACCCCTAACAATATAAGACACCTGCAAAGCTGAATCACAAGAAAAACCAGGAGAGCACATAGCACTGCCATCCAACCTCACAAGATCAGCTCCGAGTCCAACCTCACCGACCAAAGGCAAGTTCTTGGTGTTCAAAACCACGACCCTCCCACCTTTCTTAATGTCAACGTCCAACGGAGCTTCCTCACAATTCAATGCCATCCCATCACGGTGTTGGTTATTGGGCTCGGGCATCTTGAAACCCGCTTCAAGCTTGACAATGCCATTGCCGGTTTGCTTTGCAACAAGGGTTTTGACAACATCTTCTTTTAAATCCCATGCTCTGCTCACGAACTCAGTAGAGAAGCCCGTGAAGATGCCATTGGAGCCTGTTAGAAAGAAATCAGTGAAGGAACCGGATTTGTGGGCTTTTGAGGTATCACCCAAGAAGAGGACGACAAGTTCGGTGTCTTCCTTGTTGTACCACCATGTGACAACACCGAAAGGGAGGGCAATTGCATCGCCCTTCTTTATCGTGATCACCTTTTCCTCTTTCTCGGGGAGGACAATTCCAGCAACACCTTTACCTAAACATGGCAAAGATCAAATAAACAAGTGAGAAAACAGGTTTGAGTAAGGGCAAAATCAGCATACAAGTTCCTTACAGCAATTAAAGTGATTTTCCAAATTTGAATTTGGAAAAGCCTGCGAAAACCAGAACCCTGATAGATTCACATAATTGGGAAACCTAATCATTATAAGAACCGATATCCAACTATGGTGAATTTAGACATCACAGTACCAACATTGCTAGAGGTATTCAAAACAATTAATCAAGCTCTCTTAACAAGGAAGGGTGTTTGGTGAAGACAAATACTTGTCCCTGGCGAAACAAAAGGTGTCACAAAATATTTAGATTCATTCACTATTACGGTATTACCACAACAACAACAACCAAATAAAAAAAAAATAAAAAATAAAAAGAGAAAAAGAAAGAAAATAAAAAAGAAAAGACAGGATGTAAATCTACTATAAAACCAAGGCCAAACATTAACATAATAATAATAAAAAAAAATTAATTGACTAAATAACAAGTCGACAACATTATGCAACAAGAACAACAAAAGTTCATCCTTCACAAGAAGGAAAAGCCTTTTATATTTTCTATTGTCATGACTCCCCATAATTGATGCCAAAACAATAAAACCAAACCATGCAGTTCTCACACAAACTCCAAGTTCCTGATTTGTATTAAAAAAAAATTGTTAAAAGAATTATCTCTGGACAAAAAGAAGTGTCTGGCATATCCACGGAGATGAATGGAACGATAACCTGTTAATCAGAGACGACATATCTTTCTTTTGCCAAAAAAAAAAATAAATAACCCAAACCAAATTCTAGTGAATTAACCAAATATATTGACATATAGGTAAACTCTGTAGCATGAATATGCATCACACACACCCCTCACTCAAAATTACGACACAATGTGCTCAAATGTATTACCCAACAACATTTTATCATAACTCCAATAATTCAAAGTTAACTCGATGTGATTAGTGTTGTTCTAACTTGGATCGCATCACGTCTTAACAAACCCTCAGAGGGTACATACCAGAGACTGATGCATACACATGGTATACAGATTACAGATATATGCAAGTGTCTGTGTGTGAAAAAATCAGCTTAAATTCAGAGTGGCATTTTGATAACAACAAGAAGTAATTCAAATTTTAAGCGGATATAAGAGGACTCACTAGTCAAAGGACTTGACCAGTAACCACTCTACTTGAACATTGATCAGTGTCGAAACATCAGACCCATGAATTCAAATCACTCATTCCAAAACAAATTATAAATTCAATAGAGGAAAATTCAATTGAGAAACCAATCACAGAACACTTAAAAAAACTGAATTAAAATGATAAAAAAAAAATAAAAATCAAATCAAAAAGCCAAAAAAAACAAAAACCCACAAAATAACAAACCAATATAAAAAAAATCCAGACATACCCACATACCAAAATGGAACAAAATTCTGAAACTAGACATGCTTGTGTGTGTATATATATATAAACAGAAATTGGGATATAAGTTATGTTATATACCTTGAAGAACATAAGCGACCTTGGCGGAATCAGAGTAGCGAGGAAGAGCGAAGCCATTGTTGTCAAGGGAGAGCTTGGCTGCTCCAATGTTGCCTTGCCGGAGCATAGGAAGCTCATCCGGAGACCATGCGTAGTACGCCCCTCCATCTCCTCCGTACACCTTCTTCGCTAACTTCGGTGACAGATCAATCTCCATTTCTCTCTCTCTCTCTCTCTCTCTCTCTCTGTGAACAATCACACAGAAGAATAAATAAAATCCAATAAACCAGAATACCCAGAAACTAGAGTCTCAAAGAAAGGTAAATGAGACCTGACCTATATATAGAGAGAGAAGAGAATATTGTAACCCAATTGGATGTGGATGATCATTAGTGGGTTTTTACATAAATTTGAGATAAATTCGAATTTGATTTGAATTTGGAAAAAATCTAATTGTACAGAAATAGCAGAGTAACCCAATTGGACACCTATAGAGAGAGAGAATACTGTAACCCAATTGGATGTGGATTATCATTAGTGGGATTTTTACATAAATTTGAGATAAATTCGAATTTGATTTGAATTTGGAAAAAAGGCTAAGAAAAATGCTATAACTCTAAGTAATTTATTAAATTTTTTATCAAACTTCTTACATGAGTATGAAGTACACACTCATGTGAGAGATTTAATAAAAATTTAATAAATTATTTAAAATTTCTAACATTATTCAAAAGCTAATTGTACAGAAATAGCAAAGTAACCCAATTGGACCTCACCTATACATAGAGAGAGAATATTGTAACCCAATTGGACGTGGATTATCATTAGTGGGATTTTTACATAAATTTGAGATAAATTCGAATTTGATTTGAATTTGGAAAAAAGCAATTGTACAAAAATGGTAGAGTAATTTTTTTTTTTTTTTTTTGGGATAAAGTATATATTATGTGGTACCTTTTATTATTATGATTGATTTTGACAATAAGATCCACTATATTTATGTTAAGTGTTTGAAAAATAATAAAAAATATATATTTATGAGTGATAAAAGATAATATCATATAATACCTTATTGACATAAAAAATTTGAGACACAAAGGGAAGGGTGGGACTCATATGTGAGATTTATTATTTGTGTCTCATCTATTATTGATTAGGGCTTTGCTACATCCCCCGAAAATGGGGAGCCCTAATCCCCAAAAAATTCAGAACAAGGCAAAAAAAAAAAAAAATGCCCAAAACGACGTCGTTTTGGGCATTAGAGGGATTAGGGGGGCATTTTTAGGGGGACAAATCATTTTCCTATTGATTATGTAAACTAATTATGTGTTTCAGTCGTGCTACGTCGCTCGAAAAGGGGCCCCCTAATCCCCCGAATACGAAACGACGTCGTTTCGTATTTTTGATTTTTTTTTTTTTGGGGTTCAATCAGAGAAGAAGAGAAGAAGGGAGGAAGGGAAGAAGAAGGGACAGACGGCGGCGAAGGACTGGAAGGGGGCCAAATAAATCGGGGTAGAGGCGGAGGCAGGGGGCGGAGGCGGAGGCAGAGGCAGGGGCGAGCAGCGACACTGCGACGACGAGCTGCGACATCCCGGCGACGAGCAGCGACGGCCAGCGACGAGCAGCGACGATCCTCGACGGCGGCGGTGGTGCTCCTCCTCTCTCTTCTCTCTCTCTCTTTCTCTCTTCCCTTCTGCGTTTCAACTCGAAAATGGAGAAGAAGAAAAAAAAAAAAAAAAAAAAATTCCCAAAACGACGTCGTTTTAGGGATTAGGAGGATTAGGGGAAGGGATTTTCAAGCTCTCAAACATTATTCTTATGTATTTATAGCCAAACTCTTTGAGTTTGGGTAGGTATATTTTCATTGTTTATTTTTTTAGGACTTAAGGTGTGTCTGGCTTTAATTTTTAAAAAAAAAAAAATTATATTTTTAAATTATACTTGACTAGATGAACAAAATTATATATTATATATGAACAAATTTTATTAAAAATAAAAAAAAAAAAGTCAAGAATTTGTCTTCAGTAATTTTTTTTTTTTTATAGATTTTTTCATTTTTTTAGATTTTTTTAAAATAAAATATTTTGAAATAACTTTTTTTAAAAAAAAATTACAGACAAGGAGTTCGAAAAAAACATGACTTCTTTAAATTGATCCCAAACTCACAATTGATTTACATAATCACAACATTAATATTGTTACATAGTCATTTAAAATTTATTTATATTTGAACTCTATTTGTTTTTTTCTTAAAAACATTTTACTTATTTTTCGTTGTTTGGTTTAACAAAAACTAGGCAAAACATTTTTGAAAAATAATATTTGTGTATATTTTTTCAAAAATAACTTACTTTTAAAATTTTCGCAAGTCGATTTTTAACTCTGACTCACTACCTTTTCAATACATTTAGCCCAAATAAGAATCTTAGGCTCTGTTTAATTCCAAGATATAGGGCAAATTACAAACACCCCCTCGAGGTTTGGTGAAAATACAGATTCTCCTTGAAGTTTGAGAAATTACAAATTGCCTCCTGATGGTCAAATTTTTATAACAAATTAGGAGAAATTAGGGGGGAATCTGTATGAAAATAAAAACCTCAGGGGGTAATTTGTTATGAAAATATAAACCTCAAGGGACGTGATGTAATTTCTCAAACCTCATAGGAGAATCTGTATTTTCACCAAACCTTGAGGGGGTGTTTGTAATTTGCCCCAAGATATAAAGTGTGGGACTGAATATTATATACTGTGGGGTCCACATATCTCATGTTTGCAATTTTTTTTTAAAGAAAATATAATATACTATGGGACTATATATCCCCCAAAATTAGAGGATATACAATACCACCACCCCCTATTATATCATGATTTAAAAAGTTCAATTTCTATCTAATATAATATAATATAATTTTTGAATTTAATATAATATAATTATTGAATTTAATTTAATTTAATATTATTGAATTTAATATAATATAATATAATTTAACATAAATTTTGAATTTAATATAATATAATATTATTGAATTGAATTAAATATAATATAATTTAATTTAATTTAATTTAATCTAATACAATTTAATATAAAATATTATTGAATTTAATTTAATATAATTTAATATAAATTTTGAATTTAATATAATATAAAATTTACCCATAAGTCCTAGTTTCTGAAAAGTTGAACCATTTAGTCTTAAAAGTTTTCTTATGCTTCATTTAATCCCATTTGCACATCAATCTAATGTTCGAAACATTAATCTGATGTTCGAAATCTAATGTTCGAAACATTAATCTGATGTTTGAAACATTGTAATGGGACCTTTCAGTCTATAAGAAAACTTCTAGGACTAAATAGTGTATAAGTTATTAATTTGGGATTTATTGGTGCATCCCCCTATAATATTATTGAATTTAATTTATAAATTTTTGAATTTCATATAATATTTTTTTATCATATCAGGTTGGCATTAATATATATAATTTATTTTTTGGTTGGAAAAATTATTGAATTTAATATGAATCTTTAATTGTTCCAATAAAAAATATTGAATTTTTAATTTTTTATTTGCATTATTTCTGAATTTTTAATTTGTTTATTTGCATAGTTCCAATAGGGTATTTAAAATATATTATGAGGGCAATCTTGAAAATTACTTATTTATATCCCATAATATATTTTATAAAACAAACATGGATAATACATATCCAGTCTTATATATCAAGTCAACAAACATGAATTGGGGAATATATTATCCAATACATATATCCTATTCATTATATATCCTGACTAAATCTCGCATCATATTATATTCTCCATTTTATATCTAATGAAACAAACAGGGCCTTAGGTCACTAAAAAGTCATAAACGATATTTTATTGAATCAAAATTTATCTTTTAAATAATAAAATATTTTTGTTTCAAGTGTCAACCAAACGCTGAAAAATAAAAATAAAAAGATTTTTTATGTAAAATTAATTTATAAAAAAATATTTGTCTATGTAAAATATTTTACGTGAAAATAAACCAAGCCCTGATTTGCTCAAATTGTGAGAAACTGGGATTGGTTAATGGATATAATTTGGTGAGATTTGAACAAGACACGGTGACGGTAGTATAGATATAGCATTTTGTCATAAACCATGGATAAGATAATGATAATCTCAATAGATGATGAAAAAGGCGAAAATAAATTTAAATATGGATAAGATAATGATAATCTCAATAGATGATGAAAAAGGCAAAACAAATTTAAATTAAATAGTGAGTAAGTGAAAACTGTCACTGGATACGGTGTGAAAGCATTAAATACAGGTTTTATTTGTGAATACAAATTTCCATTTATGAAATAATATTAGACAATCAAAATATTATATGACATTACTTGATTAGGGTTGTTTGGAAAGGTCAGGGGTTAATTAAAAAGTCAAAATGTCATTAAAAATGACAAATCATATTAAAAGAAATCAAAGATTTCCTTCATTCTTTTTTTTTTGAGTATTACTATTCACGTTTAAAGGGTAGGCTCACTATTTAGGTTAAGTTTGGAAAGTTAAAAATAATCTATCTTTTTATCTTTTTTTCATCACATCATCTCTCTACTTTTCTGCACATCTTTTCGTAAAAAAATAAAAAGTACACTTATTTAGGTCATCCCAAACAATAATGTATTAAGAAGATAATTGATTGATAAAAAATGTCTAAAAAATAGACCTGTATATTATCTATATCTATATCTATATTTATATATATCTATCTATCTATACTATATATTAAGCAAAAGGAGATTTTTAACCTCAGGCCTTGTGGGAGTCTCAATCTAAATTTCCTGATTTTTTGGTTTTTTAAAAAAAAAAATTTAGCATCTATTAATTTCTCCGAACCTGCAAGTCGTACCCTCATAATAACACTTTAATGCATTAAGAACAAGTATAAAAAAAATTCTTTCAAATCCAACAAATTGAATTCCTTGAAAAGTCCCGCACATATGTTATTATCCCTTATAATAATTAATCTTTAATGCATAAGAACAAGTATAAAATTTCTTGAAAAGTCCAACACATATGATTATTATCAAAATATTAAACTTTAATATAATTAATTAAAAAAAAAGACATTTAATTCTTTGAAAAGTCTAACACATATGATTATTATCAAAATATTAAACTTTAATATAATATAAAAAAGGAAAAAAAAGAAGGCATTTAAAAAAAAAAAAAAAGACATTTAAAAATCGCAATTCACATTATAGATAATTGTAGACACAATCCATGCATAGCACGGGTGATATGCTAGTATTATATAAGGAAAAGATGGTTTTTAACCCACAAGTTTTGTGAAAGTTTCAATATCCCAATTCTAATTTTCTAATTTTTTTGATTTAAAAAAATAAATAACCTCAGTATTTATTGATTTCTCTCAACCCACAAACATTTTTGACTTCTCTCATAGTTATTGCAACACTCTTTTCAACTTCTCCCACACACTATAGTTAGTGATGAGATTGTTAAATTATTTTTATCCAATATCCCCAATTTTGATTTTTTAATTTTTTGATTTAAAAAAATAAATGACCTCAGCATTTATTGATTTCTCCCAACCCACAAAATAAATTATAAAATAGATTAAAAAAACTATTGGCTGATTTATTTATTTAATTATTTTAAAAATAATAATGGGAATATAACAAAAATATTTCATAATCTCTCTCACCAATTTTTTTTTTTTAAAAAAATTAAAACTTGCATTCCTTTTCTCTCCTCCAAAAAATCATATAGGTATTTATCTATATCTTATATATTATATTACAACATAACAAAAAAAAATTTAAAAATCAGATATACAAACAGATAAAATTAATAAATTAGATTTTTATTTATTCACTTAAAATATTTTTTTTCCTCTCAATATCCAATTTTAAATTTTAAAAATCTATAAATTCTATCTAAACAAATCTGATTTGAAAATATCTCACACTATCATATTTTAAATCAATAAAACTCACATATTTATCACATATTTAAGCCGCATCATAACTTACCTAAATAATAATATTTACAAATAAATAGAAAACCATAAATAAATTAATTTAAAATAAAAATAAAAATAAAAACCCATAACTCCATCTAAAATAAATTGAAAAAAAAAATAGAAACCACACAAAAATAAAGAAAATAAGAATTTAAATATGGATCTCAAAAAAATATAACAATATTTAAATTTGAATTATGATTTAATAATATAATTATCTATTATTTTGATGTATATCTATCAAAATTTTAAATTACTTAATAGGACAAATTAATTAATTTTCTTTCAATTTATAAAATAGATTTAAAAAACAAACTATTGACTGATTTATTTATTTAATTATTTTAGAAATAATAATTATCCTTTAATTTATGAATTTCAAATGGAAAGATATCAAAAATATTTGATAATCTCTCCATCCTAATCTCTCTCATTGATTTCCAAAAAAAAATATTAAAACTTGTCTGCCTTCTCTCTTTCCCAAAAAATCAGATAATATTTTTCATAAAAGTTGTGAATATTTTTCTATATCTTACATATTATATTATATTATAACATAACCAAAAAAAAAAAAAAACTAAAAATCAAATATACAAACAAATAAAATTAATAAATTTGATTTTTATTTATTCAGTTAAAATCTTTCTTTTGCATCTCAATATCAAATTTTAAATTTTAAAAATCTTTAAAGTTTATCTAAACAAATCTAATTTGAAAATATCTCCCACCATCATATTTTAAATCAATAAAAGCCACATGTCTATCACATATCTAACTCACATCATAACTTACCTAAATAATAATAATTAAAAATAAATAGAAACCATAGATAAATTAAATTGGAAAAAAAAAATAGAAACCCACCACTCCAACTTTAAATAAATTGAAAAAAAAAAAACCAAATACAAACCACACAAAAATAAAAAATAAAAAGATAAGAATTTTGATATAGATCTCATAAAAAATTATGACAATATCTAAATTTGAATTATGATTTAGTAATATAATTATCTATTTTTCTTATGTATATGTATCAAAATTTTAAATCACTTAATGGGATAAATTAATCAATTTTTAAAACTTATTTAAAGAATAATCTGATTAGTCATCCCAACTCCTAGACTTCGCAGGCACTGGCGAATGAGCTAACTGATTAGGTTAGGTGAGGTATAAGTTGTTGGAGGTAATATTTTCTCATTCCATAAATTTATTT
The DNA here is from genome assembly GCA_030407325.1 of Camellia japonica. Lineage (NCBI taxonomy): Eukaryota > Viridiplantae > Streptophyta > Magnoliopsida > Ericales > Theaceae > Camellia > Camellia japonica. Next base: position 39,516,704 of record JAPPVO010000016.1, read on the forward strand.
GTTTTTTAATTTTATTTTTTTCCATGTGTGATTCTCTTTCTCTGCTATTGGTTTAGTTTTGGTTTTGGTTTAGTTTCGGTTTCGGTTTTCGTGAGGTTTATATGTTTGTTTACTGGTTTGCATGGTAGAGAAGAATTGTTGGTAATTATAGTTGCAATCAAAGTATCTATGTCCGTTCTCTGTCAAGAATTTTGATCGGATTTTATTTTCTTCAATGAAGACCATAAATTTGAAGTAAAAAAAAAAAAATAGGTAACAAAAATTTTTATTTTTTATTTTATAGAAAATGTGAAAATTTATTGAGAATCCTAGATTTTACTATAATATTAGGTAAATTTAAAACTTTTAAATATCATTGTGTTATTTATTTTTATCTTCTTTCTATACCATTATACAATTACAGCTATTTGTTAGTTTATTAATTATAATTCAATTAATTGAAAATAAAAGCTTAATATAACTTTTCATTTATATTATAGTTAATTTATTACAGCTATAATTGTATATAATAGCATAATATATAGGGATAATCTCTAAATATAATTTCTATTTTTTTATGTGATTAAATAGTCCATCTTAAATAGTATATAGAAGAGTTAGATGTCTTCTTTTATCTCTAAAAAATCCAATCTATTTTTTTTTTTACTTTTTAATTTTTAAATTGAAATATCAATTGTTTATGTCCATAAAACAAAACTGATAAATACATATCCAAAAGCTACATTTTTTTTTAATATGTAGGATATTTACAAATGGAAAAAGTTTGACACCTCAATTTTTTTTTCCATAATCTGACTTATAATGATGTAATTATAAGTGTCAATTTTTATACAAATATGAGAAAAGAATTAATTAAATTATACATTTCAACCAACCACATACTCAAACTTTGACTATTTCAAGATGTTATTTCCCTATAATTCTAATTAAGAGAATCTTCAACCCTTAATATTTTTTTTATCAAATTATAATTTTATAAAAATTTAAAAAGATGAAATGTTGAAAATTATTGTCTTTTCCACCAAAATTAGTGAAAAGAAAGAGAAAAAAAAAAGGATAAGAATGAAATTCTTTTAAAAATTGATAAAAAAATTTAATGAAAAAGTTAAAATAATTCATATAAAATCAAAAAATTTATTAAAATTTAAAATCAAATTAGATAAAAACAAATTAAAAGAAAATGATGAAAGTTTGAAATATTTTGAAACCTTTTTATTATTAAAGACTAGAAATCCATGTGTATATTACATTCATATTGTATTTTTAGTTATGAAATTGAAATCAAAAGCAATGCAACTTAAAAGTGGGATTAATAATATAAACATCAAATTAATTATTGTTAAATATCACTTCACTTCACATTTAATAATAAAATTGTATATTTGTCTTAATTATAACTTTTAATTTTATATATTTTCATAACAAGAAAAGGTATGTCATAACTCATTTAATTTCATTTAATCAGATTTAACTTTTTTTTTATATAAATTATCAAAATTGCACTAATTAGACTTATATATATATATATATATATTTAATTTTTTTAAACTAATAATTTAAAAAGTTATAAACATAGAAGTTAACTTAAAAATTTTATGTATACTACAAGACAAAATATTAAATTATTTCAAGATAATTATAATAATTTTTTTAATTTATGAAATCCCGTGCATAGCACGGGTTACCACTAGTATATATATATATATATATATATCTATTAAGGAAAAATGGGTTTTTAACTCCCAAACTTTGTGGGAGCTTCAATATCTCAATCTAAATTTCTTGATTTTTTGATTTATAAATAAAAAAAAAAATCCTTTAGCATTTATTAACTTCTCCCAACCCCCAAGTCTTACCCTCATAATAACACTTTAATTTTAATGCATTAAGAACAAGCATAAATTTTTTTTTTTTGAAAAGTCCAACACATATGAATTTTTTGAAAAGTCCCAACACATATGATTATTATCCCTCGTAATAACACTTTAATGCATTAAGAACAAGCATAAAAAAAATTCATTGAAAATTTCAACATATATGAATTTCTTGAAAAGTCTAACACATATGATTATTATCAAAATATTAAACTTTAATATAATATAAAAAATAAAAAAAAGTATTTAAAAATCACAATTCACATATGTAGTGGTAACCAGTGCTACGCACGGTATGTAAAAAAAATAATAATATATTTTTTATATGAAATAATATAAATAGTTAAATTGGGGAAAAAAAAATAAACACCCACAACTCGATCTTAAATAAATTGGAAAAAAAAAGCAAAAAAAAAAAAAAAAACCAAACCAAACCAAACCAAACCAAATAGGAACCACACAAAAATAAAATATATATATAAGAATTTAAATATGGATTTCAAAAAAATATGACAATATCTAAATTTGAATTATAATTTAGTAATATAATTATCCATTTTTCTTATATATATATATCAAAATTTTAAATCACTTAATGAGATAAATTAATTAATTTCAAATCTTATTTGAAGAATAATCTGATTAGTCATCCAAACTCCTAAACTTCGCGGGCACTGGCGGAAGAGCTAACGGATTGGGTTAGGTGAGATCTAAGTTGTTGGAGGTAACATTTGCTCATTCCATAAATTTATTTGTTTTTTAATTTTATTTTTTTTCCTGTGTTATTCTTTTTCTCTGTTGTTGGTTTGGTTTTGGTTTTGGTTTTGGTTTATATGTTTGTTTACAGGTTTGTATTGTGGAGAAAAATTATTGGTGATTATGGTTGCAATCGAAGTATCTATGTCCGTTCTGTGCCAAGGATTTTGATCGGATTTTGTTTTCTTCAATGAAGATCATAAAATTGAAGTAAAAAAAATGGGTATCCAATATTTTATTTTTTATTGTCATTTTATATTATAGAAAATGTGAAAATTTATTGAGAATTCAAGATTTTACTATAACATTAGATTTTTGTATAACTAGGTAAATTTAAAACTTTTAAATATCATTGTGTTATTTATTTGTATTCTCTTTCTATCCCATTATACCATTATTGCTATTTTTTAGTTTGTTAATTATAATTTAGTTAATTGAAAATGAAAACTTAATATAACTTTTCATATATATTATAGTTAATTTATTACAGCTATAGTTGTATATAATAGCATAATATATAGGGATAATCTGTAAATATAATTTCTATTTTTTTATGTGATTAAATAGTCCATCTTAAATAGTATATAGAAGAGTTAGATGGCTTTTTTATCTCTAAAAACCCCAATCTATTTTTTTTTTTACTTTTTAATTTTTTAAATTGAAACTCAATTGTTTATGTCTATAAAACAAAACTGATAAATACATATCCAAAAGCTACACATTTTTTTTTTAATATATAGGATATTTGCAAATGGAAAATGTTTGACACCTCAATTTTTTTTTCCATAATCTGACTTATAATGATGTAGTCGTAAGTGTCAATTTCTATACAAATATAAGAAGAAAATTAATTAAATTATACATTTCAACCAACCATATAGCGACCCCGGTCTTTTCCTTTTGATTGTTGTATCAGGACTTATGTTCCGTAGACTCCGTTGTTATTAGATTGTTGTTATCGTCCTTTAATTTCTTATTTTTGAGTTATAGGATGTGTTGGGTAGGTTTGTGATAGGTCGGTTGAGTTTAGATGCCAAAACTAGTTGCCCAGATTTTGACCTGTCCGCTCGAGCGGGGAGTTTGACGCTCGAGCGGGGAACCTTTTGTTGCTTGTCCGCTCGAGCGGGAATATCACCCATCCAGTATTTCCTGTGTAATGTTGGACGCTCGAGCGGGGGATTGGCCGCTCGAGCGGGAGGTTGTGAGTGACGCTCGAGCGGGGAGTTGGGAGCTCGAGCGGGGACCTATCTGCAGAAACTTCTGGGAGTGTGCATCCGCCGCTCGAGCGGGAGTTTGGCCGCTCGAGCGGGAGTCTGTGAGTGGCGCTCGAGCGGGGGTTTCCACGCTCGAGCGGGGCGACTGTTATATAAGTCCGAGATTCGACTTTCTGGATCATTTTTCATCTCCCTTTTGATTCTAAAACCCTAGAACCGTCTTCTCTCTCTCTCTACACACTTTCTCTCTCAGGTTTGATCTACTTAGAGTGTATTTCTACCCTAGGTCCTTTGTAAAAAAGATAGAGTGGGTCGAGGGCTTCAGTTTAATCTGAACAGTTTGGGTTTTGAAGCACTTTGGAGTTTGGGTCATCATCTTCGTCTTCTCTTTTGGGTTATTTCTTCGAGGTAGGGATTTCCTACTCCAATGTATACGTTTTGTTCTAAGTTTTGGTATTTTAATATGTTGGGGGGATTTTGGTAATTTTGGGAAAAACCCTAGTTGTTGTATTAAATTGAATTGTAAGTTTAATTTAAGGAAAATTGGGAATAATGGTTGAATTCACGAAATATGAGGAATTATTGATTAAATGGGGTAGTTGGTTAATTTAAATCATATGCCTATTGAATTGTTGATTTAGTTATTTTCTGTTTAGAGATAACTGTTTTGGGCTATCGGTGGAGGATAGTCATGATTGTTGTAGACATTGCATGTGGATTAGGGATAACTGAAACTAATCACATTGGTTAAGTCATTAATGTTGACTGTTGAATTAATACGGACATTATGTGTATTGATTGTGAGATGTATATGTTATGTGTTTACATACATGTATTAGTTGAGCATTGCATATGCATATTGTGTGGGAGAAGATAGGGGATGTACTCCACGGTTAAGGGAAGATAGGGGATGGACCTCTTAACCGGATCTTGTTTAGGAGGAAATAGGGGATGGACTCCATTAGCATCACTATTATGTGTGCTTATTGATATTGAAGTGTTTTTGCATGTTATTGATACAACACTAAAATGTGTATCATATTGAAAGTATGGAAGTGTTTTGATATGAGCCTGTGTCTCATTTGTTTTGTTGATATTGGAAGTATGTGAATATGATATATAGTTCACTGTTGTAGTTTGGCCAGGTTCTGAGCCATGTTGATAATAATGGAAAGTTGAATAGATAATGGAAAGTGAAAATGACATTTTGTGTTAACCATCTATTAAATGCTATTACTTTATTCAATGCTTATATTTGGTTTAGTATGTCTCTACTGGGCTGTGGCTCACCCTATATGGGAACATCATTTTCAGGTTCAGGTGATAAGCTACCTCCAAGGACTTAGCTTGGAAGGATTTGGACTTTGACGCGCCTTGTCTTTAGTTATCTGTTCTTATTTGAATTACATGTAAACATTCAAGCCTAGGGCTTTATTTGTATTTGAGTTAGAACTCATAATTTTGTGTCCAAGTGTTGGCTTGGCAAGATGTAAGCCCGTAGGGCATTTATTATGATGTTACATGTAATGTTTCCATTTCGTAAAACTCTGATGAATGAGATAATGCAATGTTTTCTTTTAATAATGCAAGTCATTGTTATATGTATATTGGGTTAATTTTGAGGGCGTTACAAACCACATACTCAAACTTTGACTATTTCAAGATGTTATTTCACTACAATTCCAATTAAGAGAATCTTCAATCCTTAATATTTTTTTTTATCAAATTATAATTTGATAAAAATTTAAAAAGATGAAACGTTAAAAATTATTGTTTTTTTTTTCCATCAAAATTGGTGAAAAGGAAAAAAAAAATTGGGATAAGAATGAAATTCTTTTAAAAATTGATAAAAATTTAATAAAAAAGTTAAAGTAATTCATATCAAATTAAAATTTTTATTCAAATTTTAAATCAAATTAGATAGAAAAAAAATTAAAAGAAAATGATGAAAGTTTGAAAATATTTTAAAATCTTCTTATTCTTACATACTAGAAATCCATGTGTGTATTATATTCATATTATATTTTTAGTTATGAAATTGAAATCAAAAGAAATGTAACTTAAGTTATTGGATTAATAATAGAAATATCATATTAATTATTGTTAAATATCACTTCACTTCACATTTAATAATAAAATTGTAGATTTGTCTTAATATAACTTTTAAATTTGTATATTTTCATAACAAGAAGAGATATGTCATAACTCATTTTAATCTTATTTAATTAGGTTTAACTTTTTTTTAATACAAATTATCAAAATTACACTAAATAGATTTATATATATTTTAATTTTTTTTAAACTAATAATTTAAAAATTTATAAATATAAAAGTTAACTTATAAATTTTATGTATATCACAAGACAAAATATTAAATTACTTCAAGATAATTATAATATATATTTTTTAATTTATAAAATCCGGTGCATAACATGGATTACCACTAGTTTATATATATATATATATATATTTATAAAAAGTCAAAAAATCATTCTCAAATACTTGCTATACTTTCAAATTTCACCTCATATTTAAGTTAAAAAGCTAAACTATTACAAAAACAACAATACTACAAACTCTCAAAAAACACAACCACACTCATTTGTGATTGGTCCAGAAAGGAAAGAAAACAAAAAACAAAAAAACAAAAACATGGTTCACGTTATTTTGAGAGTCATGAGAGTCCCAACTTTGGAGTCGAAAGCATTTTTTATTGCAAAAATCACTTTCCAAATGAATCTTTAGTGGGAGTTTGGGTTTGTGTTTTTATAACTTTTTAGTTTTTTTATAGTTAGAAAAATTATATGTTTGAAAAGTTGTTAAAAGTATTATTTTTGTATGAGTGAAAGTTAACGTGACATTTAGGGAGTGTTTGGTAAATGCTAATCTTATTTGGTTCACAATTATCTATAGTCTTCGTTTGGAAAGTGAGTTGGCTTTTTAATTTTTTGATTATTTTAGCCTGGGTTGAAAAGCTTGGTTTGTGAATGACTTTTTTGGCTTTTTGACTTTTTTGTGAGAGAATAATATAATGATTATGGGTTGGATGTAATATTTTATTTTTTGTGGCTAAAATAACCTATTTTGTCTTTTGTGACTAAAATAGCCAAAAAAAGCCCCAAATAGCTCTTTCCAAACGGAGGTGTAGTTTTAAATCAAAACATAATAGCCTACTTTGTTTTAGAACCAAACAGTTGATCGCATTGTCTCTCAATTAACTATGTTTCACAATCTTTTTTATTTTCCGTTCATAATTCTAGTATATTGATTTTTAATTGTCTAAGTTTCTTTATCATCTACTTAATTAATTTGTGTAAAATTTCCATCATCCTTTTTGCTTTATTTGCTTTCTTTGTACATAGTTTTAATATATTGATTTTTAATTACTTAAGTTTCTTCATATACTTCATTTTTGTAGAAAATTCAATATATATGAACCAACCAACTATGATTATACGTTAAGTATGAAATTTAAACAGTTGATCGCATTATGGTATATTGATTTTTAATTGTCTAAGTTTCTTTATCATGTACTTCACTTTTGTAGAGAAAACCAAATATATATGAACCAATTATGATAATGTTAACTATGAAAACCGAACAATCGATTGCATTGTCTTTCACTCAACTCTGTTTCATAACTTTTTTTATTTATTTTTGTTCTTCATTCATAATTATGGTATATTGATTTTTAAGTACTTAAATTTCTTTTATCTTGTACTTAACTGATTTGTGTAAAATTTTTATTATCCTTTTTGCTCTATTTACTTTTTTTGTACATAGTTCTGCTATATTAATTTTTAATTGCCTAAATTTTTTTGTCATGTACTTCACTTTTGTAAAAAAAATCCAATATAATTATGATAATGTTAACTATGAAAATATGTAGAAAGGTCTTGGCCTTCCAAGTGTATAGTATAAAAATATAAATTAGTGGCTTTTCAAACTTACATATTAATACATACGAATTGATTAAATTTCCTTGCAAAAATAACTAATTTCTACTTTGATCTAAGTTAAATTTTTTAAGTGAAATAAGTACAGTCCTTTTATTAGTTGATACCTGTTTATTTTTCTTAGTTGAAGTTATTTTTTTTCCTCTTGGTTTTATTGTTATTACTTTTTTAAGATTTCGGTCAAAATAAGGAAAGAAAATACTCCTCCACCAACAAAGAGATGGACAAAACAATGGTATGAACTTGTATGTCAATTTGAAAAAAAAAACATTCATAATTTGTTACAATTACTAATGAAAGGATTTATCATAGATGAAATCAATATGCCAAATTTATACTTAAATAGTGAAAACAATATATTAAAAATATTTCAAATAATAAGAAAAGGAAATACAAATGTCCAAACACATTTGATAACACAACTTACTCTTTGGAAGGGCACGACAAGACAACTCTAACGAATGATAAACATGCTTTATTATTTTGGATATATTTTACTATATAGACTAGAATCTAATGTCTGTAGTTTATTTTATATATATGAAAAATAGGTGACACATCATCTCAAATTGTTTGCTCTCTAACACATGAATTACGTAAAATGATACCTTGTAACTTTTGTAAGGCTAAAATGTTTGAATATGAACCTTCAAACTTTGTTGCTATAACGGAGAAGTAGTCCTTGCAAGTCTCGAATTTTCAAAATATCTAAGAACCACGTTCATTTTTCAATCTGTAGAGACTATTGAATTTCGTAGACATATTCAAGCATATAATAACATTTTTGCACTCATATCGTTTGGCATCAAGTTAGACAAAGAATTGACAAATTCTATACGAGGTGTTTATACATTTCGTGCACAAAATCAAATATTAATATAAAAATATAGAATAATATGTGAAACTACGTGCAACGTACGTGCACCTCTACTAGTTAACATTAAATATTAGGACCCATAAAAAAAAAAAAATTAAATATAAGGGAAATTCTAGAATTACAAGATTGTTACGTATAATTTTTAACTGTTTTAGAAATATGATTCATCTCCCTAATTTAGCCCCCCCAATTCTACCCCAATGATGTGGAATTAGGGGAGCTAAAAATAAGAGAGAGATAAGGAAAAATGATTTATTCCCTAATTTTGCCTCCCCCAATTCCGTCTCCAATAATGTAGAATTAGAGGAGCTAAAGATGAGAGAGAGAGAGAGAGAGAGAGAGAGTGTAGAACCGTTTTATATGGGTTTTAGCCACATCATTGAGGGTGGAATTGAAAAGCCTCAATTAGAGAGATGTAGCACATCTTGAGAGAGGAGTGTGAGACTGCTTCATGCAGGTCTTAGCCATGTCATTGAGGGTGGAATTGAAGAGCCTCAATTAGGGGGTGTAGCGAGATTGGATTTTTATTGTTATATTTAGATCTTAAATTTGTGAAAAATATTTAATTTCTTTTTTTTCCCCTCTATAAATCAAATCACAAATCCAAAATTTGGTGGATAATTTGAGTTGGTCCACACTGGTAGGGGTGTACTCTAGTGGTTTGGGTGGTCGTAGTATTGGTGTAATTGCCAATCTACCTCCTACTTTCTTGATTTTGAAGAATAATGTTAGAGAGTAACATTTGAGATCTATAAATATACTTTTAATGATAGGATAAGGAAGTAAAATCATACATAATTAAGTATATAATAAACCAAACATTAATAATAATTTTTCCACATCATTATAAATAAAATTTTTGAAATCTTATTAGCGATGTAAAACTTTTTTCCGGTGCAAATATGTTATACAAACTTCGGTTGGCTCATGTTGGTGCCATTTCTTTGCATATTGATACTCCAACACGTGTTTCCTCTTCTAAATCCACAATTGCTAGTTGAACATATAAAGGTAAATTACATGATTAGTCAATGTTGTTTAAGTGAAGTGTCATTTTAATTTTTGTAATTTTAATTTGAGTTTTACATATTTAATTTTGTTACGATTTGGTTTTTTTTTTTTTTGCTACTTGTGGTTAAAATTTAGAAAAGAAAAAAAACCAATTGTAAAATTAGAGGAATTGAAGTGAAATTTAAATGATTTCTCTAATTTTGTACATGATTTTTTTTAAAAAAATTCAAAATGCTAACAACGATATAAGGATCAAAATGAAAGAAACCAATGGTATAATTTATTCTAAACATAATTTCAATGTTAATTAAAGTTGTAATTTGATTGTCTTGTATGTCTCTTAGGACTGTGTGAGCATTCATTCGATTGGTCAAAATCGAATGACCCAAACCAATTCACTAGATAATAAATGATTTCAACGGACCGAAAGGATGGATACAGTTGTATTTTTTTTAATTTGCCTAAGTTTGGACGAATGGTGGATGAGCGATCACTCAACCAACCTGATTCTCCAACACCCCTAAGAAAATAATACTACGTTTTTATACTTTGTATGTTAAAAATATTATTTTATTTAGTAATTATATTTACTATTTATGAAATATGAAAGTTGACCTTTATTTTTAAAGAATTAAAAATTTTAAACTCAAAATAGTAAATAATTATTGAAAAATAGTTCCAAAAAAAGCTTAAAATAGTAAATGCCAAACTGTTAATTCAATTCGTATCAATCTACTAACTTGTACGACCCGCTTAATCATCATCCATTAACTAAGCGAACGGATACAAATTGATTTTTTTAATCCTCTAAAATTTAGACAAATGACAAATGAGAAATCATTTGATCCGATCCAATCTAATTCGCAAACCTCCCTACTGTACATACTAGTGGTGCCTTTTAACACGTTAAAATTTAATCCTAACCAAGACAGGTAAAAACACGGGTGGTTTCTGCTTTGAGATTTCCAGCTAATCAACTTTCAAGTTTGATCCATACCTACTCTTTAGAAGACTTGTTTGTTCCACTTGGGCCGAGTTGGGCTGGACGGCGGCTCTTGGACCCCCGCATGGGCCTTGATGAATAGTGATTGGGCCTTTTATAGAGTAAACCAGGCCCATCACAGCAAAGTTTCATCTTACAATTATTTAGATGTAACTTATTATTTGGTGGTTACTTTTTTCTTACAAATTTTAATTGAATAAATGAACATTAATGCTTAGAACACTAACAAATATGTAAAGTATATCAATTAAGATATATGGTGAAGTACCAATAAATCTCAAATAGTGATCTTATAAACTGTTTGGTTCTCTATTTTTTTTTATGAACCCAAAGGTCCTATTTTACATAAAAGGCCAAGCATAAACGTGCATGTGTTATGTGTAGAGGGATAAATGTTAGTTTTCTCATAATGTTAAAATTACTACATGTAACACTTCAAAAAAATTCATTAGTATATTTTTTCCAAACGTAACACTTTAATGTAACACTCAAAAAGTATAACACTCTAATGTAACATACTAAAAACTCCTTAGTGGATTTTTTCTAAACGTACGCTACAAGAAAAAACACTTTTGGCGACCAAATTTTTAGTCGCCGAAGGTTGTTTTTTAGTCGGCGAAAGTCAATGGCGACTAAATTTATTCGTCGCCCCGTTGGTCGCCAAAGCCTAGTCGGCAATAGTCAACGGCGACTAAATTTATGTTAGTCGCTAATAATCTTATCTTTGGCTACCAAAACGGACTTAGTCGCCAAACATAACGTTTTGGCGACCAAATATTTAGTCATCAAAAGTAATTAAATCAAAATGAAATTCTCTTTTAGCGACTAAAATATTTAGTTGCTAAAACATTTTAGTTGCTAATAATCCTATCTTTGGCTACTAAAACGGACTTAGTCGCCAAACATAACGTTTTGGCGATCAAATATTTAGTCGTCGTCAAAAGTAATTAAATCAAAATGAAATTATCTTTTAGCGACTAAAACATTTTAGTCGCTAATAATCTTATCTTGGCTACTAAAACAGACTTAGTCGCCAAACATAACGTTTTGGCGACCAAATATTTAGTCGTTAAATGTAATAAAATCAAAATGAAATTCTCTTTCAGCGACTAAAATATTTAGTTGCTAAAACATTTTAGTCGCTAATAATAATACATTTGCCGACTAACAATTTTAGTCACTAATAATAATACGTTTAGCGACTAAAATATTTAGTCACTGTTAGTTTTCACGATGAAATATTTTAGTCGTCAAAAGATTAGATATTTTCATTTCATGGTAATTTACGACCAAAGATTTTAGTTGCCAAAGGATGCCATGTTCTTTCGTGACTAAAATCTGTAGTCGGCAAAAGTTTCTTCCCTCATCTTGATTTATTTTAACTACTAACTATTTGGTCACCAAAAGTCTTTTGTTTCTTTTTATTATTAAATATTTAGTCATGGAAAAACTTTGCTTGCATTTTTGGCTACCAAAATATTTAGTTGCCAAAAATTTTGTAATTTTTTTTTAATTAATTTCTCAACCACCTGTATTTATTCCATTATTAATACAATCTGTACCCTGTATATAAATAAAATTATCCACATACTGATAAAATTAGCAACTATTCCACAACATGCACACATTTCACTTTTAACCATCAAAAAAATTCGTATTTAATATGAAATTAATATTTCTAATAGAAATTACATACAAACCAAGTATAATCCAATCTCAAAAATAAAATTCCATACATAATATAGGATTAAACAAAATTGATATCCAATTGTTAATCTGTACCACTAAAAACTAATTTATATCATGCCAAAAGGTAATCTATACCATGCCAAAAAAGTAATCTGTATCACGTCAAAAGGTAATCTGTACCGCATAAAAAATTAATCTGTACCACGTCAAATTCAATCTGCTGTACCACGCCATAAAACTAATATGTACGAACAGTACTAATTTGTAGACTAAAAACAATGTCTTTCGTACTGTAGATATCCTATTTTTGACCGTCCGCAAGACTCAAACGCTTGGTTCAATGCACTCAATGATGAAAGCTGAATTGTGAATTTGCAGCGATTCGGAATCAGTCAGGCTTTCGAAATAACCTCACATTTTCAACATTTACCTTGTTTGAACCCTTGGGTTTCATTTTTGGACCATTTCTCACCCTGAGCTAAGTTTGAACCCAAAAAAAAAAGAGGAGAGGCCATCGAGGCCTGGCCGTGCATTGGTGATGGCCGGCCGTGGCTATGAATGGCCAACCGGCCTTCGATGGCGATAAACACTGCTCTGGGCGGAAGGCTGCCAGCTGTCTATTTTTTAAAATATTTATCACATTTTCAGCTTGAATTCTATAAAATCGAAGCTCTGGAATTGTTTTGAGGGTTGGAAAAAATATCAAGAAGAGATATATACACCTTGAAGCCCTTTCACACCTCCTTCTTCCATTGCAAGTTACGTTGAAGCCAACCTAGCTTGCTTACACCACCACTACACACCATATACAACCTTGTCTTACCACCTTAAAGCCTTGGTTGCTCTTGAGGAAGTGTAATTCAAGCTTGAGATTGTATTGAAACCAAGTTTGAAACTTCAAGAACAAGCTTGCTTCTTAGAAGGTATAAGCTTGCTCTTTCTTTTCTTGCTTTCATTTCTATCCTTTACTTTATCATTTTTGCTGTTTTGGTTGTTTTTGAGTTTGTTTGAAGTGTTGGAGTTGGGTTTGAAGAGTTACCAAAAGGGTAGAGAGAGCTTGCTCTTTCTACACCTTTATTCATAACTCAAACTCTTCTCATTTTCACTCTTTTTCCTTGGTATTTATACTGATTTTCAGAGGTTTAAAAAGGCTTAAAACCATATTTTGAAGCTTCAAAAATAGAGGGGTTAGCCACCCCTCCTCACCCTTGTTTACTAGCCTTAATGCTCATCTTTGTTGTCTAGCTTTTTTAACCCTTTTTCATGCATGTTTCACCTCTGATTTGCATGTATTTAGGATTGTTTTGAGGTTGTCTAAGCTTTTCCAATTGGTTCATACCTTGTTAGATACACTTGAGGTCTCATAGTTGGCATATTTGTTGTTTAATATGCTTTCTTGGTTCATTTTAGATGCTTCGGGGCTTGAATTTGCTAATCAATCAATCAATCCATATTTTTCATTCACGAGAATGGTTTCAACCAATTGAGGTTGCTCAATGCATGTAAGGGAGACCTACACTTAATGGCTTAATCTCTTCGAAAATTCATCGTCAACGGTGTAGTCTCCTTCTCATGTTTTGAGAGGACCTCTTGTTTGACATCACTTCTTGTTTAGAGGACTTAACATCACTTTTGGACAAATGGATTAATGAATGGCAAGGCCTAAAACAATTGGTTTAAAATTTGGATCAACACACCTAAACAAAAAAATGGTTTAAATAACTTGAACTTGGCCGGACGTTATGCCAAGTTCCTTGTGTCAAAGGTCATCAAGCATTAATTCATGGTATTTTTGATGTCCTTGAAGTGTTGCAACTTCCCTTTCTTGAGTTCATTCCATGACAAAAGGGAGGGGTGGTCCATTTGCATTACATTCATTAACTTTTGTTCAAAATTGACATTCGAGATCATTAAGCGATCATATCGCTCATTGATGGTTTTTGAATCAATCCCAACCTTCTTTTGAGGTTTTCCTGTGACAGAGAATGAAGAAAGGACAAACAGAGCTTGAAAATGTTCTATCTGCATTGATTTCACCTCAGAGCACAGAAGCAGAGTTTGCACCAAATCAATGCACGGCTGGACCTCTATAGGCCTGGCCGGCCATCAGTAATGCACGGACCGGCCCTTGGTGTGTGGCCAGTAGTGTAGTTTTGTAGAAGCAGAGTTTGTACCAAATCAATGCACGGCCGACCCTCTATAGGCTCGGCCGACCATTAGTAAGACACAGCCGGCCTTTGGTGTGTGGCCAGCAATGCAGTTTTGCAGAAACAGAGGCAGTGGCTGAAGGTGAAACAGAGGCAGTCTGGGGCAGACAAAGCAGCTTCAGGCGATGCACATGCAACCTCCATCCATATTCCTTGACATCCATATCAAATGCGTTGTTATTTAATTGTTTCATTAGCATAACAAATTGTGTTGTAATATTTAATTAGTCTAATTAGTTGTAGCTAATTAGTTGATGTTGTAATATTTAATTAGCTTAGTCTAGTTAATTTATTTTAATTAGCTTAGATAGTTAGTATTCATTTCAAGTGCTGTAATACATTAGTTAGTTAGCTTAAATAGCTTAGCGTAGCTAGTTGGTTAGCTTTTATTCATTCGGACCCTCCTTTGTGAGGGCGTAATGTTGTAATAAGTGTGCATGCATGTGTGTATGTCTTCCAACCCCACGTCTTTCTCCCTTTTATTTAATCGCTTTTGATGGTTAGATTAGGAACATGTTTTAATTAGCATATCGTATGCTTGCAGCCATTCATCTTGTGTTGCATGCACCGAGGCTTGGCGCATCATTCAAATTGCATTGTCATTTCAATATCTTATTTGAATACGTGTTTAACCGCATGTTATCAAATCGATCCATATGTCATATTAGTAGCCGAGCCTATTAATTGCATTCTTTGCATGTGTTGCATTAGACACTTAACATAGTTAGGAATCATGCATTTTTCTAACTCTCATGTTTTCCTAACTTGGAGTACTAGGTGAGTTTTTACGCTTTAGCATACTTACATGAATGTGAGTGATTGCCATGACTAGTATGCTTGCCATGAGGCTATGTGCTTACTTGCTAAATTGCTTGAATGCCTGTGGATGAAGGCTTGTTGTCTGAATTGGAACGATTCAACGAATGAATGTTTTAAGCCCACTTTGTTAAGTGGCAAATCATGTTTTAAGCCTACTATTTGGTGGCAAAACTGCAATCTTTAAAACCATTTGAGGTGGCATATTCAAACAATTTTCACAAACAAACATAAGTTGAATTGTTCCAAATTTAGCAAACTAGTCTATATTTGCTTGTGTGCATCACACAGTAAAGCTAGCTTAATAACCGGAATAAGAAGATATAATGTTTATAAAATATCGTATCATGATTAGTAGAGGCCGATCTTTGATCGAACGAGCGGGGGTGCTCAATTCATGACCTTTCCCTCTCATACCCAAGTTCCCGAGCCGAGGCAACTTTGATGATGACAGACACGTGGCCTTTGACACGAGTCATAGGTTTCCTAAATTTTTCCAAAATAAAATATTTAGGTGGCGACTCTGTATTTGGCAAAGTAATCCAATTTTGGCACTTTTTGATTCAAAATCAATTTTCCAAAACAAATTGCCGGATTTGGACTCTTTGGTGTTTATCAGTTTCACATTGCACTTGTGAGATTAGATTCAGAATCGCGGGAATCCAAACTGTAGGGCTTTTCTTTCAAACCTTCCGAGAGGGGGGGCGAAAAAGCTGGGCTACATGTACTTGTCAAAAAAAAATCGTACACTGCAATTCCATGCCAAAAACCATCTGTACAAATAAAATTAATCATTAGTATTGACTACATTTAGGCATATTTAAAATTATTAAAAAATATGACCATAAAACTTGAATATAATTAATACTAGTGTATGCCTGTGCATGAAGGCACGGTGTAATTCATAACCCATATCTAGATTAATTAGTGGGTGAAACTCTGTTGACCTCTACTACCTCTGCAAAGTTTCCAAATACAAAAACCCAATATCTAGATTTCTGAAACTGTAAGGTCATTTCATCTAGTTCTCACATACAGTGGAAAGAAACAAATAATTAGAAATTCATACGACATGGATTATTAGTTCATCTATTAGTGTCTTGTGCAAATTCAAACTACTAGGAACACTCTGTTCTCTCATCAACCATAAAAATTCAAAATTAAATTTTATTTGCCACAATCAGACATTAGAAACATGATGCAGCAAAGAAATGGAACTACATCCAATATCATGCATACTACAGAAACTAAACATAGAACAAATCCAGTTAGGGTTTGCAGGAGCCCAAAATCCAAATCAAAGTTAAAAGTGCCTAAAATCATTTACGAAAGTGAGAAATTCCATTGAGTATTAATCATTCTTTAAAAACAAATCATGTCATTTCATTTTAATGGAATGGTTTGCATCTGAATCAGTTAAATTTGTAATTTGATTTGAAACTCTATATTACTGTTTGAAACAATAAAACATCCTTCTTGGCACACATGTAGTGTCCTTAACTAGAAATTACTATGATGGAAGATATTGTTTCTCTTTCATTTGGATAATAAAATTGTTTTACCATGGATTAGCAGAAAATGGTTCAACACATGGTAACTCATTTTATTTTCAAAAAGTGAAGAGATGATCTGATATTCACTTCCCAAACACACTCCAGTTTACAAGTTTGCACCTAAATCATGGTTGATTTATTGATGAGACCTAAAAGATGACTACTTTAGGTGAAAATCCCCAATAATTTGAAGGACACAAAATATGGTGATCACAATTTTAGACATTAGAATTGCTTTGCACCACAAGGCAGTAACAGTTCAGATCCTTTGTGTCACCAAAAAGTTTACTAGGGAAAAACATCGAGTAGATAAAAAGAATCAGTTTTTAACCTACACAAATCCCAACAATTTACATCTAATAAACCTACAAAGCTGATTTCATAACTATAAGTAACATCTACTCTTTTGAATTGTTACGTGATCAAAATTCTAATTGCATCACTTCACTTTGCGAAACAATAGAATAAAGATAATATGCAATAACAAAAATTCAACAATCCAGCAAAAATACAATAAAGATAATATGCAATAAAGTTGTACTTACCAAATAGTAAACGTCATTCGACCACCTTAGATCCCTAAGAGTAGTGTGAGTTTGGCGACTACATTATTCAGATGATCAACCATTTTATCTGTCTCCTTTCGATTTTTCTATCCTTGCGCCCGCTATTGCAACATCTCATTGTGACATCTCTCGCGCTCCTCTCACTCTTTTAACATATCAGTGTAATATTTCTCGCACTCCTTTCGCTGTTTCATCAACTCTTCATAATCTCTTTGTTGCTCCTCATGAAGTGCCTTCATCTCAGCTCTCATTGCCTCCATGTCCTTATCACGTGCTCGTGATGCAGCTATGGTAAATGGTTGTGGGCCGATCCCAAATCCAAGCAAGTACTTTTTCTTCTCGCCAAGTACTACCTTGAAAGCTCCTCTTGCGTCAATGGCGTCCCTGACTCAGTGGCAGCCGCTTGTAGATTAACCATCTTTTGTTGTCATTGCACATAAAAAGACAAAAAGGCATAATAAGATATATATTTTGGGGTACTAAGTAATATTAAATACAACTAATTCATTGTTTCATACTTATATGCAGCTCACCACATTTGAGATGGATCCAGTCATTCGTCTTCTTGGACGTGTGGCTGTCCTCATAAAACTTAGGAAAATCCAAGTCCACATTTTTTGCTACCTGTTAATTTCAAATAACAACAAATAAAAAAATCACAACATATTATTTATAACAAAACAAAAATAATGGAGTTAATTTTAAATAAAATCAATGTCACGATAACAGCCATCATGATAGGAAATGAACGAGATCCACTAGTATGATTGTATGGTAATTAACTTCTATTACTCTTACCAACTTTTGACCGTTTCTACAAAAAATAAGTACATAAAATTTTTTTTGTTAAACATTGAGACATATCACATTTGGTACAGGACTATGTATGATGCATTAGTATTTTACCTAGTGAGATGTATCTTGCCATGCCACATTGATCAAATGCTTCCAATCATCCAAACTCACCGCTCGAGGCGGATGAGCATATAGGTCATCAATACCCTCTTCTTTTAATAGCTCAAATTCTTGCTTCAAGTTGTACCTCAACCTTCGTATTCACAATTTGATGAGCTTGTGAGTCATTGTGAAAATCGTCCCCAATATCAAACTTGTCCTACAAGTATAACAAGTGAAAATGACAATCATTAAAATAAGTGCTTCTTACAAGTACAAATAATAGAGGAATACATATTGCCCAATGTTATCAATTACGAGAACAGCTTGGATGACAGTAGTTTTGGTAGTTTTATCCATATTCAGCCACGACGTAACATCCTTGAGAGGGCACATACTTCTAATCTAAAGCCCTGACTCATTAGCTGCTGGAGTGGCATAATCTCCGGTCATTGCATTTAGGACATGATCGATGTGAACATATAATTTTCCCCTTTTGTTGGATCTCATTATTTTTTGTATTCCTTTTCCAAGTGTAGGTCCTCGTACACGTGTGGACCTAGAAGTCCTTGATAACAAAATAACAATAAGCAAATTACAAATAATGACAATTGATAATTGACACAGTTGAAGTACAACAATCTTACCTGTGACATGATTTTGAGTTTCTGATGGTGGCTGTGTCTTTTCAGAATCCTCAAATGGTGGGCTAGTCGCATCAGGAGAGGATGTACCGATTGATCCTGAGGGGACAACAGGAGGTGGTGTACCTGTTGATCCTAAGGGAACAACAGGAGGTGGTGCAACTGTTGATCCTAAAAGGACAGCAGCCGGCGAGTTTGCTTCAGTGGTCATCAGTGACCTTTTATTGAGCCGACTAGTCTTCAAGCCAGGAACCATGATGCAAACTGCAATAACACAACTGACAGTTCAAAATGTCATATACAATAAGGCATTTAATTATAAAGAAGAGACATAACAAGCTACTATGACCTGCTTATTAAATTATTTGTTGCATAGATATATAACATGCTTTTCTTCTTTAAAAGCAAATCCACCACTAGCACCAAGATATCAATAATTGAAAATATCCCTTTCAAGGGTAGGGAGTGCAAGTCCATAAATCTAATCACAGACCAATGCAAAATGCAAGCGATCAATTTTCTACATAAAATGGCCATATGATGTCATATCACAGAAGAAAATACAAGTAATACACATCTTCATAACAACAGACAGAAAAATGAGTCACACCCATTTGCTTGATGATATCTTCAGAAGAAAATATAAGTAATATGAATGTGATCGTGAAAACAAATAGATAATCAAAGTAAACCACCTACTTCATGATGTCACAAAATGCACAGAATAACAAGTGACTTGCCCAATCCAACCATAAGAGGATGAATTAGGTACACAAATTAAAAAAAAATATATATATATATATTATAAAATTACAAATTCACACTACATGCACCTTTTTGACCAACATACCACATTCCAAGTTTATTGCCTTCAACATTGGAAGTTCTTTATTTGATTGGTTTGATGAATTTGATTTTAATTTCCAATCATGTAGTATTGTTGTTTATGGAGCACAAGTAAAAACCAAAAATTGTAAATGGGGCCAAACTCGCAATGAAATCAATTGAGTTTCTAGGCACATATGAATAAAATGGTGTAAGCATACAAATTACAAAAATAGAAAATTTAGAATTCAAAAGTAAAATTCAATTAAAACTAAAAGCCACAATTCAAGTACAGATACAAATAAATTAGAAAGCTTTGGTTTATATGTTCAATACGAAATTCCTTGATAGACACAATAACATTGCCTCACAGGTCATGTAAAACTTATCTAACACATCAATATAGACTTTATTTATTTGCTTATGTTTTTCATAGATTCAATCGCAACATAAAATTAACAAATGGTTAAAAGGGAACCAATATGAGAGATAAAAGACATTTAGTTAGGTTTATATCAGATTTTGATAAGCACAGTGTATCTACTATCAAATGAAATAGGTTTTTTTTCTATGAAATAGGTTTCTCTATTCTACTTTATGTTATTTTTTACTCTGTTTACCTACTATCACAGTGTAACAAGTAATCAGATTTTTTATTCTGTTTATATCAGATTTTAATTCTGTTTATCTACTAGAAGAACTGTAACGCCCTCAAAATAAACCCATAATATATAACAGTAGCATGCATTGATAAAAGAAAACCAATCATTATCTCATTCATCAGAGTATCATTATTGAAGGATATCACATGTAACATCAAAATAAATGCCCTATGTGCTTATATCTTTCCAAGCTTAACACTTGGGCACAAAAATGTGAGTACTAACTCAACTACAATTTCAGCCCTTGGCTTGAGTTTACATGTAATATCAAATAAACTGAAATGACGACTAATCTAAACAGAGTCTTCAACTCTAAATCCTTCCAAGCTAATTCCTTGGAGGTAGCACATCACCTGGACCTGAAAATGATGTTCCCGTATAGGGTGAGCACAGCCCAGTAGAAATATACTAAACCAAATATAAGCATTGAATAAAGCAATAGCATTCAATAGATGGTTAACCAAGATAATCAATTCCATCATACAGTCTCATGACACTAATGTCTATGACACGTTTCACTTTCCATTATTATCAATATGGCTCAGAACCTGGCCAAACTATAACAGTGAGACTACATCTCACATTAACAATATTTCCAATTCAATGGGATATCAAATCATGTTAAACATTTCTTATATCATAATGGATACACATGTTGGTGTTGTATCAACCTCAACCAAAATTCACTTCCATACTTCCCAATTGATACACATTTTAGTGATGTATCAACAACATGTAAAAACACTTCCATAAATCAATAAGCACACATATTAGTGGTGCTAATGGAGTCCATCCCCTATCTCCTCCCAAACAATATCCGGTTTAGGAGTCCATCCCCTATCCCCTCCCAAACCGTGGAGTATATCCCCTATCTCCTCCCAACAATATGCATGTACAATGTATTAAACACTTGCCATATACAATACTCAATCAATACACGTATTTTCTGTATTAATTCAACAGTCAAAAACAATGACTTAACCAATGTGATTAGTTTCAGTTTTCCCTAATCCACATGCAATGTCTACAACAATCACGACTATCCTTCACCGATAGCCCAAAACAATTATCTCTAAACAGGAAATAAATGTTACAACAAATATAAACTCAACAATTTCATGGTGTGTTATTAAACTATCCAACTACACCATTTAAGCTTATAATTTCCCAATTCATGAATTCAACTAAATTCCCCAATTTTCCTTAAATTAATTATACAAATTAATTTATTACAACAACTAGGGTTTTTCCCAAAATTACCAAACAACCCCAACATATCAAAATACCAAAACTTAGAACAACACCTATAATGGAGTAGGAAATCCCTACCTCGAAGTGAAGAACTCAAATGGAGAAGATCGAAAACCCAATGTGCTCCAAATCCAAATTGTTCAGATTAAAGTGCCCTCGACCCACTCTATCTATCTTTTTAAAAAGGCCTAGGGTAGAAACAACCTAAGTAGATCAAACCTAAGAGAGAAGTGTGTAGAGGGAGAGAAAACACGGACCTAGGGTTCTGGAATCAAAAAGAGAAAAAAATGTTTTAAAAACCGCTGCTGCCTATTTAAACCTGACAGGCTCGCTCGAGCGAAGGATTGGTCGCTCGAGCGACCAGACACAAGAAAGACTCGCTCGAGCGAAGAAAGTCTCGCTCGAGCCAAGAATGCAATGCTTCAGGTCTGCAACCCAGAAGCACGCTCGAGCGACAGAATGCTCGCTCGAGCGAAGAACTCGAAAACATACACCTCGCTCGCTCGAGCGAAGAAAGCTCGCTCGAGCGAAGAAACACAGCTCTCAGGTCTATACTAGACGCAATCGCTCGCTCGAGCGAAGAGACCCTGGCTCGAGCCACCAGACACAAAATTCTACTCTCGCTCGAGCGACCAAACCCTAGCTCGAGCGAAGGACCAAAAACAAAAGCTCGCTCGAGCGACCAACTCCTCCTCGCGAGCGAAGGTCCAAAATTCTGGACAGCAACACTTGGTTTCCAAACCCAACCAACCTGTAACAAACCTGCCCAACACATCCTATAACTCAAAAGAGAAGATAAAGGACGACAACAACAATTATACAATGATAGGATCCACGGAACCTAAGTCCGGATACAACAACCAAATGGGAAAAGACCGGGGTCGCTATAACCTCCCCCCCTTAAAGAATTTCGTCCCCGAAATTAAGCATAAGTTTTTCAAAAACAGGTTTTTCTCAAATTCCAACAATATGACAATTCAATAATAAACAACTTGACCCAATATCGGTCATTTCATCTCTTATCAAGAGGCATTTCACAATATATATATATATATATCAACCTGCATTATCAATATGCAATTTCTTTCAATTTCAATTTCAACAGTTTTCATATACGTGATTCCCATTTCCATATCATATTCAATTTCATGATATAACTCCAATTCTACCATATATTTAACATATGCAATGTTCATTAAACTTCCATTATTAGGCAAGTTTCAAAATTTTCCTTTAAACCAAAACATTTTCAATGTTTTACAACTTAAGACATATATAAAGCTCTTAAGTCCAACAATATTACGAAATCTAAATACAAGATTACATATCAACAAACATGTCCGGATATTTCTCGCGGACTTCCAACTCACGTTCCCAAGTGGCTTCCTCCACCCGTGATGTTTCCACAAAACCTTTACCAAAGGGATGGTCTTGCCTCGCAAAACTTGATCCCGCCTATCCAAAACCCGAACCGGTCTCTCCTCATACGAGACATCTTCGTCAACCTCTAAGTCGGTCCAATCCAACACATGTGATGGATCTGGCTCATACTTCCGAAGCATACTCACATGAAACACGTCATGAACTCCGGATAACTGTGGCGGCAAAGCTAAACGATAGGCAGCCTCGCCAATCCTCTCAAGGATCTCAAAAGGACCAATAAACCGAGGGGACAACTTCCCGCTCTTCCCAAACCTCATCAATCCCCGCCTAGGTGATATTTTCAGAAAGACATGATCACCTACCTCAAACACCAAAGGTCTCCTCCTACGGTCGGCATACGATTTCTGACGACTCTGGGCTGTAACAAGCCTCCTACGGATAAGCTCAACTTTCTCCGTCGTTTCCCTCACCAACTCCGGACCCAACAAAGGTGCATCACCCACCTCGGCCCAACAAACTGGAGACCTACACGGTCGGCCATACAAGGCCTCAAACGGTGCCATACCGATACTAGACTGGAAACTGTTGTTGTAGGCAAACTCCACCAAAGGCAAGTGCCTCTCCCACGACCCATTAAAGTCAAGAACACAACCCCGAAGCATATCCTCAAGGATCTGAATAGTACGCTCACTGCCCGTCAGTCTGAGGATGATAAGCCGTGCTAAAGGTCAACTTAGTGCCTAAGGCACTCTGCAAACTCTGCCACAACCTAGCAGTAAAACGAGGATCTCTATCTGAGACGATCGTCACTGGGACCCCGTGCAACCTCACTATGTCCCGAATGTACAAGTCGGCAAGATGATCTACCGAATCTCTCACGCGCATAGGAATGAAGTGCGCCGACTTAGTCAACCGGTCTACAACCACCCAAATAGCATCACTACCCCGCTGAGTCCTCGGAAGACCTACAACGAAGTCCATAGTGACATGCTCCCACTTCCACTCGGCAATAGGCAAGGGTTGTAACAAACCCGCTGGCCTCTGATGCTCGGCCTTCACTTGCTGACAAGTAAGGCACTTGGACACGAAAGCTGCCACATCTCTCTTCATACCCCGCCACCAAAACTGGCGACCCAAATCCCGATACATCTTAGTGCCTCCCGGATGCACCGCAAGGCGTGAATGATGAAACTCTCGGAGTACCTCCTCTCGGCAAGACTCCGGCACAAACAGACGGTCTCGGTATCTCACACTCAGGTCGGGATACACCGTCAAACCCTTCTCAACCTTCCCATTGAGATCTTCTCTCGAGGGATCTACCTCAAGGTCACCTCTCTGTGCCTCTAACACTCGAGTCACAAGTGTAGGCTGGCAACAACAGAAAACAAGGCCGCAGCCTCAACGGATTCGCCCAGAAGCAAATCAAACTCCCCAAGTGCACCCAACATCTCCCATTCCCGGATGGCTATACTAGCTACGTCCCAACAGATTTCCTGCTAAGGGCATCGGCCACCACATTGGCCTTCCCCGGATGATAATGCAACTCGAAGTCATAATCCTCAATAAACTCCATCCACCTCCTCTGCCTCAAGTTCAAGTCTTTCTGTGTAAACAGATATTTCAGACTCTTATGATCCGAGAATACCTCGAATCTCTCACCATAAAGGTAATGCCTCCAAATCTTCAAGGCAAAGATCACAGCTGCTAACTCTAGGTCATGGGTAGGGTAATTCTTCTCGTGTATTTTCAACTGACGTGAGCCATAGGCTACCACTTTCCCCTCTTGCATCAACACACAACCCAAACCCTCTCGTGAGCATCACAATAGACATAACCCAACCCTCTCTCCGGAATAATCAAAACCGGAGCGGTGGTCAATCTAACCTTCAACTCCTGAAACGACTTTTCACAAGTCTCACTCCATACAAATTTGACTCCCTTCCGAGTCAATCTAGTCAACGGCGAAGCTAACCTGGAGAAATCCTTCACAAACCGTCGGTAGTACCCAGCTAATCCCAGAAAACTGCGGATCTCAAACACACTCTTAGGCTGTGCCCAATCTTGCACTGCCTCAATTTTGGATGTGTCAACAGACACCCCTTCCCCGGAAACCACATGGCCTAAGAACTTCACCTCCTCTAGCCAGAACTCACATTTCCCAAACTTAGCATAAAGCTTATGGGCTCTAAGTAACTCAAGCACCACTCTCAAGTGCTCCTCGTGCTCCTCCTCTGAAGGTGAATAGATAAGAATATCGTCTACAAAGACTACCAAAACGATCCAAGAATTCCCGGAATATCCGGTTCATCAAGTCCATAAAGACTGCAGGTGCATTGGTGAGCCCAAATGGCATCACCAGAAACTCATAGTGGCCATACCGCGTACGGAATGCCGTCTTCGGAATATCCTCCTCCCTGACTCTCAACTGGTGGTAACCCGATCTCAAATCTATCTTAGAGAAACAACGGGAACCCTTCAACTGATCGAACAGATCATCTATACGAGGCATAGGGTACTTATTCTTGACCGTAGCCCGATTCAATTTCCGGTAATCGATACACAGTCTCAAAGCACCACCTTTCTTCTTAGCAAAGAGGGCCGGTGCTGCCCCACGGCGAAACACTAGGACGAATTAGCCCTTATCTAGCAACTCCTGGAGTTGATCTTCAACTCAACTAACTCAGCTGGGGCAAAACGATAAGGTGCCATAGAAATCGGCGCCGTGCCGGGCACTAAGTCAATAGAGAACTCAATCTCTCTGTGAGGTGGCAAACTAACAAGGTCCTCGGGAAAGACGTCCGAGTACTCACAAACCACTCTTGGCAACACAGTCTGGGTCTCATCACACTCACCACTCTCAAAGCTAGCAAGTAGACCACTAAGCTCACTCCGCCCTCGCGGATCATACCCCGGTGGCAAAACACTACCAACCCGGTCCCCCAAGAAATGGAAACATTCCCCGCTCACGGTACAACAAGTGACCCTCTGGCGGTAGCAATCAATAACTGCCCGGTATGACGATAACCAGTCCATACCCAAAATAACATCAAAGCCCTTCATGGGCATAACTACAAAAGGAAACGGAAGCCTATGATCGGCGACCTCTATATCACAACCCACTAACACCTTGTTTCAAGATCAATTCACCCCCAAGGGGTGACACTACACAAATAGGAGATGCTAACTGTGCTAACTCCAACTCCAAAACAGATGCAAATGCAGCAGACACAAAGGAATGAGATGCACCCGTATCAATCAATACACTAGCAACCGAATTGCAAAACAAGAAGGTACCTCTCACAACTGATGGAGCCGGTACAAGATCCTGCGCGGTAACAGCATACACGCGCCCAGACGGTCTCTGATCAACCTGCTCACCCCTAGGAGCATAAGACTGCTGCACAGACTGGGACGATGAAGCCCCCTGATTGGCCCTCGAGGCCTGAACTGACTGAGCTGGCTGATGACTCTGAGTCTGCCTCAAACCAGATGCACCAGATGTGCCACTCAACTGCGGGCAAAACCTCTTCATGTGCCCTGCCTGACCACACTGAAAACAAGAGAGCGGCTGGCCTCTACCCTGACTCTGGCTCTGAGATCGAGCCGAAGATGACGCTGCTCTCTGTCCTCCTCCCTTCTGCGGGCAAGCTGGAGACTTGTGGCCCAGCTGACCACACTTGAAACAGGTAATGTCTCCCTGGCTGCCTTTCCCAGAACTAGCACTCGGCACAGGAAAAGTCGATCTAGAAAAGCTACCCTGAGACTGCTGAGGGTTAAAACCCTTCTGTCTCCTACCATCACTCTGTCCATCCTGACTCCTCTTGGAGCCTTTCTGCCCTTCCTCCTCCTCCTGCATCATGATCTCCGTATGGGCTGCAGCATCAACCAGACGCCCATAATCTCGAATCATAGACCCTACAACTCTCAACTTGAGGCCGCGCCTCAACTTCTTCTCGAACTCAATACAACGGCGTTCCTCAGACGCCACCAACTCGGGTGCAAACCTGGACAAGCTAGTAAATGCGGCCTCAAACTCGGCCACTGAAGAACTGTTCTGCTTAAGCTGGCAGAACTGATCTCTCAACCTCTCCTTAACAGCTGGAGACAGGAACTTCTCCTGGAAAGCGTCAACAAAAGCCTTCCAAGTCCCTCCTATACGACTCTTAGTGAACTTCCACCACTGACCCGCATCCCCTTAAGCTGGAAAGATGCCAAGGTCACCTTCAGTACCTCGTCTTCGATGCCTAGCATCTCAAACGTCTTCGTTGTCTGTTCGAGCCATTCATCTGCCTTAAGTGGCTCTTTAGGATCACCTAAAAATTCGTCCGGGTTAGACCGGAAGAACTCCCTCTTCAGAAAGAAGGCCCTGCATCCGCAACATGAACTTGAGCCTGATTCTCAGCTCTGAGAATGCCTACTGACTCCCTGAATGCCCCTGCTATCTCTCGGGCCAAAGCGCCCATAGCCTGCTGGCCTACCGGCTCGGCCACATTGGCCTGGCCAACTCCCTCCTGTACTGCCGGAATCTCATCCGGTATAGGCATCTCCTGCCCACCACGCCTACCACGCCTACCACGTCCTGACCCTCCAATAAAGGTAACAAAGACGTTAGCACATTAATAAGTGTGCCAAAACTATAACACTTGCGTCCTAATGCATTGGACAACAATAATTCACTCCACGTAAGCACATAATCACATAAGCACCTACGAATTTCATTCCTGGATAATGATAGTCCCGAGGCGTCACTAAAGTTCCGGTTGGAAACAACATTGATCAAGTGCCTTTCCAACAAGACTTTCAGAAACTCAAGGGTCCAATCAACATCCTAGAAACTACATTCCATACCCACATAGTCACATAAACATGTTATCATATAAGCATATAACAGTACATCTAAGTCTCTATCAAGCGAGACGAACCCATTGTGATACTAATCACTTCCCACGTACCCAAAGTATTCGAACCCGGTACGCTCTGATACCAAGTTGTAACGCCCTCAAAATAAACCCATAATATATAACAGTAGCATGCATTGATAAAAGAAAACCAATCATTATCTCATTCATCAGAGTATCATTATTGAAGGATATCACATGTAACATCAAAATAAATGCCCTATGGGCTTACATCTTTCCAAGCTTAACACTTGGGCACAAAAATGTGAGTACTAACTCAACTACAATTCAGCCCTTGGCTTGAGTTTACATGTAATATCAAATAAACTGAAATAACAACTAATCTAAACAGAGTCTTCAACTCTAAATCCTTCCAAGCTAATTCCTTGGAGGTAGCACATCACCTGGACCTGAAAATGATGTTCCCGTATAGGGTGAGCCACAGCCCAGTAGAAATATACTAAACCAAATATAAGCATTGAATAAAGCAATAGCATTCATAGATGGTTAACCAAGATAATCAATTCATCATTATACAGTCTCATGACACTAATGTCTATGACACGTTTCACTTTCCATTATTATCAATATGGCTCAGAACCTGGCCAAACTATAACAGTGAGACTACATCTCACATTAACAATATTTCCAATTCAATGGGATATCAAATCATGTTAAACATTTCTTATATCATAATGGATACACATGTTGGTGTTGTATCAACCTCAACCAAAATTCACTTCCATACTTCCCAATTGATACACATTTTAGTGATGTATCAATAACATGTAAAAACACTTCCATAAATCAATAAGCACACATATTAGTGGTGCTAATGGAGTCCATCCCCTATCTCCTCCCAAACAATATCCGGTTTAGGAGTCCATCCCCTATCTCCTCCCAAACCGTGGAGTACATCCCCTATCTCCTCCCAACAATATGCATTACAATGTATTAAACACTTGCCATATACAATACTCAATCAATACACGTATTTTCTGTATTAATTCAACAGTCAAAATCAATGACTTAACCAATGTGATTAGTTTCAGTTTTCCCTAATCCACATGCAATGTCTACAACAATCACGACTATCCTCCACCGATAGCCCAAAACAATTATCTCTAAACAGGAAATAAATGTTACAACAAATATAAACTCAACAATTTCATGGGTGTGTTATTAAACTATCCAACTACACCATTTAAGCTTATAATTTCCCAATTCCATGAATTCAACTAAATTCCCCAATTTTCCTTAAATTAATTATACAAATTAATTTATTACAACAACTAGGGTTTTTCCCAAAATTACCAAACAACCCCAACATATCAAAATACCAAAACTTAGAACAACACCTATAATATGGAGTAGGAAATCCCTACCTCGAAGTGAAGAACTCAATGGAGAAGATGGCAAAACAAAGTGCTCCAAATCCAAATTGTTCAGATTAAAGAAGCCCTCACCCCTCTATCTTTTTAATAAAGGCCTAGGGTAGAAACACTCTAAGTAGATGAAACCTAAGAGAGAAGGTGTAGAGGGAGAGAAAACACGGACCTAGGGTTTGGAATCAAAAAGAGGATGAAAAAGTGTTTTAAAACCGCTGCTGCCTATTTAAACCTGACAGGCTCGCTCGAGCGAAGGATTGGTCGCTCGAGCGACCAGACACAAGAAAGACTCGCTCGAGCGAAGAAAGTCTTGCTCGAGCCAAGAATGCAATGCTTCAGGTCTGCAACCCAGAAGCACGCTCGAGCGACAGAATGCTCGTTCGAGCGAAGAACTCGAAAACATACACCTCGCTCGATCGAGCGAAGAAAAGCTCGCTCGAGCGAAGAAACACAGCTCTCAGGTCTATACTAGACGCAATCGCTCGCTCGAGCGAAGAGACCCTGGCTCGAGTCACCAGACACAAAATACTACTCTCGCTCGAGCGACCAAACCCTAGCTCGAGCGACCAAACCCTAGCTCGAGCGAAGGACCAAAAACAAAAGCTCGCTCGAGCGACCAACTCCTCGCTCGAGCGAAGGTCCAAAATTTTAGACAGCAACACTTGGTTTCCAAACCCAACCAACCTGTAACGAACCTGCCCAACACATCCTATAACTCAAAGAGAGAAGATAAAGGACGACAACAACAATTATACAATGATAGGATCCACGGAACCTAAGTCCGAATACAACAACCAAAAGGGAAAAGACCGGGGTCGCTATAAGAACCCCTCCACCCCACCCTCCATCACTTCAATCACACAAATAGTTGCTATTCTTCTCATTTTATAAACAAATAGACCCAAGTTTCTACTGCTACTGCTGCTGCTATATACCACTAGTTATTAAAAAAACTACATCAATTCATTAGTGTTTTGAGGAAGGTTTTTAGTAAGTTTCTACTGGTTATTGAATGAACTTAAACTTACAAATGACATTGTGAAAAGTGCCAAAAAACATACATTTGGTCTGTTTATACTTGGCTGGCATTGAAAACTAATGATTAGAATGGGTTTAGCCCATGTAATACTAAAACCTTTCCCTCTTTTCACTAATTTTTATTGGCCACTTCTCCCCTTAAATATTTTAAAATTTCAGTTGGCAATCGCAGTCTAAATATGAGCCAGGTCTCAATTATTTTTATCTTCTTTCTTAATATTCAACAAAGACAAGATTTTCTATTCTTTGTTTGGTAAGTTCTAATGCATTATCCTCTGATGCAGGTTGAGTGAGGTTTTTTCTTGGGTCCCTCTATTTGAGGCAGAGTTTGGCTTTCTTTCTGGTAAAATTTCAAAGTTAGTGTCTCTTCTAGTTTTTTATTTTATTCTTTCTTTGAATGGATTCTATCACATCTTTTATTTATTTATATATTCATCTTTTGTTGTTGACTAAAAGCTCATATGGTGTTTTGAGGATCATCAAAGCATTAAGGTCGCCTTTCTCATCGATGACACTGTTGTAGCAAACAAAGATAACTCCCCACGGTTCACAACAAAGTTATAAAAAATAACAGTAAAATAAGAATGAGAAGAGAATGAAAACAGAGAAAACACATGGGTACATTTCTTTAAAATATAAACTTAGATATGCCAACCCAGGGAAGAATTTTTAGTACACACAAATTTTTTTACATCCCATCTGTGTAATTAATCTCTATGGTTAATTCATAACTCCCAATTTCGAAGTTTCCCAATTAGTATATTAATACCACCAAAAATTATTGAAAAATAGCAATAAACCATTTAAATACATAGAACTTTGTCAAAGATTGAGATTTCGTTCCACTTCCTCTTTCTTTCCATTGTTGGCTACTTTGAGTATTTTGTTTATACTAACTAATTGATAAATAGCATTAATTATATATATATATTATATATTGTTCATGCCATTTCAACTATTTCGACCAAATCTTGATAATTTCACTTATCCTTCAATCAAAGACTCTAGAAACAGGATTTGAACAATTGGTCTTTGAATATCATATAGTTATATACTTTCCTGGATTTCTACAAAAACTGACCTATGAGAATATATGATGAGTTAGTTGATCGTTTATGGACAATGATTTGGAACATTTGCATTAAAGCAAATTTATTCAATTTAAGGGATTGAGATGTTGGCACCATAAACATCATATATTAGGCTACTGTATTGCTTCTAATCAGACTAACAGTGTTCAAGGGGTGAAAGTCCAGAGAGCAGGAACAAGCTCGGCTAGAAGCATCATTCTAACTGCTTACGGGTGTACAAGCGGCAAAATCCAAAGAGCAGTCCAATCACCACTCCAGCAAGATGGGTTGATTTGGGATTGGGTGTGAAGGTATATGCGAATGGAAGAAGACATAGAGAGGGGGAGAGAGAGAGAGAGAGAGGACATACCTACCCGAGACAAAGCGATGGTGGTGCTAACCCTTGCGGTAGTGCTTGTGTAACCTTCGCGGTGTGATCGTGTAACCCTTGCGGTGGTGCTCCAATAACAGAGAGAAGGACAGAGTGTAACATGCCCGGGGAGTACTCGTACGCGTTAAACAGTTTGGACTCCCAAAATCTCTTTGATCTAGTCTTACAAGTGCAATATGAAACATAGATGAGAGCCCACATTTGGTAATTTTTAGAAAATCCATTTTATTGCAAAACCTTTTGCGATAAATGGACTGCGTCATCAGATCTCAAAGTCGCCACCTAATATTTTGAAAAATTAGGAAATCCATGACTCGTGCCAAGGCCACTATTCGTCATAACCAAAGCTGTCTCAGTTCGGAACCTTAGGTATGAGAGGGGAAGGTCATTAATTGAGCACCCTCGCTCACCCGATCAAAAGATCGGCCTCTACTAAACCATGATATGTATTTTATTTTCTTTATATGTTCATGTTTCAATTATTAATAAATCTTAAAATTTACGATGTAAAGCATACAAGTATAGATTGTACCATTCATTTTAGAACAATTTGATTTCATGTATTTTGAAAGAGTTTTGATGTATAACCCAAATAAATTGAGTTTTCAAACATGAAAAATCAACATCATTCCGAATTAAGCGACACAACCTCCATCCACTAGCATTAATACAGTTATATCAAGTAAGCAAGTAGCCACATGGTAGGATGCTTAAATATAATAAGAAAAATGCACACAAGCGGGATGCTAAAGCATAAAAACTTACATATTTGGCATCCTGCGAACAAGCTACAAAACAAAGTTAATAAAATATGCATGATCTTATATACAAAATCCTAATGCAATTCATTCATGAGATGCAACTAAAGATTCGGCTTCTAAGATATGACATGTGAATCATTTCAAGAACATGAGATAGCACACATAATCACATAGGAATTGATTAAATCCACAAGTGTAAAATTAGCTGAATCAAGATGCATGAAACATAGATGCAAAGCATGTATATAATGAAAGACAAAATATGATGCATATTCACAGATAAAGAAAGCAAGTAAAAGAATGAGATAGAAAGAAGCGGGGCAGGGAATTATTAAAACACTTTGAATAAATTATTACAAACCAAATAAGAGAGAGAGAAGGGAATATTACAGCAAAATAAAAACCTCACAACTCTCTCAAACTAAAAAAAGAAAACGAAAGTTTCATGTGTCTCGGAGACCATTGGAAACTGTTCTGCTCGACTTAGGGAGATTGCTCTATTTTGCTCAAAAAAACTCAATTTTGTGGAGCACTATTCATAATGGGGGCACTATTCATTGCCAAAAGTACTATTCACCGTGGCAGTTACTATTCACCCTCTTTGGTCATTATGTTACTATTCATCGCCGGATGTACTATTTATCTCCAAAAGTTACTATTCACCACCGGAGGTTACTATTCATCGCCGATCATTATTCATCATGTGGGGTCACATCTTTACCAAATTAGATGGTTCGACTGACCATTTAAAATGGTAAAATTACAACAATTTATATAAGTAGTAAATTACAACCTTTTATTTAAAGTAATAAATTATAACAGCTTATATACAACAGTAAATTATAGCATATATGTGGGTGGTGCAGCCTTCCCGTTAAAGTAATAAAATAGTTATATAAAAAAAAAAAGTAAATTACAACAGATATGTGGGTGGTATAGCCTTCCCTTTATAATGATAAAACAATTATATAAAAAGAAATTTACAACAAATATGTGGATGGTGCAACCTTCCCATTAAAGCGATAAAAAACAGTTATGGAAAGCAGTAAATGAAGTATTTAAACAAGTTATATCACCTTTTTAAATTAAATGAAAGTTTGCGAAAATTCACCTTTCGGGGAAAATGATGAATTTTCTGATTCACAAACTTTCTTTTGATTACCCTCAAGGTTGTGGAATATGTTCTCAATTGTCAGTCCAAAATTTGAAATTTCAGCTTTAGTGGTTGGTTTTTGGAATGGTGTATTGATGAAATGGAAGTAAAAGTTTGGTTCAGAAAAATATAATATCTAAGAAAATATTTTTCTTTCTCCCTCTCTCAAAAACTAATTTTCCTTCTTTTCTTTTTCTCTCTGATTCTTTTTTTTTTCCCTTTCTCTCAGTCCTCTCTTTCTGATTCTTTCTCTCAATCCTCTTCCTGCAACAATTCTTTCTCTCTCTTTTGATTCTCTCCCTAAAAAGAAGGCCTCTCTTTTCTTCATCCACCTGCCTTTTTTATAGGCAATAAAAACACACAAACAAACAAAACATTAAACGGTGGAGGAGAGAAAATTTCAAAAGGTGCATAGTAACTTTATAATATAATAATATATAAAATGTATAATCAGTATAAATATATGTACAAATACCCAAAAAAATATGTAAAAACACACAAAAACATTTAAATTATAAAATAACAAAATAAATGGACTGATAAAACAAATTTTTGCAGGCTAAATATGTAACATAATTTCACCAAAGCGGGTCTAAAGCAAAAGAAAACAAAAAAGCAAACAGTGAAATGTTGAGAAATTTCAAAGGAGGAATAGTAACTTTATATAATATAATAATATATAAAATATTTAATATTTAATATATATATACAAAAGTATGGTGTGTGGGTATAACCACGGCACCGAATAAATAAAATATTATATATAATAATTTAACACACTATATATATAATATAATATGACATAAAAAAAGTAAAAGAAAATGGAGAATGGATCTTAAAATAATTTGGCAAAAACGGGTGTAAGATTGAGATTAAAGTTTACATTCTATCTTTTCACTAAGAATTTTGTGAGATAGCATATTCTTATTTTCATCATCGGGTAATCAAAAGAAAGCGCCCAAGTCTTACGGCTGGTCAAAATGCAATTTCTACACAGAGGCGTCTCGCGGTGTGATCGTGTAACCCTTGTGGCAGTGCCCTGATAACAGAGAAGAGAGCAGATGTGTGAGGCGTGAGAGAGAAGAGACTCAGAATAGTGGGTTTGTTTAATCAATGGATTATGCTTCCATTCCCAACCAACTGAAAATTTAGTCACTAATTCATTTAGGAATCCCTCCAAATTTTAAAATCTTACCTCCAAAAAAATTCCATACAATTGATGTCTAAATTTTAGTTACTAAAAGTAAGAAAAATACCGCCTAAATTACTTGTAGTAGCTATAGGCCAGGTTCGATTCACAAGCAATGTTTTGAAAACTGGACCAGTGAGCGAACCAAAAAAAAGATCGGGTGGACAGGTCACTGGTTCCACCGTTGGGTCGAAGCAGTTGAACCGTGACGTCATAATTAATATTATATAATTAAAAATTATTAATAAATAAAATACATATAATTACTGAAATAATAAAAAAAATGTTGCATTATATTTACTAATAATATTTAATAAATTCATAATTGATAAAGAAAAAAAAGACACTAGTTTTAAAGAAATTAAAAAAATTTAACATTGCCTCCAAACAAATTGATTGAATGCTAAATTTAATTTTGGAGGGAAATAAAATTTTCAACTCTCCCTCGAATCAAATATGATTCAAACAATTTGATTGAATTCCACATTGAATTTTTAGCTTCTCTTTGAACAGTTTATTTTCCTATAAATAGGAATAAACTTTTATATATTGTACAAACTTCCAATGAGACTCCTCCTCATGAGAGGAAACTTGAAGAGTTTTTAGTCAAAATTTCGATGTATATATGTAAATATATAAGAAAGAAAGAAAGAAAAAAAAACCCGGGTTGGTCAAGAACCGGCACCGATTCGCCGGTTTTATCGGTTGAACCATCGGTTTTTGCAAATAAGGCCGGTTTTTGGCCTAGTCAAGGTTTAGAGGGTTTTCCGAACCTTTAGAAGGCCCGGTTTCCGGTTCAACCGGTTCGACCGGCCGGGCCGGTTTGGGTTTGAAAACATTGTTCTCAAGATTAATAGTGAAAGTATTAATAATCTCATCAAATTAGTATGGCATTCACTATCCAATTAGATTAGTAGGATAAATTATCCCCTTATCCATTGTTTGATTTGCATTGGATAAGAAAATATATGAATGTAGAATTATAACTATATTTATCTTCTTTTCCAATCTCACTCTCCATCAATGTTTATTCACAATTTTTATTTTATCAAAATTTCTTCATAAACGTGGTTTTTAAAAAAATTATAAATAAATAAATAAAAACAAAATAAAATACAAAATACAAAGGTCATGTTTGGTTTGTTTTTTAATTTTTTTTAAAAAATATATAAACTAATTTGATAAAATAAGTATCAAAAAATATTTTTAAATTTTAAAAAATTATTTTTAGCCTTCTAAAATATAAAATTATATAAAAATAATAAGTATTTTAATTTTTAGTCAAGAGTAAAAGAGTCTTTTTATTTTATTCCACAGCTCAGGATATATAATCTCACCTCTACTCCATTATTAATAATCCTACAAATTTGTTGGATTAATTATCCATATGATTAATAATCCTGAAACAAAATTTTAAAATAAACACAGGATTATTGGGCCCATGAATTAATAATCTCAATCCCATGCTCTAATCTTGTTAATCAAACATGCCCATAGATTAATAATTTTAGGGACTAAGTTTAATTTTAGTCGCCCAAAATCCTAGTTTTGACGACTAAAATTCAATTAGACGCCAAAAGTAAAATAAAAATACCGACTAAATTATTATAACTAGCTAAAAATTGTACATGTGGGGACCAAAAAAAAGTTAGACGCCCAAAATCGTAGTTTCAACGACTAAAACTCAATTAATCGCCAAAAGTAAGAGAAATACCAACTAAACTTTATTTAGTAGCTGATGATTGTACCTTTGCCGACCAATTTTATTTCATAGCTAAAGTGGCTATCTTTGGTGACTAGATTTTTTTTTAGTAGCTAATGTATATATCTTTGGCGATTAAATATTTTTTGTCACTGAAAATATATCTTTAGCGACTAATTTTTTGGTCGCCAAAGATTAAAAGTAATATTTATGTTAGTTTTTTGGCGACGAAATTTCTTTAGTCGGCAAAAATTAGTATACAACGACTAAATGTGTTTTGGTCACTGAAGATCAATATTTGGCTACTAAATTAGGTAGTCACCAAAGATTTTTAGTAAAATTATGGTAGTTATTTGGCAGAGAAGAGTTGTTCCATGGCTGGTGGAGCGGTAGTGTGAGAGGGAGGGGAGAGGAAAAGGGAGAAAGACGCTGATGAGAGAGAGAGAGGCGCCAGTTTGTTAATTAGGGTTTGGTTTGGAAACAAAATATATAAATCCCTCCAATTTGCGACTAAACATTTTAGTCGCTAATTAATTTTATAAATCCTGTGGGGATATATTTTCTGAGTACCAACACGTGGCCAAGGTGACGCCGACGTGTCAGCCGAGGTGCCACGTGTCCTGTTCATGACACCGAGGTGATCTCGGCTAGGCCGAGGTTATCTGCGAAGATACCGGAATCCGGGATAAGCGGATAAGGGACAAGAGTCCTAGAATGGGAGAAGACTTCAGTTTGGGTAAAGATAAGACTCTTAGAGAGTTTATCCTAATCCTACTAGGAGTCTAAAATTAGCAGTAATCCTAAGTCCATTGGAGCTAGGCTTCTATTGAGACTAGGATTGTGTTGGCTATAAAAGTAAGGCACCCCCATAGGTCTAAGGTATGCTTTTTATGCTCTGTCTAGTGAGTTAAGCACTATTGGTTATCTTTGAGAGATATTTTACTGACTTGATCGTCGGAGTGCCCCCGGGTGGACGAACCACCGCGAGATTCTTTTCTTTCTGTTGCAGGTCGTTTGGGCTTAATCTATTCTGCCGGTGTTCTCCAGCTGAGTACTTAGTTGGCAACGTGGTCGGAAATTGACACACACAAATCCATTTAAAATTTGAAATGTGTCCCTCCAAATATTTTAGTTCTTTGGCGACTAAATATATTTTTAGTCGCTGAAAATAAATGTTTGGCAACCAACCTTCACTACAAAAAAATCGGTTTTTTGTGACGGCAGCCGTCTCAAAAAAGTTTTACCGATGGCAAATGATTTTTAGCGACGACAAATGGGAGGTCACAATAGAGGGCGTTGCAAAAACTTTTTAGCGACGACAATTGTTACCTTTTGCGACGGCCATTTATTGTTGCATATAATATGTAAAAAAGTCAGACTTTTTGCGACGGCACCGTTTTACCGTTGCTAAAAGTTTTATTTAAGACGACAAAAAATGCTATCGCGAATGGCTTTGTTTTTTTGCAACGGCATGCCCACTGTCGCCAATGGTTCTAATGTTTTTTGCGACGGTATAGTGCCATCGCCAAAAAAAAAAAAAAAAAAAAAACCTACAATAAAATTATTAAAAATATTAAAATTACTTGTATTAAATGAAAAATAATTAAAAAAGAAACCAATAATTGCATAATAACAATTTCTGTATAGAAAAAATAATTTCTTCATAATAAAAATATTCTTACATTCATAACTACACATTAACAAAATTACCCCACTACATGTTCCACAATACATATATAATGTTTAAATACATAATGTTGTTCATAATTCAAAATAATATAAACCAAAATTACAAGTTTTGCTCATCATTCTCCGCGGGTAACAAAAATAAAAATTAGTCGCATTCTTCACAGACATGCATTCCACAAGAAGCAAACTCCTACTCGGGAAATATCTAAAAACAAAAAATAAATATAATTAATGACAATATAATTATGTGTTAATATGTTAATTACAAAAAAACATAAAAATTTAACTACTATACAATTACAAAGATAATTAAGTAAATAATTTTGCCTAGACCGAAATCTGGCTCTAACTCCCAAACTAGGAACCTGATTTAAGTCCCGTCTTCTCCCAAAAGTCTCTCGTGCCTAGGCGGTCGTGTGTGCCAAGTTTTGTGTTACTTCGATGCTGTTTGGTGAGGGGCGTTAACATCTCGAATTCTAAATTTCTTAAGAAATTAGTTTGTCTAGAATGAAATCCAACCCTAACTCCCAAACCGCGAGTCCGATTCGAGTCCCGTCTTCTCCGACAAGTCTCTCGTGCCTAGGCGGTCGTGTGTGCCAAGTTTCGTGCTACTCTGACACCGTTTGGTGA
Source organism: Camellia japonica (assembly GCA_030407325.1). NCBI lineage: Eukaryota > Viridiplantae > Streptophyta > Magnoliopsida > Ericales > Theaceae > Camellia > Camellia japonica. Next base: position 39,555,794 of record JAPPVO010000016.1, read on the forward strand.
TTTTGGGGCGTTAACATCTCGAATTCTAAGTTTCTTAAAAAACTATTTTGCCTAGAATGAAATCTGGCCCTAACTACCAAATCGAGAACTCGATTCGAGTCCCGTCTTCTCCCACAAGTCTCTCGTGCCTAGGTAGTCGTGTGTGTCAAGTTTCATGCTACTCTGACGCCGTTTGGTGATTTTGGGGCATTAAAACCTCAAAGTCTAAGTTTTTTAAGAAACTAGTTTGTTTCTTAAGAGTGAAATCCGGCTCTAACTCCCAAACCGGGAATCCGATTCAAGTCCCGTCTTCTTCCACAAGTCTCTCATACTTAGGCGATCATGTGTGCCAAGTTTCGTGCTACTCCGACGCCGTTTGGTGATTTTGGGGCATTAACACCTCAAAGTCTAAGTTTCATAAGAAACTAGTTTGTTTCTTAAGAGTGAAATTCAGCTCTAACTCCAAACCGGGAACCCGATTTGAGTCCCGTCTTCTCCCACAAGTCTCTCGTGCCTAGGCAGTCGTGTGTGTCAAGTTTCATGTTGCTCTGACCCCGTTTGGTGATTTTGGGGGCATTAACACCTCAAATTCTAAGTTTCTTAAAAAACTAGTTTGTTTCTTAAGAGCGAAATCGGCTCTAACTCCCAAACTGGGAATTCGATTCGAGTCCCGTCTTCTCCCACAAGTCTCTCATGCCTAGGCAATCGTGTGTGCCAAGTTTTACGCTACTCCGACGCCGTTTGGTGATTCTGGGGCATTAACACCTCAAATTCTAAGTTTTTTAAAAAACTAGTTTGTTTTTTAAGAGTGAAATCTAGCTCTAACTCCCAAACCGGGAATCTGATTCGAGTCCCGTCTTCTCCCACAAGTCTCTTGTGCCTAGGCGGTCGTGTGTGCCAAGTTTCATGCTACTCCGACGCCGTTTAGTGATTTTGGGCCATTAACACCTCAAATTCTAAGTTTCTTAAAAAACTAGTTTGTTTCTTAAGAGTGAAATCTGGCTCTAACTCCCAAACCAGGAATCCTATTCGAGTCCTGTCTTCTCCCACAAGTCTCTCATGCTTAGGCGGTCGTGTGTGCCAAGTTTCGTGCTACTCTGGTGCCGTTTGGTGATTTGTGGCGATAACACCTCGAATTCTAAGTTTCTTAAGAAACTAGTTTGCCTAGAGTGAAATCCGGTCCTAACTCCCAAATCGGGAACCCGATTCAAGTCCCGTCTTCTCCCACAAATCTCTCGTGCCTAGGCGGTCGTGTGTGCCAAGTTTCATGCTACTCCAACGCCGTTTGGTGATTTTGGGGCATTAACACCTCAAATTCTAAGTTTCTTAAGAAACTAGTTTGTTTCTTAAGAGTGAAATCTGGCTTTAACTCCCAAACCGGGAATCCGATTCGAGTCCCGTCTTCTTTCACAAGTCTCTCATGCCTAGGCGGTCATGTGTGTCAAGTTTCATGCTACTCAGACGCCGTTTGGTGATTTTGGGGCATTAACACCTCAAGTCTATGTTTCTTAAGAAACTAGTTTGTTTCTTAAGAGTGAAATCCGGCTCTAACTCCCAAACCGGGAACCCGATTTGAGTTCCATTTTCTCTCACAAGTCTCTCGTGCCTAGGCAGTTGTGTGTGCCAAGTTTCGTGCTACTCCGAGGCGGTTTGGTGATTTTGGGGCATTAACATCTCAAAGTCTAAGTTTCTTAAGAAACTAGTTTGTTTCTTAAAAGTGAAATCCGGCCCTAACTCCCAAACCGGGAACCCGATTCGAGTCTCGTCTTCTCCCATAAGTCTCTTGTGCCTAGGCGGTCGTGTGTGCCAAGTTTCGTGCTACTCCGATGCCGTTTGGTGATTTTGGGGCATTAACACTTCAAATTCTAAGTTTTTTAAGAAACTAGTTTGTTTAGAGTGAAATCTGGCCCTAACTTAAGCTTAGTCTTATTTCTTACCCCTTGGTTAAAGTTTTAACACTAAATTTAAATCCAAATTGTGTTTTAGAAGATCTATCTTTTGTTGATTCGTCACATATAATTCCAAATTGTGTTTTAGTACTTAAAGATTGTATCACCTGTTAGTAATCAAATAAATCATAATGTAAATAAACATATCACTTAGTTCTAGAGTTTTATGATGGTAAAATAGGTGAAAACAACATTGGTCTTTTTCTCTTTTGACAGGGAGATATTTTAAATGTTTAAGTACTTCAAGGCCTATTCTTAGAATTAATTTCATATTTTTTGAGACATTCTTTTGATCTTAAAATGAACATTTAAAAATTTTAATTAATAATTTCCCCCCTTTTTTTTTGTTCTCTTTTTGGTTTAATTATAATTGTTCTAAGAATCATAAATTAGTCTAAAGTAACTCTTTGTTTTTTTTTTTTTTTCTAATTATATTTTTGGTAATAACAGCCACATGCATCCACATACATTCACTTCAACTTGCCTCATTCAAAAATTTAAAATTACATATCACAAACAAGAAGAAACGATGATCTAGACCCTTTCATTAATATGGAAAATCATATTGGCAATTTAGCATACATTCTAGAAGAAAATATTTAACATTGATTTTTCTTTAATTTTCTTAAAGAATATATTGTATAAATTGATAAAATGTTTAACTATTGTTTTTTTTTTTAAAAATTGTATTAAAGACTCCTATATATAAATCCACAACAATTGATAAATTAATGTTTATAAGTTATAAATCCAAAATGGTACACCAAAAGGTAGTGGTATGCTCATGATAACTAATTGATACACAGCTACTTCACCTAAAATTTCGATCGAATATGAGAAACTTAACCTTCTAGGTTGGAGAAAATTCAGAAGAGACATACAAACTACTAGCTTTTCCTTTGAAATTTATAATCAAACATGAAGAGTGAATTGATTGCAATATTACCTGACTACTATCCCCATCCATAAGATCACTCATGGCAATTCTATGCTCATACTCAACCAGAGGCCCTGCTTTGCTTACTTCTACAATCAAATCAAATTAAACCCAAATCAAAATGTGAACATCATGCTAAAGATTACTTAAAAAAATTTAAAAGGACAAAAAGACAACCTCCATTATCTACTTTAGTAAGATTAGCAAACAGAGCTCTTCAGATTATATATGGATATGAATATCTACAAATTTCAGCATTGTAGAAGAATCTGTAGACAGAGCAAGTACTAGCCAAAGAATTTTGTTTTCATGATAACCCACTTAAGATAGTATATCCTCGATGCTGAAAAGCTAATTGAAATTGTCGAACAGATCGAATAATTGTTCTCATTTCAATAAGAATGAACCAATTCAATGTTGAAGTGCTTCAGGAGTTACATAATCACATCATAGATCTACAAATTGATACATAATTACATAATTATGTATAATCATATAATCAAAATTACATAATTAGGTTTTCTTTTGAGTTACCATCACATCATAGATATAAAAATTGATACATTTCCATTCGTTTCTTAGGTTCTTCAAGCAATTCTATAGTAAAAACAAACACCTATATTACATAGCATAGTGCAATTATCAAAACCCACAATCTTACAACAACTCTGATATAAAAACTATAAATCCATATTATATATAGCTAACACAATCCATAATAAAACAAATTAGCTCCAGAAAATTACCTCAAAGTCGTTCCGTTGTGCTCTGGAGACCTCAAGTGCTTTGACATCGAAGGAATCGATCCGAGGGCCTGCCGAATGAGTCTTTGCTCGGAATTATCATCGTCGTTCGAATCCATGCCTATTCGAGGTGGCAAATCTTCATCATCCTCCTCGTCCTCGATCTCTGACTTGTCCTCGTCCTGAAATATCGATCGAGATTCAATCGAATCCATTGTCGATAACCTCTCGTTCTCTCTCTCCGATCTATTCTCCACCATACTTTCTCTTTGTAGATTCCAAGCCGAGGTTGAGATCGATTAAAGGCCGTGTCTAATCTGTGAAAACTGATGCTCCATTTTTGTGTGTGCAAGTATGAGTGTAGAGATTGGAACCCTAGAAACTGGTGCAAAGATTGGCGATTGAGTGAAAGAGAGAGGGTTTTCGTATTCTAATATTTTAACTTCTTTAGGTGTTTGAAAATTTCTTATTTTCTTATTTGGCGCTTATTAATTTTCATTTTGGCTCCTTGGTTTTTCCGATCACAAATGAAACTTTAAGGTAGCGTTTGATAACGTTTACGTTTTTGGTTTATGTTTATAAAAAATTTATAAATTAGTTTTTGTTTATTTTTAGAAAAACATAAATTACAAATGCGTTTAGTTTGAACAAAATGTTTAAAAAAATTTAAAAATATAAACTAAAAAACATGTTTGTCCAGGCTTAAAATATTTATATTTATATTAATTTTTTTTATTATTTATAACAATGGATCATACACATTATAATTGAAAAAAAAAAAAGATTGATTTGAAAAAAATTAATTGAAAAAAAAAATAACTAAAAAAATTAATTGAAAAAAAAATGTTAGTCAAAATTTAAAATTTCTGTTTAAAAACCAACGTAAACTCATTTTTTGAGTTTATAATTTTTCCTCAAATTTATAAACTGAGACGACCATTTATAAACAAAAAAATTTATCAAACAAGTTTTTATGATAGTTTTGTAAAAAAAAGAGATGAGTGATGAGCAAGAGAGACATAAAAAAAAAAGAGAAGAGAGATGAGCAAGAGAGACAGAGAGAGATAGAGAAGAGAGATGAGTGAGAGAGATAGAGAAGAGAGATGAGTGAAAGAGAGAGAGAAGAGAGATGTGTGAAAAACACAGAGAGAAAGAGACAGAGAGAGAGACCCATCTCATTTTTTGACTTTTCCTCTTTCAACAACAATGGGCTCAGAGAAAGAGATGAGTGTGATTGAGAGAGAATAGAGATGAGTATGATTGAGAGAGAAGAGAAAGAGAGAGAAAAAAAAAAAGAGAAACAAGATGATCGAGAGATAGACAAAGAGAGAGAGAGAGACAGCAAAAAGAGATGAACAAGATATATATATATATAGAGAGAGAGAGAGAGAGAGAGATAGAGAGAAGAAAGATGAGCAAGAGAGATAGAAAGCGAAGAGAGATGAAAAAGCTAGAGAGAAGAGTGATGAGTGAGTGAGAGAGACACAAAGAGAGAGAGAGAGAGACAGCAAAAAGAGATGAACAAGATATATATATATATATATATATTATAGAGAGAGAGAGAAAAGAAAGATGAGCAAGAGAGATGAGAGAGCTAGAGAGAAGAGTGATGAGTGAGAGAGAGAGAGAGAGACAGAGAGAGGCCCATTTCATTTTTTGAATTTTTTCTCTTTTGACAAGTGATTAAGAGAAATGAGAGATAAGCGATTGAAAGAAGAGAGAGAGAGAAAAAAAAAGAGATCGATAAATCGAGAGAGAGATCGATAAATTGAGAAGAGAGGAGGGAGAGAGTGAGCAACGCGAGCACAGTGTAGGAGAGAGAGAGAGAGAGAGAAAGACATAGACAGATAGACAAAGAGTGATGAGTGAGAGAGAGAAAGAGAAAGAGAAGAAAGATAAGCGAAAGATAGAGAGAGATAGAAAGACAGGAAGATGAAAAAATGGGTGAAACACTACAAAAATTTTAGTTTTTTGCGACGGCAAAATGCCGTCGCTAATACTTCTAATGCCGTCTTATCAAAACTATCTCCTTTTTTTTTTTTTTTTTTTTTTGGCGACGACACTTATTACCGTCGCAAAAAACTTTCTTATTTGCGTCTGCAGTTCATGCAGTCGCAAAAAAAATAGCTTTATTTGTGGCAGCATAGGTTATCGTCGCAAAAAATACGCATTATTTACGATGGCAGTTGTTACCGTCTCAAAAAGTTGTTTTTTTGTGACAGGAAGGGGTGCCGTCGCTAAAAACCCATTTATTAGTGACGGCAAGTGGTGCCGTCGCAAAAAATGTTTTTTGCGACGGTAAGTGATGCCATCACAAATGCTTCCATGTTATAAAGCCCATTTTCTTGTAGTGTTTATTGGTCACCAAAGATAAAAATTAAATTTTTATTTTTCATTCGGCAACTAAATAATTTTAGTAGCCAAAACTAACTATACAACGATTACAATTTTTTTTAGTCGCTGAAAATACATTTTTGGGTGTTAGATATATATTATTATTTATACTTATCTAACTGTATACTTATCTAACTGTATTATAGGTGTATCTCATCTCTTTCTATCTCTCGCTTTTTTTCTATACTTATCTAGGTTTCTTCTCAGCCTATAAATACAGGCTTCTTGTATTTCATTTAATGTATTCAATATAGAGTTTCTCCTTTCTCTTCTCTCTCTACTTTCATAACATGGTATCAAAGCCTAGGGTTCTCTCCTAGCCTCTTTTTTTTTCCTCACATTTTTTTAGCAGATTGCTTCTGTCCCCTGTTGGTTTCTGCTGGCTTTTGCGTATCTAGTCCATCCATGTTTTAACGTTTGGACTATACCAACCTCTTCGTCTCTTTAAGATGTAGCCAACGCAACCAGACTTGACTCCATAGGACTTCCCACGCGCCATCACGTGCCGCCCAAAGAGTGGCGCGTCAGTTGACCTCGTTCCCACTCTCACCACGCTCCGCACGCGTCATCTCAGCTGGTCTCCGTCGACTTTAGCCCCTCGGCTTCCGTTTCAGCCGAATCACCCTTGGCTCGTCATCGGCTTCCGCCTCAGCCGACTTACCTTCGGCTTCCACCTAGCTGCTCTTAGCCACGTGCCGCTTCCGCCTGGCTTGCTTAGCCATTTGCTTTATTTCTCAGCCGCTGACGTTAGTTGTCCTCAGCCGCTGACGTCAACCCTAATCAGCCACTGCCTAGCTGTTGACATCATCTAGCCGCAGTGCTGACATCAACCCTATTTGTCCCTAAGGTTTTCCAACCTTCTGAATTTGTTGGTGACCTCTGTTTTGGTAATTATGGATCGTACTGAGAACATCCAATTTGTTTCTGTTATCCTTGATGGGTCCAATTATGTTAGTTGGGCCTAAGCTCTCTCCAGCTTCATTAAAGGGAAACGACTTTGGCGGATCATTACTAGTACTCTTCCCAAACCCAACCAGAAGGAAGATGAGACTGACTCTCCATTCGATAACCGTCTTGATGAATGGGGAAGTAAGAATTATCAAATTATCACAAGGTTCCGGGCTACCTCAATTCCTTCCGTCAACCTTCAGTTTGGACGCTTTCAGGATGATGATTCCCTTGTCTCTCCTGCCAAAGCAATTTTGGATTTCTTGAAGGAACGTTATCAGAGCACTGGGCATGCTCATCAATATCAAATGTTGCAGACTCTTCATCACATGTGCTAGGCACCCGGTTAGTCTCTTAATGACTTCTTATCCCAGATGTCATCTGTTTGGGACCAGCTCGCTCTTTCTGAACCTCCATGGGCCCATTTTGAGGATGCACATCTATTTATTACGTATTGGAATCATCAGCGCTTATTACAATTTCTTATGGCTCTTCATAGCACTTTTGAGCCCATGCGTGCTTCTTTGCTCCACCGTTTGCCCTTGCCCGCTTTGGAGCAAGCCATTACTGAGCTCCTATCAGAGGAGACTCGTTTTCGGATTATCAAATCTCAAAACATGGATTCTGTTCTTGTTACACCATCTTCTCAGAGTTCCTCATCTTTACAGCCGATCATATGCAGTTATTGTCACAACCAAGGCCTGCCAGTCAATCATCCTCTTGTTCATTGCCAGGTTCGCGAATGCTTGACTTGTCACAAGATTGCTCCAGGCAATCTCCAAAACAATTGTCCTCAAGCTCCCTCAACTATTTCATCCAAGAAAGGGGTTTCTCATTGTGGATATCAGTCAAAATCTAGCCACGGTTCTCGCTTTGCTACTATTGCCTCAGAGGGTTCCTTTACTCCTTCATTCTCTATGGATAATGTTGAGTCCATTATCCACCAGGTGCTCACCAAATCTGGTACTCCTCCTTTTACTGCTCTTTCAGTAACCTCAGTAACTCTTCATGATATTTTGATTCTGCATGCTATAATCACATGACTTCTGACTCCATTCTATTTTCTTCTTTATCATCATCATCTTCTGCTCTCACTATACACACTGCTGATGGTTCTCATATGCATGTTAGTCACATTGGCCAAATCTCTACTTCCACTGTATCTCTTTCTGATGCTTATCATATTCATACTCTTCAATTGAACCGTATCTCTGTTGGTCAGTTATGTGAACTTGGTCTAACTATTACCTTTTCTGTTTATGGTTGTTTGGTGCAGGACCCTCAAACGAGACAGATCCTTGGGATAGGCCGTAAGCATGGACGTTTGTTCGAGCTTATCCATCTTTGTAGTCCACACAAATCATCTACTGTTGCTGCTGCATCTATCATGTCTTCTTTTTATCTTTGGCATTGTCATTTAGGATATGTCTCTTTTAGTCGTTTGAAAACTTTAGTTTTTAGTGGTCAGTTAGGTCATGTTCGTCTTGAAGATATCGATTGTTTTTCTTGTCAAATTGCTAAACAACCCGCCTTACCTTTTAATAAAAGTAATTCTATTTCTATTGCTTCTTTTGATCTTGTGCATTCAGATATTTGAGGACCTTCCCTTACACCGACCATGGGGGGTCCAGATATTTTGTGATTTTTGTTGATGATTTTTCTCGCTATACTTGGCTTTTTCTTCTCAAAAATCGCTCTGAACTTAAACAGATTTACTTTGATTTCTCTGCTATGGTCCGCACTCAGTTTTCTTGTACTATTAAGCTTTTTCGTTCTGATCATGATAAGGAGTACTTGGGTTCTAATTTTCATTCTTTTCTTCGGGCTCATGGTACCCTCTCTCATCGATCTTGTGCAGGCACCTCCCAACAAAATGGACGAGCCAAAAGAAAGCACTGTCATATTCTAGACACTACTCGTGCTCTTCTTATCTTTTCTTTTTGTCCTGAAAAATTTTGGGGAGAAGCTGCCCTCACTACCATCCACACCATCAATCGTGTCCCTACACCTGTCATAGCTAACACTTTTCCTTACGAGCGCTTGTATGGTTCTCCTCCTAATTATACCACTCTTAAAGTTTTTGGTTCTGCTTGTTTTGTTCTACTTCAGCCTCATGAACACACTAAACTAGAACCTTGTTCTCGTCTTTGTTGTTTTCTAGGGTATGGTATAGAACATAAAGGGTATCGTTGTTGGGATCCTATCTCTAAGCGTCTTTGTATTTCCCGTCATGTGGTCTTCTAGGAACACAAAATGTTCTCCACTCTTTCCAAGTTTCACCTACCACAGTCCCTCCACTCATCGGTCTTCACTGATATTTCTATCGACCTGTTTTCTGATGCTTTTAATATAGATTCTGGCCCCATGCTTCCACAGCCGCCTACGCCTATCGTCCATCCTAAGGATCTTGTGTTTGCTGATGGTCCTACGCTTTCTCCAGCTCCAATGGAGGTTCCTCTATGTCCACTTCCCATTGAGGTTCCTCCTCCACCTAAGCGTCATTCTACACGGGTAAAGCAACATTATGTTCTCCTCCGTGATTATATTGTTAGTTCCACTGCCTTTTGCTCTCATGAACCTATTTCTTATCGCGAAGCTTCTTCTTACCCTCTTTGGCAACAAGCTATGACTAATGAACTATAGGCTTTCAAACAAACTTATACCTGGGATGTGGTTGATCTTCCTCCTGGCAAGCGTACTGTTAGTTGCAAATGGGTTTACAAGATCAAAACTCATTTTGATGGTTCCATTAAGCGTTTCAAAGCTCGCCTTGTAGCCCGGGGATGTACTCAAGAATATGGGATTGACTATGAGGAAACTTTTGTTCAAGTTGCCAGTCTTACTTTAGTTCGCAGCTTACTTGTTGTTGCTGCTGCTCGCCACTGGAGTCTTTCTCAGATGGATGTCAAGAATGCATTTCTTAATGGTGATCTCACTGAGGAAGTTTATATGCAACCCCCTCCTGGTTCTTCTGTTCCATCAAACAAAGTTTGCAAACGCCGCAGTGCTTTGTATGATTTGAAACAAGCTCCTCGTGCCTGATTTGCCGAGTTCAGCTCTACCATTCGTGACTTTGGTTTTTCTTCCAGTGCCCATGATTTTGCCTTGTTTATCTGTAAGATGGAGTGCGGTTCTATTCTCTTTCTCCTCTATGTGGATGATATGATTATCACTGGAGATTATACGGTGGGTATTTGTAGTCTCAAATAGTTTCTCCATCGCCAATTTGAGATGAAAGATTTGGGTTTGCTTAGTTACTTCCTTGGCTTGGAAATTTCTCAAAATTCCTCTGGTTCTTTTCTTACCCAGGCCAAGTATACTTCTGATCTCTTGGATTGTGCTAGCCTAACCGATTGCAAGATTGTCACTACTCCAGTTGATCCTCAGACTCGTCTTACACCCCTTGACGGTCCCCTATTGTCTGATGCCACTTTATATCGTCAGCTAATTGGCAGTCTTGTCTATCTCACAGTTACTCGTCCAGATATTGCTTATGTTGTTCACATTGTCAGTCAATTTATGGCTACTCCTCACTCTCCACACTATGCTGCTCTGGTTTGCATTTTGCGCTATCTCAAAGGAACTCTGTTTCACGGTCTTCACTACTCCTCTCACTCTTCTCTACAACTGCATGCATTTTCTGATGCCGATTGGGCAGGGGATCTTACTAATCGTCGTTCCACTACTGGGTTCTGCTTCTTCTTAGGCAACTCTCTCATTTCCTAGCGTAACAAGAAGCAAACTCTTGTTGCTCGTTCTAGTACCAAGGCTGAGTATCGTGCTCTTGCAGACACTACTCAAGAGCTTGTGTGGCTTCATTGGCTTCTTTCTGACACAGGTGCTTCTCATTCTGCTACCACCAATCTTTATTGTGACAATCAGAGTGCTATTTAGATTGCACATAATGATGTTTTCCATGATCACACCAAGCATATTGAGATTGATTATCACTTCATACGACAGCATGTTACTAGTGGCCATGTTCGTTTTCTTTTTGTTACCTCTGCTGATCAGACCGCCAACCTTTTCACCAAAGCTCATCTTCTAGGACGCTTCTCTGATCTCCTCTCCAAGCTCAAGTTGATATCTGACTTACCACCTTGAGCTTGAGGGGGGGGGGGTGTTAGATATATATTATTATTTATACTTATCTAACTGTATTGTAGATGTATCTCATCTCTTTCTATCTCTATCTTCTTTTCTATACTTATTTAGGTTTCTTCTCAACCTACAAATACAGGCTTCTTGTATTTCATTTAATGTATTCAATATAGAGTTTCTCCTTTCTCTCTTCTCTCTACTTTCATAACATTGGGGACCAAAATCTTGGTCGCCAAAGATAAAAATTAATTTTTTGTTTTTCATTCAGCGACTAAATAATTTTAGTAGCCAAAACTAACTATACAGCGACTAAAATTTCTTTTAGTCGTTGAAGATACATTTTTGGCGACCAACAAGATATAAATTATTTTTTTATTTTTCATTCGGCGACTAAATAATTTTAGTAATCAAAACTAACTATATAGCGACTAAAATATTACTTGGTCGTTGAAAATAAATTTTTGCCTATCAATCCTTTGGTCGCCAAAGCTAAAAAGTAAATTTTTATTTTTCATTTGGTAACTAAATAATTTTAGTAGCCAAAAGTTACTATACAGTGACTAAAATTTTTGTTTTGTTGCCAATTGTGGCATATTTAGAGACTAAAAATTGTTTTCGTCGCCAATTGTGACATTTTTAGCGACTACATTTTTTTTTAATCGCCAATAATCAATATACCCCGACTAAAAAAAATAGTAGCTAAATCTTGTACTTTTGCTGACTAATGTTTGGTCGCTAATTCCACAACTTTTGGCAACTAAATTTTTTTTAGTCGCCAAATTTGATCACCAAAAGTGTAATTTCCTGTAGTGGTAACACTCCAATCAATGTAACATACAAAAACTCCTTAGTATACTTTTCCTAAATGTAATACTCCAATATAACATACTAAAAAATGCCTTAGTGTAGTTTTCTCCAACGTAATAACGTAACATTTCAAAAAATATATTTTTTTCAAACGTAACACTCCAATGTAACACACTAAAAAACTCATTAGTATATTTTTTCTCAAACGTAACAACGTAACATTTCAAAAAAACTCCTTAGTGTATGTTTTCCAAACGTAACATTACAATCAATGTAACACATAAAAACATTTTAGTATATTTTTTCCAAACATAGCAATCTAATGTAACACCAGAAAACTACAATAATAGAAATGTAGATTTCAATGCTCGATAACCAACACTTCAGCCACTAATCCTCCTAAAAAGAATCTTTCACACCTTACCTTTTCATTTTCATTCCAAAAACGAATCAGAAAATTAAAAAAATGAATTACAAAAAGACATTCACTTAACTCAAATGGCACCAAATCAAATAAATACTACTTTTTAAAATAAAAAAAGACTAATTAGTTCATAAAAAAACTCTTAAAATTAAATGGAACAACATTTCCCATATAAGATTTATGGGTAAATTTTCAATACTAGGGGCACAGAATTTAATTAATTAATTTGTTTATTTTGGTATAACTGAGTTTTTTTATTTATTTATAAAATATGATTAATTTAGACCGCACAGTACATTTTTTGTGTTTTTGTTCATGTCCATTAACATTTGTGCGCAGTCACCGTGATTGGTATGCATGTGGTTGTAAAGTATCGTACGATTCTAGTTAAACAATTGATGATTGGATAACACACAACAATACAATATACAATACAAACCGGTGCTGACACATCCCAATCCAGAACTTGAGGTGGGTTTTCTTGCTTTTTTTACATCACATTCACAATTTCAAATTCATCCCATCAAACACACACACAAACACAAGAACAACAACTTAATTCTTCTTCATGGATTGCGTTTTATTTCAGCACCCACTGTTTCCTCACCTCTTCATTACCTCAAGAAGGTACATAACCAAATTCATCACCAAAAAAATAAATAAGCTTCTCTTCCTCTACCCCAATTCCCATCAAATTTATACTATCTACAAGCTTATACACATTGTGTTTCTGTTTCAGATTTCATCGATCTTTTGCGGCTCCTCAGAAGAGTAACCGGTTGCTGAATTCGGCGTGTTGGGCAATCAGGGTACATGGAATTGGAGCCCAGAATCTTTTTGATGAAGATTCTCTGAAGGGAAATGAAAATGGGTCTTTGTTGGGTGCTTTGGAGGATTCGTCTTTGGCTCCATTTGGGACTCTGGATGCTGAGATTACACCCGAAACCATTGATTTCTTTGTCAGTGATGCCGAGGGCGATCCTGACTGCCCTTCTGAAGGGTTCTCTTCCATTGAGCAGGCACTTAATGTGTTGCGCCAAGGCAAGGTTGGTACACTTAATTGCATAGTGTTCTTCAGTATATTTTTTGTTTACTTGAATTTCTTGAAATTTTGTTGGTTGAATGTTGTGAGGTGTCTACACTTAGATTTACTATAATGGGCATTTCAGGAAGGGCCCGAGTTTTTTTGGAAGTATTTATTGTATTATTCAGGTATATTTTTTGTATGATAATGTAACAATATTATTGAAAGGCTGAATTGAGAGGGTCTAACTAGCGCTCTGTTTGCTTTGACGCACAGAAAATATTTTTTAATAAAAACATTTTCTACACTAAAAAAAAAATATTTTCTTATGTTTGGTTGCGACTTTGAAAATTATGTGCTAGTGGTGGTGGCGGGGTGGTGGTGGGGAAGGTGATGGTGATGACGAGGCGGCGGCAGCGGCTGCAACATTGCTAAAACTTCAGTCTCAAAAACATTGACCACCTTTCAAAAGTGAAAAATATATTTCCGACAAAATAAACTTGGTTTTCTGTCAACTTTAGGTTTGAATTTTGTTTTCCATCGTATCATACACCTTAAAATGTAGAAAACCTTTTAAAAAAAATATTTTCCGGCCAAATAGACGAAGAATATAAGTTAAGAGAATCTGAGATTTGTAATTCTTATTATGAATGGTGAATTTAATCTTCCTCTCCTCCATGGACATAGGCACATTGTTGAATAACGTATAACTTGTGTTATGTGTGTTTGATTTATTTTTCATTACTGTTTTGTGGATTAAAACCCTTCAATTATTGGATAACACATAAGATATGTGCTTATACAATTGACTCTTTTGGTTAAAGTTCTATAAAACTTCAAGCATCAATGGAATATTTGCTGACCCGATTGTGCAAATTTATGTGTTAGTTTGTGATTGTTGTAGATGATGAAAGTGGAGATGTTGAAGGAAACCTTGTTATGGCAGCATCTCTTACAAGTCCTGCAGCTATGGCGTTTATTGTTAAGCATGGATCAGGGATTGTTTCTGTTGGCATGAAAGCGGAGGATCTTGAGAGACTAAAGCTCCCTCTAATGTCACCCGAGGACAAAGATGACCCATCTGCTCCCTCGTTTACAGTCACAGTGGTATTAATCTAGCTCAATTTTATATTTGTTAGTGTTCTGCCAACTGCAAGCCAGGAGTCTAAAGAAAGTCGCTGATGATACTCTTTTTCTTTCCCATGGGAATCTAGCCCATGGGAAGTGAATTGAACCTTGTGATTGATACATTATTGGAATTCCTTTGGCAGACCAATAATAAATGATGCATTTGGTTCTTCCATTGTCATGTGTATTACAATTCTGTTCTTAAACATTAAGCGCTTCTTTGTCACGAGATATACCAGTTCTATCTGAAGCTAGCTAGGAGGGCATCGCATTGACTAGTTAATCATACACTCATGTTTGGCTTTGTAGGATGTGAAAGCTGGCACATCTACAGGGGTATCAGCTTCAGACAGAGCAAAAACTGTCCTTGCTCTTTCATCTGCTAATTCTAAGCCAGAACACTTCAGAAGGCCGGGCCACGTGTTTCCCCTCAAGTACCGAAATGGTGGGGTTCTAAGGAGAGCTGGTCATACCGAGGCTTCTGTAGATTTAGTCATGCTGGCTGGCCTTTCTCCAATTTCTGTTCTTTCTGCTGTTGTTGATTCAGATGATGGTTCCATGGCCTCTCTGCCCAATTTAAGAAAGTTGGCCCTTGAACACAGCATTCCAATTGTTTCAATCACTGATTTGATTAGGTGCGCTATTCAAACAAGTCATTAAGGTTGTCTTTAAAGACTTTAAAAGCAATTCTAATCGACTCATTGTGCATTGTGCTTGTAGGTATAGGAGAAAAAGGGAAAACCTGGTGGAAAGGACATCTGTTTCGCGTTTGCCTACTAAATGGGGTCTGTTTGAGGCCTATTGCTATCGCTCAAAGCTAGACGGAACAGAGCACGTAGCAGTGGTGAAGGTAATAATGTAACATTCCCGTACGTCAATCTTGATACGGTTTGAACGCTGGTTTTCCATTCTCCTGCTAAGATATGTTTGTTTGCTTCGAATTTCAACAGGGAAAAATTGGACACGGACAAGATGTCCTTGCAAGGGTTCATTCCGAGTGCTTGACTGGTGATATTTTCGGGTCAGCTAGGTGTGATTGTGGAAACCAGTTGGCATTGGCGATGCAGTTAATCGAACAAGCCGGAAGGGGAGTTCTTGTGTACCTTCGAGGTCATGAAGGACGGGGGATTGGCCTCGGTCACAAGCTTCGGGCCTATAATTTGCAGGATCAAGGTCATGACACAGTTGACGCCAATCTAGAACTTGGATTTGCTGCTGATACTCGTGAGTATGGGATTGGTGCCCAGGTCAGTTCGATAAACGTTCCTTTCCTGTTTGGTATCTTTTCTGTTTTCTCTTTTTAGTTTCTGAAAAACTGTGTATTTGGGGAAAAATCTGCCACACTGGTGGAAGTGACAATGAGTTGAACCAACTACAATTTTATCACTTTGTGAACCTGCAAGCAAAGACAGTGAGTCCTTGCCAGTTGGGGTGTTCAGCCGGAGGGCACTCCAATGCTTGAGTCATTAGACTATAGGTGTAAACTGTCATAATAACGATATGAATGCTTTAGATTGCGTACCTTTACCCTTAGGCTGAACGTGCTGCTTATATTACTTGAATTGGCCATTCTAACAACCACCTGCTCACATCGCTCTGCCCTAGGCGGGTTCATTTTGCTCGAAGAGATGAGCGTAATAATCCCATATTTTGTGGACTCACCTTTGCCCAACCCCTTGCTTGGGCTTGGCCGCCCGATCAGCATACTTGTCTGGACGCTTGACTAGATACACTGTTCGGTCATTTAGCCATGTGTCCTGCTTGGCTGAACAATGTGGCTGCGTGGAATTAGCTTCCATAGAAGCACATACAACTTGTTTTGCTTTTCCATGATCTTAATTTGTCCTCGTTGATATTGTGTACTTCTTTTCCTTGTTACCAAACAGATACTAAGAGACATAGGAGTAAGAACCATGCGCTTAATGACCAACAACCCGGCCAAATTCACCGGTTTAAAGGGCTACGGCTTGGCTGTTGTTGGGCGTGTTCCTGTCTTGACGCCCATTACTGAAGAAAATCGAAGGTATTTGGAGACAAAGCGTACTAAGATGGGTCATGTATATGGATCTGATATACAAGAACCATTGGCTGGATTCATCAGTCCAAATGTAAATCATACAAACTCATCAGTACAAGAGATTGAATGATTCTTGAACAATCTTGAATTTGATGAGGCAGTTCTTGTGGTCATATGGAGTTCAGTTCTATAGTTGTTTTTTTGTTACTGATTACGTAAGACTCAGTATCTATTTGATTATTTTTTTATACAGATTTGTTACATTATTCATAGTGTAAAGGTTTTTACAGATATAGAATATGATTCTGTACAGAGATTTTGGCAGAGACTTTGATCTAAATCAATGGTTTGAGCTAATTTTTACTCTTCCCCAAATCAGTTGTATTGACTTTCTAAATCCGATTTCAAGAAAGTTTTATACAACTGATTTTCTAAGTCGTTTTCATCGCATGCTAACTAATTAGCTGATGATTTTTTTTTCTCTTTTGACATTATTGGTTTTATTATTACAAGAATCTTGGAACTGTGAGGCTCCAGGACTGCTGAAATATTGTTGTGTTCTGTTTGGATCTTATATTTCTAGAAGGGAAAAAAAATGGAAGCAAAAAAAAAAAAAAAAAATCATTCACTTTCCTCCTCTTTTCCTTTCTATGAATAAATCTCTCTGCAAATCCAAGATTCAAACGCAGTATTACTACCATGAGATTAGTCTGAACAAGGATTAAGTAGACTTCAATTTTCATTTCATCGATTACTCTTTTCTTGATATATCTTTTCTCGCATTTGGTAATCCCAAAACAATGTTTCTTGGAAAAAGGTCTCAGAAGTGTTAGAAAACAATTTTTCTACATACATAGAAACCGATAACAGAACCAGAAGAGGGTTTTGTATCTGGTTCTATGGTCGGTTTCTGTTTTCCTAGACAGATAACTCTCTATGAATCAACTGGCTTGTGTATTTATTCTAACTGAAGAAGTTTGTAAGACATGTGACCGAACAACTTGGTAGTGCATCGATCTATCTTGTACGAAATCTTCCCTCCTCAGAGTCTCAATCAAACTGTACACAGAAACCGAAACACATGATCTGCATAATGGACAGGTCGAATGAGTCTGGAACCAAATGTCAATGCATGAAACATGAAAAACATGAGAACAATTTGGCAAATGTTTCACCCATTCGCCTTCCTCAAATTCACCCAAACAAACCGCGCAATCTGGCCCGCTTTCCCCTGATTCTTTCTCCTCCTTTTTTGTGAACCGGTTGATGGGAAGTGAGTGCATAACGCAAGAATCAAGGCCTCGGCTCTGGAACTGGAGGGAAGGGTCATCGCGATTGTTGGCCTCATCTAGGAGTCGGGTTGGAGCACGGTTTGTCGACAATCTTTGAAATGTGCAGCAGTGTTTTAGTATTTTGCAGTAAGTAAATAACAGGAAGATTAGGCAAGTGACGGACACGAAAGTGACCAGTAACGGACTCCAATGTGGATTTTTTAGGGTCGGAGATGGGGTTGGAGTCGAAGTCATGTTGTGATGAAATTGTTTAGATTCTTGAAGGGTTTGTGCAACTCTTGGAAGATAGAAAAGATGACATATATCTCATTTTTTTAGTTACTATAAGTTTAGTAAGATATAAAATTAATGTAGATTGTTGTTCTCATTGAACCTTGGTAGATTGAAGAATTTTTATTTTAGGAGAATATATTAATATATTGTGAATGTTTCACAAATTCTATTATCATATTCTAAAAAACAAAACATGTCGATAAATACAATAAATGCATTTGATCGTGCATGTTTGTCGGGAGATTAAAGAAGTTGGACGATAAAAACAATGCGATACCTAGGTTGGTGACAATTTTTAGGATATAATTAACCAGTTGCATCATTCAAATCTAAAACATATGTCCTTTTTTGTCATTTTATTTTTTGTTTCATATTTGAATTTTTTATTTTTCTTTTTTTATTGTCCTTATTGACCATCTTACTCATCATTTTCAGCATGCCACAGCAAAAATGCAGAGTGTGATCCATTTCTTTGTCACAGCAAAAAGTGAGGGACTAAACTGTTCGGTTTTAGACAATAGGAACCAAAGTAAAATTTTAATTATAGGAGTTCAAAGTGTAAATAATCCCAAATTTATATAACATTTTTAAATTTTTTCTCATTTTAAAATTTCGAGAATCTGTAATAAAAAAAACTGGGTGGGATTGAGCGAGATCCCATTTGGGTGTTCCAAAAAAAAAAAAAAAAGAACCCATTTCTTGGATTGTGTGGGTCGCGAAGGGGTAAATTTGTGAACACACTAATTGAAGCTGATAAACAAAATTTAAGATGTACCCTAGTAATTAATCTTGCAAATGTTAGGAAAATTTATCCATAAGTCTTAATTTCTGAAAAGTTGAACCATTTAGTTCTAAAAATTTTCTTATGCTCCATTTAGTTCTATTTGCATATCAATCTAATGTTTCAAACATTAATCTGATGTTCGAAATCTAATGTTCGAAACATTATTCTGATGTTCAAAATCTAATGTTTGAAACATTAATCTGATGTTTGAAACATTGTAATGGGACCTTTCAGTCTATAAAAAAAACTTTTAGAACTAAACAGTGTATAAGTTATTAATTTGGGATTTATTGGTGCATCCCCCAAATGTTATTCATTCATATGTACTATATAATTAATTTTGTGATCAATTTTTTTTTTTTGTTCCTAATAAATTTGAAGATTTTTGATTGATTCACTTGAAATTTACTTGGAATCAATGGAAATGTAAACTATACAAGTTTTGATTGGTCAGACTAGCCAAACAAACAACAACCTTTGCGTGATGCAGAAGTTTCAAAGAACTGTTAGGAGATTAAAAAAGAAAATAAAAAAATAATATGTACATACTCAACATCAAGCATGGCACTCTAAAAATATTATCATATGACTGCTAGTATGCCTGCATGGATATCGTGTACAAAAAATAATATGTTTGGTATTTTTTTTTCTTATTTTTTTGAATGTTGGGTACGGTATGATTACTTTTTCTCCTGAAATACCCCCCTTTTTTTTTTGTATTTAAAATTTTAATTATTATATATTATCCACTATTCTATAACTTTTATGAAGGTACTTGGCCAATACCTTTATTTATTTTTATTTATTTATTTATTTATAATAAGTTTAGCAGTGCCAACATATCTTTAACGTATACATCTTAACTAACATTATTGGTCACAATTTACGGCAGCCTTGATGACAGATCATTTTTGGGAAGACGACGACGATGAAGACGAGACGACAGTGTCATTTTCTTCACTCCATTTTTGTCAATCTTTTGATGCATTGCATCTTCTTAGCACCTCACATGGACAACAAAATGTGTAGGTCTTCTTACGTTATTTTTCTTGTGAATTTTAACAATTTTGTCGTTAGATTCAATATTTTCTCCACTCCATTTTTGTCAATCTTTTGATGCATCTTCTTAGCACCTCACATGGACAACAAAATGTGTAAGTCTTCTTACGTTATTTTTCTTGTGAATTTTAACAATTTTCTCTTCAGATTCAATGGTGGTCCAGTCTATATGGTACCATATTTCTTCTACAGCTGTGATCAAGACGCCCACAGATTCCCACCCCCACACACACGTGGGGTTGGTGAGTGGGGGAGAAAAAAAAAAAATAATAATAATAATTTTGACCAATGAAAAGGCAAAGGGGGTCGTGGGGGTAACTTTGAAGGGGTATTTGGTCATAGCCCCCTCACTATGGGAGGAGCTATTTGCACACACAACAAACTCTCTCCACACACACTTAATGAAGAGTGTGTTGGAGAGAGATGTGTGTGGAGGATGTGTAGAGAGAGTGAAGAGTGTGTGTAAATAGATTTTCCCCCTCACTATCTAATTTGTCTTTTAAAAGGACAAGAATTATATAAGTACTTTCAAAGCCCCCTGATATTTTAAAATTTGTTTCTTTTACTATATTACCCTCATATCTATTAGCTCTCCTATTAAGCCATCTTCACTATGTATTTCAGAGTAA
The DNA here is from genome assembly GCA_030407325.1 of Camellia japonica. NCBI lineage: Eukaryota > Viridiplantae > Streptophyta > Magnoliopsida > Ericales > Theaceae > Camellia > Camellia japonica. Next base: position 39,576,282 of record JAPPVO010000016.1, read on the forward strand.
AATTTTACTCTTTATGAAAGTAAAATTTTACACTCTGAAACTAAAGTAAAATTTTACTCTGAATGAGAGTAAAATTTTACACTCTGAAACTAAAAGTAAAATTTTACTCTGTATAAAAGTAAAATTTTACTCTGAAAAATAAGTAAACTGTGAGACTCTGAAGCTAAAAGTAAAATTTTACTCTGAAGCTAAAAGTAAAATTTTACTCTGTATAAAAGTAAAATTTTACTCTGGCTCTGTCAAATGAAAAAAACAGAGCAATAGAACCAGAGTAAAATTTTACTCTGGTTCTATCAAATGAAATTTGATGTTTACTCTGAAAAATCGATGTTTACAGATTTTTCAGATTTTTGAAACTTTGAGCTTTTAAAAATCTTGAGATTTTTCATACACACAAGATTTTACTTTACATCTTTGAGATTTTGAGTTCGAATCAAATGATCGCCAAGACCGATCTATGCAATCATTCAAATCTCCGATCTTAAAGACTCAAAACACACATATATATATAGATATATATATATATATATATAGATTAGAGATCGGAATATGTAGATATATATATATATATATTCGAATTCAAATCTCAAAACACACAAACACACACACATATATATATATATAGATATATTCATAGTTTGGTTGAAATCACAAGAGCTCCGAACGAATCCAATCCAAATCCTAGGAATGGAAGAGAGAAGGAAAAGAGAGAATTATACTTTCGAGGTCTATTTAAGTTTAATTTCGGAAGTATATATATATATATATAAAGCTCTTGATCTGGTTGGTGCTTTGTATGTTTGGCTTGTTTGTTTCTCGAGAAATTATCAAAAGCAAAAAGAAAGTTTAGCATGGAGTGGCCTACGTATTTGGACGAGTATGAAAAGCTCTTGACAAGTATGAACATGAAAAATCAGATTCTTATTCCACCGCCTTTCCGATAATGAGGACTGTAAAACGGTGGGTTAACCCGAACCAATCAAGTATAAGAGAGTGGGGAAGAGAGTGGGAAGAATTAGTTGAGGGTATAATAGTCATATAAAATATTTAAATAATAAATTTTGTCCTTTAGGAAAGACTTTATAATTATGAGGGGGTTTAAAAAGTATAATTTTTTTCTTAGTCCTTTTAACAATGAAAGGAAGGTAAAGGGGGTTTATAGCTAAATTTCCCTTGTTTGAAATGGGGTCTCAGTCTTTTTTCTTTCTTCTATTAGCTAAGTTATTATTATCGGTGGTGCTACATGTATTAATTAATGTACACACTAGTGTACCAACTAGTGTTACGTTATTATTACTGACCTCACCTATTATACAAATTATAAATATTTAAAATCTTTAAAATTATGCCATATATATTAATCGGTAGATATATCATTATTCAATTATTTTTAGGGTTAATTACACTAATAGTCCCTATAGTTTGGGACTTGTGTCACTTTGGTCCTTGACTTTTCAATTGTGACACATTTGACCCTGAAGTTTGAATCTTGTTCCAAATAAGGACAATTGAAAATATTATTAGATTTTTCAAGGGTAAAATCGTCAATTTGATAAAATATAAATTAATTTGACAAAAATAAATGTCAAAAAAATATTTTAATATTTTTAAAATTATTTTTATCCACCAATGATAAAATTATTTAAAATTAATAAAAATTACATGATTAATTTTTTAAAATTAATTTTACATGATCATCATCCAAACACATAATAAAAATTAATTTGGTAAAAAAAATAAATAAATGTCCAAAAGATTTATCAATTTTACATAATTTTATTTTAGTAGGTAGAAATAATTTTTAAAAATTCAAAAATATTTGTTTGACATTTTTTTTTGTTAAATTAGTTTATATTTTATCAAATTGACAATTTTACCCTTGAAAAATCTAATTATATATTCAATTGTCCTTATTTGAAACAAGATTCAAAATTCAGGGTCAAATGTGTCACAATTGAAAAGTCAGGGACCAAAGTGACACAAGCCCCAAACTATAGGGACTATTTGTGTAATTTGCCCTTATTTTTATTATTCCCATTTATTTGATGCATTAAGACATTTGACGGTTGCATTTGAGGTGGTCAGAAAACACAGAGCTCACCAAGAGATTATTTGGTTATCTGTGAGCAATATTTCACGCTAAGTAAGTTAAAAAGACAAATTTTTTTTTTTAAAAAATATATAAAAAATTAGAGAGGTAATAGGATCCAAAAGAGATTAAGGCTTGGTTTGGGGTAACCTATATAATCCATCTTTTTATCTTTTTATCTTTTTTTCATCACATCACCTCTCTATTTTTCTGCACATCTTTTCATAAAAAGACAAAAAGTACACTTTTTTAAGACACCCCAAATCAACCCTAAAAATAAAAAAAAAAATTACTTTTAACCTTCTGCCAAAAGAGCCGATATTTGTTAGGTGTCTTTTAAAATCCCCATAAAAAGTATTAAGCTCTATTATTTTAATCAATAAAACTCATGTTGGGACAATGGGATACCATATGGACTTGCTCTAAAACTACTTAAATATATATATATATATATATATATGTTTTTTGTAATAATTACGAAAAAAAAAAATCTTGAGATTTGATCTTTATAACAAAATAGGTTAGGTTTTTCTTATGTTGAGATTTTAACATAAGAGAATTTGATGGGTCCATAGGAGCCATCATAAATCTCGTTTTGATGATTTAAACCGTTCATTTTGTAGAGCCTTCAATATATGTTATCCTTGAAAAAATTTAAGGCGATCCGATGATTGTAATCCTTTCATTTTGTCGCATTTATCTCTAAAAAAATGAATATAGTTAATTTCAAAAATATATTTGTCGTTCATTTTTGTAGAGATAAATGCGATAAAATAAAAAAGTTATGATTATTGGATCAAACTAATTTTTTTATGCATAATATATATTGATAGTTTTACAAAATGAACAATTTGAATAATCAAAACAAGACATGTGGTGGGCCTTATAAGCTCTTCAAGTTCTATGTTGAGATATCAACATGAGAAAAGCCCAACCCTAACAAAATAAACCCTAAATTTTTAATTTTATTAATTTAAATATTAATCTTTTTGATATATTTTTATTCTAAACAATTTGCTTAGTCTTGTTAATTAAAACAGATGAAAAAACAATATTTTAATTATTAAACTCAATATAAGTATACATAAAATGTCTAAAATACTTATTTTTTATTAAGTTTAATGATTAAAATATTTATTTTTCCGTTGATTTTACTTCATGGAAATAGACAAACAGTTCAAGTTAAAAACAAATAAAAAATTTAAGATTTAAATTGATAAAATCAAAAATTAAAAATTCATTTTATTACTAGGGTTTCAAAATGTGATTTTTATTTTTAAAAGTTTTTCTTTCTTCCTTTCTTCTGTACAAACAAAGGATAAAAAAACTTTAGCCAATTGCCAACATACAGAAACAGTCTGTTTTGTCCAGACTAAAACTTTAGCCAATTGCCAACATCCATGTGATGAATGTTTAAAATTAAAAAATTATTATAAAAAGTTAATTAATTATTTTTATTTTTTATTTTTATAAAAAGTTAAAATGTTATTAAAAAAATCAATTTCTAAATAAACTTAAGACCTTGTTTGTCAATAGGTTAAAATAATAAAAAAATCACTACAAATTATCACATTATTCTCTCTAATTTTTTATACAACTTTTCTTAAAAAGTCAGAAAATTAACTAAAATAATAAATTCCCATACGAGTTCTAAAACACTACAACAAAAACATACTTTAGTGGCACTACACTAGTGGCATATTTTTAGAAAATGCCACAAAAAATGATATTTAGTGGCACGTTTTTGAAAAATGCCACAAAACGACAAACATAAAAGGCTCTAGTGACATTTCAATGAACAAGTGTCACAAAACTACAACAAAAACATACTTTAGTGGCACTACACTAGTGGCATATTTTTAGAAAATGCCACAAAAAATGATATTTAGTGGCACGTTTTTGAAAAATGCCACAAAACGACAAACATAAAAGGCTCTAGTGACATTTCAATGAACAAGTGTCACAAAACTACAACAAAAACATACTTTAGTGGCACTACACTAGTGGCATATTTTTAGAAAATGCCACAAAAATGATATTTAATGGCACGTTTTTGAAAAATGTCACAAAACGACAAACATAAAAGGCTCTAGTGACATTTCAATGAACAAGTGTCACAAAACTATAACAAAAACACTTTAGTAACACTATACTAGTGGCATGTTTTAGAAAATGCCACAAAAATAATATTTGGTGACACATTTAGATAAATGCCACAAAGCCACAAACATATAAGATCTAGTGGCATTTCAATAAAGAATGTCACATCAATTTTATGGCATTTTATAAAATAATGACACAAAAAATTATGTTCGTGACATTTACCAACAGATGCCACTAAACTTTAGTAGCAATGGCATTTTTTAAAAAATGTCAGGACACTAGATAGGTGCAAATTACTTTTTATGGCACTTAGGTGAAAAGTTTCATAAACAAATATTTTATAGCATTTTGAGAAATGCCACTAAGTCAAAAACTTTCCAAGCTTATAATGGCATTTTTGAAAAAACAAAAATGCCAATATATTTTTAAAATTTTTACAATGCAGTAAATGATTAAAATAAATAAATTAAACTCAATATACACTACAGGAAAAAGCATATTCGGCGACTAAATTTCCTGACCAAAAAAAATTTGGTCGCTGAAAATATAGCTTTCAGCAACCAAAACAGCATTAGTAGCCAAAAGTAAAGTTTTTTGGCAACTAAACAATTTTAGTAGCCAAAAGTCTACAATTGGCGACCAAAACTAAGTTTGGTCGCTGATTATATGGGTTTTAATGACAAAAAAAATTTTAGTAGCCCAAAGTAAAGCTTTTTGGTGACTAAAAAAATTTTAGTAGCCAAAAGTCTATAATTGGCAAATAAAAAATAAGTTTAGTTGCCAAAAGTGGTTATTTTTAGTGCAGGAGAACTAAAATCCTAAGGCGGGAATTAAATTTTTTGGCGATCAAAATTTTGATAGCTGAAAGTGCATGTTCGGTGACCACATCCGATTTTGGTCGGCAAAAGTTAAGTTTTTTAGCAACTAAAAAACAATTAGTAGCCAAAAGTATAGAATTGGCGACCAAAAAAAATTTTTAGTCGCCAAAAATGGTCTTTTTTTATTTTACTAGTAAATAGTTTATTTTACATAAATTATGTTCAATAAAATAATTATGTTTATACATATACTTTTATATTAGTATAGATATATGTACTATATAAATAATATATGTTGCATATATAATCATATGGTGCTATAGAGGTGTAGTGGGAAGAGTGTGGTGTATAAGGTTTATGGTGCGGGAGGTTGGCGGTTTGAGTCTCTGCAAGAGCAGATCAAATTGTTCTACAACGAATTATCGTCACGAATGACACTTGATAGCGTCACGAATAGTGCCTACCATGACATTAAAGTGTCAGTGAAAGGTTTTAGTCTTGATGGTGTAATGACACTTATAAGTGTCACTAACTCTTTTTTTAATGGCGCTTGATAGTGCCACAAATAATATCTACCATGACATTAAAATGTCATTGAAAATTTTTAGCCATGATGGTGCAGTGACACTTGCAAGTATCTACCGTGGCATAGTGCCTACCATGACATTAAAGTGTCAGTGAAAGGTTTTAGTCTTGATGGTGTAATGACACTTATAAGTGTCACTAACTCTTTTTTTAATGGCGCTTGATAGTGGCACAAATAATATCTACCATGACATTAAAATGTCATTGAAAATTTTTAGCCATGATGGTGCAGTGACACTTGCAAGTATCTACCGTGGCACCGATAGAAGTGGCACTTGTTCAAAATGCCACAAGACCAAAAAATGTCATTAGAAGAATAGTTTTGTGGAACTTTTAAATGTCACTAAATTAAGAAAATGTTGTAGTGAAACTAGGAAAAAGTTACAAAAGAAAAAAAAATAATTCAAATAGTGGTTAGATTATAAGGTATATAGTATAAATTTAAAGTAAATATAATGTAAGTCACAACTGTAATGAGTTTGATTCACACATTTTGTGAAGTATTTTTTCTTGATAACATTGTTGGAGAATACTATTTTGAGCTTAAGGTTGAAAACTGGAATATCGAAAAACAAAAAATAGAATTAGTGCCATTTTATTAGTGCAATAATTTTGTCATGGTGAGAATACTAATTTGTTTATAAGTAGGTATTTTTAACATTTTATTTATTTATTTGTTTTATAATTTTAAAAGTTTCGAAGTAATGACTTACATAAACTTAAAAAATAAAAAGAAAAAGAAGAGAAATTAGTGAAACATTTTTCTCAAACTTTTAGGTCATGTTTGATTCACAAGATTAATAGTGAAGTATTAATAATCCTATTAAATTAGGGGTAAACTACCAATAGATCCTACTTTGGAGACTTATTACCCAATAGGTCCTACTTTGAAGACTTATTACCCATTAAGTCCTATTTGATAAATTTATTAAGTGATAAAGATAAATTTATCAGTCTTTTTTTTTTATAAATAAATTTATAGTGATAAATTTATCAGTCTCTTATTTTTATAAATAAATTTTTAGTGATAAATTTATCACTCTCTTATTTTTATAATGTTAAATTTATTAGTTAGGACCTGTAGGTAAATAAGTCTAGTTAATAGGACTAATTGGTAAGTACCCCTTAAATTAGTGTGGTATTCACTATCCAATTGGATTAATATCCATTGGATTAATAATCCCACCCCTACCCCGTTACTAATAATCCTACAAATTTGTTGGATTAATTATCCATTGGATTAATAATCCTAAATCAAAATGTTAAAACAAACATATGATAATTGAGCCCACGGATTAATAATCCCAATCCTATGCTCCAATCTACCCAATCAAACATGCCCTTAGTGATAGAGATGTCCAATGTTTTTTCTTATCACTTAAGATCCCTTAATTTAAGTCTTTCTGTGATGAGTTGAAATTTTTCTATAAAATTTCTCATTAAAGAACTGAAATTTCTATCTTGAATTCTTTTTATGAAAATGTTGAGAGACTCCAACTACTATAAAAATATTATATGATTTTTATCTTATAAAATTTTAATATTATGAACCTTAAATTAACAACTAAAAAAAATTAGAAACTCAAGAATTCGTTTTAGGGATTAAGATTTTATCTTACAATAAATGATGAGTTATGTTATTTGCACATAAACCATTCAAAAAGCCATGAATTTGAATTTGAATAATGCATTCAAACCATGTAATTGAGATTATTTAAATCCATAATATTTAACCACAAAATTGAAATAAAATTTTCAGATCAAAGTTAAATAATTATGTCATTCAAACCTAAAATAGTTCAGTATTCCCATTTACACCAACGATCGATTTTCAACCCCCCCCCCCCCCCCCCCCCCCCCAAAGACAAAAAAGAAAAGAGAAGAAACAGGGTATCATCATGGTTTCATTCAAATCTCTGTCGCTTTCCGGCTGGAAAACAGTTAGCATTTTCTCCAGCAGGAATCATTTTCCCACCATCCAAACACCACCCAGAAACCCCAGTTCCAAAATCCAAAACAGGCGTTGTTGACCCACAACACATCTCAACAAACGATGACGAACTCAGTGACTTATCTCCAAAGCTCAAATTGATATCAGAAACAGGTGGGATTTTGAAGGGTTGAAGAGGCGGCGGAGGATTCCGCCACCGCGGCAGCGGTCCGGCGACGAGAAGTGTCTGAAGCAGAGGCCCTGCTTCCAGCACACTCTGTAAAAGCTCACCTTTTCTAGGCAGAGACTTTCCCTCCACAATTTTCTCAATAACCAAACAAGCCTGATCGTTAGTTGAATCGGGCATGTTTATGGTGGAGAGTTCTGGGGATGAGACAGAATCGAGGAAGGAATTGGTGGAGAGAGAGTCTGAATCGGTTATGCTTGAAATTGAATTGATGGGTTTGAGGAGAGGGGTGTTGTGGGGTTGGATTTGAGGGATGGTGAGATGGTTTTGGAGCTTTTGGAGCTGGTCTATGGCTTGGTCTCTTTCATGGAAAGTAATCTTCAGGAGTTGGAGGAGTTGATTTGAGTAGTCTCTATTCTTTTTTAGCTCTTCATTTGCTTGTACTTTGATTGATTCTAGTTCCAGAGTGGTGTGGAGAAGCTTTTGCTTCAATTCATCTATGCTCTGCAGATTTTCAGACCAATCCAATGAGTGAAAGACAGAAAACTGCAATACTAAAACCCCGGGAAAAAAACTCAGAAAAGTCTCGGAATTTTATATCACTGGTCAAGATTTCATCATACACCGTTAATTTGATATTTATGACAATTTTGTGAATACTTTTTTAATAGCATAGCCTTTCTACTTTATATATGCTTCCAAAATGTTAGATCTCAAGAGAAACATACTACGTTTGTTTGGGTGGATATGAGTTTAGAATTTGACTAATAGTTTAGTAAAATTATTAATTTAATATTTGGTTAAATAATTGAAATACGGACTATCAATCTATCCAGATATGATATCCCACAAATGATGGACTATTCAATCTCACATAGAAAATGTGATATAAATTGAAAGACTAAGCAAAAGTTTAGACTATTAGTCACTCCTTATAATCTTACCTCAATCCAAATATAGGATAAGATACAAAATTTAAAGAAATTCGTAGTCCTAAGACTATTAATCATGAAAATACTAATCTAACCTAATTCAATCTACCCATCATAGAATTTCCTACATTAATAAGTTGTGAGGAGACAGTGGCACCAAAAAGCTTCATGGAATATGAGAAATCTTTATAAAAAATAAAAATAGACAAACAAAAATAAATGCACATATTTTTATATATATAAAATGATACAACTCTATTGAGATTTATTATTTTAAAGCAAAGTGTGTATATAAAATAATATTCAATTAGATAAATGGCCACCACTATATGAATAGATCTATATATGTTATACGGTAATGCTACGTCGCTCGAAAAAAGTCCTCCCGAATCCCCCTAATCCCAGAAACGACGTCGTTTCTACATTTTTTTTTTTTTTCCTGCTTCAATTAGAAACGAGGGAGAAGAAAAAGGAAGAAGGAGAAGAGAAGAGAAGAGAAGGAAGGAGGAGGAGGACTGGAAGGGGCCATAACCACGGGGAGGAGGAGGCGGAGGTGGGGCCGGAGGCGAGGCAGAGACGGGGGCTGCCGGACACGACGATCAGGCAGAGGACGACGATCGAGCTCCTCCTCTTCCCTCTCTTCTCTTCTCTTTTGTCTCTCTCTCTCTCTTCTGAACTCCTCCTTTTCTCTCTCTCTCTCTCTCTCTTCTGAAATTAGGGGGATTGGGGGGAGGAAATTAGGGGGACAAATCATTATTCATATGTTATACTAGCAATTAGTAAGACTTTTAAATGATAAGAAATCACATGTGTTTTTACTTTTTTTAAAATTCAAATCTTAGATCAATTATGTCATTATCCTTATGGTGACATATTTGATATAAAAAGTACATTGAGATTCTCTATAATACTTTTAGCTTACAATGGACTCATTCAGAAAGTTGATTAAAAGTTAATTTTTAACTTTTAATTTATTTTGAGTCACATTATTTTTCATATTTTTTATCTATAAAAAGACCAAAAAAAAAAAAAAAAATCAACTTTTAACTAATTTTCCAAAATATCCAAATAAATTTGTAATACTAGTTTAGGTACTATAATCCATAAAAATTGAGTATAAGTGGTACTATTTTCTTTTTGAAAACGAAATTTAGCCAAAATCTTTCCATTAGATCCTTGTTTAGTAAAAATGATAATCCAATTTATTTTGCTTTATAAACCCCCTACGGAAGCACCAATGATCCTCTAGAGTATTTTTTTCCTAAAGTTTCCTAAAGTGGTATATTGTGTGATTGAGATTTAATGCTGAAAAATTGATGTGACATGTTATTAAATCTCAACCTCACAATGCACCACTCTAGAAAACTTTAGGAAAAAAAAAACTCTAGAGGATCCTTGCTCCTACGGAGGAGGCTCATAATTGAATAAGGATAAAATAAAATATCTTTTTTTTTCTTACACAATATTGCCAGAATAACATGTTGCTATGAATCCGAGTAACATGTTATTGCTAACACAGAGTAACATGTTACTATTTACATCAATTTCGACAGTAATAATTTTTTTTTCTTTTAGAATTTCATAATCCATGAACCTTATTTGATAGATCTTGATGAAAGAATTCTAAAAATATTAATTTTATTAAAAATCGACATCTAGATCAAAAGTTATATTATTTTTAAAATTTAATATTTTGATAATAGTAATTTGTTGAATTTTTTAAGAAATTTTTTTTATACTTATTCTTAATGCATTAAAATTTTATTACGAGAGAGTTTTAACTAAATCTCCTTTTTAAAAATAAACACCCTTTTTAGCATTTTTTAAATACTTTTTTATACCAAAAAGTCAATCTTATTTGATAAATACTTTTTTAAATTAAAAAAATTCATTTTTTATTATAAAGAAAAGCCACTAAAAAAATTAACTTTTTAAATAGTTTTTCTAAACAAGTCAATTTTTTAAACAAATGTTTTGTTTCTTAAAAAATCTTTTAAAAAATTATTAGAAATTGATTTGCCAAAACCCACGACAAACTGGATCCAAATGATTCCATGAAAATTCAAAGTTAGGAGGAACAACAATATCCCAAGATGGGCCATGAGCACTTTAGTCAAGCCAAGTTATTTTATTGAATTAAATAAGAGTTAATTCCTACCTCAAAGAACTAAAATGGACAATGGGGCCTCTTAAATGATTACAAAAAAAATAAATTCTAAGTTGAGATTCTAACAGGAGACATGTTTCCCTACAGAGAAGAGGAAACAAATTGTCTGTGTAAGCATAAGAAAACAGGGCTATAAATGAACTGCGTAAGTCACGGTTGGAAATATATTATTTTAATAATTTTTTAATTTTTTATAAAAAATGTGTAGAAAAATAAAAAAATAATATGACAATTTATAGTGATTTTTAATTGAAACTGAAAATTGCCATTAAATAAAATTTGAAAATTTAATAAATTTTAAAATATATTCAAATTTAACTTATTTATATTTCAAATCAATCTTGAATTGAGCTTAAGTAATTTAATTTTTTATAATATATATAAATGTATCGAGTTAAGTAATAGATTGTTTAAACTTAGTTTAAAAATTTAACGAACTTTAAATTTATTTAAGTTTAGCCTGTTTACAGAGCAAGTCGATATCAAATAATGAAATTTTAACAAGCCAAACACGAATTGAAGTTAAATAATTTGATTTGTTTAATAGCCTAATATGAAAACATTTGGCCCTTAGCACAATGATTGTTCTATTGTGATTTAGGCTGACATGAATTCAAACGGTGGAATGCATGACTTGGAAATACATCTGTGTTGAAGGAAATACTCTTTTCTGGGAAAGATTTTTAAGTACCAAAAAAAAATCAAAAATCAAAAAAATAAAATAAAATAAAACAAGAAATAAACTTAACACTTGAAGAACACCGCACAAGTTCATTATCCAAAGAAAGCTACTTCAAAACTCAATTAATTCTACATAAAGAAACTGAAATGAAATTCCAACCAAAAGATGAATTGAATTGAATTCAAGTACACTATGTAAGAGAAAGCTTAAAATTATTGCCAAACCAAACAAGTAACCATTCACAGTATCCAGAACCAGAAGCGAGAATGAACTTAAAAAGATTGACAAATCAAGAAAATGAAGAGTAACCCACCTCTTGATAATTCCATAAACAAGCTATAGCCTCCATAACTCTCTCTCTCTCTCTCTCTCTTTCTCTCTCTCTCTCTCTCTCTGTGTTGTGATGAGAAAAAAGAGAAAATGAAGAGCAATTAGGGGAGTTTGGAGAGATATGGGTTGTGAGTCATTTTATAGAACACAAAGGTCTGAATGCCAGACAGAGAGAGAGCAATGGCTTTCTCACAAACTTCCAGAATATTCAATCCACATCAAAGAAAAGAAAAAAATTCTAATAAGGCTTGGTTTGGGAAGTGGGTTGGCTTTTTGACTTTTTGGTTTTTTTAGGTATTTTAGTCTGGGCTTAAAAGCTTGGTTTGGGAAGGACTTTTTGGTTTTTTTGAGTTTTTTTTGTGAGAGAAGAATGTAATGATTATTGATTGGATGTGATGTTTTGTTTGTTATGAGTAAAATAGTCTATTTTGTTTTTTGTGACTAAAATAATCAAAAAAAACCTGCAAACCCACTTTGCCAAAAGAAAAATCTTCAATACCTTTCAATTTTTAGTACAACTTTGAAACTCTCTCTCTCTCTCTCGCTCTCTATGTGTGAAAAATTGAAGTGTATTTTGGACAGGGCCAGCTTTGGGCATAGGTCACAAGGCTATGACCTAAGACCCTTTAAAATAGATTAAAAAAAAGAGTTTTTCTTATTATAATTTAGTGTAATATATTAGGTTTGTTTTAATTCTAAAAAAATTAAAAAAGGCCCATACTAACTTAAAATAAATTGACCTATTAAAAAATTGAAAGGTCATTCAAAAAAATTAGCATTGTTATTAATTGAAAATAGACTCAAAAAAGGGATCTCTCTTATTATAGTTTAGTCTAATATATTAAGTATATTTTAAGACCAAAAAAAATTAAGGAAGGCCCAAATTAACTTAAAATAAATTGATCCATTAAAAAATTGAAAGACCCATTTAAAATAATTAACACTGTTATTCATTGAAAATGATTTTACAAAAAAATTAGATTATGCAAGTCTGATTGATTTATTTGCTTCTAAAAATACAAGAAGAGTAAGAATTAAGCGATACTTATTAGTTATTGTAATGTAATGCTAAATATTTTTTGTGATTTTGACACAAATCTTTTGTCCTTTACTTTTATTATATTTTTTCATTCAATGAAAAAAAAAATATGAAAAGTCCCAAAAATTTATTAATTAATTATCAACTTTAGACTCCGAAAATCTCAGGGCCGGACCTGATTTTGGAATGGGCCTGGCTTTGGTCCAGTCCTTAATCGGACTGGACGGTGCAGTTGGGCCCGTGGAGGCCCACCACGGGTTCCGTTTTGAAAATCTGAACCGTTCAATGTGTAGAATTCGTCGAGTACTATATGCCTGTGAAAAATCACGTTGATCGGATATCGATAGCTATGTGATCAAATCAGTTTTGTATAAAAAAAATGGACGGTGAATAAATTAACGGTTGATAAAAAACTGATTTGATCACATAGCTATCGATATCCGATTACCGTGATTTTTCACAGGCATATAGTAATCGACGAGTTCTACACATTGAACGATTCAGATTTTCAAAACGGAACCCATGGTAAACCCTTACAAATCTAATAACACCGTCCAATCTGATTAAGGACTGGACCAAACCCAGAGCCTTTTGGAATTGCCTTCCATTCTTTCAGGGTCAGTCTCTGGCTGAAAAAGACACTCTCTCTTATGGTAGTCAATCACTAAATCCAGTTGGATTTTCCTTTATATTCCTTTTGTGTGTGAGAAAGAAATAAAAAACGGAGTTGTTTTCTATCTCTAAGGTTAATAATAGAGTAAATTACCCCCACCTCCTTTGAAATTGGAAAAAATACATAATTGATCTTACACTTTTAACACAATTACAATAATTTTATTTTTAATATAATTAAAGTGATTGAAACTAATATTAGTGGTGATAAGTAAACACTTAAATAAATAAAAATAAATATATTTTTTAATAAAAATAAATGATAATATTATTTTTTTAAGTAATAAAATTTATGAATATGAATAAAAATTTACGTGTTATGTAAATTAAAATCTTAAAAAACGTTAGGGTTTGTTTGGCATTGGCTTTTTTAGCCAATTTTTTTATATTAGGACTATTTTAGTCTGGTTTGGTTTTTGTTTTGTGACTTTTATGAGAGAAAAAGTATAATAATTATGGATAAAAAGTAATATTTTATCTTATTAGCTTATATAGCTTATTTTTTCTTTTTGTAATTATTTAGCTCCAAAATATTAGCCAAACCATATTAAAAAGTGTTGAACTAAGGCCTCTTTTGGGAACATGATTTTTTAGTGACTTTTTAACTTTTTGATTAAAATATGATATAAAAAAAATAGTATATTTCTAATATTTTTTAATTTTTTATGAAAATATATACAAAAAGTAGAGAAAAAATGAAATATTTAACTTTTTGATATAAATTATTAACTTTTTAATTTTTTAAAATAACTTTTTCACTTTTTAATATTTTGATTAAAATCACCCCTCGTCAAACAACGCTTAATTGTATGTTTTTTGTCAAATCTAACAAGTGCTGAGTGTAATTTACTCTTTAATAGCAAAGAATGGTAATGATTACAGGCAAAAAGCAAGCTGTTGTTTACGCGGTTTTGTTTGTTAAAAAAGTGCAAACTTTCCTAAAATACCCTAGTCCTTTTGGTATTGATTAGAAGTTTTCTTTCGGCGACTTCTATTCGGTGGTCCTCTTGAGGAAATTCATATGCTGACCCTAGTTAATTTTTTATTGATTAAAATGACAGAGTTTAATAATTGGAAAACTTATAGATAGTTCTCATATATAAATTTTAAAATTTATTTATTTTTAAAATAAATATTTGTACTAATTAATTTTATATATTTTTAATTGTTATAATTTTTTTTTAATTTAAAGACGCTGCGACATTCCATTACCGTCGGATTTTCGTTAGATAGTCATCGGATTTTCGTTAAATATTCAACATCATCAAGAAGTCGTCTGAATATGGCCGAAAATGCATCGAAGTATTGTTCGAGCATTATGAACGTCACTAGAAGTCACTGAAATGTCCAGAACGTTCACTGAACATTAAGAATATCATTGGAGACTTACCAGAATGTCCAGAATATTACCTAAAAAAAATAAATAGAGATATTAGAGTGAAAAAATATAGCAAATGTGCTAAATATTGATAAACTGAAAGGGAAAAAAAATCAACAACAAACAACAACAATAGAAAAAATATATGCTAGTTTTTAATTTTTTTAGGGTTTTAAGAAAATAATATCCAATATTGATCAAACTGAAAATCAAGCTTTGAAAATGTAAAATTGTTACAATTTCAAAGTATGATTTTATTAAGTATTTATCCTTATTAATCAAATTGAAAAACATGTTATGAAATTATAAAATTTTACAATTCTAAAGTATGATTTATTTCAGCACCAAAAAAATTGATACTGTAAAATTTTACAATTTTCATCGTCTGTAACTAAAACTCGAAAACAACTTATTCAAAATTTAAAATTTTCTCCATTAAAACAGGAAAAGAAAAGTGTGTCGTAGAAAAAATGTAAAAAAACTAAGAGATTGAAGGAGAGAGACATATATATATATATATAGAGAGAGAGAGAGGATTGTACTTTGACAACTATTTTTTATTTAAATATAGCTGGATTTGATATAGATATCTACTCAGATCTACATCAGATTTGAGTAGATCTACTCATCTTTTTCACCGAAAACTTATCTCCTTCGCAGTGAAGGTGAAGTAAGGAATCGGTGGTCGGTGGTTGCTAATGAACCCCAATCAATAGTGATCGACAGTTGTTGGTGACTGTATATGATAAGAAGGTAGATGTGGTCGTTGGTTGTTAGAAATCAAGAAGAGAAAGAGAGAGAAGAACGAAAGCGCAAAAAAAGAGAAGAACGAAAATGCGCACAGGACTTTTGGATATAAACAATAGGTTTTGGGGTAAAATAGAGTACATAACTTTCAAATAGGACTCACGGGTAATTTTTCCTTTAATAATTTGTGTTGATTTCAGGTCTGGTTTGGTATACCTCAAAAAAGTTAAAAAGCCAAAAAGTAACTAAAAAAGTTAAAAAGTTATCACTATTTACCAAAAAAAAATATAAAAAAATTAATTTTACAAAAAAAAAAAGTACAACTCACATGTCACGTGAGTTGTACTTTAGCTGCCCACCGTTTATACAAAGGGAACAGGCGAAGAAGCAAACAAAACGGTGTTGTTCGGCCCGTGGGGGCCCATCACGGGTCCCGTTTTGATAATCTGAACTAAGGGACGTATAGAACCCGTCGAGTAATATATACCTGTAAAAAATCACATTGATCGGATATCGCTAACTACATGATCAAATCAGTTTTGTATAAAAAATGGACGGTGTTATAAATAACGGTTGACAAAAAAACAATCCGATCAAATAGCTATCGATATCCGATTAACGTAATTTTTTACAAGCATCTAGTACTCAACGAGTTCTACACATTAAATGATTCTGATTAGCAAAACGGGATCCGTAGTGGGCCCCAACGGGCCGAACAACACTGTCCAATTCAATGTCCGAAAAGAAGGCAAGCTTCTCCTATACATTACTCTGCTCACCGTACTGCCTACTCTGCCTAAGTTTCTTCTATATACTAATTTATACAATTTTTTAATACATATTTTTTTTAAAAAGTCAAAAAGTTATCTCAAACAATCATCTTTTTTCCTCAACTTTTTAGTCCAAAAAATAAAAAAATGCACTTATTTATAATACCTCAAATGACCCCTTAGAATAGCATGACAAGTGTCTTGCGATGAATGATGTAGAGTATTGTTTGAAAACCACCAAATAACTTCTTCAATTCTTGGAGGGTCATATAGGCTTTCAAAAATATCATATGATTGTGTATTGAATAAATAGTAGTTTCTATTTTTTTGGATCATAGAATATAGAGCCATTTATTATTTGTGATTGCAAAGTACGAAACGCTAGTCTCCTAATTTAACTTTTCTTTAGGGTGATTTAAACTCATAACCTCTCCTTGGAAACTAAGCTTTGTTTGGGAATAGATTATTTTAGTAATTTTTTAATTTTTTGACTAAAATATGAGGTAAAAAAATTAGTACATTTGGGATGACTTTTTAGTTTTTTACGAAAAGATATGTAAAAAATAGAGAGAAAATGAAATCTTTGACTTTTTGGTATAAATTGTTGATTTTTTAATTTTTTTTAGTAACTTTTTGACTTTTAAGTTAAAACAGCCACTTGCCAAACGATGCCTAAGTTTATAGAAAAATCATAATGACCAATTAAATTAGTTGGTTGACACATCGCTCTTATGAAATTTCACAAAGACTAGCAGCAAGGTTGAGTTGGTATCATTGTAACTTGTGAATGTTACTATAATTAAATTTTTATACTAAATTTATTATCAATTTTTTTACACACAAACACAAATCACATAATTAGACAATTTTTTTTTATATGAATGTAGAACTCAAAAATATTAGACCCACCTCATCTGAAAAACTTGTGTCTAATTATATGATGTATTTTTATATTTTTTTATTTAAATGATATGATATGGAAATAAGAAAAATTATATTATATACACCCTAAAATAAAATAAAAAAAGTATGTCCCATAACATTATCCTAAAAATAAAACACACAGACAATAGTTGACTTTTCATATTTTTTAAGTGATATATTTTTGGTAACTTTTTCTCATACTTCTATAAAAGGCTTAGGTTTTTTTTTTTTTTTTAATGGTAATAAAAGGCTTAGGTTGAACAGTAACAAAAACACTTTTTATATTGGTAAATTTGAGTAGTCCAATGTAAAAATTATAAATGTTCGTTTAATATAAGTAATATTATAATTTTAGCCTTAACTATCTAGAATTATCATTTTGTAATTTGAATTTACTTTACACATGAATCTTATATTACACAATTTCAATCTTAATCAAACATTTCTATTCAGGTTAAATTCGAGATCATATTTCTAATCCATAGACTTATTCTTAACATAAAACTTGAGTTGATTACATTTGTTATGCTTCTCTAGTCAACTGCGCCGCATGAGCGCGTTTTTATTGCCTGTATGTGTATATAGGATTCAAATACCATGGTCCTGAGAATCACATGAAATTTTATTTGATTTTATTATTATATTTTTGTGCATAATTAATCATGACATGACTTATTTTCAAGTTAGATTAGATTTCTATGAGATCACACCAAAGTTTTTAATTTCAGAAAGTCTACAAATCTAGAGAAAGTGATCAGAAATTTACTTATAATTTTAAATCAATGGTGCATATTTAACATTCTTGTTATGAGATCAAACTATAAATAAATATTGACTTTTGATTATAAACTTTGTTTAATTTTTTAGATTTTTTATCTGGTTCATAGACTTTTGCTGACATGGAAAGTTTTAATTGAGACATTTTTTTGCTTGGCATACAAGATTTGTTTTGAGATTTATTCATTTTCACTTCAAGAGAGAAGAAAACTATTTATTTTATTTTATTTTATTATTTTTTTGGGAGAACAAAACTACTTGCAACATAAAAAATTGTACAACTTTTAGCCCGATAAAGGGCTGTGATAACAACGGCACTATTTCACTGCTTGTTAAAAAAAAAAAAAAAAAAAAAATCAAATAAAACAAAATAAAAACGTAGGTTGTAACCAGTAAAATATTTATTTATTTATTTATTATACATTGATGAAAAACATTTAGAAATTTAAGGATGTTGGAATTCTTTGTTTTTTTTTTTTGGTTGTTTAATTTGGTTGCTATAGTTTTATTTAGATATTTGATAGTTACTTATTGTATTTTTTTTTTTTTTTGTATTATATGATTGTTACATGTTATATAATTGAAATGCTGAGTGTTTTTATTTCAACATTAGTGTGCTTTTAAAATTTGCTTTTACAAAGTAATTTTGAAATAAAAATATTTTAGAATTCAACTTTCATACAATTTTTTGCCTTAGTTTTTTTTAACTAATCAAACCTATTCAATTTTTTAATAAATTTGAATCCTATTCAAATTTTTTTTTCCAACTAAAACCATTCAACTAATCAAATATACTAATTGTTTTTAAAAAACTTATTAAAATCATACTAACAATTTATTTTTCGAAAAAGGAAATGCGGTCTTGTTATTGTGTTATAGATGTCTAATTAATATGATTTTTTTTATTAATTATCTATTCGATAAATTTTAAAATATGCACAATTTAAATTATTAAAATAGGCTTGGGACACGTCTCCTTAGAGTATAATACGCATTTTTGTTTTGTTTCAATTTTTTTTAACAAACAATGAAATGGTGTTGTTGCTATCACAGAAGCGTGCTTTGACAGCTC
The DNA here is from genome assembly GCA_030407325.1 of Camellia japonica. Classification (NCBI taxonomy): domain Eukaryota; kingdom Viridiplantae; phylum Streptophyta; class Magnoliopsida; order Ericales; family Theaceae; genus Camellia; species Camellia japonica. Next base: position 39,595,484 of record JAPPVO010000016.1, read on the forward strand.
GCACCTACACCCCCCATTAAGAAAACTAAAACTAAAATTTTAGAAACAAAAAATATACATCTCATTATGCTGTTAATGCCAAAAGTATTCAAATGACAATCGGCCATGCCTACCAATGGAAGTTGGTTCGGTGGTAAAACTTTTAAATTCTTCGCTCATAGTCTGGATTCAAATCTCTATAATCTTTTGTTGAGGTTAAATATATTTCTTAACATCCAATGCATACGGGAGGCTTAACTTCGGCCCCAATGTAAGTATGGTACGATTCCCTGCAAATGCGTTATGAGTGATAAGGGACAATACTCTCTTATGAATATATATAGTACCCTATCTATATATCTATTTTATGAATTTAAAAAAAAGAAAACAGTCTTTAGGCCAAGTTTGGGAAGATAAGTGTACTTTTTGTCTTTTTGGACAAAAAAAGTGAGGTTGAAAATATGAATGTTTGGGTTAACTTTTTGACTTTTTATGGAAAAATGTGTAATAAAAAATTGTGAAAATTAGTTTTTAGAGAAAAATTTGAATTGGGAGTTGTGCAGCCGTAATTGTTGACTTTTGATGAATAGTGTTAACTTTTTAACTTTTTGAGTAACTTTTTGACTTTTTGGATTATTTGGGAGTACCCAAACTTGGCCTTAGTATGAACAAATAGTTATCAATTTCAAACTTAATGTCAAATCCTAGTTTATATATAATTTACTTACATAAACTGCTATACTACCCAAAAAAATAATAATAATAATAAATAAATAATAAAATAAAATGAGAGAACGTTGGTGTGACAAAGACAAGGAACATGGATAAGGTATTCTTCTCACCGAGAAAACCGGAATACTTCTATCCTTATCCCCGACAAGCGGTTTTGGCACTTCTCATACAGTTGATATTATATACTTATGTTTTGGAATGATGATAACATAACCCCTCACATTACAAAACAACCATACCACCTCAACCCCATCCATTTGATTGATGAATAATGAGGCAAGATTTCATTAATATTACGTCACTATACCTTAATCCAACCATTGATCTTGAAGTAGTATGCCTGCAGCATACAACTTGGCAGTGAGTTGTGTTCTTTAAGTTTTACATATCATTCTAACAATATTGTCCTTAATTAGATTTGTTTTATGAATCTTTGAAATCCAGGCTTCACTTTCTATCTGAGAACCAGACAAAACTGCTGAATTTAAAAATCAACCCTTTTAAATACAAAAGTTATAAATTTTATTTTAAAAAATGGGTTCCTTGATATACAATGCATCTCTTTTTAAGAAGCGTAGATCACGAGTTTGAATGTCACAACATGCTTGATTCTTTTAGAGATAATTATTCGGCCGGTGTGAATAACAAAATTGCATATATTCAAAGATTAGTCAAAACAAAACTCTAATTACCTTTGTCAACAACATATATACATTTAATGTATCTATAAGGACAAATTATATTGGCGGTTTTAGTATTTTATCTATATAGTTTCAATTATATTAATTTTACCTTTAATTTTTACATTGTGTCAGCTTAATTTAAATTGACAAACATTCATTAAGAAAATAGACAAAAATAAAGAACAAAATAGTCCATTAAAAAAGGAATAAAATATTTCAAACTGGACGCCAATCTGTTAATCATTTTTAGAGAGTGAGTGAATTATTGTGTCTATTAATTTCAATCTAATTTTTAAAAGGATATTATCAATTAGACTAAATTATCATAATTTAAAAATTACAAAAGTCAAGTTACAAAAATCAAATTAAACAAAAAATAAATTAAAGAGATTACATATATAATTTATATGTAATATGGCTTCTTCATTATTTTGTATAAGTCGCACCTTCCCTTATATTTTAAGGCACTTGATTTAAAATGTTGTGTGGACTCAAAAGATGTTTTGATCTCATCTCTTGTACCTTGAATCGTGCATGCAACACTTAACTTATTCAAATTTTCTAGTTCATATATGTGTCGGAATTTTCTAGTTCATATATGTGTCGGTTTGGCAATTTAATTTTTTAATGAATTTTTAATTTTTTTACTAGTTAAAAAAATTAATATGTTTGAAATTATTTTTTATTTAAACAAATAATTTTTAATAAAAATAATTGATTAATATATATGATATAACATTTTGACTTGATTTTTTTCAAACTTTTTAATTTTCTTAAATGAAAACCACAAACTAAACAAACAAGACTATAGTATTGGTGTGTGTTCACGTATAAAGATTACGTGTCAAAGAGTGTCAATTTTTTGGAAATTGACTAGAAAATTCAATTTTGGGATGTGATGATCCAAATGGTCTCAAATTATTTCTTTTGAATCTTTCAGTCCTTTTGTATGGGAATTGACGAATTTGCCATTTCAATTGGAGTGGTTTTGGGGTTCCGTGTCGCGGTGGTAATTGTAGGGCCTGTTTGGGACGTACGTGCATTTCGTTGGAATTGGGGTGGGATGTTAGCAAACAGGGTGCTGTGATGCGTGGATTGCACCGACGTGGACCCCGACCCGATCTGGGATGCATTTTTTGGAAATGTAATCTCCCATTTTGGGAAGATTGTTTATGTTGGTAGGGTTTTAGATAATCTATGCGATTTGGAGGAAGTTGAAAGGGGTTTTTGAATTTCAAAATTTTCATTTACGTTCCGCGTTTCGTGTATTAGGGTTTTGGGTGTGTGTCTTTGTGAAACGTATAATTGATTGTGAGTTTGTGTATTGTATGTGTGTGTGGCCATGTGGGTTTGCTGCCGTCGTGACTGTCAGAGTGTTTCGAAGCAAACTAAACGGACTAACGTTCTAATTCCACAGTTGTGTGCCGATGACAGGAAAGGGTAAGTCTTGAATACTGTGTATATGTTGTATGTTTTGATGTTGTTTCTTTTCCGAATGTTTGTATGTCAGTAATTGTTGTTGTAGTGTACGTTCACATTGTTGGGGATTCAAATCAACCGGCTGTGATGTGTTTCTATGTCGATCGTTATTTTTGATGAATTTTTTCTTGGTGTCTTGCTTCGATGTGGGTGAAATGGTTGTGCACATGACATATAATAATGTGTGGCAACAAATACACTGTCGTGCTTAATGATAGATGAATAGTTGGTTAGTTTTGCATGTATGATTGCTGGTGTGTGTTTGTATAACATGTTTATGTGTATAAATTTCGCAGGATATGTTTACTTATTAAGTTAGTAGTTGTTGTATTGATGTTGATTGGTAGCCGTGTTATGTGGGGTTGGTAGTATGTAGCGTAGCTGTGTGGGTGCTCGTCGATGGTACTGTAACGTGTGCACGTCGACATTACAATTACAGGTAAATGTGAACAGTGGTAGACCAGGACATGATTGTTTCGGGGTGATATGGACAGTTGTCCACAGTTGTGTGGGCAACGTAGCATTTATGTATTATGTGCAGAGTAGTAGTGGGTGTGGGTAGGAAGCGTGACAGTGTGGTGAAGAGATGCTCGATATGCATTGATAGTGTTAGCATGTTTAGGTTACGTTAACTTTGCTGTGTACTGTGTAGTTTTTGTTCATAGAGTTTTTGTATGTTTCTATTGACCGTGTGTGCTAACATTTTAATGTTTAATGTAGAGGTTGGATCAATGGGAAGCTTGTGGACGGGGTCTTGTGAGCGGAAACGGCAAGAATCTCTAGGAGGTTACCACAGGAGCAAAGTTGGTGTGAATATGGAAGGACGGAGGCTGTTCAAGCAGCCGAGGAGTGAGAAACGTGGGAGTTAGTCAAACAAACGGCTGAAAACGAGGGTCAACTTTTGGACCAATATTGCCGGCATAGTAAAAACGGTGTCTACAATCAAGTTAAAGGATAATCACCTATTTCATTTGAGGAAGACACCGTTACGGCTGTTGTTCAAATCTATTTTGGGGAACTAGCTAGACCATACTGGATTTCATAAAGGGGACGATTTGGTGATGAGCATAATACAAACATACAGTGTGCGTGACGGGTGTTTCCGCATTGGCGGCCATGTTGTTGACCTAACTGATGATGATGTACGTTTGATTTTTGGCATTCAATGTGGGGATGCATTCCTCAATATGACACCCCGGCTAAGGTAGCCATCGAATTTCATTCAACGTAGGTGTCCTGGGACAAGTCGCATTACCCCGAAGGTTGTTTGAGATTTATTAGTTGCAGCAGCAAACGGCAAAATAGCACGTGACGAAAAAGACACAGGGAAACTGTTACGTCTTTACACCTGTGGGAAGTTGTTTTTCTCCACATCTGGCGAAACAATTAGTTGGGCTCTCATGCGTTATATTGATAACTTGGATGTGATGAAAACATACAACTGGACCGGTGCAATACGTAATACATTGATGGTTTCTATTCGTGAATTCCACCGCACACCTGAAAAGTGACCGGTTGCGTAGCCACTTTGTTGGTAATGTTTACACTGTAGTTATGTTTTTTTTTTGTTTTGTTGTACGTAGCTGGCGAGTGTGTAGGTTGGTAGTGTTGTGTATACGCGTGTGTGTTTTATTAACGTGGACTAACTTTTTATATAGTACTAGTTGTGTGAGCACTCAACGATGGTGAACGTCGATCATCCTCACATGTTTCCGAGATTTCTGAAGTGGAATGTGAGCAAGGTGTTGAAAGTTGCACGTGGAGTCAAACTAATAGGCATCGTAAACTTTGAGGTACGTAACGTATTAGTTGTTATGGTGTGAGAAATTGGTAATGGTATACGAGAGTGAATATTATGGATTTTTTTACTCATTGCATGTAAAAGGTGAACGGCTACTGGCAGACGCTGAAGAGATTGTCATGCTCGGTGGGAACATGGTGGGTGGGGCACAAGATGCCAGTTCGGTGGAATGTCACCAAGACATATTTGTGGACATTAGAGGTGGATCTATTGCGGGCCGTGTCGCGGCCAGTGGTAGTTCTAGTTCAGAAGATCAAACAGATTCGGGTAGTGAGGGTTCGTATCATATTGGCAATGTGGGTAATGTAGGTGAGTGTGATGACATTGGCGCACGACGTGGCTCCAAGAACGACCAAACACAACAGACAATTGAGGACTTGAAACTACAACTAGTCACGAAGGAAAATGAAATAAGAAGATTGGAGTCATATGTTAAGAAACTGATAGAGTCAAATGAGATGCAAGCGGTTCATATCATGGGCGGGTTCCAAAGTGTTTTGAAGATAAAGGATGTTGAGGTGGAAAGACTTGTAGCTGAGAATGGTAAACAGCTAAAGATCGTTTCAAGTCTTGAGGAGCAATTGGCAGACTAGGAGGTGCACAATGTGACGCAAGCGTTCCCAGGTGCCACATCAGATGTAACAGAAGAAGTTGTTGCCGCTAGTGCGGATATGCAGAATGTTGTTAGTGGTGCTGGTTGCAGGCCACGTGTGTTGGTCAGCGAGGCTGAATGCAAGGTGGGTGAGGACAGCGCGGGCTTGGAGGGCCTTCAAGCAGTCAAACAATCCAACGTTGTGGACGTCGAGCAGCATGCGCTTGACGTGGTGATCGTCAACCCAATCATGGCAAAAGATGGAAAGGCGAATGGTAGTCCAAATTGGTTTGTGCAAAATATCAAGTCTAAGGTTAGGAAGGAGTAGAAACTCCCAGAGTTTGAATACCAAGCAGTGCGTGGCCGGGGGAAGAAGCCAGACAGATGTGTTTCGGGGTAGTGTAGAGATGGTATGGGGGGTAGTGTTGTGTGTCATGAGGTTATCGACGTGGATGAGGTTTTTGGTGTTCAGAAAAAGTGGTCAGGTTTTGTGGTGAACAACCGGTTGGCCGTGTGGAAAATGTTAACCAATGATAAGAAGAAGCGGTTACTGATGCGTACAATCAAGACGGTGACGGGTAAGTAATTATGTTTACTTGGTGTCCGTAATGTGTTGACAGTAGGTATGAATATTTCACACAGCATTTGGGTAAGCTGTTTCGTGTGTAGGGTTGTTATGTGGGCTAGTCGCAGTGATGGAGTTGAAGTGTATGCATCCGATGTGTTGGCCCTAGTCCGACAGGACCGTAAAGGTGGCAACGTAAGTAGTTCACTTTACATGATGTGTTACATAGTTTATGTTGGTATGTTTAATTGATTGACTTGCGGAATGTAAACTTGATATACGTTCGTACAGTTTGTGTTAGGTCATTGATGCGCATGCGACACTGTTGATGACCGAGCAGGTGAAAATAAACAATGACACCGAATTTCCTGATAAATCTTATGTTGTCAGTAGTATATGTTTGGTAAGTCCAGTTAGTATTGTTGGAAAATACTGGTTCAATGTTTCCCCCTACTGATGGTGTGATGTTATGTTGTCGCAGGATATGATTGAAAACAGCAATGTGAATGCAAAAGACAAGTTCATACTAGACAACCTGGGCGCTGTGGGTAATGCACGTTACATCCACTTTCCGATATGCCATGACTCTCACTGGATGCTTGTGGTGTATGACACGAATGATGGTAGTTGGAAACATTTTAATTCGATGAGGGAGAGGGCCGACATTGTGGACATGCACTACACAGAAGGGACTTTGTTGGTAAGATTGTCTCTATGTGTTTTCCTGATTTTATGTAGCTGTAACAACCCCGACCCTTAATTAACGTTAATTCATACTTAAGTGTGCCTAACAAATAATTAAGAAGAGATCATGAGTTGGTTACATGTACATTGCATTATTTTTGTGTCTCTATCTGTTCAGCGTAGATAGATCTATACATGTTTTAGTTTCGAATTGAAAATTGAAGGCATTATCTACATCTGATACAGAAATTGATCTGATTTATGTGTTAATTGGAATTTTTAGGACCGTATGGTAGATTCAATTGAAATTCGATTCAGAACGATTGAATTAGATTAATTTAATGCATATTTAGTTTGTTTTAATTAATAGCTACCAAGTGAGCTCTTATAAGCTCCCTACATGCTCCACTCATCCTTTTTCTTGAATGGTCATCACATTTTGAGCCTCCTCACACACACAAACGTGGGAAAGAGAGAGAGAGGAGTGGAAATTGAGATCAAGCTTGAAGGTGGAAGAAATTGCTAGGAGACCTTGGAGAATTACTTAAGAATATCTTTAACCATAAGGAATTGAGAACCTTAGGTAAGAATGTTAGTCTCTAGCTTTGTAATTAGTTGATTGATGCATGAAATCAATTGTGATAGGTGAATTAGCATGAGAATTGAGCTAAATGATGGAATCAAGAATGAATTCATGCATGCATGTACATTTCAATGCATTGAGAACATGTTGCTAGGAAATTCCTTCGTGCATGTTTAAAATTCACCTCAATTTAGGGAAATCATCAAGTTTCAAATTGTTTTATGGCATTTGATCATGTTTTGAGAAGCTCAAAATTAAAAAAGTCCATGCATGGCATGTTCTTGAATCATCCCTAAATTTAAGTTGAAATTGTGTACAAATGATATACTTTTGGGCCATGATTCCTTGTAATGATCTTTAATTCATGTTGTTTCAAGGGTTTTCATGTATTTTCTCAAGTTTTGGCCCAGAAAAATGAGGTTTGATGCTTTATAGGTTGAATTTGAGCTTGAAGATCAAATCTGGAAATTCCAGAAATTTGATCCACGCTTGAGCGAGGAACTTCACGCTTGAGCGAGTACTCTGAGTACGTACACTTCCGCTCAAGCGACATGAGTTATGCTCGAGCGTAAAATGCATGTACCTAGAAGTTCGTATGTTTTACAGTTCGCTCGAGCGAGGGACTTCACGCTCGAGCGAAGGTCTGAGTCTCACGCTCAAGCGGAGGTCGAGCGTCCGTCAGGCATGAAATCCTTACATCCAGTACTTTTGTTAAAATTTACAGTCCGCTCGAGCGAGGGAATTCACGCTCGAGTGAACCTTCACTTTTTGCATGCCCACTTGAGCGAGGAAAATCACGCTCGAGCGTAGACCCTGTTTCTAGCAAATTTTGGAAAATATTTTCAAGTGCATTTTTGCATCCTCATTCCATCCTAAACATTCCTAGGCCATGATTAAGACTCCCTAATGAGGTTAAATGCTAGAAACACACTAGGAACAAATAAAGTAAGATATGTATGTTTTGGGTATGTGTTTCAAGTATGTGTTTGTTATATATCTGTGTAGGTCACGTGCCATAAACCGTTGATTAGTCTGCTCTGTCTGTCTGCACTTGAAGCCAACTGTGAGTAATAACATAGTAAAGCTATGTTCAACCTTATTTATTTTCTGTATGATGAAATTAGATTTGTTTTCTGAAATGCTATGTTCTGTACAATGAATGATTGTCCAATTTCTGACATGTATTCGTGGCATCCTTAGCATCATGTGATATCTGTTAGCTGTTACCCGGTATCGGAGGTCCCATTATGGAACTTATTATGTCTGTCATCTGTTACCCGTACTGGAGGCTTCATCATGGAGCTCAGCATGTTTATTCTCTGTCACCCGGATCCGGAGGTTCCTTTATGGAACTGGTTATTTATAACCACCACATGTTCTGTATATGTCCTATATCTGCTCTGTTAGCGCTAATGGATGTACCACGTATGATTAAGCACCACTTATGTTTTCTGTATATGATCTGAACATGATTATGAATTTGAATATGTAAGGACATCATTCATGAAAACTCATTACTCCGTTATTATTCACTGGGCTTCCGCTCACTGTTTATATTACGTATGTAGGTGAGCCGGCACGTGATCAGGGCCAGAGTTGACGGCCTAGGTTCTGGTTTTTGTTAGCCAACCTTCGCGCCTCCTGAGGAAGTTCTTGATGAAGTCTGGTGTTGTGGCTATTTTTGTAATCAGTAATAGTCTATGTTGTTTGTTAAGTTGTGGGCGAGATTTTTGTCAGGTGCGCTTAAGTGTGTTATGTATATATTATGTCTGTTGACTTTATTATATTTTATAAAAGTTTCAAGCTATTCTGTCCCATGTAAGTTCTTACAACTCATTGGACCTTGTCTATTTTGTATATTTGCTTCCGCAGCCCCTATCTATATGTTAGTCTGTCATGAGGCCTTTGGTAATCCAAGGATTACTGGCTGGTTGCGATACTAAACCTATAGGGGCGGGTTTGAGTCGTGACAGTAACTGTACAGGTGTTGTGGTTGTGGAGGGTTATGGTGATGTTTGACTGTGGTTTTGTTGTGGCTGCATTCTTGCAGAAAAAAATTGTGTCAAATGTTGTCAAATGTTCACTGAGTTCACGTGATTTGGGAGACCTTGCGCAGACCCCGCTGGAATCGGTCAGAAATTATCCGCAGTAGTGTCCGGAAACGTATGTTCCTAGTGTTGTTTTTGTTTACCAATTTATTATGTTGCAAGTTTTATTGTTATGTGTGGTTAAATCGTCGGGGATTTAATGCAGGTTAGACTGTGCTAACATTGTACACGCAATCATGCGACAATATGTTCGTCACATCGAAGTGGGCAGATCGTTATACGGGGGGAACTACAGCGTCCTGCGCGCAATCATGGTGAAAGGATTTGTGAATGACCCCCTTTGCGGATTGACTGCAAATGTATTCCACTCACACAATTGACGCAACTATACAGCTAATTAGTGTCCAATATTATTGTTGGAACATGAAGCACATAAGTTTTGTCTGTTGATAGTGTGCAAAACATTTGGTTGGTAGTCTTTAACAACAGTTGTCAGTTAATAATGAAGTAGTTTATTATGTGTGGATTTTTTTTGTCATTGTTAACGTGTCGGTTTATGGAATGTTTTGATGCTTACGCGTTTGGTTTACAAAGTTTTAATTTTGATAATTTACATCATTTTATGTGTGTCATTTTTGAAGTAATTGTTGAAATGGTTGTTATTGCTTATAGTTTGCTCGTGTTGTACGTACTTTTGTAGTATGGTCGGTTTGTTGAGGTCAGTACATTGTATTGTTGTGTGTGTTGCCGTAATGGTTATGCAGGTGCTGTAAGCACACGTCCTGAATATAGTGTTTGTGAACGTATGTATGCAATGGTAAGTGGGGCGTAATGGTAGTGCAAGTGCTGTTTACGCAAGTTGTAAATGTGCGCAGCATGGGATGAACATGTAGTCTGAAGAAGCACAAATATGAAATTTAGTGAAGCATGCAAGTGCAGACATGCATGCTTGCGTGCATCGTGATCTATTCGTTATGTAATTTGCGCTGTCATGAATTGTGAATTACTATATTGGAAAATAAACGAGGTAAGGTGTACGTCCTTGTAAGTAAGTGCTTTTTGTGTGGGGTAAGTTGTGAATATGCATGCGTAGTGTTTAGTTGTGTTGTTGTTTGGTTGATGTGATTTTATGAGTTGCATGATCTATTTACGTTCAGTACTATAGGTAATTAATGTGCATCTACTGCACTAATATAGGTACTTATTGTGGCAGAACATGTTTCATGTAAGAAATATAAGTTCTTAACAAGCATTTGAACACTTTATTTACGAAAAAAAATACCACTAATGGTCTTGGTAGAGGATTTGTTTGAACGGCCGAATCGTTTACAATGGGTGTGCTAAACACAGTTGTTTATTGATAACCATAGTTTTGCACTAATATAAACGTGAAAATGATGTGGCATGTAAACAGATGTGACGGATAAGTCACTGTAGTGGTTCCTTGCATGTCTTTCTATTGTGATTTCCCATGTGACCACATCTCCCACAGCGTATCTGCTGGACTTGCTCGCCCCTTGATAATATTTGTTTTTTCTTCGGGCTTCCCGGCGGTCTTTTCACTGCTGGTGCTTGTATGACATAGTCTGTCGGGTCGAATGGTGGTTGTTCGATTGTGGGTATTGGGTATATGGTGGGGGCGTACGTCGACCAATACTCGAACACATGAAAAAATGGTTCTACGAGTTCATTCAAATCTTTGCCGTTTTTGCAAACAGCTATAACTGCACGGGCGCATTGGAACCCATTAAGTTGCCATTGGAAACATGAGCACATACGCCTGCCGATATCTACCAACACGGAAGGGTATGAATATATCTCGTAAATATCATTGTTAGACTAGCTAACCTTCCATGATCGGTCTTTGTTGAATGCCTTCTCCAAACGGGATTCCATCTTTGGACAAATTGCTCCTATTCACGTTTACGACGTGACACCATGTTTTTCCATTTGCCACATTAACTGAACTCTGATGCTGTCTGCCATTTTTGTGATTGGGAGATTACGTGCGTCACGTATCCACGAATTGAAAGATTCGGCAATGTTGGAACTCATTTTGCCGTAACGTTTACCTCTACAATATGGGCATGTGGGAACGGTTTCAACACGTTATAAATATATTGGTAGGTTGGTAGTGAATGGTAATCCGCATTGTAATGATCGTGCGTACCTGAAGAATGCATTTGCCCAGTGTTGAGGGTGTGCGTTAGTAAGGAATTTTGTTGCGATTGCACGTCCACTTTTTTTGAAATTTTCAACTTTCTGATTGAAGGCAGTGACAGTTGGTGCGTACGCACAAGCACAAAATTTGCTTAGCAACCCAACGCGGTGCATGTTGTTGACATACCGTATTTTGTCTCGGAGATTACGCTGTAAGTGTTGGAGGCAGAATGTATGATATGAGTGCAGGAAAACTGAAGGCATTGTTTCGAGCAGACCCACATTGTGATCCGAAATGAAGGTGAGTGGCCTGTCAGCATCCACCACGTTAACTAAATTCTGCAAAAACCATGTCCAGTTTGTGGTGTTCTCCGAGTCTACAATTGCAAAAGTCACTGGAAACAACCCTGTTTGTATCATGTGAAACTGGTCAGTTGTGTTAAGATAACGGTTTGAAGTGTTGTAGTAAAAGTCAAAATGTAGTAACATAATATGTGATGTACTTTTTCGTGTAATATGATATCAGAAGAATACACATTGTTAGGCTTAAAATTTGTTGGAATTTACCTGTGTTACCATCCTTAGAAGTGGCCGCAAGTAGAACCCCTTTGAACTTGCCTTTCAAGAAAGTGGCTTTCAAGAATAGTAGCGAGCGATAATAAGTGAACCCATCCATACACGCTTTGAATGATATGAAGTACCGGTTAAAGCGATGGGTGTGGTAATCGTATTCAAGGTTCGTGTAGCTCCCGGGGTTGTACTCTGTTATAGCGTTCTGTACCAACGTAACTGATCGAACGAAAAATAATGGGCATCGAACAATTCACCTCTCGCTTTCTCAACGCTTAACCATGCAACACGGTATGTAACGTCGAGCCCGTAATCATCTTTCAAATCCAAAATTATATCAGTCAGATGTGTGAATGGTCTGTGATAGACACATGATGATACAATATCAGAAACCAACTCAGACCGCATCCTTGGGTGCTGTGATGTACGAATGGCAACGCCGCAACTGTGTTCAGAGTTCCATTTGCGTAGATAGAAAAAAACTATTTGCACTTAACACACGAGCATGGGCAGACCACGTGCAACCCTTTGATTCTTTCATAGTGCACACAACTGTGATCCAAACAAAATCGGTATTCATGTATTTGTATTGGAACCTGCACTCCACCGCGTATTTAAAAAGTACTATTCGGAATTCTTGTACGCCACCCTCGAAACACTGCCCAACATGAGTGATGCCAGTAGCCCATGGCACAGTCATTAGCACTTTTTCAATGTGGCGGCAAAATGTTGGCAGCAGATCAACATCGTCGTCCAATTCCAATTCCTGTATTGTGCGCTTGCCATGTTTCATTGCACTCGATGTGGGTACGTACGCATCGTTTGTTGGCGTCAGACCAGGATCGCAACGTTGATTAACAATCACACCAACATGCTGCAACTTGAATGACTGTGTGAAGGAAACCATGTTCCGCATGTCCACGTCATTTAGTAACGCAAAATTGTTAAAACCAGGAATCTGGTAAAACAGTGCAATTTTGTCCGGTGTCAACGCACTGAATTTTGAGCACAAAAAGTCTACCAGGTGGCAAATACAAATGGAGATTCCAAGTTGTACACGACGTTTGTACACAAGTAACAAAACAACAACATCACATTGCATTCCATACCTAAAACACCAAAAAAACAGACGTACGTTATACAATGCCGAACAAGAACCACATCGCGTATGCACATAACAAACGAAGCTGCGTAGAACGATTACGGACGTACATCCAATCAAAAAAAAGGAAAAACGGATGGAAAATACCCAAGAAATTGATGGACAGCAATGACGGGTATTCACACATAACAAATGTACACATCGCAGGTAAATGTGAATCCGAATACATACAGACAACAGATCGTTACACGTCGTGAATAATGTAAGACAATAGCAATCGTCTAACGTACCTGACATCGGGAGACGGCGTCCAGAATAATGTAAACCCCTACACGAGTGGGAAACTCAAAACCTAATCCTCCCTCTCCTCTGAAAGTTAAAACCTAGCCTCCCACCAACACAACCACGTGTGAACCACACCCACGTAACCATCACAACCCCTCTCCTCAAAAAAAGGGGATACGACCTACCACAAATATACGACTTCCCTTATTGACTCCAACTGTGGGTGTCAAAAGGGCACAAATGTCCACACATCGCAAGGAAATTCAAAAAAAAGAATGTCCCCGCATGATTGACGCCACACGCAGGACTAAACAGTATAACAAAAACAATATGGGACCAATCAGATCAACTGATTCCAATATGGGACTTTCCGATAAATTTTCCCAGTTTTTTTGATTACTTAGGATAAAAATTCAAATTTCTCATTTTATAATGGGTAGTATTATATGATAAATAAAAATATTACAAGCAGCCAGTAGGCCTGTTGTTAGTCCTATTGAAAAATATGTAAAATGTGTATGAATTATATAAAGATATATAGAAGTATTTTGGAATATGTGAAAATTGTATTAAGATTAGAATTATTTTGTCATTTTGTACCTGTTATTGACCGTCATTATTAGCCGGATCCTTATATAAATAGGAAATTTATTCAGATAAAGCTTATCATTTTAAAAATAAAACTACATCAATTTAACCTATGTTTTTAAGGAGACCATTATTGTATTGAATTCTGTACAAATTTTTAATTTATGGATCAACATCCTTTGAGAAATCCAACCACACAAACAATCTAATAACTTTTTAATATGATCAAATTTTGTTCAACTAAGAGTTGCTTGTATGCTATTTCAGCTTTTCATTAAGTGGGTGTTTGAGTTTGCTTTTTAAATTTTTTTTTTTTTTTGCTTGTTGACTTTTTTAAAAATTAAAAAAGTTAACATGTTTAAAAATTACTGAAAAAATTGCGGCCATATTTGGTTTGCTTTTCAGAAATAGTATTAAAAAAATAAAAGTAAGCACGAAAATTAATTCTAAATTTATAAAAATTATTTTTGACTGTTAAAAAAAGAAAACTATTTGAAAATGATCAATATTTTTTTTATTTTTTAAAAATTTTCACCAAATTATGCTATTAAAATTTTAGTATTTACATGAATAAATATTGACATTAAAATTTTGAGTAGTTTTTTAAATTATTTTCTGGGTATATAGACCCACTGTTTCATATTTCCAATTCTTGTCACCTCTCTTTCTACTTCATTTTTTGTATTCATTTTTTGTATTTCTGAATTAAGAAGGAGAATCAAAACTCTGACTTAATTTTTCTTTTCCATTTAATATCTTCCAAGAATCTAGAATCTAGGCTCTCTAGACCCCACTTCCCTCAATTTTTTTGGATAAAAAGTTAGCATTGGTAAAATCTGTACATTATTTCTAGATCTTAGACACTTTGACCCACATTTGCAGGTGACGGTTCCTACAATCCATTTAGGTTAGTACTTTAGTAGAAGAGAGAGAAGTTGAAGATAGATACATACATAAAGTAAACCATAGACCACATCGTGTATACATATACTTAACAAACAATGATATATGAACAGAAACTGTGTACAAAACTTTTTTATAGACTGAAATAATTATTTTGAATCAAAACACTAACCATTCTTTTCATAATTTTAAGGAAAAATTAGTCTAGGGTTTCTCTCTCACTTTTCATAATGGAAGAGATTCACAAAATTATTTTTTGATGTCTAAGGTCCCTAAACATATATCAGAGAAATTTGACTCTTTGCCCACGATTCCCCTCTCTCTCTCTCTTTCTCTCTCCCTCCTCTACAACCAAATGAACAAAAGCTTCAAGATCTTCGTCTACCCTACCCCCAAATCCCACCCCTTTGCCAACGTCCTCCTCCCGAAACCTTACACTAATCAATCTGTTTCGCAACAATCTCGAGGGTCCAATCCCTTCGTTCATCGGAGATCTCCCGAATCTCGAGGTCTTGCAGATTTGGGAGAACAATTTCACGTTGGAGTTGCCGGCGAACCTTGGCCGTAATGGAAAGCTGTTGAGGCTTGACGTGGCGACAAATCACCTTACCGGAACGATTCCTCGCGATTTGTGCGAAGGAGGGAGATTAGAGACGTTAATTTTGATGGAGAACTACTTCGTTGGCCCGATTCCTGCAGAACTCGGTGAGTGCAAATCACTGAATCGTGTACGCCTCGTGAAGAACTTCTTCAGTGGAACTATACCAGCCGGTTTCTTTAACATGCCATTTTTGGAGATGCTCAAGCTCAGCGACAACTTGTTCACCAGTGAACTTCCTTCGGAGATTTCAGGCTTGCATTAGCACATATGGAGCTTTAACTGGTTCTTATCTGGGTTTTAGTTGTCACTGATCAGGTTGGAGAGTCTCTTCTTATCTGGTTCTATACATGTGGGTGATTTTTCAGCCCACGGTTTTGTTCAAAACCAACTTTTGTCTCTTCAGAGCTGCGTGCTACATACACTATCTCTTTGCGAATTTCTCTGAGTTTGGGAAATTTATCTGGTTTGAGTGAATTTCTTTGGGTTTGGAGAAGGGAAATTTCTCTGGAGAGAAGGGAAGGCTAGGAAGGCCAGAGAAATTTTCTCTGGAGAGGGAAATTTCTCAGGGAAATTTCTCTGAAGGCCAGAGAAGGAAAATTTCTCTGGAAAGAAGGGAAGACTAGAGAAATTTTCAAATTTTCTCTAGAGAGTTGAGTCTAGGAGAGGCAGGGAGGGCAGAGAAATTTGTTTAATTTTCTCTGACTTTAACTGAGTAAAATTGATGAAATCAATTTTCTCTGGCTTGGGAAGACCATAATTTATCAATTTTCTCTGGTTTGAAAATTGGTCAAACTGAACCTAGAGAAATTTGAATTTTCTTTGGGTTGAACCCAGAGAAGTCCAGAATTTTTCTGGTCCAGAATTTCTCTGGACTAATTTTCTCTAGACCAATTTTCTCTAGATCAACTTGAGGGACCTTAGACATTATAAAAATATTGAGTGTCTTTTATGCTGTAAAATCTTAATACCAGAGACCTTAAAAAAAATTCCCCTAATTTTAAAAGGGGTTAGACTTTCTTTTTTAAAAAATTTATATCTTAATTTAAGGAAATTTGGGGGACTTGTGGAGCTCATTACGGGTCATATTTTGATAATTTGAACTATTTATTTTATAAGGCCTTCAATATATATTATTAAAAAAATTAAGTCGATTCGATAATTGTAATATTTTTATTTTATCACATTTGCTTTTGAAAAATTGGACGACAAATATATTTTCTAAAATATTCTATCCATTTCTTAGTGATAAACGTGATAAAATAATAATATTAAGATTATTAGATCAACCCATTTTTTTCGTAGATGATATGTACGAAAGACCCTATCAATGAACGATTCAGATCATTAAAACAAAACCTATAGTAGGCCCTACGAGTCTCCAGTTCTCTCAAATTGAGATGTAAACTTGAAAGAAACCCGACCTTTTTAAAAATGATATTGTCATATTATTCTGTATATATCTTATGTACAAATTTTATGTTTGCAAATTATTTTCTAGTAGTCAAGTGGAGAAGAAGGATTAATGTAGTCGACCACATTTGATGAGACTTAAAGTTTGATTTGGTTTAGGTGACTTATACATAGGGACAAATTATATTAACAATTGTGCTGCATACCCCCAGTGAGGTGGCGCGCCCCCACTGGCTGAAACCCCCAAAAAAAAAAAAAAAAAGAAAACTATTTTTTTTTTGTCTAATCCCGGAGTGACACCTCACTGGGGGTCGACCCCCCGGTGGGGGTAGGAAGCATTTTTCTTATATTAAACTTCTTTAAACTATGACCCGTTTATATTTTGTCTCATTGAACTTCAAAACTCAGCAGTTAACCGCCTCAAAGTATTATCTTATTACATTTAGCCATCTCAAAGTATTATCTTAGGATTATACTAGAAATTTATAGAAAATCAAATCATGTGTAAAACACATAACACATTTATTCAATTTTTAAGACAATAATGCCCATGATTTTGTTTGCACTTTGTCAATAAAATAAGAGACAAAGTGCAAATAAAATCATCAGAGAATTATTATTCTAAACTAATTAATAACAGATATTGAAGTGGGTTGGCTTTTTGACTTTTTTGTTAGAGAAAGAATGTAATGGTTATGGATTGAATGTGATGTTTTGTCTTATTGGACTAAAAAGTCTATTTTGTTTTTTATAACTAAAATAGCCAAAAAAGCCCAAATTGGGCTTCCCAAACAAAGCCATTATTATCTTAGAGTGATGATAGAGACCCCCTTCAATCACCACGCCCACAACCCCCACACACACATGGCGGGTGGTGATTGGAGGAGCAGGAAAAAAAGAAAAAAAAAAAATGTAACCAATGAGAGAGAGAGGGGGTCAAAGGGGGTGGGGGGAAAAGGGGGTATGAAACATTTTTTATTATCTTAAAAGATATTATTATTTAATAAATATATCATGCACTTTATATATTATTCAAATTTTTTAATAAAATTTTAACAAAAATGAGTTAGGCCAAGTTTGGCATCTTCTCAAAAAGTCAAAAAATTACTCAAAAAGTTAAAAAGTTATCACTATTCGCAAAAAAAAAAAAATAATAATAAATTAATTTTTCACACATCCATACAACTCAGGAATGTATGGCTGGCGTTGTTCCAAAAATTGAACAGTTTGGGTGCAATTTTCACATATTGCTGTTCGGCCTGTGGGGGCCCATCACGAGTCCCGTTTTGATAATCTGAACCGTTCAATGTGTAGAACTCGTCGAGTACTATATGTCTATAAAAAATCACATTGATCGGATATTGATAACTACATGATCAAATCAATTTTGTATAAAAAAAATGGATGGTGTTATAATTAACGATTGAAAAAAAACAAATATGATCAGATAACTATCGATATCCGATCAACGTGATTTTTTATAGACATATAGTACTCGACGAGTTTTACACATTGAACGGTTTAGATTATAAAAATGGGACCCATGATGGCCCCCACAAGCCGAACAAAACCATCCAATGCAATGCTCGAAAAGTAGCAAATACTTTCTTACCATCAATTCGGCTTGCACATTGTACGGCTGTACAACACACATCTCTAATCTTCTCCTACAGACTTCTTTATATAATTTTTTAATACACATTTTTTTATAAAAAATCAAAAAATTAACCCAAATATCTATATTTTTTTCCTCAACTTTTAATCTAAAAAGACAAAAAGTAAACTTATTTAAGGCACCTCCAACAACCCCTTAATTATAATAAGATAATATTTTAAAATTCAGAGAAATAAAATATAAATGAGCTCCATACTATAATTTAGGCCTCGTTTGGGAACCAACATTTTTAGCCAAAAAGTAAAAAAGTTACTAAATTAGCCAAAAAGCCAACAACCCATACCAAAAAGTCAAAGATTCTCTTTTCTCTCTACTTTTTGCATATCTTTTCGTAAAAAGCCAAAAAATCATCCCAAATATACTAGTTTTTTTTAGCTCATATTTTAACCAAATAGCTAAAAAGTTACTAAATTAGTCTGTTCCCAAACGAGGCCTTAGTCCATATATATAAGTGCACTAACCAATGCCTAGGCTAGTAGCAGTCCCGTTTTGTAGGGGTATATTTGTAAATGTAAACATTCAGGGGTTCCTTTTGAGCCCACCGAAAAAACGGTCCGAAAAAGCAGAGACTGGTTTGTGTTATTTTTACCCAACGAATAAACGGGTAACGACTTTACCTGTTGACCCTAATCATGTAAAATTATGACCAACGGAGCGGCATGGGATTTTTTTAAAAGGTGATTAAAATTTATTTTTTGATTTTTTTTTATGAAAGAGAAAAGTAAATTAAAAGTTGAAAAAGTAATCTTTAACTCACTTTTAAAAATTTAATTACCCATCAATCCATGATTAACATTGTAAATTAAGGATTGACTAATAATAAGTGCTCCTAAGCACACTTACAAAATAAAAATAAATTTACAAAACACTTATTTAATTCTACCTAAACATTTATTTTAAATATTTTTTCATCTAATTCGAAAATACTCTTCAACTCGAATAAATTGAAAACTTGTAAAATCCTTCCCACACTTTTCTTTAACTTATTAGTTTTTATTATTGATTTTTTTTTTTTTATAAAACTGTCAATAAATTTTGCCAAACACCCCATCATATGTACCTCAACTTTTGTAACAAAAATGCTAGAGGTCCCAAAAATTCTACCAAAAGTTTTACCAAATGTCTCACATGGGTGTGGGACCCACATGGGACCCACATTGTGTGGGTCCCACACTCATGTGAAACATTTGGTAAAACTTTTGGTAGAATATTTGAGATCTCTAGCATTACTCCTTTTGTAATATTGAATCTTAAAAATATAAATTTAAGTCATAACTACCATTAATTTACTTGTCTTATAACTTCAATGATTTTAGAACATAATTAAAACTATGGGGTGCTTTGGGAAGATGGTTATAATCTGATTTTTGGTGAAAAACAGATTATAAGCAGATTATAATCAACTTTTCTGTGAGAGAAGAGGTTGGTTATAATCTGAAAATCAGATTATAACCATGTTGCCAAAAGAGGCCTATCACTTTGGAACATAATTAATTATACTTTATCTCTAAACTATTTTGAATAATAAAAGTTAAAATGACTTTTTTAAACTTTTTTTTTTTTTTGGCTACCCTAATAAATATATATATATATATATATATATATATTTATATATACGTGGTTGACATGCAATTTTGATAAAACCAACCCTCATATCAATTTTTCATCATTGGATCTACTCTTTAAAAATCTTTAGGATCACTATTAATAATTGGTGTTGATAGGGCAAAAATGAATTCACCGAACTTTTGTAGGATCATCATTACTTATTAGTGTTAATATGGCAAAAATGAATTCACCAAACTTTAAGTCAAATTTGACTTTTCAATTTCTGACAAGTCAACATTCGAGAAGATTTTTTGAGATGTTTAGTCAAAAATTACTTTTTATAAGCCTTGTGACTTTACCATTTAAATGGTTGTAAGTCATAACCATCCCAACCTTAATTTATAACTAAGGCCTTGTTTGGTATGACCTATATAATCTATTTTTTATCTTTTTTTTATCACATCAACTCTTTACTTTTCTGTACATCTTTTCGTAAAAAGATAAAAAGTGTACTTTTTTAGGACACCCCAAACCAATCCTAAGGTAACTATTCTGAGATTTCATTTGTAAACAGATTATTTTAATATTTTTTTAATTTTTTATGAAAAAAATATGTAAAAAAATAAAAAAAATAATATAATAACTTATAATAAATTTTTTACTAAAATAAAAGATTATCAAACGAGGCCTAAAAAATGCATGTATCATAAAAATGACCTATAAAAAGAAACATAAAAGAACTTTTGGGCAGACAGTACATTAACCATGACTGATCTCATAAAGATGTTCAAAAAAAAAAAAATTTCTCATAAAAACTTTTTTCTTGATCTTGGATAAATTAAAATATACTCATTAAGATTTATTTAAAATATAAATTATTTCATATAATTTAGAAATTATAAATATATCTTTGTCAGATTTTTTATTTTATAAAATTAATAGAAAAAATAAGGTAGAGTTTGATAGAGTTTTAAAATTATAATTTAAGAATAGAGTTATATTTTGAGTTTGTGAGTTTTAAAATTATGATTTGAATGGGGAAAATTTGTTTGGTTATAAGTTTTCAAAAGAGTTTTGAATTGAGTTTGAAATTTGTGATGTGACATGTGATATTTGATTCAAAAACTTACAACTCATAACCAAATACACAACTCAAAATTCTATTCAAAACTCAAAAAAATTTATAAAAAAAAAATTGAAAATATTTTTTATTTAAAATATAAAAATAACATATGCCCAAAAAAAAACAAACAAATAAACACTGTTCCGGTCAACTGGCCGGACGGTCGGGGGATGACTAGGTAGACGAGTTTTCAAACGCAGGTGTGGAAATGATTTTTTAAAACTAAAACCAAACGTAGCATTCAAATCAGTAAGTGGAAAATTAATTACAAAGCCCCACCAAACACAACCTAAAATTCTTAACTAATTTTCAATACAACAATAAAACTAATCAGCTTGTTTGGTTTTGTTTTTTTAGAAAACAGTTTTTAGAAAATTTTACTTTTTTGTTTTCTATATTTTAATGTTTTCAGTGAATTTTTTAAATATTTTCAGCAATTTTTTTTAAAGTTTTAGACACACCTAACATAAATAAACTTAATAAGTATAATATTTGGGGAAAAAATTCTTTTAAAAATACATTAAATACCAAAAAATAAAATAAAAAAATACAAAAATTTAGTACATTTTTCATATTTTTGTGTATTTATTAATTTTTTAAAATATTTTTCAAAAATATTTTACTATTTAGATACATCTAAGTAAGGTACATTTAAAAAAGTAAAAAAGTTGCTTAAAATTTTAAAAATATTCACTAAAAACAAAGAAACACGAAAAACAAAAAATTCAGTTTTCAAAAAACTAAATTCAGAAAACAGAAACCAAACACACTGAATAGCATTATTAAGGAACATTTACACACAAGTCCTAATTTATGAACTTATACTCTATTAAGTCTTAACTAAATTTTTTTGAACCTTCAAGTCCCATTAAAATTTTAATGGGTAAATTACACTTTGCCCCCGAACATTTCACCCATTTTCCACTTTGGCCCTTTAAGTTTAATTTTTTTCACTTTGACCCTTCATGTTTGTAATCCTTCCCACTTTGGCCCTTCATGTTTGCAATCCATCCCACTTTGACCCTTCATATTTGCAATCCTTCCCACTTTATTCTTAGACTAACTTTCATCCAAAAAATTAACAGAATCTACCAAATCACTAACACATCAGCTCCATGTGTGATGTAAAAATTCACTAAAGATGCAAAAGATAAAAAATAGAAAACAAAAAAAATAGAATTTTTTTTTTTGTCTTTAGTGAACTTTTTTTTTTCAAATTTATTCATAAACATTACAGTATTATTTTATAGATGTATCTAGATTAGATGCAGCTAGAAAAATAAAAACAAATTTAACTAAAAAAATAAAAAAAAATTACTAAAAATGAAAAAAATGAAAATATACTGACTCAAACACCTGTATTGTCAATTCTGAAATAAAAAATTTACTATAATTTTTTTCGTCTTTAGTGAACTTTTTTCTTTTTTTAGTTAAATTTGTCTTTATTTTTTTAGCTGCATCTAATCTAGATGCATCTATAATGTAATAATGTTTATGAATAAATTTGACAAAAAAATTCCAATTTTTTTGTCTTTTATTTTTTGCATCTTTAGTGAATTTTTTACATCACATATGGAGTTAATGTGTTAGTGATCTGAAAAATTTTGTTACCTTTTTGGATTAAAGTTAGTCTAGAAGTAAAGTGGGAATGATTGCAAACATGAAGGGCCAAAGTGGGAAGGATTACAAACATGAGGGCCAAAGTGGGAAATATCAAACTTAAAGGGCTAAAGTAGGAAGGATTGCAAACATGAAGGACCAAAGTGGGAAGGATTGTAAACATAAAGGGCCAATATAGAAAAAATCAAACTTAAAGGGCCAAAGTGAAAAATGGGTGAAACTTTAAGAGGGCAATGTATAATTTATCCATTTTTAATAGTTTGAATTGTCCGTCAAACAATTATTATTTATCATTATTTGACATTTGTTTTGATTTTTAAAACTTTAAAATATCAACTTTTAAATTGACAAAAACTAAAAAAAAAAATTATGTGCAAAAAAAACTTTTTTTTTTTTCAAAAAAATTGAAAAAATTAAATTATTTTTTTGTGCAAAATTGAAAATTTTGTATCTATAAAGGAGGATGATGATGGAATATTGATGTGCAAAACTATTTTTTTTTAAAAAAAACTTTTAAAATGAAAAAACTGATAATGTTCTCAGTTTTAAAACTGAAAAAAATTATTAATGTTCTCGGTTTTATTAGATAGTTGAATCAAACTAATAAGTAAAATGGTAAAAATGTTTAATCTCAAACTCTATTTTTTTCATCAGTTAGTGAAAGAATTATCTGGAACATTATTATGAAAAATTGATAATGTTCTTAATTTTAAAAATTAAAAAAATATATATAATATTTTTAATTTTACTAAATATGACTTATTGGTTTAAAAAATCTTAAATAAGACCTGAACTATCATAATATTTGCAAATAGGACTTTTAAATAATTAACTTAATTATTAATTGAAATATATTTAAGACATTATTAAAAATTATTATTGGCTTAATAATTTATTAATAGAAGAGATTATTTGTTATGTGATTAAAAATTTAAAAGAATAAGATTTAATTTTTATAATCAGATGAAACAAGTTGTATTTTAAATAAATTTTTGAAATGTATTTATAATTTATTTTTATTTTTTGGAAATTAATTGTCAATTTTCTTTGCCTAGTGTAGCATGATGGACTCCAAATAATCTGAGTCATATATTTGTGTGGGACCTTTTAACTTGTACTGTTGCGCGGCTGCACATGGTGATTTTTGGTGACGTGAGAGCCCCCTTCGTTTTACGACACGTGTGTAAAATTATTAATTTTAAAAAGTTCACACACGTGCCGTACGGAGTCCTAACCAGCCAAAACATGGCGCTCGTACCGTGTTCCGTGGGTGTGGCACATGTCATTGTGATTACTTGTAGCCAATTTAAAAAGAAAAAAGATGAGGAGTTCTAAAGAAAAATGCTTAAGATCCCGAGTGGGGGTCACTGGGGGTCATGAATGGAGAGGGATGATTGGTCAAAAAAAAATTTTTTTTTTTTTTTTTTTTCTTTTTGATTTCGGCGAATGGTGAGCTGCCACCTCACTGGGGGTCGACCCCCAGTGGGGGTCAATAGCACGGCTGAGTTCTAAATGAAAACACCGTTTGGAAAGATAGTTTGGGAGTTTTTTTGGTTATTTTAATCATAAAAAATAAAATGGGTTATTTTAGTCATAATAAATAAAATATCACATTCAATTCATAATCATTATACTTTTCTCTCACAAAAAAAATTAAAAAAGTTAAAAAAATTCTTCCCAAACTAAACTTTTAGCTCAAGTTAAAATAGCCAAAAAAATTAAAAAGTTAAAAAACCAACCCACTTCCCAAACGAAGCCTTAGATGTGTGGGTCTCATGTGATGTGATCTTTTAATAGTTTTAATTTGTGTATGGGTCCCATATGATGTGATGTTTTTTTTTTTTTTTTTTTTTTTTTTGATTTTTCATATTATTAGTGTTCTTTTGAAACTCCCAAATTAATAAATGTATT
The DNA here is from genome assembly GCA_030407325.1 of Camellia japonica. Taxonomy (NCBI): domain Eukaryota; kingdom Viridiplantae; phylum Streptophyta; class Magnoliopsida; order Ericales; family Theaceae; genus Camellia; species Camellia japonica. The sequence goes on from JAPPVO010000016.1 coordinate 39,620,126, forward strand.
ATTTCTGATTTAAAAATAAATTTAAATTGATTGATTGTGAGGAAAATGTTTTGGGCTTTTTGGAGAATTTTTTTTTATTTTTTATTTTTTATACGACCTTGTTGGTATTGTCGTTCAATAACTTCTCAAAATTTAGAGGGTGTTTTGGCGTAATTTATACTAAGGTCCCGTTTGTTTTCAGAAATAGAATGGAATAAATTTATAGTAAGGGGATTATTAGTGAGGGGATTAATAGTGAGAAATTGTTAAATTATTTTTATATAAAATAATAAAATAAATAAAAAATTAAACATTAATATTTTAAAAAAAATTCCCAATATATAAAAAAATAAAAAAAATAAAAAAATGTCTAATCCCCTCACTATTTTTCTAATACCATCTATATCTCCTCCTTACCAATCCCCCTTCCAAGGGTACTACTAATACCAAGGGATTAATAGTCCCCTCCCCATCTCTCAAAACAAACACCCCATTAGTAATACCAAGGGATTAGTAATCCCAATACCCTCCCTATAACCCCAAACAAACAGGGCCTAAGTATATTATCGGTGTTATATATAGAATAAAATAATATATTATTTATTACAAATATGATAAATATATTTAATTTTTTTATATTTTGTCTCTCGTAAATAAAATTTTATATATAAATTTAAGAGTTTTATTTCAAAAATTCCTTTATTATAATATATAGTATAAATAGATTAAAATTGTTGTATTGATAATTAATAATTAAAATTATGCTTTATTATAAAAAAAAAAAAAAGACATAATTTTAATACTTTACTACTTTAGAATAAAAATATATGAATTTTAAAAAATTATCATATTGGTTTTTGAAAGGAAAATAATTAAAAAAAAATTAAAAACTTAAGTAAAAAAAAATCATCGTAACATATAAAACCACTAAAATCACGGTTAAATCAACAAATCATTCAAACCAACAACGGTTTAACTTAATTAGTTAGGTTAAAAGACCAACTAGCTTACACAAAAATTAATGAATTAAAACTTATAAATTTTATTATATTAAAATTTAAAGGGTAAATTACAAACACACCTGAGATTTACTTAAATTACAAATTACCCCTTATGGTCTAGAAATTACATTATGCCCCTAAGGTTTCTAATTTCATAACAAATAAGTCATTTTTATTAATAAATTATCAAGTTAATTACAATTTTTTATAATGTTAAAATTTTATTTCAATTAATAATTCAGATAATTTTATTATTGTATAGGTGAACAGTAAGAAATTTCACTTTTTCAATTAATTTTGTTAAATAAAAAATTTCTGACATGGAGGTATTTGTAATTTTCTAAACTATAGGAACAATTCGTATTTTAAGCAAACCTCAGAGGGTGTATTTGTAATTTATATAAATTTAAACTGTCACTAAATATGAAAAGTAATCTATTAATCTAAATTTAAAATCGACACAATATAAATTTAAAATTATAATAATCTATGTTATAATTTATAAGTTTTAAATACAAATTTAAAATTATCATAATTATCTCATAATTTATAAGTTTTATATCGGGAAAATTTGTCCAACATCCCTCTCAAACTTTTAGTAATGGGAGAGGTCCACAATAAATTTTTTTGTAATCTAAGATCCCTCACCCACACTCATATATAACACCAACTCTCTCATTCTTTCTTCTCTCTCTTCTTGCACCAAACAACTCCTCTCTCTCTCTCTCTCTCTTCTTCATCTGCAACATTGTTCAAAGCTTCTTTGGCATTGACTACGACGGAGAAATTCACACTAGCAAGATTTATAAAGCTTTGCCAATGGAGATCATCGATTTAGATGAAGATTCCTAATAGTGTTTTTACACAACAAGATTTATATGAAGCAGAGTACTAGTCCTCATTGTTGTTCCTCCAATCATTAGTCCTCCGATGAAGATTCCTTCGTCAACAAATATCACTACCCTCGGAGGACAAATATCAAGAAGCAGAGCACTAGTAAAATTTATAAAGCATTATAGTAGATATGAAAGCAGAAACAAAATGCATCAGTTACATATCCACAAGCACAACTAGAAAATATTCTTCATTGCTTCTCTTACTTTTTTCTTGTTTCTTCTTCATTGTCTTTATTGTTGATCTCAATAAACTAAATCTTAAAATCTTCATACAACATTTAATGAAGAAATCCACATAAAAAGATATATTTGAGAGCTAGGGACATGGATTCAGCAAAGAAGGTGTTTGATGTAATGCCAATGAGAGAATTTTTGTTATTCAAGGAAGAAGGTGTTTGATTTTTTGTTATACTCAATTTTCTCTGGTTTAAAATTGTGAACAAACACAATTTCTCTGGTTTGATTAAAGTTTCTCTGGTTTGGTTAAAACAATTTCTCTGGTTTAAAATCATTGTCCTAAAATTTCTCTGGTTTAGTTAAAATAATTTTCTCTGATTTAAAATTGTAAACAAACACTGAGAAATTTGTGAACAAAGTCAGAGGAATTCTCTATGAATAGAGCCATAAAAAGGCCTTGTTTGGTTTGTTTTTCAGAAAAATTTTTGCGAAAAAGTCTCTACAAACAAGTTTTCAAGAGTAATTTTAAAAAAAAATCTCAAAATTTTGTTTGGTTACCTACTTTCCAAAATCACTCTCTCTCATACATATCAAATCAATCACTTTTTTTAAAACTCTCTCCCCAAAACAATTTTCCAAAACTATTTCTGAAAAAAGGCAAACTAAATAAGTTTTCGTACTTTTTTATCTCAAAAACTACTCTACAAACACAAACCAAACACACCCTTCAATTCTATGTGAACAAAGCCAGAAAAATTTGTAAACAAAGTTGACACCATGAATTCGTTTAGTAACTTGTTACTTTGGATCTTGGGTGGGGCTTCATCTGAAGGGTTCAACTCATTTCTTTCGATGTTTAGAGACATGCGAGATCGAGGCGGCCAAGTTTATCCAAATCTAGCCAGGTACGAAAATCATACAACACAAAATGCTCACTAAGGATTAGAATGTTGGTTGGTCCTTGTATTTTTTGAATGTTTAATTCTAATGTCATTGTAAAGGGTTTGTAGAAATATTAGTTTATACATAAATGGTTGTATAAACTAGATATGGTGTAATGGTCAACAACAACAGTATTGTTAATAAACAGAAGTTGAAATAAGAAAAGGTAAAGGAAAAAAATTTCTCTAGTTTGAACTCAGAGAAATTTCAATTTTCTCTAGTTTGAACCCAGAGAAATTTGGTGTTGGTGATATATAAAATTTTCTCTGTAATGTGTCCAAAGAAATTTGATGTTAAAGATGTGTAAAATTTCTCTGTGATGTGTCCATATAAATTTGGTGTGGGTGATGTGTAAAATTTTTTCTATGATGTGTCCAGAGAAATTTGGTATCGGTGATGTGTAAAATTTTCTCTGTGTTGTGTCCAGAGAAATTCTCTGGATCAAATTTCTTTGGGTCGAATTTTCTCTGAATCGATGTTGAGGGACCTTAGACATTATGAAAATATTGAGTGCCCTTTATGTTATAAAATCTTAATACCAATGACCTTAAAAAAAAAAAAAATCCCCTTTTATATCTATATATTTTATAAAAGAATATTTTAAGGAGAGATATTATGAGAGTTTTAAAATCCCATATAATTTTTTTTTTAAAATCAAAACCTTTATGTAGGATTGTAAAATAAAAGTTAAATGGAAGCTAGCTAATGGAGATTTTCTTAATTGTTTAAAATTAAGAAAATGAAAAAAATTACTATGAGATATTGATCATAAGACTTCTCATTAAATATCTCCATTTTGCTTAGATAAATGGGAGCATAAGATTCACTTTATATAAGTGAAGCAATTTAATTTTTTTTTTCTCGATATGAGATTGTAAAATAAAAGTTAAATGGAAGCAAGCTAATGCGGATTTTTCTTAATTGTTTAAAAGTTAACAATTATTCGGGTGTGAAGTTTATTTCGAATAAAGCAATCTTAGCTGTTTAATTTTTAATTAGGTCAATCTTTAATTTATTTTGAATCAAACAAATTTAACTAATATATTTTGATAAAATCTCTAAAATTGCAGTTAAACCAACGAATCAGTCAAACCGAAAATGATTCACCTTATCTGCTAAGTCAAAGAACCAATCAATTCATACAAAAATTAATTAATTAAAACTTTTAAATTTTATTTTAATTTTAAAATTTAAACTATCTTGAACTGAAACATATATAACATTACAATATTAAATGAGAACATAAGATTTATATAGTAAAACAACTCATTTTTTCTTCTTTTTCCAGATGTGAGATTGTAAAGTAAAAGTTAACAGTTATTTGGATGGGAAGTTCATTTCTAATTAAGCAATCTCTGTCGTTCAATTTTTAATGTAGTCAATCTTTATTTATTTCAAATCAAACAAATCTAAGCAATATATTTTGATAAAACAGCTAAAATCACGGTTAAACCAGTAAATCAGCCAAACCGAAAACGATTCAGCCTAATCGGCTAAGTCAAAAGACCAACCAATTTACAATAAAATTAATTAATTAAAACTTTTAAATTTTATTTTAAGATTTAAACCATCTTGAATTGAAACATGTAGCTATAATATTAAATGAGAGTATAAGATTCACTTTATATAAGTGAAACAACTCACTTTTTCTTTCTTTTCTTGATGTGGGCTTGTAATTATTTTAATGTTAAATATTATGAAAGCTTTAAAATCTCATGCAAAATTATTTTTAAAATCAAAACCTCTGTGTGAGATTGTAAAATAAAAGTTAAATGGAAGCTAATCAATGGAGATTTTCTTAATTGTTTAAAATTAAAAAAAAATGATATTGATTATAGGGCTTCTCACTAAAAATCTCTTTTTGTTTATATAAATGAGAGCATAAGATTCACTTTTATATAAGTGAACAATTCACTTTTTTTTTTTTTTTTTTTTTTTTTCTCGATGTGGGACTAGAAAATAAAAGTTAAATGAAAGCTAACTAATGGAGATTTTCTTAATTGTTTAAAATTAAGAAAATTCAATAATTTATATAAATGGGAGCATAAGATTCAGTTTATGTAAATGAAACAATTCACTATTTCCCTTTTTTCCAAATGTGGGATTGTAAAATAAAAGGTAAATGGAAGTTAGTCAATGAGAATTTTCTTAACTGTTTAAAATTAAGAAAATTCAATAATTTTAGAATGAGAGTTTGGAACTTCTAGAAGGCTTCTCCCTCAAAACTCTCTTTATAAGATTCACTTTATATAAGTGAAAGAACTCACTTTTTCTTTTTTTTCCGACATTGGATTGTAACATTTTATATAAGTAAAACAACTCACTTTTTCTTTTTTTTTCTCGATATGAGATTGTAATTATTTTAAAGTTAAATATTATGAGAGTTTCAAAATTTCATACAAAATTATTTTTAAATTCAAAACGTCTATGTTAAATTATAAAATAAAAGTTAAATGGAAGTTAACCAATGAAGATTTTCTTAATTGTTTAAAATTAAGAAAATAAAAAAATGAGTATGAAATATTGATCATAGGGCTTCTCACTAAAAATCTTATTTTGCTTATGTAAATTAGTTTATTTCGAATTTAATCAATATATTTTGATAAAATCGCTAAAATTGCAATTAAACTAATGAATCAATAAAATCAAAAATGATTTAGCCTAATCGGCTAGGTTATAATTAATTAATTAAAACTTTTAAAATTTGAATTATATTAAATTGAAATATGCACAACACTACAATATTAAATGAGATGAGAGTATAAGATTTATTTTATATGAGTAAAACAACTCTTTATTTTTTTTATTTTTTTATTTTTTCCCTTATTTCAAGATGTAGGATTATCAAATAAAAGCTAGCCAATAAAGATTTTTTTAATTGTTTAAATTTAAGAAAATCAAGAAAATTAGTATGAGATATTAATCCGTTTGGTAGAGCTTTGTAACTATGATTTGAGAATATGAGTTGTATTTTGAGTTTGTGTGTTTTAGAATTATGATTTGAGTGTAGAAAATTTGTTTGGTTATGATTTTTGAATAAAGTGTTGAATTGATGTTTGAATTGAGTGTAGAATTGAGTTTTGAAAGTTTGATTTGACATGTGAAGTAAGAAAATTTGTTTGATTATGAGTTTTGAAAGAATTTTTTTCAAATTTTTAAATTGTTTAACTCATAACAAACACATTACTTTCACATTATTGAAAATTTTGATCAACACTCATAACCAAACTCTTTTTAAGATTCAATTAAAAAAAAATTATTATTAACAAAAAATAACATTAATCAATTTTTTAATTGAAAATACTACAAAGGAAATATTTTTTTTTCAAAATTAATGTTCAAAAAATTTAAATCATAAATATTTAAATAATTTAAATAATCTAAAAAAATTAATAAGTAAAAAATTAAAATAAATATTCAAAAATTTTAAATCGTAAAAATTTAAATAATTTAAATAATTTAAATATTCAAAAAATTAAAATAATTTAAAATTTTAATATTTTAAATTTAAAAACAACTCTACACTCAAATCGTAACCAAACACATAAAACAAAACTCAATTAAAAAATTATTTTTAAAACTTATAACCAAACACATAACTCGAAACTCCATACTACTTTCACAACTCTACACTCAAATCGTAACCAAATACATAACAAAAAAATTAAAATATTTAAAAATGTTTTTATAAAATAGAGTTTGAATTTATTTTTATAAAATATTTTAAAATTTTAAAAATTAAAATCGTAATATTTAAAAATTAAAATATTTAAAAATATTTAAAAAATTAAAAAAAATCGTAACATATTTAAATATTAAAATATTTAAAATCTTAACAAAATTAAAATATTTTTAAAATATTGATTTGAATGGAGTTTTGAAAAGAATTTTGAATTATGTATTTGGTTATGAGTTTTGAAAAGTAATGATTATGTTTTGAATTGAGTTTTAAGAAATGAGTGTAGAATTATGATTTGAAAACCCTAAACAAACACCACACTCAAAAGTGAGTGTGGAACTAGATTTTGAAAACTCCACCAAACGGAGCCTAAAACTCTCACAAGGTTCCTCACTAAATGGGATGTAAGTATAAGATTTATTTTATATGAGCAAAACAATTCATTTTTTCATTCCTTTTCCGATGTGAGATTATAAAATAAAAGTTAGCTAACGGAGATTTTCTTAATTGTTTAAAATTAAGAAAATTAGTATGAGATATTGAACATCTCCCAAGACTCTTCACAAAAAACCATCATTTTTCTTATATAATATATAGATAGATAAGTGTATTTATTTAAGTCATATTATCTTTTTATTTTTTTTATACTATCTTTTCATAAAAAATTAAAAAATATATTTATTTAGATTATCCCAAATATCCCCTTACTCTATTATATATATGTAGGGTAGCACCTTGAAAGTATGGATTGGCTCTCCACATAAATGGTTTATTTTTGTTGGTGACACTACATCATCAGTATCACCGTTCGTTTGGTAATTCTATTTTATTTAAAAAAATTAAAAATTCATAAAAAAATAAATAAGTCAAACATATAAGTTATTCACGGTTTCTCATATAACTAAAACATCATTCTCAACTGCATTCTGATCTCAAACCACTCCGTGGAGTGTTTTTGAATGTGGTGGAAAGTGAATCAAATAAAAAAATAAATAAATAAATAAAACTTTTTCATTGTGGTAAAAATTATTATGAAGTTAATTTTTCTAAACAACACACATTAGTATAGTAATTAAACTTTTAGTAGTTTTTAAAAAAAAAAATTAAACTTTTAGTTTCTTACAAAAAATAAATAAATAAATAAATTTATTCATAAAAATAATTACTTTTAATTAAAATTCTTAATTCTTTTTTTTTTTCTATAAAAAAATTCAGAACTTTCACCCCAATCCAAAATATGTAATAATTTCTTTTCTTTCACTTTACTTTTCATTATTATTAATTTCCATTCAAACAGGCAGACCCTAGGTAAAGGTAAAGCGGTCTACAAACGGCAATACCCAAGTAAAATGGGTAGGCACACGATTTGTGGGACCTTTGATGAGAAGACTTGGTTGGGAGTAACCTGTGGATAACACCGACGTAGAATTCCAATTTCAACATCACTGATGCTAGGTAGTCCTAAATTTTAGGGTTCAACTTAGTCTAAATGACGTGGTTTAATGATGTGGTGATGATATAAAAAAATATTATTATTATAATTTTTTTATTTTTTATATGTTTTTATTTATTTATTTAATTTTATTTTAGAATACTAAACTTAATTGTTCTTGATAATATACAATTTCTTGAGATATTTTATCAATTCTTTTTTTAGTAATTTTTATATCTTTAGTAGTACCAGTATTTCGTTGATTTTGTAAAAATTTACGACATTAGTGACAATTTGCTATTAATATTATTACTTGATTACGATCTAACAACAAGTCTTGGATATAAAAATGATGATAAAAACTCATAAAAAGTTTTAAATGTTTTGATTATAGGTCTTGCTATCTATCGATTATCTAACTTGATCTTATTAGGATTTATTCTTTTAGGTGTAATTCTATCTATTGGTATTCCATTAGTAGGTTCAAATTTATCTGCTTTTATAATTATATGCTGCATTTTAGGATCTATGGAATTATCTAACTTGTATATTATTTTTCAAAATATTCTTGATGGATAGGTGGTTTCATGCATATTGATTCCTGTGGTTTTTATTTTTATAGTTAAAAATTTATTTATGAATCCATCTTTTAAGCTAATATAATATTCTGATCTACAATTAAAACCTAATGGTCCTCCACATAGATTAATTTTATTCCACTGATTATTGATCTTCCAAAATTTCGTTGTCTAATATCACACAAAAATGCATATATATATATATATATATCTCGTCATTTGGCAAATAATGGTGTTATTTGTATTTGTACATTCCCTATATGCATATGTTTATATTTATATATATTTATTATTCTTTAATATATTTTCATAATTTATTAAATTTATTTCTCCTATCTGTAGACGTCCCCGAACGCCCCGGGAGGATGACTCCCCCCGTTCTGTTCATATTGGGCTTACTACAGTTCGAACTCAAATTGTCACGGTTCTTAATCTGAACCAAAGAGTCCAAATCTGGAAAATCGTTTTGAGAAAACAGATTTTTAGAAAAGAAGTGCCAAACATGGACTGCTTTGCCAGATACAGAGTTGCCACCTAAATATTTTTTATGGGGGAATTTAGGAAACCCTGACTCGGTGCCAAAGGCCACCTGTCCGTCATCACCAAAGTTGCCTCGGCTCGGGAACTTGGGTACGATTGGGGAAGGTCAGCTATGAGCACCCCCTCTCGCCCGATCCGAAGATCGGCCTTTACTAACCGTGATATCTTATTTTGAAAACATTACGCGTTCTTACTCCAGTTATTAGCCTAGAGATTACTATGTTATGCGCACAGCAACAAGTATAGACTAAATCGCCTAAATTGGAACAAAAACATTTCATGTTTATTTTGAAAATGGTTTGCTACTCGCAAGTAGGCTAAAATATAAGTTTGCCACCCTCGAGTGGGCTTTTAGAAAAGATGGTTTTTGCCACTATCCAGTGGGCTTAAAACTCACAGTTTTAATATATTATTCCAATTCAGGTAATTCAACCTCCATCCACAGCATTCAAGCAGTTATATCACATAAGCAAATAGCCTCATGGTAAAAGCATGTTCATGGCAACACTCACACGCATAAAGGATGCTAAAGATGAAAAGCTCACCTAGTACTCCAAGCCAAAACAGAAACTAGTTAATAATCAATTCATGATCCTAGTTCATGTTTAAAATGGCTAATGCAACACATGCAAAGATGCAACCTAGACAGGCTCGGCCATCCTAAACATGGCATGTGAAATGCAACAAACAACACGTATTCAATTTGGAATTGAAGTACAATGCAATTAGCATGGCGCGCCGAGCCCGGTGCATGCAAGACAAATGTATGGATGCACGCATGCATAGCATGAGGTATGCTAATTTAAATATGCCCTAAACTAACCATCGAAAGCTAGTAAATAAAAGGGAAGAAAGACGTAGGATTGGAAGACATACACACACCCACACATACTTATTACAATACGCCCTCACACGAAGGGATCGAAAGAATAATACAGTCCGAATAAATAATACTAAATTAATTATTACAAAACTCCTAATTAATTAACAAATTAAATGCAAAATTAAAATGGCCACAGCCCCGCATTCGAAATGTTTGGATGGTGCATGCTCGACTCGTACTGCTCGGAAACCCGTTGCCATGGCGCTGTTGCCTTTGTTTACACTGCCCTGCCCCTCTGAGGATCATACAAACTTCCTGACCTGCTTTGAATTACTCCCTGAGTGCTCCAGATTGCCACCGGCCAGAACAAAAGGCCACCGGCCATGGTAATTGTAGTATCGGCCAAAACTTGAATCATCGGCCAGCCATTGATGGCCGGTCGGCACTATATATGGCCGGCCGGCCATAAATTCCTGCAGAACCCTATTTTTTGACAGCAACAAAGGACAGACAATGCATGGCATGGAATTTCAAGCAAATGTAAGCATAGCCACTCCCCCTATCATGCAATAGATTCAAGGGAGCATGACCCTCGGGCCACCAATTATTCATTTCGGTGCATGATGGCCTAAGAGGCCAAATTTGCAACTTAATGTAAAAATGCATGCAACAAACAAATGAAAGCCAACATCCTATCATATTGGGGTCAAGGGCATCGGCGATCGAAGATTGAGGCGCATTACGTCACCTTGAGTACGAATGCTTCTCAATCCTCATGCTTGGTTTGACACTCCAAACCAAGCAATGCAATGCATGTATGCAAATACGGCTCAAAAATGCAACATGAGGCTAATATGCAAAGCATGCCAAATGCGATGTATCCTAAGCATGCAAGCTAAGTTAATATGATATAAACATGCCAAATACGCATATGAGTATATGAGATGCAATTTAGCTAAACATTATGCGAACATGCAAGTATGATACTATGCAAGCATGAGCCCCAAAGCAATGCAACATGACCATGCAATGATGGGCTTAAAACCACAAAGGGCAGACCTCAGTCCACCCTCCAAACAGTGGCCAAAATGCCCAAAATGATGGGCCAATGCTTATGCAAACATGCACACCAATAGGTCCAAGACAAGGGACATTCTACCACAACTACCCCAAGCACTCATGGCATGAACTTTCCAACACAAAATAGAGTTTCAATATGCAAAATGACCCCCCAAAACCCACTGATATGGCAGCCCCAAAACTTAAACACTTAAGCATGTACAATGGCCCCTTTTCAAGGCACAACAAAACAATTCTTCAAGGCATGAAAGGGATGATAAGTGCAGGCATACAAGCATGAATTAGGGACTGAAATGGCATGTGAGATGACCCCAAATCACTTAAACAACCTAACCCAAGCATGCTCATGATTCTCATAACCAATGCCAACATGCTAGAATGCTAAGGAGCCATATAAAGCATATCAAATATGACCAAACCAGCACCTAACAGACCCTAAGCATGGAAAAATATGACCAAGAACTTCACAAAGTAAAATCAAAACATGAGAGCATGATGGTCAAATGTCATGATACATTTCTAGGCAAAATGAAGGAACACAAAGCAAGTACAAAATGCATGCTAAGGGTCAACAAACCAACATGTAACAGAGATATAATACGACCCAAAACACCCAAAAAGCCTCTGAAATGGAGTCATAAACAACTAAGCATGCATGCTACCATATTGAGCCAAAAACATGGATAAATGAGTCACAAAGGGGAGAGGGGTGTCCCTCCCCTATACAAGACCTCAAACCTCCTTCTTCACCACTGAAAATCCACTGGATTTCAGTGGTGAGAAGACCAATACACAAGAATAACCAAAGCTTGCCAAAAGAGCACAAAAAGAGGCCAAAAGAGCACAAAAAGGGACCAAAAGAGGCCTAAGAGGGGGAGGTCGACCCCCAACACCAAAACAACCTTAATGAAGAATCTTAAGTATGAAAATACAAGACTTTTTTTAGTTATACACAAAGCCTAAATCAGCATGCAAGACAGGTAAAAAACTAGTGCAAAATTGGGAATCTAAAGTGAAAAGATTACCCTTGAAGAACTCTTGATGAACAGCAAGGCCAGCCACCTTCCTCTGGTCAAAATCAGTCCAAAAACTCAAAAACAAACCCTCAAAGCCTCTCAAGGTCGAAGTATGGTGTAATGGTGTGTGTATTAGTGCAAAACCAAGGTCAAAACACACCTTTTGGGCTTCCAAACACACACAAAGGATGAGAGAGATATAGAGAGAGAGAGTATATGACAGATGTATATATGTATAAGCTTTGGTTTTTTGTTCTAACCCTAACAATGGAGAAGGAGGAGGTCTTATATAGGCAAGGCCAAAGCTTGAAGCTTCTCAAAGAAGCTAAACAAGAAAGGGTCAAAGGCAAGAAGGTCAAGGCTTCTGGAGGAAGCTAAGACAGCTGGCAAGCTTCTTGAGGAAGCTTTGACAAGGGGTCAAGCTTCCTCAAGAAGCTTTGACCAAAAGGGTGCAAAAGGGGCAAAACAGCCACATGCATGCCCTGGGGCAGGTTTGGTGCATTCCAGTTGGCACAGCTGGCATGCACCATGCTTGAAAAAGGTAAAAAGGTGCTACCGGCCAGAAAATGAGGTCACCGGCCAAACAGATGGCCGGCCGGCCATACTGAGTGCCGACCGGCCAATGGTATACTCCACCAATGGCCGGTAGCCTCAAAACATGGCCGGTGGCCTCAAGCCACGACCGATGGGTGCCAGGGGTAGCTAACAAGCTACTCTATGCCCTCAGAAGCAAAAACACAAGTGTTTGGTGCAAAACCAGACACAGAACAGTCGAGTTGAGAGGTCCTGAGGCAAGGCGCGTAGCTGAGACCTCCGAGAACTCCAAACGAAACACAAACATGGATGATCACCGAGTGTTCAAACGGTGACGTCCAAGTCTTGGGGATGGTCAAAAATGGGGTGTCTACAGTTGCCCCTCTTTGACAGAACTCGAAAGTCATAACAATGACGAGAGTGATTGTCAAAGCCTAGAGACGACCCATTTTTGACAAGGCCGAAGACTTAGACAAAGCATGCAAGACAAACAAGATATGCGTCCGAAGGCGGGGGCAAGATGCAAGACAATGCACAAAACCGAACATAACTTATGATCATGCAAAGAAAGCTGTAACGAAGCATAACATGCGACAGTTCTAAGCTAGCATACACCAAACTACACTAAGATGCAGAAAGGATGTAAGAGAATTATGCAATTCTCGATACGTCTCACTCGGAGGATGCAATACCTGTCCGGTTCGTCTGGTTACACCAACCTCAAATGAACCGTACATACAATATCATGCCTGCAAAGAATGCAACTTACCGGTACAACATTGGTAGCAATATGCATAACATGCAATTGAAAGTGCGTGATAACGCAAAGCAAGTGGGAAGCATAACAATGCTGTGAAGGCACAAACATATGTAAGTAAAGGACACGCGACGACGTGCACAATGTGTATGAAGGAATTTGAATACATGTAAGTAAAGCATAACGCGACAACGTATGCAATGTGTATGGAGGCACTTGAACACATATAAGTAAAGCAATGCACGCATGCACGCAATGTGTATAAAAGGAATTTGAATACATGTAAGTAAAGCATAACGTGACAACGTATGCAATGTGTATGGAGGCACTTGAACACATATAAGTAAAGCAACGCACGCATGTACGCAATGTGTATAAAAGGAATTTGAACACATATAAGTAAAGCAATGCACGCATGCAAGCAATGTGTTGTAGAAACTTGAACACATATAAGTAAAGCAATGCACGCATGCAAGCAATGTGTTGTAGAAACTTGAACACATATAAGTAAAGCAATGCACACATGCAAGCAATGTGTATAGAAACTTGAACACATATAAGTAAAGCAATGCACGCATGTACGTAATGTATATAGAAACTTGAACACATATAAGTAAAGCAATGCACGCATGCACGCAATGTGTATAGAAACTTGAACACATATAAGTAAAGCAATGCACGCATGCACGCAATGTGTATAGAAACTTGAACACATATAAGTAAAGCAATGCACGCATGTACGCAATGTGTATAAAAGGAATTTGAACACATATAAGTAAAGCAATGCACGCATGCAAGCAATGTGTTGTAGAAACTTGAACACATATAAGTAAAGAAATGCACGCATGCACGCAATGTGTATAGAAACTTGAAATATGGTAAAGACAAGTCATTCATGATATTGAAGCGCAAAGTACTGCAACGCAGCATAATTGAAGTGATTTGTGGAGTTCACAGAATACAAAAGGATACGGGAGGGGAAGTTCCTCGTATGTACGGAACATCGTTCGTAGCAGACACAACTCGAGGTCAACTCGGAGGTCTATGAATGTTCTGAAGGTGTACTTCCTTGCACTGCCTCGAGAAATGACGGTGCCAAACCATACAATTGATCAGACAAGAGCGCGAGAGATGTATTGACCACAAGGGAGGGGCTATCGGTATCAACCCTGATACTTTGCTGCCTTGCTCCTTCTTTTTGCTTTACTTTCCTTTTTACCGGTAGTTTAAGCACATTGCACTGCCTCAGGCAGATTTTATTTTAAGAGAAACTGTATATGTTTGCAAAATACATGATGGAAATGAAACTGCTTTTTTTTGTTCAAAATATGTTGCATTTGTACGTCCTATGCATTGCATCGCATAGCATCACATAACAATGTGAATGAAAATCGTTTGAAAATAGAGCATTCGCATCGTAATAATCAGGTAGTGAACCAATTTACAACTCGATAAGCAAAATAGAGAGACTCGACATAACCAACCAAGCGTGAGTACAACTCGATAAGCAAATTAGAGACTTGCAGAGAGTGACATACAACTCAATAAGCAAATGTACAACAACTCGATAAGCAAATAGGCGTGACTCCGCAAGAATCGATCAAAAGAGGGCATTGGAGGTTGTGGAATTCCCCAATCCTCAGCATAAATAGCTCAGAGAACAAGGAGGAAGACCACCGGCCAGAGATAAAGGCCATTGGCCATGAGAAACGGCCACCGGCCAGAAACTTTGATCAATCGGCCAAAAGTAGTGGCCGGTCGGCACTATATTTGGCCGGCCGGCCATGAATTGCCAGAACCAGCAGAATGCTGACATCTGTCCTCCATTCAATCTTATCTTCTGCAAAAAGGCCTCAGCTTCGTGGTTCTTCTTAATTCAACACTAATTTGCTCCAAATGGAAGCGTTTCTTGCCCAAAATTTCACAACTTGGATTAACAACTTGGATGGTTAGGAAAAGTTGAATTTCCGGGGCTTCGGCATAAACGCACTATTCACTTTGGGTCGTACCCCGCTACACCTTTCATTTCTCCATGCTGCGGCAAGGTTTTGGAATCCGGTGACACATGTCTTTAGCTTTGGCGGGCAAGAGGTATGTCCTACCTTTGAAGATTTCCAAGCTTTAATGGAGTCCGAGCGCAACGAAGAGATCCTGCCCCAACTCCGTTTCGGCCACGCCCAAGCCTTAGGACAAATGTGCGGGCTCTCAATACCTGACGCTCGATCTTTGATTTGTGACGGAATGCTGGATATTCCGAGTTTGATTTGCCATTTTTCTGATGCCGGTGACCGCGGCGACCGTCATTGGCAAGGTTTTCGGCAACACGCACTTTGTTTGTGCATGCTATCTCATTTCTTACTTGCCTCGGGTTCCGGAGGATCTAGCGTCCGATTAATTGAAGTTACCCAAGGTTTGAAGGAGGGTAAGAGTTGCATCGCCATGACTTTGGCTGAGACATTAATGGGCTTGGATGCTTTCTATCGTCGCGAAACAACCAAATTTGCGGGGAGTCCACTACTACTGCAGGTAAAGTTTCCCACCCAATCTCTTATATGTATTGCTCACATCACTCGGCCCTCAAGCTCGGTTTTCTCACAAAACCCTTTTCTTACTTTTCTCTCACCGTACACCTCTCTATTCTTTATTCTTTCATTTTTCATCCCTTCCCAGGTGTGGTTGATGAACAAGTTGCAGGTTGTGGACTCTTGTCCAACATACTCAGCCCGCGGTTACTTCTTCAGACAACGCCTAGTCGACGCCCTTGATGAGGGTTGGTGGTTTGACTGGATGTGTAGCTTGTCCGCGGATCGCATTGCTTGGCGATGTCCTTGGCTAAATTTACCGGCAATGGGCTATAGCATGACCTGTCAACCTGGGATTCAGTTGATTGGTCTGACTCACTGTGTGTTCTACTTTCTGTTCCGGTTCCAGCGCCAGTTCGGTCATGATCAGACTTGCCCACCAGAGGGGATGGAGTATCCTGCCACATTCCCGGTTCGAGGCGCACAGCTTGCCTGGTATGCCACAGCATAGAGGACTAGGGAGCTCCTGGCCCCCGCTCCCACTTTCAGTTGCACTTTGTCTGAGGAGTGCTTGGATTGGCTTAATGAAGAGGCATAGGTCGGGCCTAGCTTGGTGTCAGAGGCTTCGATCAGCTCTAGGAGGGGGCGCAGGAACTCCTGACTTATCCATGCCCCGGATTTATTGATTTTATTAGTGCTTTCAAGTTTTCCTTATGAATGTAATAAAAAGCAACTTCAATTTGTATGCAAGAGCAGGAGAACTCTGTATTGAAATCAATGAAATTGAAGGTTGTGGTACTGAAAATTTCCCGTTTTGGTCCAGAAATGGTCTTAGTTGTAAAAAGATTACTTTGAACAAAGTCAACTTTTATTAAAACTTTTCAAAACTATTTTTCGGTATGGGATCAGAACTGGACACGCCTGAGATCTGTCACTGAGATGCACAACCCCGGATCCTAGCAACTGGAAAGTTGCCCCTAGTCTGAATAGCACGCGCGACTGCACGGCAACGGAAAGTTGCCCCTAGTCCGAAAAGCACTGCATCGGAGATCACGATGAATGCTGATAGACAAAGATGACTGAGATGATCAAATGGACAAAGTTGATCGGGGAAAAGTTTGTGGCTGAACTCCAAGATGAAGTTGCCTACGTATCCCAAAGATGGGAATCAAGCCTTACGTAGTTCAGGCTTGGGTTCACTCGAGTATTTTTTCACTCTCCTTTTACGCTCTAACTTTTGCCAAGGCCGCCCTTTGCGGGTTTTCAAACTTTGCGAGCTCAGTTTTTATCGTTTCAAATTTTTTGTGCTCTAACTTTTGCCTAGGTCGCCCTTTCGGGTTTTCGGCCTAGCGAGCCTCTCAGGGGTAATATTTCTTCAACTTGTCCATATTGATCGGTTGTGAGAACTCCAAGCCATCTAGGTCCATCAGAACCACAGCTCCACCTGACCAGATAGACTTAATGATGTAGGGACCGGTCCAGTTTGGTCTAAACTTGCCCCTTGGGTCATGGATGGGAGCTCGGTTGTCCTTGAGCACCAAATCTCCTTCTTTTAGATTCCTAGACTTAACTTTCTTGTTGAAAGCCCGGGCGATTCTGCGCTGATAACCTTGAACCATGGTACAGTGCTTTCAGTCTTCTCTCATCAAAGAGCATAAGTTCCTCCTCGAACCTGCTCCACTGCCAGTCTGCTTCGGCTATTTGACACTCAGCCAATACTCGTAATAACGGGACCTCAATCTCGATAGGTAGAACGGCCTCCATCCCATAGACTAATGAATACGGAGTCGCCCCAGTAGAAGTTCTGATTGAAGTCCGGTAACCCCACAGAGCAAACGGCAGCTTATCTGGCCAGTCCCGGTAAGTTTCCACTATCTTCTGCAATATGTGTTTGATATTCTTGTTGGCGGCCTCAACCGCTCTATTGGTTTGCGGCCGATAGGTAGATGACTTATGAAAAGCCACGTTGTATTTTTTCAACAAGTCAATCACTTCCTTCTTGAAGTGGGAACCGTTATTTGAAATTATCTCGTTTGGGACTCCGTAGCGACAGATGATGTTTGTTTCTGATAAACTTCGCGACATGTGAAGCCTTCAACACTGCATAAGATTGGGGCTCGACCCACTTTGTAAAATAATCTATCGCGACCAGGATAAACTCATGCCCATTCGACCCCTTTGGAGTGACAGCCCTGATCACATCAATTCCCCAGACTGAAAATGGCCATGGCGAAGTCATATTGTACAGCTTCGACGGCGGAATGTTCATGCGATTTGCATGAATTTGACATTTGTGGCATCGTCGAACAAAATTGATACAGTCCTCCTCCATGGTGGACCAGTAGTAACCCTGTCTGAGGATTTTTCGAGCCAACATTACTCCATTCATATGCGCACACCACATTCTCCTCCATGGATGGCCTCCATCAGGCGTTTTGATTCTTCAGTTTCTACACACAGCTTATGCATTCCCAGATGACCTCTCTTATACAGTTTACCCCGCAGATGATGAATTGAACAGCCATTCTTCTGATTGCCCTTTTATCCTTGGCATTTGCCCCTGGTGGATACTCCTCTTTCTTCAAGAAGTTCCAAATGTCGTAATACCAGGGGTTGTCGTCCTGAACCTCACCTATGGCAGCAATTGATTCATACGCTGGCGCAAACTTCTGGTCAATGATGACTGGACGCATCCGGACTCCAAACGGGATGTCTATCATGGAAGATAGAGTTGCTAGTGAATCCGCGAACCTGTTGTTCTCTCTTGCTAGATGAGTGAAATTTAGCTTCTCAAACCGAGGAATTAACAAATCCAAGGTCTGGTGGTAAATTATCATCTTTTCTTCCTTGACTTTCCAATCTCCTTTTGCTTGAGACACAACAAGGTTCGAGTCCCCGATGACGTCTAGCCGTTTTGCCCCTAGTTCCAGGGCTGCTTCTAGACCGGCAATGCATGCCTCATATTCTGCTTCGTTGTTCGAGACTTTGAACCGGAGTTTGAATGCTAGAGGAATACGGGAGTTGTCGGGTGCTATCAGCAACACTCCTATCCCATACCCGTACTGGTTTGACGCTCCGTCAAAATACATCGTCCAAGCTTCATCTTCAATGTGCAAAATGGCCTCATCTGGAAACAAGTATTCAACTGCTTCACCCCCTTCCACTGGATGATCGGCTAAGAACTCTGCCACTGCTCTCTCTTTGACTGACTTGCGTGTCACATATTTCAGATCGAATTCGGAAAGCAACAGCAACCAACGAGCTAGCCTACCCGTAAGTGCAGGTTTCTCGAAAAGATATTTGATGGGATCCAGTCGTGAAACTAACATTACGGAGTGAGCTAACAGGTAGTGCCGCAGCTTCCTGGTAGCCCATACCAAGGCTAAGCAAGCCTTCTCCAACGGTGTGTAGCGAGTTTTATACTCAAGCATCTTTTTGCTCAGATAGTAGATGGCCCTCTCTACCTTGTCCTCTGATTCTTGTGCGAGCATACAGCCCATTGTAGTCTGAGTCACTGAAAGGTACAATATCAACGGTCTCCCTGGTTCTGGTGGTGACAACACGGGTGGGTTCTGTAAGTATTTCTTGATCTGTTCAAAAGCAGCTTGGCATCGGCCGTCCCATTGGAATTTCTTTCCATTTTTTCAGGAGACCAAAAAGTGGTTCACAAGTCAAGGTTAATTTTGAGATAAACCGTCTTATGAATTGCACTTTACCCAGAAAGCCTCGCACCTCCTTTTCAGTCATTGGTGGTGGCATTTCTAAGATGGCCTTGATTTTGGAAGGGTCGACTTCGATGCCCCTTTGTCTAATTAGAAACCCTAGCATTTTTCCCGCTGTAACACCAAACGTACATTTTTGAGGATTTAGCTGCAACCGGAATTCTCTGATCCTTTGGAAAAACTTTTGCAAGGCGGTGTAGTGGCCCTCCCTTTCTTTGGACTTGACAATCATATCGTCCACGTACACCTCAACCTCTTTGTGGATCATGTCGTGTAATATCGTAGTCGCGGTCCGTTGATATGTTGCTCCGGCATTCTTCAACCCGAATGGCATCACTCTGTAGCAGTAAGTCCTCCACGGGGTGGTGAAAGCAGTCTTTTCCCGGTCTTCAGGTGCCATCACTATCTGATTGTAGCCTGAGAAACCGTCCATAAATGAAAGCAAAGCATGCCCCGCTGTGAAATCCACCAACTCATCAATATGTGGCAAGGGAAAGTCGTCCTTCGGACTAGCTCTGTTCAAATCCCTGAAATCCACGCACACCCTGATTCTGCCATCTTTCTTCGGCACTGGAACGATGTTGGCCAACCACGTCGGGTATTCGAATACCAGTAGGAAGCCTGCATCGATTTGCTTGGTAACCTCTTCCTTAATCTTGATGGCCTAGTCAGGGCGGATCCTTCTGAGTTTCTGTTTGACAGGTTGGGCCTCGGGGTCAAGAGCGATCCGGTGCTGTACAATCTCAGGATCGATTCCAGGCATGTCTTCGTAGGACCACGCGAAAACATCTTTGAAATCTTTTAATAAAGCGACTAAGCGCTCGCGTTCCTCCGAAGACAACGTGGACCCGATCTGGACCAGCCGCGGGTCCTTCTCAGTACCAATATTCACAGTAGTGATTTCATCAACTAAAGGTTTAACAAATCTTTCCTGCTCTTGATTAATTAATCGTTGCAAAACCGGAGGAATTTCTTCCTCGTCGTTTTCGTCAAAATTTTGAAAGTCCTGATTTAAGCACTAAATCAAAGGCACAGAAAAGTACTCAGAAACCACATCCATATCATTCTCATTATGTACTTCCAAACCGTCCGATTCTTCTGTTACAACAGACTCAAAAGAGAAAGAAAAAGGCGACCTGGACAGGACTGTGGCATCCGGGTTATCACCCCTAGGAATACCGGACTCAGACTTAGTTGAGCTGGAACCTGATTCCGACTCACAAGACTCGGTGGAATCAGATTCCGGCTCACTACCTGACCCGGTGCTGCTCGACAAAAATCCCTCTTCGTACTGCCAAACGAGGGAGGGTGCGATGGATGCATCCATAATAGTTGATGGTAGGCCCGCAGCCGTTTCATTCCCAATCATGGAAACCGAGAAGTTATCCCCCAAGCACTTCTGGTCGATCGGAGGATCTGAAAGTAGACAAGCCAGTGCTACCCCCATTTCGATCTCGATGTCCTCAGACTCCATTTCCTTGCTCTGTTCAACCTCAACTGTCGGGTCTGTCCATCCTTCGGTAACATCATGCCCAGGTAATTGCAGGTCGAAGAAGATCTCGAAACCTGGCACGCGCTTCTTCTCCGCGTTCAGCCATGGCTCTGGGAAGCCAAAAAACGGAAAGTCCTCCCCCTCCCGGACGAAGCGTCCGTTTAGGGTACCCCGAATGGGCCTATGCATCAGCTCAAAAGGCTTCCCAGCCTGCTTTGCTCTGGCTCTTCCAGCCATTTCCTTTCCCTTTCTTACCCAATCCTCCTTGGTGGGCAGATAACCCAAGCCAAAGGTGTG
Source organism: Camellia japonica (assembly GCA_030407325.1). Classification (NCBI taxonomy): domain Eukaryota; kingdom Viridiplantae; phylum Streptophyta; class Magnoliopsida; order Ericales; family Theaceae; genus Camellia; species Camellia japonica. Next base: position 39,641,593 of record JAPPVO010000016.1, read on the forward strand.
TGGGTTGTGTGGCACCTCGGCCAGTGCTGCGACGCCCTTCCGGCCACTCTTTCCCAATCCTATCCCGGGGATGTGTTGGAGCTTGTTCATGAGGTATACTGCCTGAGCACTGACATATACCCCCTCGTTAGCAGCCATGATGTTCTGTACAACCCGAGCCTCAGCCAGGGTAAAACCTGATATGAACACGTCCTCCATACCATGCTCAATTTCTAGAACAAGCGTAGATACTTCCGGTGGTGGATGAATCGATGAATTTCCAAAGACAATGGCTACTCCCTTCCCATAGGGGTATTTCACCATTTGATGCAAGGTGGAGGACACCGCCTTTACCTGATGCAGCCACGGCCGCCCCAAAAGCAGGTTGAAGGTTGCAGGAACCTCTAAGACATGGAAGTCTATCTCATGCTGTCCCGGCCCCACTTTAGTCTGAATTTTCACCGTCCCCATGACTTCTCTACTCGTGTTGTCGTATGCCCAAATTACCTGGGCTGTTGGTACAAAATCCGCGGTTTTCAAACCGATCGCATATGCTGTTCTTGCCGGGCAGACGTTGATGGCGGATCCGGTATCAACAAGAACCACTGGTATCCATTTATTCTTACACTCCACAGAAATGTAGAGTGGCTTGTTATGGTTTGCCCCCTCAGGTGGCAGTTCCTTGTCGGAAAAAGTCAGCGTCGGGGTAGCCCCTCCCGGAAAGACTAATCCCACCAGCTGTTCTGGCGTGGTTTCTATCGAAAGCTTGGCCTTGTCCATGGCCGATAAGACAGCCTGTCTGTGCACTCGTGATGCCATAAGCAGTCCCCAGATGGAGATGTCTGCTTGTATCTTTTTCAACTGTTTGAGTACAGCCTCCTCTTCAAGTTGTTTCTCCTTCTGTTTCTCAGTCTCCCTATCTTTCCCAGAAGCCTCTGGTTGATCTAGGTGTGGGGGTTTGAAGTACCGTCCGCTCCTTGTCATATGGTCGACTTCTCCAATGTACCAGGTGTCGTCGGGTTGGTTGTTTCCCCAATCTTCATCCGTGTGGGCAAGACATAAATCGTCGTCTTCCCACTACATTCCATCTGCAGCCGACAGACACTTGTCCGGCTCTGGTATGACTGTTCTCATACTCGCAGTACCTTCCATTCCTATGCTCGCAGCATCCTCTGTTTCTATGCTCATAGCGGTTTCAGTCCTCACATGAGCCTTAGCCTTCCTGATTCTCTCAGAATCTTCAAATCTTTCCTGTTCCGACTGTGTCAATACAGCTGGTTGTTCAATAATTCCTGTATTCAAAATGCTCCAATCCTGAGCGAAATTCTTGACACCGGCGCTCTCCGGTGATGTACTCTGTTCTTCGACCCTTCCGGTCGTCACTGATATTCTTGCCCCTGCCGGGCCCTGTCCTGGTTGGAACTCTTCCACGATATCTGGTTGATCATCCAACCACCCGGTAGCCTCTGCCGATTCCTCATAATCGAACCAGTTGACTACTGCGTCTCCTGGATCTTGGTCACTGTAAAACTGGAGATTGGCAAAGTCTTTTTCCACAGCCGTCAGATTATCTGTCATCTGTCCCAGACCATCCCCTTGGATCGCACACAGCTCTGCCTCCGTCGGCAAGTCCACTTCTAGTCTATCCTGGCCTATTGACGAAATGTAGTCGCTCGGACTGTACATTTTCTCAACAGAACTCCCAGATTCCTCGAACTCTGGCTCAACAACCTTCTTCTCCTTTGAAATCTCCCCTCTTCCGTCCTTGACAGTCACCACCATGGGCTTAGGTCGGATCATGGAGATGTCCATCATGCACAAGTCAGTGCAATTGGGAAGGAACACCTCCGGTTTAGGTAGGTGGGAAGGAGTGATATAGATGCTAGGATCGTAAAACACGACCCCAGTCTGGATGAAATTGATTCTTTTGGGAGGTGGAGCTTGGTTATGTGTAGGGAGAGGATTTGTTGTGACATTGGGTTTCTTAGGAGGCATAATCACCCCGTTATCGATGAGATCTTGAATCTCATGACGTAATCGGTAGCACAGGTCGGTATCATGACCGTGCTGTTGGTGAAATGCGCAATACTTGGCTGGATTGTGGGTAGGGAGGAGTTTTTTCGGTAATGGCCGCGGCTCTAGGGGCTTCAAGTGCCCTTTTCTGATTAAAACCCTCAGAGCTTTGGACAGGGGCATATACAGTGGAGCGAAGGTTCTTGTATTTTTGGGCGGATATTTGGCTGTTTGTGGATGGCTTCCGGACGCACCGGAGAATGGCGTGGCTGCCATGGTTCTTGGAGGGGTTGGTGGTGACCATACTAACTTCGGAGGCTCTTGTAGTCGTAGCGCCGCTCGGGCCCGCATTGCTGCTGCGATTGAAAGTTCTTCGGGGTTGCTCCCGGTCATTATCAATTAAACCTTGCTTCAATGCATCCTCAATCTGTACCCCCATTTCATGTAGATCGGAAAAGGTAGGAAATGGGAGTACAATCATCTTCTGCATTAACTTCGGCTGAAGATTGCGCACAATCATCCGAATCTGATCTTTGTCTGTAGGCCTTAAGGTCATCATCAAAGCCTTGGCCCTCCATCTGGTTACGAATTCTGAGAAGCTCTCTTTGGGCTCTTGCCTTGTTGTCTCGAGATCACGGGTCGTAATCTCGATTTGTGTATTATATGAGTATTGCGCAATGAAGGCCTCAGCCATCTCGTCCCACTTTCTTTTGACGTCATCTTCCAATTTGGCATACCATATGGCCGCCACACCCGACAGGGTCCGGCCGAACAGAGACAGCTTCTGCAGTCTAGTGAGACCCATTGGCCTTAAAACATCTGAAAACAATCTTAGGTGCACCATGGGGTCCCCGGACCCATCAAACCGGTCGATATGAGGCATTTTAAATCTGTCAGGCAGCGTCACAGCTGCGTCGGTATATCCATCTTCGATGTCAGGGATGGTCTTGACTCCCTGGGATCTCTTGAACAGCTTTTCAAGCTTGCTCAACTTCAATGCTGTGGGATCTGTCTCGAACTCAAAAGGAGAGTCCGGTAGGTTGGTGGGTGTTTTGGATAACTGGGGTTGGATTTGGGGTAGGACCGGGGGTGGAGGCTGTCCTGTGGGGATGTCTGTATCATTCTGAACATTAGCTGTCTCCCCGAGGGTTGGAACTCCTGGAGGGGGAGGAACTTGCTGTGAAGCAGATCCTCCGGTTTGCTGTTGTAACCTCATGATTAACTCTGCTTGTTCATTCATAACTGTGGCCTGCTGTTTGGCAAACTTTGCTTGTCGGACAACATCCTGCTGCATCATTTTCATACTCTCTTGAAGCTGGCGCACCATCTCCTCTAAGCTGGCCATACTGTTCTGATCTGATTGAATTACCGGTATATGTTCCCTTTCTGTAGGTGAAACAGAACCCTGATCCCTACTGTACTCAGGTGGGGTAGATAAGGCCCTCTGAACTGACTGCTGAACTGATGTCCTCTGCCTAACTGCCCTCCGTCTAGTAACCAGGGGTAGAGAGTGGTACACTGGTTGTCCGTCTACCAGATCCTCAGATCGATGGAGTCGACGACCTCTAGTCCAGAGTGCTTGGGGAATATCTACTGGGTCAGAAGCAATTGTGCTCAACTACCTAACAAGAAGATAAATAAAGCGTATAAGGAAATAAATAAACAGACAAATTGACAGCGTAACGGCGTAAAATAAATACGCAGCACATAGTTGGGTATCACAACATCCTGCCAGTAAGCTGAATATACTGTTCCTTAATCACTGATCACTGTTTCCAAATCATTGCCCCCAAGTCTGAATCTGATACCCGCAGATAACTGATTCCCAAAAACACTGATGCCCGCAGGCCTAATTCTCAAACTTGCAAACTGATATGTGTGTTCCTGTAGAGATACACTCTAAAAGCACATAACAAATAAATGAGAGCCAAAACACCCCTATGTTGGGATAGGGTTTCCCTGTCCTATTTTGTCAGGAGCTAGGGTTTCACTACACAAGCAGCAGTTTCAAACAACCTATGATCGGGTAAGCAACCTGTCCTAGCTTGGAATGGTCACTACGGATTCCGAATATGCACTAGGCCGAATGGTCGAAAAGGGTGCCCCGGAAAAACCGGGGTTTGTGTTCCTATACTGGCAGAGCCCGCAACCGGTCAGCCTTATGGCATGCTTTGACAAAGTCAAGCCTCCGGCAGACCGTTCAGGAATAGCAGATGGCCGACACGGTGTCCTAGGCGCACCAATGCACATGCAATGCAAAGAGACACATAAGTGAAATCAAAACAGGACATCACGAGTTCGAGTCAAGCTCTCTAATTTCCCCAGTAAAGTCGCCAGAAACTGTAGACGTCCCCGAACGCCCCGGGAGGATGACTCCCCCCGTTCTGTTCATATTGGGCTTACTACAGTTCGGACTCAAATTGTCACGGTTCTTAATCTGAACCAAAGAGTCCAAATCTGGCAAATCGTTTTGAGAAAACAGATTTTTAGAAAAGAAGTGCCAAACATGGATTGCTTTTCCAGATACAGAGTTGCCACCTAAATATTTTTTATGGGGGAATTTAGGAAACCCTGACTCGGTGCCAAAGGCCACGTGTCCGCCATCACCAAAGTTGCCTCGGCTCGGGAACTTGGGTACGATTGGGGAAGGTCAGCTATGAGCACCCCCTCTCGCCCGATCCGAAGATCGGCCTCTACTAACCGTGATATCTTATTTTGAAAACATTACGCGTTCTTACTCCGGTTATTAGCCTAGAATTACTATGTTATGCGCACAGCAAACAAGTATAGACTAAATCGCCTAAATTGGAACAAAACATTTCATGTTTATTTTGAAAATGGTTTGCTACTCGCAAGTAGGCTAAAATATAGGTTTTGCCACCCTCGAGTGGGCTTTTAGAAAAGATGATTTTGCCACTATCCAGTGGGCTTAAAACTCACAGTTTTAATGTATTATTCCAATTCAGGTAATTCAACCTCCATCCACAGGCATTCAAGCAGTTATATCACATAAGCAAATAGCCTCATGGTAAACATGCTGTCATGGCAACACTCACACGCATGCAAGGATGCTAAAGCATGAAAAGCTCACCTAGTATTCCAAGCCAAAACAGAAACTAGTTAATAATCAATGCATGATCCTAGTTCATGTTTAAAATGGCTAATGCAACACATGCAAAGATGCAACCTAGACAGACTCGGCCATCCTAAACACGGCATGTGAAATGCAACAAACAACACGTATTCAATTTGGAATTGAAGTACAATGCAATTAGCATGGTGCGCCGAGCCCGGTGCATGCAAGACAAATGTATGGATGCACGCATGCATAGCATGAGGTATGCTAATTTAAATATGCCCTAAACTAACCATCGAAAGCTAGTAAATAAAAGGGAAGAAAGACGTAGGATTGGAAGACATACACACACCCACACACACTTATTACAATACGCCCTCACACGAAGGGACCGAAAGAATAATACAGTCCGAATAAATAATACTAAATTAATTATTACAAAACTCCTAATTAATTAACAAATTAAATGCAAAATTAAAATGGCCACAGCCCCGCCTTCGAAATGTTTGGATGGTGCATGCTCGACTCGTACTGCTCGGAAACCCGTTGCCATGGCGCTGTTGCCTTTGTTTACACTGCCCTGCCCCTCTGAGGATCATACAAACTTCCTGACCTGCTTTGAATTACTCCCTGAGTGCTCCGGATTACCACCGGCCATGGTAATTGTAGTATCGGCCAAAACCTGAATCATCGGCCAGCCATTGATGGCCGGTCGGCACTATATATGGCCGGCCGGCCATAAATTCCTGCAGAACCCTGTTTTTTGACAGCAACAAAGGACAGACAGTGCATGGCATGGAATTTCAAGCAAATGTAAGCATAGCCACTCCCCCTATCATGCAATAGATTCAAGGGAGCATGACCCTCGACCCTCGGGCCACCAATTATGCATTTCGGTGCATGATGGCCTAAGAGGCCAAATTTGCAACTTAATGTAAAAATGCATGCAACAAACAAATGAAAGCCAACATCCTATCATATTGGGGTCAAGGGCATCGGCGACCGAAGATTGAGGCGCATTACGTCACTTTGAGTCCTCATGCTTGGTTTGACACCCCAAACCAAGCAATGCAATGCATGTATGCAAATACGGCTCAAAAATGCAACATGAGGCTAATATGCAAAGCATGCCAAATGCGATGTATCCTAAGCATGCAAGCTAAGTTAATATGATATAAACATGCCAAATACGCATATGAGTATATGAGATGCAATTTAGCTAAACATTATGCGAACATGCAAGTATGATACTATGCAAGCATAAGCCCCAAAGAAATGCAACATGACCATGCAATGATGGGCCTAAAACCACAAAGGGCAGACCTCTGTCCACCCTCCAAACAGTGGCCAAAATGCCCAAAATGATGGGCCAATGCTTATGCAAACATGCACACCAATAGGTCCAAGACAAGGGACATTCTACCACAACTACCCCAAGCACTCATGGCATGAACTTTCCAACACAAAATAGAGTTTCAATATGCAAAATGACCCCCCAAAACCCACTGATATGGCAGCCCCAAAACTTAAACACTTAAGCATGTACAATGGCCCCTTTTCAAGGCACAACAAAACAATTCTTCAAGGCATGAAAGGGATGATAAGTGCAGGCATACAAGCATGAATTAGGGACTGAAATGGCATGTGAGATGACCCCAAATCACTTAAACAACCTAACCCAAGCATGCTCATGATTCTCATAACCAATGCCAACATGCTAGAATGCTAAGGAGCCATATAAAGCATATCAAATATGACCAAACCAGCACCTAACAGACCCTAAGCATGGAAAAATATGACCAAGAACTTCACAAAGTAAAATCAAAACATGAGAGCATGATGGTCAAATGTCATGATACATTTCTAGGCAAAATGAAGGAACACAAAGCAAGTACAAAATGCATGCTAAGGGTCAACAAACCAACATGTAACAGAGATATAATACGACCCAAAACACCCAAAAAGCCTCTGAAATGGAGTCATAAACAACTAAGCATGCATGCTACCATATTGAGCCAAAAACATGGATAAATGAGTCACAAAGGGGAGAGGGGTGTCCCTCCCCTATACAAGACCTCAAACCTCCTTCTTCACCACTGAAAATCCACTGGATTTCAGTGGTGAGAAGACCAATAAACAAGAATAACCAAAGCTTGCCAAAAGAGCACAAAAAGAGACCAAAAGAGGCCTAAGAGGGGGAGGTCGACCCCAACACCAAAACAACCTTAATGAAGAATCTTAAGCATGAAAATACAAGACTTTTTTTAGTTATACACAAAGCCTAAATCAGCATGCAAGACAGGTAAAAAACTAGTGCAAAATTGGGGAATCTAAAGTGAAAAGATTACCCTTGAAGAACTCTTGATGAACAGCAAGGCCAGCCACCTTCCTCTGGTCAAAATCAGTCCAAAAACTCAAAAACAAACCCTCAAAGCCTCTCAAGGTCGAAGTATGGTGTAATGGTGTGTGTATTAGTGCAAAACCAAGGTCAAAACACACATTTTGGGCTTCCAAACACACACAAAGGATGAAAGAGAGATATATAGAGAGAGAGAGTATATGACAGATGTATATATGTATAAGCTCTGGTTTTTTGTTCTAACCCTAACAATGGAGAAGGAGGAGGTCTTATATAGGCAAGGCCAAAGCTTGAAGCTTCTCAAAGAAGCTAAACAAGAAAGGGTCAAAGGGGGCAAGAAGGTCAAGGCTTCTGGAGGAAGCTAAGACAGCTGGCAAGCTTCTTGAGGAAGCTTTGACAAGGGGTCAAGCTTCCTCAAGAAGCTTTGACCAAAAGGGTGCAAAAGGGGCAAAACAGCCACATGCATGCCCCGGGGCAGGTTTGGTGCATTCCAGCTGGCACAGCTGGCATGCATCATGCCTGAAAAAGGTAAAAAGGTGCTACCGGCCAGAAAATGAGGTCACCGGCCAAACAGATGGCCGGCCGGCCATACTGAGTGCCGACCGGCCAATAGTTTACTCCACCAATGGCCGGTAGCCTCAAAACATGGCTGGTGGCCTCAAGCCACGGCCGATGGGTGCTAGGGGTAGCTAACAAGCTACTCTATGCCCTCAGAAGCAAAAACACAAGTGTTTGGTGCAAAACCAAACACAAGTGTTTGTCCTGAGGCAAGGCGCGCAGCCGATACCTCCGAGAACTCAAAACGAAACACAAACATGGATGATCACCGAGTGTTCAAACGGTGACGTCCAAGTCTTGGGGACGGTCAAAAATGGGGTGTCTATACTATCTCATATTCACAATCCTTAATTTCAATATCTCCTTTCATCCTTTCACATATATATTTACTTTTTAATTTGAATATTGATTTCTGATATATTTTGTCCTTTCGTATGATTGGTAATATCCAATCTTTTTCTATTTCTTTTTCTTGAGAATTTTCTATGACAAATTGTTCTCCTCTCAAATTTTCTATACTTATTTCTTCTGTTATCATAAAATTTGACTTTTCCTCGGTCTCGTTATAATCTTTGTCTTCTATTTCTATTTCTTCTTCAATTAATTCTATTATTCCTTTATTATTTTCTAAAACTAATTCTAAAGCTTCTTCTTCTTCTAATTCCACATAATCTAAACTTCCTAAGGCTTCTATTATTTTATTATTCTTTTTATTTCTACATTAATTAGCAAAGTGGTCTATTTCTCCACATGCCCAACATTTACAGGTCTTTTTTCCTTCCGGACAATAATTATTTTTTCTAAAAAACCTTCTTCTTTTGTTAAAATTATAGGGTTTTTATAATATTTTCTTTTATATTTTTCTCCTCTTTGCTTATTAAAACTTTTTCTTTTATAAAATGTTTTTTTTTCCTTATTATATGTTTTTTTTTTCTTGAAGGCTCACATCCCCATGAATTAGATGTTTGCTAGCAATGTAAATATTGTTTTTTCATTTTTCTTCTTTGCTTCATTTTCATGCATTCTTGCTCTATCCATTCTCTTAGATATTTAATTTTATGATCCAAGGTGTCACTTATGGCATCTCCTAATTCTTTTAACCATTTTTCATATTTTTCTTCTACATTAACATTTATAGGATATGGTAATTTATGAAAAAACATGATTAAATGAATTTTATTTCTACCTATTTGATAACAATAATAGGAGTATTCACATGTATAATTTTCTATATATTCCATATTCCATATTTCTATGTTACTTAATTTTCTGACCCATTCTCTTTTTCTTTTATCTTCATCTCACTCTTTTCCTACAAATTCTTCTTCAATATATTTTACAAATATGTTTAACATACCTTCTGGTGTAGTTTCTGTTGTTAATTTTTCTTTGTCACTTTCTCTTAGATTGTCATACCAATTTGCTGCTATACCCGTAAGGCTATGTTCAATATAATTTAGAAAACTTTGTGCACTCCAACTGCTGCTATGGATATGTAAGACATGGTGCATGCCTCTCTTCTATTGTTTTATTACCTCACTTGTGTTTGTAGCACAATCAATATCTAATAAATACCCTATATTACTTATTGACTTTAACGGTACCTTCCGTAAGAATACTTTCTTCCTAGGGGTAAAATCAGCACAATTTGATTTTCCTCTAGCAAAAGATCCTCTATTGAGATAATTATAATGTCCCGTTCTTCTTCTATATTCATAATTTCTGGTATCATTTTTTAGTTGTTGTCTGGTAAAATTTCTAAAATATAGATGATTTGGACTAGGTGGGGTAGACGAGCTACTTCCTTTTTGTTTTACTACTGCCATATCCATACCATTAACGTTATTAGTTTCTTCTTCTAAGACATTATCTTTTTCTATGTCTTCGAAATTTTCTAGAACATTATTTTCTTTTTCTTTTTCTGCATCATTATTTCCCCTTACTTGTTCTAATTCTTCAAGGGGAAGGTGTTCCATTTCCCTCAAGCTGATTAATCCTAATTGTTTATAGATATCTTTTTCTAATTCTATTTTTTCATTATTTATTTATTCTATTATTTCGTCATCTACCATATCTAATAGTTCAGCTATTTGTAATATTATTTTGTATTTTATCTCATTATCATTTTCTTTTTCAACCATTTCTTCTAACTATTTTAAGCTATAGTTACTTAACTCCATTATCTTTTTGTTTTGCAGGTGAGATTAATTCAAAGGGCTCTTCTGGATTATTTCCTTTATATGGATGGGGATATAAGTCTAATTCCTTTTGTTTTTCTTCAAAAAAGGATACTTGTTTTTCCGGATCTTGTACAAAATGTCTAATCTCGTTTATTATTTCTAATTGATTAGTCCTAAGTTTTTCGTTAATTTCTTTTAATAGCCTAATTAAAGTATTATTTTGTTCTATTATTATTTGTAAAGTAGCATTGTTATTTAAATTATTAGATTCTACTTCTTCACTATATTTAAAACTCATGCAAGAGTTATTAGTAAGGCTGAGAAACCGGGCTCTGATGCCAATTTACGATGCGATGGATCTAATTTATGATTTTATGACGCAATCTAATTCGATGGATCTAATTTAATATTAATTCCTGCAATAATTTTTGTTGATAATCTACACTTGCCTTCTCTATTGATATTTTATTTTTAAGACTAGCAATTCTTTGGCTGTAATTTATTATAGCTTGTCCTCAAGCAACAGTCAAAAGAGAGTTTAATCTATTTAACTCACTTTCTAATTCAGAAATATAATTTAAATTATCTTTTATTTCAGCTCTAAGGGTTGTAATTAAACCCATATACTTACTGATGAATTTTTAATAACTATTTATATTCTTATAATTTTGTAAGATTTTTGGGGTCAATTTATAATTTAATGAGACTTTATTGGTGATGTGGCTCTGAGTTGGTTTTGATGTGTTGATCTGACCTTCCAGCTATGATTCGGGGCAATTTTGAGCCAAGGAATTTCGAGCTCTTAGGAATTTCTGTTTCGACATATATAGGAAAATTCTATGATATTGTGTTTGTTATAATTTGATTATATATAGTGATCACTTATTATGAATATTAGTTATGACATTATTTTAGTTATTATCTAAAAAAAATTAGTTATGACTCAATTTTTTTTTTTTTTAAATTATGACCGAAAAGCATTCAGTTATGATATTTGTAATAATCAATTCTAAAAATGTCATAACTTGAATATGGTACACATTAGCACAAGTCACACTACAACTTATAATACTATCAATATTTTTTTTAAAAGGGTAAATTATACGTACCTTTCCTGAGATTTAGCATAATTGCAAAAACTTACTTTGTAATTTCAATAATTGCATTAATCTCCCTCACTTTTAAAATTATTATCAAGATTTTTCCATTGTTAACATATTTGTTGATGTCATAAGTTATAAAGCCAAAATTGCCAAGATTGTCCCCTAATTACCTATCTATTCAGATAGTAAATTTTTAACAAAAGTTAGCTTAAGGAATAAATTGAAAAAAAATTGAAATATAAAAGCCAAAGTGGGAAAAATAAACTTTAAGAGCGAAAGTGAGAAAGAGAGGCTCTAAATGCACCCCAAGAATTAGGTTGGATGCCCTATTACTTTAAGCACCCCAATAATAAATTTGAAAATTTATTTATTTGTTTAAACACCCCAAATAATACCTATCCTAAGAGCATTCACAATAGGATGACTAAAATTGTTTGTTGAAGTGTGTTATATGACAAAAAGTAATAAAAGTGGGGCCCAAAAATGTGTGTTAAGAGTTTATTAATTTTAGAGAGTGAGTGGTGGTGCAATAGATGTATTAAGGTGTGTGTTAAGATATGTGTTAAGTGTATATATATATAAATAATAAATAAAATAAATGAATAGCTTCCTGCATGTCTTCTTCTTCAGTTGAAAAAATATATATATATATATGACCATGTTTTAACAATTTCAGAGCTCTTCTATAGCTCTTCTTCAGAGCTCCGTCTCTCTCTGTCTCAAACTGATGCAAATGACAAGTTTTTTTTTTTTCATTGCAAATTTCAAAGCTCTTCTTCACTGCAACTTTTTTATTTTTTTTATTTTTTTATACTTGAAGGGTCCGGACGACCTCACGGCACTTCCTACGTCCCCTCTCTCTCCCTTTCGCTGGCTAAAACACTAGTCATAGTTAACACACAATACTAACAATTAGCAACTAACACAACATTTAGCTAGTCCATTGCAGCACAAAACAGTGTTGTGAGCTGGCCAACAATTAGCAACTGACACTAACACAACATTTAGCTAGTCCATTGCTTATGCTCTAACCCTAAAACCCCTAAAACCCTATATAAATCTACTTTGTACACCCCATTACCTATAAACAGAGGAACAAAATTGTTACGACCCAAACCTGTCTCTATAGGTTTAGCGTCGTAACCGGCCAGTAATCCTTGGATTACCAAAGGCTTCTTAATAGAATAACATATAGTTAGGGGCTGCGAAAGTAAATATATAAAATATACATAGTCCATTGAACTGTGAAGACATATATGGGACAGATAATCTTAAGCTTCATAAACTTACGAGTGACGTCAAAAGTTACAGCATTTACACGTCACTCCATGTACATATTAACATAAATCTTGACCGAAAATCAAAGAAACTAAGCCTAATACATTCACAAAAACAGCCACTAAACTTGACTTAACCCGGAACCTCCTCGGGAGGCACAAAGACTGGCTGACAAAAACTGAGACACCAGGTCCTCAACTCTGAGCCTGGTCACATACCTGATCACCTACATACATAATATAAATAGTGGGCGGGAGCCTAGTGAATAATAACAGAGTAAAGGATTAAATGAATAATATCCCATAACTAAGTTTGTACATAGAATAGATTCATATTCGTATTCTTATTTGAGTCATTGACAGAAATCAGAATTCATACTTGATCATACATAGTTCATCCGTTAGCGCTAACAGGTTACATATAGAGTATCAAAAATCATACTTGTCAGTTCCATAGAGGAACCTCCGGCCGAGTACGGATAACTTGTCAGTTCCATAAGGAACCTCCGGACTGGGAACGAATAATTTGTCAGTTCCATAAAGGAACCTCCAGCCAGGTGCAGATAACTTGTTAGTTCCATAAGGAACCTCTGGTCCGGGTAAAAATATCATACTTGAATCACAGCATTAATGTCACAAAAATTTGCCAAAGTTGGACAATCATTCATAGTACAAAACACAGCATTTCATAGAACAGATCTTATTTCATTTGCAGAAAATAATTTAATTTAACTTGAACATAGCTTTACTAAGTTATTACTCACAAATAACAGATGGCTCCAAGTGAACGGACAGAGTATGCAATTCAGAGATTTTGTGGTGCGTGACCTACACAGATACAGAACGAATACATACTAAATTACACATCTGGAATCATTAACTTAGTTCTTTCTTGTCTTGGTGTGTTCCTACTCCTCTATCCTCATTATGATGTCTTAAACTTGGCCTAGGAATGCTTAGGATGGAATGAGGATACAAAAATGCACTTGTAAACATTTAACAAAACTTGCTGAAAACAGGGTCCTCGCTCGGGCGTAACTTCCTACGCTTGAGCGGACATGCAAAATGTGAGTGTTCGCTCGAGCGCAAGATCTGTCACTCGAGCGGTCTGTAAGCTTTTGCAAAAGTGATGGTTGCTTGACTTTTTCGCTCGACGCTCGCTCGAGTGTGAGAGGCATGCCTTCGTTCAAGCGCAACTTTTGTCGCTCGAGTGGTCTGTAAAACATAAGAACTTCTGGGAGCATGCATTTCACGCTCGAGCAGACTTCTGGTCGCTCGAGCAGAAGTGTACGCACTCAGAGTGGTCGCTCGAGTGTGGATTCCTTCGCTCGAGTATAAGAGTAGAATTCTAGAGTTTCCACAATTGCTTCAAATCTTCAAATTCAACCCCAAAGCTGCAAATTATGGTTTCTTGGGCCAAAAACTTGAGGAATCACATGTGAACTTGGAAAACATGAAGAATTCAAAACCATTTTGCAAAACCAAAGCCCAAAAGCATGCCAATTGTGCAAAACTCAACTTAAAACTTGAGAATGTAATGTAAACATGACATGCATGAATTGTATTGACTTCAAAACTTCCAAAACATGATCTAATACCACAAAATGACTTGAAACTTGATGCATTCTCAAAGGTAAAGTGAATTAGCAACATGCATGAGGAAATTCTTGGAAAATAACTTCAAAATGTTAGGAATTATGCATGCATGCAAGGTATGAGTCAAATTTCTTCCTTTCTAGTTCAAATCTGAAGTTCACACACTTAATCTTTTGAATTCATGTTCTAATGCCATGATCAAAGAACTTAAAGGTTGAATTCTTACCTAGACTTTCCAAAGTGAGAGCTAGAGGCTTATTTCTTGAGTCCCTAAATCCAATTCTTCCATTTCTCCTAGCAATCCCCTTAGTTAAGCTCAAAGCTCTCTTTTTTTCTTTTTTTTTTTCCCTCTCTCTCTCTCTCTCTCTCCCTCTCTCTCTCTCTCACGTTTGGTTTGTGTGTATAGGCTCAAGGATGTGTTTATATAAACAAAAAGATGAGTGAAGCATGTAGGGAGTCTTATATAGGCTCACTTAGTGGTAATTAATTAAAACTAATCTAGTAGGCATTAATTAATCTAATTAAAAATTCCAACTAGCATATATACCAAGTCAATTTCGTGATCGGATGCCAATAAGGCCATCAATTCGCAAACCGAAACAAAAAACATGAACAGATCTTTCTACATGAAATAGATATAAACACAAATAAGGCAACATATGATGCAAAATTTCACTTTAATTTCTTATTAGATATAATTAAGTATGGATTAACGTTAATCATGGGTCGGGGTTGTCACAAAAATCATAAGAGAATTTCAAATGACGAAAGGGGTTCATCGGAGATTAATGAAGATTCCATGCAACGAAGATTTCTTCCTACTCCACATCTATCGACGACTACCAGTTTTCGGATATTCAGTGTCGAACACAAGAAAATCGATTTCAGTTATTTCATATGGATACTTAGTGCCAAACAAAATATATTTGTCCTTATACTTAATTCCAAACATATGAAGTTTGTTTTGATACTTAGTGTCGAACACAAGAAAATCGGTTTCAGTTATTTCATATGGATACTCAATGCCAATCAAAATATATTTATTTGGATATTTAATTCCAAACATATGAAATTTGTTCGGATACTCAACGTCGAACACAAGAAAATTGCTTTTAATTATTTCATATGAACACTCAGTATCGAACAAAATATATTTATTCAAATACTTACAAACATATGAAGTTTGTTCGGATACTCAATTCCAAATGAATTTGGAAAACCAAATTATGAAAAACGATGAACAACACTTAAAAATTACTTTCTCTATAGATATTTGGAAATATCTTCTTTATTATCCATTGTTGATTTCAATTTGAAATAGAATGTAAGAATGATGAATTAAAAAAAAATAGGGTTGGGTTAGGTTTGAGTTAGGGTTGGGTATGAAAATGCAAAGTGATAAAAGTAGAAAGAGAAAAGAGAAAATAAATATTGAGGTTGATGATTAATGAGGTGTCCAAAACACTTTTATTTACACTTTTTTCAATGTCAAGTTTTTTTTGGTCATTTTAAATAGGGACTTAATAGTAATAAAAAAATATAATTAAATTGGGATGTCTAACCTAATTTTTGGGGTGCAAATAGAAGCTTCTAGTGAGAAAGTGTCCAAACATTAAAGCTGTGTTTGGTTGAGGGATTAGGGAAGAGATTTGAATAGGGAAAGGGAAAATGTAGGTGAAATGTGAATAAAATAAACTTACATTTTACTTAGTTTTACACACATTGAAAGCTTTTCATTTTATCGCATTTATCTTTTAAAAAATGAATGGTTTATTTCAAAAATATATTTGTCATTCATTTTTTTAGAGGCAAATGAAATAAAATTAAAATGTTGCAATTATTAAATTGAACTAATGTTTTTCATGAATAATATACATTAAGAGCTAGTGGCGGAGTCAAGAAATTAAATCAGATGGGGCACTTATCAATTATAACATTGAAAATTCTTGCCACAATATTTTACATAAATTTTTTATGATTGACTTCAAAAAAGATATAAAAAAAAAAAACTAATATTATTTGTAACTAGTGTATTATAGATAATATATAAAAAGTCATGGATATAAGTTTTAAAATAAATTATATAATGATAAAGTAGTTTTTTATACAAAATTTGAATAAAAATTCAATATAATAGTAATACCACGTCATCATTGACATATGATATCAGCAACCAATAATAAATAAACATATGGAGGATGAACTCCACATGTCAAATGTAACTAATAACCCAATAAATTTCATATCTTCATTGAGATTAATTATGTTTGCATGTCAATAATGATAGACATCACTATTATATTGAAATTTTCATAGATAATAATATAACTTATCATAATTTCTTTATTTTCAATCAAAACAACCGTTATTATTCTCATAATTTTAAAAATGTTATTAACATTTCACTCTAAATAATATTTTTATAAATTTTTCTATTTAAAATATTTTCTTTATATTTGAAAAAAAAAAATTCCAAAACTCAAGGGGCACGTGACTCCTTGAGCCCTCTATGCCTTTGCCACTGTTAAGAACTCTATAAAATGAATAATTCAAATTATCAAAATGAGACTCATAATAAACTTTACCAACCTCTTAGATTCTCTCCTATTAAAATTTCAACATAAAACGAGCCCAACCCAACATTTATAATGTGACCTCAAATGTTGTTTAACCTTTGGAAAGACACATAAGGGGTCTCACCTAAGCACTGATGGCATGACGGAGTATGGTGAAAAAAATAAAATAAAATCTTTTGGTCAAAAAGTTTGGGACGTTTTTTTCTCTCTCCAAAATTTTGGATGTTCCAGTTGTTTCGACCAGTCTTTTTCTCAATCCATTCCTACTTTAGGGCTTTTTTTTCCTCTTAATGTTGTGTTTGGTTAGGAGATTCAGGGAGAGATTTACAAATGAAAAGGGAAAAGGTGTGTTATATTAGGTGAAATGTAAGTATATTTTATTATCATTTTACCTACCTTTTCTATTTTCCTTTCTAAATTTCTTCCCAAATTCTTCAACCAAACACAACGTAAATTGATAGAAGAAGAATAGAAAAAGAGAAAGTTGCACTAATAAAATTCGAATCTAAACATTATACCTAATAAGTAGACTATCTCATTCACAAATTAAACTTTAGTCATCTTTTGGTACGCTCAATGTGATTTAAACTACAATAATGTGGACTGCGTTTCCATAGTTTTAATGGATGTTCACTAAAATTTTCTTCTAAAATTTTATAAATCCAGTGTGATTCATCAATGGTTTTGATGATGGGAGTTAAATCATCATGCGGAACGGGCGCAAACTCTTTATCACAAATATATTTATGTTGTTCTAACAAGGGAATATGAATTAAGATATTGTTTATACTTAATGAAATAGCTTTTTCCTGTATTTGCATTGCAAGGTATTTATATATAAAATTATTGCCTTGGAGGAAATCTCCATGCATATACGGAAAACATAAAATTTTTGGTATAATGATCTTGCTATCATTTAACCAAATAGCTGTATTTTTAACTTTGAATTGTATGGAAGTATGGTTGCCATCAATTCCAGTAACTAAAATTGGATGTTTCATTAATGTCCATTTTTCTTTTGGTATGGCATTCCATTTACATGAGTTGACTGTAGCTCCTGTATCTATAAGAACACTGAGGGTATATGGTTTATAACCTGCAAAATTTAATGTTCCCAATACATATGTATATCTTCTTTTTCTTTGGTTAGGAGAAAAAATAATATCATCATTTTTTGTTTGAAAATAATACATATATGCAGACTTAATATGTTCAAGTTGTTTTTTTGTTCCTGGAAAAATAGGAATCTGAACATTGTTTGAAGTAATAGATTCTTGATTAGAAGTATTACTCGATTCTCCAATGCTTAATTTTGGAAATGATTTGTTAGGAAAATCTTTTTCAAATACAGAAGTTGATCTTTTAATTTTTGGAACCGTATTTTCAATATATAAATTTTTTCCTGATGCTTGCATTTGTAATTGTGCAGGATTTTTTGTTTTAGAAGATTCTCCTTGTCCCACTAGGTCTTGGATTAACCATTGCCGAGGGACTTCTAAATCGCTCCAATTCATTAGACGAGGTTGTATTACCGTATCAAATGATCTTGGTTCAAAGATTTCAACAATTTTATTATCGTTTGATCTTTTTTTGTTTCAAGAAATTTGGTTAATTCGTGAATTGTTTTCCAACGAATAGCCAAATCTTGAGAATTTGATTTCATTCCTAATCCTTGTGTTTTAATTCTTATTCTGACTGTATCTTCAAGATTAGGATCATTTATGGAAATAAAGAAATTTGGTCTAACATTAAACCAAACTACTCCATTAGCCAAATTAGACTGAATTCCTCCAATGATTGCTTTCATTGGGTCGGAAAATCTTTTGTCAAAAATTACTACCAAAATAGGAGTATCTATCCCCTGGCGAAATAAGGCTGTTATGGTTACTTGAATTAATCCAATATGAATATATTGAATTTCAGGATATTTCTTTTTCCATCTTGCAACCTTTTTCTTATCAAAAAAAGGAATATCAATATTTCATTCTTCTGACTATTTTGTTTGAGTGTTACCACTGTATTGTTCAAACACTCTTGCTGAAAAGAAGTTGAATTTTGAAAGTTTGTAAATTTCCGAAACAGCAACTTCTTGCATTTTTTCGAATTTTGCTAATTCTTTGTCAGTAAAAGTTTTTTCTTCTCCGATTACATCTCCAAGTCAAATTGTCTGTAATTCTTCTTGAGATATACTATCTGCTTCTTAAGATATTTCTTGACTATTATTAGTAATCATGAAGATTAGTTCTTCATCTGAACTTTCTTCATCACTAGAAATTTCGTATAAGATTTCTTCTTCATCAGAAATTTCTTCGCCATATATTATTTCAAAATGTTGTTCTTCAAGAATTTTGATCATTTTCTTTGCACTTTTTTCCCTTTTTGGGCATTCGGGTGCATAGCGACTTTTTTCGCTACAAATGTAACATTTACAAGTTTTCTTTTTTGAAACACTTGTTAGTTTCTTTTTTCGAATATATTTTTTCTTTTTTGAAAAAGTTTTGTTCTTTTTCCAAGGTTTCCATTTATATTTTCTGCGTTTTTTGAAAAATTCTTTTCGTTTAGGAAATGTATTACAACCAATTTTCCAATTTTCTTTTAAAATTTTATCACAACATTTCTGACCGTATTGTGAGTTGGAAATTTAATTTTTTATCTATTTTTTCGCCTTTGCTTCTAGACACCGATTTGCTATTAGTTTTAGAACATAATTAATGCGAAAACCAAGATTATCATATTCTTCATTCCCCATTTTTTTGGAGAAAATCAGGATATGTTTTAATACATAACTCATCCCATGGATTAAGGAGTTTATGGAAAAATTGATCTAGCCAGGTTGATTTGCTGGTGGATCAATAAGATAATAATATTTTTTAAAAGTTTGAACATAGTCTTCAAAAAGACAAATATTACATAGTTCTAATTTAGTCAAAATATAATTTGCATCTGCTTGCAAATTAGTATCTCGTGCAAAACCACATAAATTTTCTTTTATAATTTTTGCAAATTCAGCTAAAATTGTGTCAAGTGTGAGAAAATTTGTCAACAAAGCCGTTTTTTTGACTTTTTTCAATTTCAGATTTTTCCCACTGTCTTAACCATTGCAATACATCTCCCTGGAGAGTTGCTACAATATAATCAAGGAATTTTTCCTTTGACCAACTATTTTTATAATTGGTAATAATGATGGACAATGATTATGCCCAATCATCAATTGCTTGTTCTTGATCCTTAAATGGAACATGAGACAAGTCTAAATAAGTACCATTTTGAGCTATTGGATACTTATGATTATTATCTTTTCTAGATATTACTGGCTCAGGTGTAGGATTGGAGGTACTTCTAGTGTTAGTATCATTTTTAACTTCATTTGTTTGAATAAAGTCAAAATTTTTTCCATCTCCCCATGTGCCAAATAATTCAAGATCAATTGGCTCTTCTGTCTTTCTTTTCCCTTCATTTATTTCAGATGAAATATCTTGATCTGATGTTTCTTCAGATAAGGATGATTGACTATCATCATCATTAGTTGACATATTAATATCATAATTAAAGTGTTGTAAAAGGGTTTCATGTTCTAGATAAGTTTCTCTTATCTGATCTAGTAGCCTATTTCTTTCATCAATACCTAAATCTGGGTTTTTATATAATTTTCTCCAGTAATCCAATATTTCAACAATATTTTCAGATTCAGCCCTATTATAGGTATTGGTTTGAAGTACCATAATATCTTCTATACCATAAAATAGCCTAGGAATATAATTTTCTCTTGGATTATTCATTCCATCATTGTTTATGAAGGATATAGTTTCTAATTTTGTCACCAAATTGTTTATTTAGTTTTTTGCTTCTTTATTTAAGTCAATATTTATTATAGAACCCAAATTGTCTATTTTAGATTCTATAGACTCAACTCTGGTTTCTAGATAATTTTGATTTATTTTTTGATTTTTATCTAATTTAGAAAACCAAGAACACATAATATCAGTAACATTATTTAAACTAGAACACAGACTATTTATATTTGTAGACTCTTTAGTAATATGCAAACTATGGTCATATTTATTATTAACATTATTTTTTGTATTTCCAAAGCATATTATATCTTCAGGGTTAATTGCCATTATAGATTGTTGTTGGTACCTAAGACCCTCCTAGTGTATTTATCCGGTGCCTAAAACCTCTCTTTATGATCTTAAACACTTGATTATGGCCAATAGTCAAAAGGTCTTAACGAGTATATGGGCTTTGACATACACTAAGTATATAGGTTTTATAACAACTATAAATAAAACAAATAATTATGACGATATAAAATACAAAGGATACAAAAACTTTAAATTTTTTTTTTTAATAATATAAACCACACCGTACACACTTATATATATGTCAAAATTTATACATAGATAAGAATACTTATATAGGTTGATCTTGCTTTCAAAAGCTCTTCACCAAGCTTTGACACCACTTGAAACAACAAAAAAGGAAAGGAGCTTTTTACTATTTTTATTATGGAGTTATGATGGAGTTATGGAGTATGGAATTATGATGGACAAGTTAGAGAAGTTGGAAGCACAAAGATGGAGAGAATTTACATTGTATATTCCGTTGGCTTCAAAGCCAATTTATAGACTACAATTTACATATACAAATAAAACTATAAAGTCATCCTAGTCTACCTATCATTATTACATTGTAGAAACTTAGCATACTAATACGTCCAAAATTTTACACCTTTCTACTAAAGGCTATAAGCCTAGACTTAGGCTTGGACACAATTTTTACAAAAAAATAAATATAGGATCACAAAAGTCTTGACCATAATAAATAAAAATCTACCATTATTGGTAATATTCTGACACTACATTTATTTACACAATTATATACACTATTAGAATAAGACCAATGATCTATATTAGACAAGATATAGATGAATTTGATATTCAACTCCAGGAACTTTTAAACAAAAAGTTAATTGAAGAAACGAGAAGCTCTCACTCTAGTCCAACTTTTATGATAAGAAACGATGCTGAAATTAAAAGAGGAAAAGCCCGAATGGTAGTCAACTATAAACGGTTAAATGAAAATTTGGAATTTGATGGATATTTTATTCCATGAAAAGACGTTTTGATTAACTTAACCAAAGGATCAAAAATCTTTAGCAAATTTGATTGTAAGAATGGATTTTGGCAAATTCAATTGACTGAAGAGTCAAAAAAATTGACAGCTTTCAGTACACCTAGAGGACATTACCACTGGAATGTTATGCCTTTTGAATTAAATATTGCACCACAGGTATTTCAATGGTGGATGGATACAATTTTTAAAGACCTTAAAGATTGTTATGTAGTTTATATTGATGATATACTTATCTTCTCTAAAACCAAGGAGGAGCATAAGAACCATTTAAAATTACTTTGTGAAAAATTTTAAAAACATGAAATTATTTTTGTAACGCCCTCAAATAATACATATAAACCCAACATTCTTAACATGCATAGACATAAGAGAATAAAGCATATTTCCATTCATCAGAGTATTAAGTACAAAAATATTACATGTTGACAACAAAAGTAAATGCACTATGGGCTTACAACTTTCCAAGTCAACACTTGGGTTTAACAAAAGAAGAGTCCTAACTCTTTCTACAAAATAAGCCCTTGGCTTGATTAACATGCAATACATAAAGAAAACAACAAAAAGATCTTCGAGCCTCTAAGCCTCCCAAGCTATGCCCTTGGAGGTGGCATGTCACCTAAACCTGAAAATGATGTCCCATATAGGGTGAGTCAATACCCAGTAGAGATATACTAAACCAAGTATGAGAAATAACTAAAACAATAGCATTTGATATATGGTTAACACATATAAACCAACTTACAATACTTTTCAATTCAACATCAAGTGCACCCATTTTTCATTTTAATTTCCCTCACTTATACATTTTCGATTCATAATTATGGCTAAGAACCTAGCTAAACAATTCAATGAGACTAAAACTCATATTAAAACATTCACATACTTCACAATTCACATGAGATTAGATCTCATATTAAAACACTTCCATATTTCACAATTGATACACATATTTGTTGTATCAGTGGAGTCCATCTCCTATCTCCTCCCAAACAGGTTTGAGAGTCCATCCCTTATCTCCTCTCAAACCATGGAGTACATCCCCTATCTCTTCCCAAACAATATACATATACAATGATCAATCAATACATATATTTGCTGTATTATTCCAACCGTCATATTCAATGACATATTTAATGTGATTAGTTTCAGTTTTCCCTAATCAACATACAGTGTCTACAACAACCAAGACTATCCTCCGCCGATAGCCCAAAGCAGTTATCTCTAAACAGATAATAAATCTATCAACAGATAAAATATCGACATTCTCATAGGTGAGTGATTAAATTAACCCACAACACCATTCAATCCCACTACTTCCCAATTTCATGAATTTCAACTCAATCACACAATTCCCCAAATTAATTATTCAAATTAATTGGTCATATTAAATTAGGGCTTTTTCCCCATTTTTCTAACATTAGCCCTACGGCTCATTTTCATCAATTCAACCACAAAAATTCCATTTTTCATAACCTTACATACACATGGATTTTATCTTTTGAAAAACCCCCCTTTATATAACTTCAAGTCAAACCCTAACTTTCCCAAATTTACCAAACAAGGCCATCTAATCAAAATGACCAAAATTTATGTTAAAACTCATAGATTATAGTAGGTTATCCCTATCTCAAGAGAAGAGACTCAAAGGAGATGAAGGTGAAACTCGAGATGCTCCAAACACCAACTTTTTCAGATTGAAACGAAGCCCACACCAAGCTCCACACTTCTTACAAAGGGATTAGGGTAGAAACACACTAGAGCTAGATGGATTTGTAGAGAGAAGGTATGTAGAGAGAGAGGGAGCAGCCGGATTTAGGGTTTGTGGATAAAAGAGATGAAAAAGTGAAGTGTAATCCCGCTGCTGCGAACTGATATATTCGAGGCTCGCTCGAGCGAAGGAGTGGTCGCTCGAGCGACCAGACACAAAGAAACCTCGCTCGAGCGTAGAAAGCCTCGCTCGAGCCAACAATTCGAAGCTTTAGGTCTACAACCCAGAAGCATGCTCGAGCGAAGAAACTCAAAACATAGCCCTCGCTTGCTCGAGCGAAGGAAAGCTCGCTCGAGCCAAGAATTGCAACCTTCAGGTCCAGAACCAGATGCAGACGCAAGCTCGAGCGCAAGACTTCTCGCTCGAGCCACCAGGCACAACACTCAACTCTCGCTCGAGCAAAGGAATCCTGGCTTGAGCGAAGGATCTAAAACATAGATCTCGCTCGAGCGACATCGAGCGACAAAAGTCTCGCTCGAGCGAAGAAACAAAATTCTGGGTAGCAACTATTGGTTTAAACTCACTACCAACCTGTAACAAATCTGCCCAACACATCCCAAAACTCGAATATAAAGAATTAAAGGATGACAACAAGATATATACAACAACCAACACCACGGAACCTAAGTCCGGAATACAATAATCAATGGAGGGAAAACCGGGATCGTTATAATTTTGTCTCCAAAAAAGATTGAACTAGAAAAAGAATCAATTGAATTTTTGGGAATAATTTTAGACCAAAAAGGTTTAAAATTACAAGAACATATTTTGTCCAAAGTACGAGATTTTTCTGATACTCTTGAAAATATAACACAATTACAGAGTTTATTAGGCATTTTAAATTACGGACGAAATTTTATCAAAAATCTTTCAAAAATAAAAATTCATTGGCTAACCAAATTAAAGAAAAATGTTATTTTTGAATGGACAGCAGAAGATGTTGCTTTAATTAAACAAATTAAAGAAAATGTTAAAACTTTACTAGATGTTTATCTTCCTAAAACATGTGATAAATTAATTCTAGAAACAGATGCCTCAGAAGCAAGTTGGGAATGTGTTCTTAAAATTATACCCAGTAATTTATGGCATGATAAAGAGATACCTTTATCAGAAAATGGGATTAGACCAAGAAAAAATCCAATACCCATAAAATTATAAAAAGAAGAATTAATTTGTGGATATAATTCTGGAATATTTAAACCAAATGAACAGAAATATATTATTTTCGAAAAAGAATTACTTGCAATAAAATTGACAATAAAGAGTTTTCATATTTATTTAGCCCCAGAAAATTTTATTGTGCGCACTAATAATAAGGCAGTAATAGATTTCTTAATCAATAAAAAACCTATTGAACAAGGAAGAAGATTAGGCTGGTATAATAAAATTTCTGAATATACTTTTGAGGTAGAACATCTTAAAGGTACTAACAATTTTATTGTAGATTTTCTTAGTAGGAATTATTTCAGAAAATTAAATTACTAAACAAGTAATTTTAATTTTTGCAGAAGACCTCTAGACCAAGAGGAAACAATGGATAATGGTAAACAACCCGCTCAAGGAGATTGGGTGACAATTGCTAAAAAAGCAATCCCCAAACAAAAAAGAGTTTATGTTGTATTCTCAGGAAAACAACCTGGAATTTACACAGACTGGAATGAAGCCAATCAGCAAGTTTGCGAATTTTTAGGAGCAAGCTATAAATCATATGATAGCATGACCAAAGCTAAAAAAGCTTTTTCCAGTGCACCAGTTATGCCGATTTATCAAAAAAATTATTGTCAAATGACAACTAACCCAGTTCCAACTAATATTCAGATATCTAAACCAGATGAATCTGAGATAAAAGATTTTTTCAACCCTGGTATATCCAGAGAAATTTATACAGAACTTAATGGAGTTTGGAAAACTCACATTGTAGACAAAAAGTGAAATTTCGAAAACACATGAGAGTTCTGGCCAACAAATTAGCTGAGCAAAGAGCTAAATTAAAAGATTTGCAAAATCTTTGTTTCAATATCCTTAAACAAATGAATTGAAATGAAGATTTTAATTTTGAAAAAATAAACAATTTTCTTCAGCTATCAGACCTTATATAAGATGAGTTTTCTGATCTAGTTTTTGAACAAATAAAAAGAATTTGTCTTTTTGAAAAAGCAAGAACTTTGCTTCCAAAAGAAATTTTTATGTTAATCAAAAATCGAATTGAAAATCATCATGATAAGATTAGACAAATCTTAGAACGATCTTATGATAAATTAAATTTGAAAGATAGAATTCCCAAAATAACCATCATGGCAAACCATGACATGTGGTTTTTTGAAGATATAGATTGGGGAATAACTAATCAAGTTATTTTCCAAATTTTAGATCCAATCCAATGGATAGATTATCCAATGATCATCAAAGCAATGCTCTCATGGATAGTAAAAGGATTCCGATGGAGCAAATATTTTACTTTCTGGATCTCCAGCACTGTTGGTTGGCGAGAATGAGAACATTTTTTTTCCAACCATACCAGATTTGGTATCTTAAAGAAACTGAAGATTTTGAATTTGAAGATGATTATTTAGATGAAGATCACCGGAGAGAGTGATTGGAAAATATCCAAAAACTTTCTTTGACAGAATATTGGATAAACAGTCTAATATCTGTTTCACAAGCAGCGTCCAACATCCATAGCTCAGCAAAATTGCCATTCATGATTACAGATGGCAGAATATTATTTGTAACCCATTTTCCCATAACATATCAAAGGTCTCCTACACAAATTAATGAGGCTCTTGACATGTTAATAAATCTCAAAAAGAGAAATAATTTTGATTTGGAACTAGCCATGACCGCGGATGATGTAGAACATTTCCGGAATGAGCAATACAACCAGGATCCGGATTCCTCTCCATCAAAGACTAATGAAGAATATCACAATCTCATCAACAAGATGGAAGCATAGTGGACCCCACTATCAAATGTAGCTGTCTCCTGAACGACTCCAACCTTATCCAGGACACGTGGAGTAACCTGCATTATTCGGCCGAAAGTGATCAGTCAAATCTTTTCAGCAGACGCTACACGACAAATCTGCTCAGCCAAAGCTTATCTACGACAGTCTATCTCTTTGAAAATCGGGGAGGGTAGACAGTGTATATAATTATGTAAATAAATGTAGTGTCAGAATATTACTAATAATGGTAGATTTTTATTTATTATGGTTAAGACTTTTGTGATCCTGTATTTATTTTTTTGTAGAAATTTTGTCCAAACCTAAGTCTAGGCTTATAGCCTTTAGTAGAAAGGTGTAAAATTTTGAACGTATTAGTATGCTAAGTTTCTACAATGTAATAATGATAGGTAGACTAGGATGACTTTATAATTTTGTTTGTATATGTAAATTATAGTCTATAAATTGGCTTTGAAGCCAACAGAATATACAATGTAAATTCTCTCAATCTTTGTGCTTTCAACTTCTCTAACTTCTCCATCATAATTCCATACTCCATAACTCCATCATAATTCCATAATAAAAACATTCGTTTGGAAAGAAGGATTGGGTTAGGTTTGGAGCTATTTTAGTCACAAAAATACAAAATAGGTTTTTTAGCCTAATAAGACAAAACATCATATTCAACCTATTATTATTTTATTTTTTTCTCTCACAAAAATTAAAAAAATCCAAAAAGTTTATCCCAAACAAGGCTGTTTAGCCCCAGGCTAAAAGAGCCAAAAAATCAACCCACTTTTCAAACGAACTCTTAAGTTAAAAAAAAAAGTAGAAATTAAAGTTATTAATCTTTAGTTTTTTAATAACCAATTTTATTCAATTTATTCATTTGACAATATACATATTTATATTTACAGTTTATTTAGCTTAAAATTTAAAATCCTATTTATTTAGTAAATTTTTTCACTTTTCAAGTTTCATTTTATTTGAAGTTTTAGTTTTAGAAAGTAACTTCTTCTTCTTTCTTTCTTTTTTTTTAATATTTAAGTGAGACTTGTGATGCTATTTTTTTTAAAGTCATTTTTAAACTGACTTTAAGTTTTACCAAAAAATGATGTCATTTTTATC
The DNA here is from genome assembly GCA_030407325.1 of Camellia japonica. Classification (NCBI taxonomy): domain Eukaryota; kingdom Viridiplantae; phylum Streptophyta; class Magnoliopsida; order Ericales; family Theaceae; genus Camellia; species Camellia japonica. The sequence goes on from JAPPVO010000016.1 coordinate 39,669,283, forward strand.
TCATTAAATAAAAATTACTCCAAATACTCTGGTAATTGTTATAAACTGCTTCATAAACATAAAAAATAAAATAAAATAAAATAAAACCACCTCATAAACTACACTGAAATTGTTTGTCTAAACAACTAACTTGCCAGCATTTAAGGTTTATTTTTTTATGACTTTTTTTTGTTTTTTTTAATTAATCCGTTTGGAACGTTGTTTAAAACAAATTCATTTTTGTAACTGAAAAATTTAAGATCACACTTAACTTTTTTAACTGATGCCAAATAATTTATTGACTTTTTTAATTGGGTAAATTACAAGTACATCTTTTGAGATTTATTTAAATTACAAATTACCCTCTGTGGTTCAAGAAATTATATTATGATCCCTAAAGTTTCTAATTTAACAAATAAGTCCTTTTATTAATATATCATCAAGTTAATTAACAATCTTTAATAATGTTAAAATTTTATTTCAATTAATAATTCAGATAATTTTATTATTGTATAAGTGAACAATTAGAAATTTCATTTTTTCAATTAATTCTGTTGAATAAAAAATTCTGACATGAAGGTGTTTGTAATTTTTCAAACCACAGAGACAATTTGTATTTTAAATAAATTTCAAGAAATGTATTTATAATTTACCCATTTTAATTAGAAACTAATTTTTTTCCCTTTATAATTCAAAACAAGAGATATTGATGAGTGCCACGTGAACAACACCTTTTGGCCACGTTTGTTTGGTGGATTAGGTTGGATGGAATTGTTAGTGAAAGGGTTATTAGTGAAGAGATTGTTAATGTGAGGATTATTAGTGAGGGAATTAAGTAAAAATGTGTTTGTTTTGATGATAGTATTGGAGATGATTAGTGATGAGATTGTTAAATTATTTTTATATAAAATAAATAAATAAATTATTTCTATATTAAAAAAAATTAGAACAAATATTAAAACAAACAGGTGCACTTGGTAAAAAAATAATTTTTTTACATAAAATAGACTCAATTCTCTCACTATTTTCCTAATCCCATTCAAAATCCAGCTAAACTAATCCCCCTATGTGAGGGTATTTATAGTCCCATGAGATTACTAGTCCTTTTCTATTTTTGTTAACCAAACATGAGTTGTGTAAAACTTACAAAATTGATAGTCCAATCCCTCACTTATGGAGCGAAACAAACATGAACTTTGTGAAAAAGACCACCTAACAATTGCAATGAGTGAGAAAAGAAATAACTCAAGTCACAACCCTTTCAACAAAATCGTTAGTCACACATCAATTATATTACATTGTGCTTTATTTTGTTATTACCCAAAGTTTTTAGGTAATCATTGTGGCCGCCATAACGTTGTTGTGAGAGGTAACGACTGTAGGGTAACTTTTGTGAATTTTTTTTACTTACTCACACAAATTCAAAAATACTTGTTGACACACATGTTCTATTTGATAATCACATTTAGTAAAATTTAAAATGATTTTTGTTGGGTTTTATTAAATTTTAAAAAATAATCAATATATGTATTAGTTCTTACACTAGTACCAAGTTGCTGTGGAGATAATTTATGGATAAGCTCTTATTTATTATGAAAATAAAAACTATTAAGGCTTTTTAATATTAAAAACGATAGTCTTATGAGTATACAATCATAATACAAGATATCAACATTGATGTAAAAGTACATAGGTTGAAATTCAAGTTTTGTTCAACAAACTTAACATAAATCTAAACAAATAAAAGTTAATCATTGAGAAATTAAGTGAGAAAGTAATGGAAATTTGTTGATCAAAATAACAAAATTAATGAATTATAAAAGATAAAAAAACACTAGGCATATCTAACTTTGACAGCAACTCAAATGTAATAGAATTTGAAGATTGAACACTTAAAATATGTAAATTTTCACATAAATTTTATGTGCCTATTCTGTGATTTTAGCACCTTAAAAAATAAAAATTAAGAAAAGCAGTTATATATACAAATCTACTAAAAACAGAAGTATAAAGGTTGTAACAATTCTATAACACCACTTAAATTGTCGATACAACTTTTAAGTGCTGTAACAATCATAATGACGCTATGTAAGGATTGCAACCAGTGGCGGAGCCAGATGAGGACGAGGGGGTTACGTGCCCTCCTGGATTTTTCTTCTTTTTTTTTTATATATGCATATAAATAAAATGGGTCATGATTGAGATCCCCTCCAATCACTACCCCCATCATCCCCACACACACGTGGCGGGTGGTGATTGGAGGAGAAGAAAAAAAAAAAAAAAAAAAGCTGACCAATCATGTTGAGAGGGGGTCAAAGGGGGTGGAGGGAAAGGGGGTCTTGAACTTTATTGAAATAAAATTTTAAACAAAAATAATATTTAGAATAATATGTCAGGCATTTTTAAATTTATGAAAACAATAGTGATTGTTTTATTAAAATGAAGTGACTACAATAAATTATATTTTTATGTATGAAAATTTTGAGAAAAAATCTTAATAAAAAGGTAATATCTATCATTATTGATATGGAAATATAATTAATCTCACTATATACATTTAAAAATTACTAGAGTGTTAGTTATATTTGCATGTGGAGTTTACCCTTCATATGTTGCTTTACTATTGATTGGTGATATCATATGTCAATAATGACGTGATATCATTATTATATAAATTTTTACTCAAATTTTGTAAAAATTTGATTTATCTTACCATTATATAATTTATTTTACGACTTAAATATATGATTTTTTTACATTGTCCATGATACAGTAGTTACACGCAGTACTTTCTTTTCGATTTTACTCGAAATTAATTGTAAAATTTTATGTGAAATACTTTTGTAAAATTTTATTATCTTCTTATTGTTGGTTATGAAATTTTTTTTTTAAAATTGTAATTAATAAATGTCCCTCATGATTTAGTTTCTTGCCTCCGCCGCTGATTGCAACGTATTTTTAAAACTATGATTATATTCTATTTTTAAGTATTTGACTGGCCTACCAAGAACTTGCCCGTTGCTCTACCGCGGGCTTGGCGGGGCGGAACATCCTGACTTTTCTCTCTGTTGGGGCCCATTATCTCTAACCCTACAATCTAATGGAGAGACAGGCCCTGAAGTTCAAGCTTTCATTCTCCTCTTATGTGGACTTGCAACAAAATTTCTCATTCTTCTCCTATTTGATGTTGTTGGTCATTGTTGGCTTTTTGTAGGGTACTGATAGTCCACTGTAACATTACCTTTCCTTAAGGTAATGTACTTGCAACATTACCTTCTATTAAGGGAATGTGTGCATAATGTTTTTGACCTGTGGAAAAATAATAAGTAGTCCAGGACTAACACATGGCATAATATGTCGTGTTCTAGACTAATAAATTTACGTGAAACGTGATGTATGAAGTTAATGTTGATTTCAATTGAGTCTATTTAGGTAGACTCAGATCAATTCTATTAATTTCACGATTAAAGTTATTATTGGACTGTTGAATAATAACTCTTTACCAAGTATGCATGTATCGGATAGACCAAATAATAGAACTTTGAAGTACTTCTCGATTGTTAAAATTTGTTTATTATTATTATTATTATTTTTTTATTTTTTACAAATCGATAGGAAGTGAATAGGGAAAAGTTGCGATCGCAGTGGAGTTGGTCTTTGGGGCAATAGATTTCCTGTTCGTAAAATCTCATGGTCCAACATTGTGAGCTCTTACATCCCCATTTACATGTATTCATTTGATTTTTATTTACTTATTATTATTATTATTATTATTTAAAATTTTGAGTCTTGGTTTGAAAATCATTTTTATATGATTTCACACAGTTTATTTATATTGTCTGAGTGAGCTTTAGGCCCACAACAAGCCCAATAAAACTGCTGGGCTAAACTCCATGTTTCACTATTCTTTTAAATCCCATTTTTAATCCCATTGCACACAATTTATAATTTCACACAGTTATGTTAGACTTTACTATATGAATTAAATGGACATGAAAATGATGATTACAATAACTAGCCACAATTAGACCTGATTCTATGTTTTATTATATTTTTAAATTTATTTTTTAATCATTGACTCATGTAATTACGCACAATAATTTTACACAGTTAACTTTTTGCTATAAGAATTAAATGGACGTGGAAATGATTGTTGAAGTAAACAACTAAACACAATTTTGGGATGTTTTGGGAATATGATTAAAAGTTGTCTCTTGACTTTTTAGTTATAATTAGATCTAACTATGCGTAGATTTAGATCTAAATATATGCTTTTATTGTTCTTTTAAATCTAATTTTTTAACCCCATGCTAATATAATTTCACATGGCTTATAACTTTACACTGTTAAATTTCACTATAATAATAAGGAAAAAGTTAGGGATCATGAAAATTTTTTCATGAAAATGATCATGAAAAATTTATGATCTTTGGATTACCTTGATTAGTATGTGGTGCTTTATTCTAAGTGTAATTTAAGGGTCACAAAACTGTCATAATTATTTTCATGAAAGATTTTTCATGATACCTAACATTATTGAAATAATAAATAAGCAATTTTAGTGCACAAATAATAATTAAAGTGAAAAATACACCACTAAAGCTAGTCATATAGATCCAAAGGGTGTGTACGAATATTTTATTAATCTTTATTTATTAGTATTTTGTTAATCATTGGGCCTTTAAAAAGATCCGAGCTGTCAATGAATAATTAGTCTCTGATTTTATACCATAATTGTATAGATTATTAGAAAAATGCTTGGGAGCACTAATTAGTGCTCCCACTAATTAGGTGGCAGTGGGTCCCGTCAGTAATGATGTGATGTTTTAGTCTTGGAGTTGTATTTTTTTTTTTTTTTTTTTACTTTTTTAATGCATTAGTGCTATTAGTGGTGGTATTTTTAGGGGATGAATCATTGTTGTTATTAATTGATTGAGATCATGATCTGATTATTCTGATCCAAATGTAGTCATTTAACAAGGGCACATTTGGAAGCTTTTTTTAAATATTTTTCTTTAAAAATAAGATAAAATTAGAGACTTTTTATATTAAAGTTCATAAAAATAAAAACAAAAATGAAAGAAAAGTTTAAAAAATCCACAAAAACCTAAGGGTGACACTTTACCCCATTTATGTTTGACAAATTTTCCATTTTAGCCTTTGCATTTTTTTTTCCTTCATTTTGACTTTTTATGTTTCAAGTTTTTTTGTAATTCAATTATAAAATTAACTTATATTCAAAATTAGATAGAAAGAGGGCGAAGTGTAAATTACACACAAAGGAATTTACTCAAAACGTAAAATATTGATTAAAAAAAAGATATTTTAACTAACAGCTATGCCAAACATACCGTAGAGAGTGAAATGTGAAATAAAAAATAAAATAAAAGAAAAAGGAAAAGAAAAGGAAAGAATGAAATTAATTGGACAGCCCATTAAGCCGCCCAAAATAAATTAATTAGCAGATAACATTAAGAAATTAGATAGGGATATAGACATTATCAAAAAGGTCCATAGCACTTCTTCAAAATTATTTATATTCCCAGACAAGATATATAAATACGAGGATCGATCTAGAATATTATTATCTTAGATCATAATAATAACTCATATAATTATTATTTATTTGATGGTCGGTTTTAGTTAAATCATACATGGGTTTATGTGTTAAAATGGATAAACTAATTAAGTCCACGATCTCCCAACATTACCTACTTAATATTCAATTAAGTGTAACACCTCATTTTTATTTATTTATTTATTTATTTTTCTAATCCATGTCACAAAGCATCTTAGAACGGTTCACACATAGGCCCGTTTGGATGCTGTTTTAGTTGATTATTTGACTTTTTAACTATTTTAACCTGACTAAAATAATTGTGTTTGAAATGATAATTATTATTTTTTTTTTATATATAGTTGATTTGATGGTTGTAAAAGAAAAAATGAAATAATTATGAGTTGAATGTGATATTTTATCGTATTAATTATTTTAATTTATTTTATCTTTATTGACTATTTTAGCCAAATAGCCTCTAACCAAACAAGGTCATAGGATTGGTTTGAAATTTTGGCTATTTTAATTAATTTTTTTGACTTTTTAACTATTTTAGTATGGCTAAAATTTTTTGTTTGGGATGATAGTTGAGTTTTTTTTTTCCTTTCTAATTGATTTGATGGTTATAAGAAAAAAAAAATAATTATGATTTGAATATAATATTTTATCTTATTATTTTAATTTATTTTATCTTTTATTAATTATTTTAGTCAAAAAATCATCTTCCAAACCCCCCATGGTGAAAACAATTCAAGCATGATTGACACATGCTCTTTATAACTCAAAAAGCAGTGTATCCGACTTGTTTTTCGCTTTTTTTCTTTTTAAGATGTGTTTTTCTAACTGCTTACTCATAATTAGAGTGGGATTTGTGGGCCTCGTTCCTAGAAAATGTTGCACAGACCACTCGATAGAAAGTGCAATAAAAAATAGTGCATCTTTAATTATTTGGGATTGGCTTTTTTTTGTTTTTAAGTAATTTTTGAAGTCCAAGAAAATACAGAATTAATATGGTAGGGGTAAAATTATATGAAAAATGTTTGGAACCTCCTTTGGGGATGACCTCCGCACCTTTAAAGTGATTCTAACCTTCGATGTATGTGTGGGGTCCACTCATGTATGTGTGAGATCCATATCATGAGTGGTTCAGATTTGTGAGAGCTATGTGGAGGTGAGAGTTTCAATCATTACTCATAATTATAATCAAAATAGATGGACATTTAACAAATTTCAAATATACTAACCACTCGTTTGGGAAAATTCTATTTCTACAAACATATTTATCTCAGTACACACATTTAATGAAATTTTATTTTAATAACAATTATACCTTAAAATAAAATGACAATAATAGATATCAAAATCCTAACCAACTCATCTCATCTCTTCTCTCCTCTCTTTCGATCACCAATAACAACAAACAAACCCACAAACTCTTTTGTTTTCTTCCTCCCTCCCTCTTTAGAATTAATTCAATTTGTTTCGGTTACGAATTGAATGGAGAATTCACTGCTACCTAAAACAAAACTTCACCCCGCCAGCCTAGTGGGAAAATCTAAATAAAAATAAAGAAAAATAAAGAAATTAAAATTTTCAACAATAAGCTAAAAAAAATCTCCACTCAACAACCCGCATATAGCTATTTGACAGAGCTACTGTAAGTAATTGATTCTTTGATTAAAAAAAAAATAAAAAAAAAAACATTTCTTTTCTTTTCCTTTAGTTTTCCAATAACCAAACAGAGGAAAACGAATGTAAAACTCCAATGAAATCTTTTTAAGGATTGATCAGTGATGAATGCAATAATTGACCATTTCAAAAGTTCATTATCAATTGGTAGAAATTATGATCGAATAATTTTCAAGCGAATTTGTTTCGTTGTCTTCGTCGTCCGCGACGGTGAGCAAACAAGCTTGGTTCTTAACAAGAACCTTATCACGTCCGATTGCTTCTTTTTCCACATCTCCGATTCGTATGTAAAAGCCCCTGTTACGATTATGCAAATGTATTCATATATTTAGATATACATAGCTATATATCATATGTATCACAAACAACACTTGAAACGTTTATATAAATTCAAATTTCGTAACAAATGAATTAGTCAGTAAATTGAATGATGTCGAAAGTGTAGATTCGAGTAGAAAGAGAGAGAAAGAGCACACCCATGGATGTCTGTGTAGCTGTGTGTTTGCGATGAAAGTGTGTGTACAATATTTGAGTTAAGGGTTATAATTGAAATATGTGATATGTGAAATGAAACAAATAATACCTAATCAAATTCATAAATGTGCGCACTGAAGTAATTAGATGTGTGGAAATAGAATTGCTCACTCATTTGGCATAACAAATTTTGGGATTAAAAGACTATTTTAGCCAAAAAAGACAAAATAGACTAAAAAGTCAATAAGACAAAATGTCACATACAAATCATAATCATTTCATTTTTTCTTTCACAGAAGTCAAAAAAATCAAAAAGTCTATCTTGAACGAGACTTTTTAGTCCAGATTAAAATAATCAAAAAGTTAAAAAGTCAACTCACATTCCAAATGAATCCTAAGCATTTTTGTTTAGAAACATTAAAAAAATAAAAATTTTAAAAATGATGTCTAACAAAATACAAGTACAAATTTTAAAGTAATGATTCATAACTCTAAATTTGAAACTCTAACAATGGCTCTAATGATGTGGCATGGAGCAAAAAAAAAAAAAAACACATATATCAAATTATTTATAAGTGGGGTCCACTGCCACATAAGTAGAGCTCTCATTAAAGCTCTACTTTTAGTGCTCTTAAATATTTTTGTAAATTTTATCAAGAAAAAAGATTGGAGGCTGGAAAAGAAGAGCTCTAGAGAGCTTTAATAGTGTATGAGTCGCATAATGATGTGATATTTAAGTCTTGTTATTATTATTATCTTTTTATTATCAAGTCATTAAGGCCTCGTTTGGGAACAAGCTTTAGTAATTTTTTGACTATTTAGTTAAAATACGAGCTAAAAAAAACTAGTATGTGTGGGATGACTTTTTGACTTTTTATTAAAAGATGTGTAAAAAGTAGAGAGAAAAGAGAATCTTTGACTTTTTGGTATGGATTGTTGACTTTTTGACTAATTTAATAACTTTTTGACTTTTTAACTAAAAAATTCAGTTGCCAAACGAAGCCTAAAACTCTATTTAAAACTTTTAAATTAGAAGAGTGTAACATTTCTGTTTTATCAAATCCCTACGTGGGACTGATGTATGAGTGGTGCCGGCACAACTAATCATCATGATCTCCCATCACCAAAAAGTTTAGGTGGACTCAATCTTAAAAAAAAGAAGGAAAAAACAGGTTGACGTGACACATCACATTCACCTAAATCAATTATGGATAAAATTTAGTACTAATTCTAATAAGTTTTATAAATTGGATAAATTATAAATATAGCTTTTAAAATTTACTTAAATTATAAATTATTTTTATAATTTTAAAAATTATATTATACCTCTTAAGGTTTTCAATTTTATAATAAATAGGTCATTTTATTAATAAATTATTAAGTTAATTAAATTTTTTTAATAATATTAAAATTTTATTTCAATTAATAATTCAAAATTTTTATTATTATATAGGTGAATAGTTAGAAATTTTAATTTTTCAATTAATTTTGTTAAATAAAAAATTATGACAAGGAGGTATTTGTAATTGTACAAATCGCAGGGGGCAATTTATATTTTAAGCAAACTTCAGGAGATATATTTATAATTTACGCTTATAAATTTAACAGAATAGTGTTTTGTAGTGCGATTCAGATAGTTCAAAAATAAAATTATGAATTAAGCTTTTGTATGTTAGATTTTTTAGCTTTGTGGCTATTTTAGTTACAGAAAGACAAAACAGATCTTTTAGCTTAATAAGACAAAACATTATATCCAATCCATAATTATTTCATTTTATCTTTCACAAAAGTTAAAAAAATCAAAAAAACTTATCCCAAACGAGGATTTTTAGCCCTAATCTAAAATAGCCAAAAATTCAAAAACCCAAAAAGCCAACCCATATTCCAAACGAACCCTATATTGTAAATAGCGAATTGACAAACAATTAAATTACGATTTGGACGGTTTGAGAAGATTTCAATTTTCTAGTTCATTGAAGAATATTCTTAAAAAATTATCCACCATGCATAATATATAACATTAATTTGCATAATATTTTACATATATATATATATATAAACATAAACTAATTTTACACAATATTATATATATATAACTGTGGAGAGGTGGTTTGGAAATACTTCAAGATCCAATAAGACGTTCTTGATCCTCTGATTGCCACCTGAAAAAAGTTTGAACACTCTGGTTGGGAGTGCCGGAATTAGCACTCCGATGGACAGGTTAGTATGCTCTCAAGTTTACTTCTATTTCAAGTTATTTAATCTATTTTCACATACCTCTCTTTGGTTGATGTTCCTCTATTTATACTAATATCTAGTCCCAAGGGTCGGGCCCACTCTTAATCCAGCGCATGATTGCTTATTCGACCTTTCGGTTGTATGCCGATTCCTACTCGGCTCCTTGTATGGCTGATTGCACGGCCGATTTGAATATTTGACTTTAAGAGCCCTTTGGACAGAGCCAAATCGTCTTTGGCCTGATTTCCTTCAAATAAATCTGGTTTTCCTTAGTATATAATTATTCGGCCCCAACCATTGCCCCCCAAACATCCAACTAAAGCCAATTAGTCGGCATGTTTGGTTTTATACCTGGAAAGTCAAAAATACGGCGCTTGCACCCCTTCCAATATTGAAGCGTCAGAACGTCCACGCTTTTAGAAATTATTATAATTTCCCGCCCCTTTGTATGCGCCGTTCATTTAATGCGATTTGAAACCGTGTTGTCCCTTCGAATATTTTTTGAATACGCAAGGCTTCTTGGTTGCCTCTCAACATTTCTCTTTCATTTTATGACCTCTACAACTTCCATCTGCTCCCATTGTCCTCTCTGTTCCTTGTAAGTTCTTCTCTTCTTCATTCTAACTCCCCTTTCCTTGTTTGTTTTCAGTTTAGAGTACTTTCTATTCTGACTCGGATGTCGAAACATTTGAAAGCCCTTCTTTCTGCGGATCGTGTTTCCGCTTTTCGACGCTATTTTTCCATTCCTGACGACGTCCATCTGTCACTCGTGGCAGATAGCGTAGTTAACATGGAGAGGACTGATGTGAGTGCGATCATCTTTCCTCTTATGTCAATCGCTGAGGGCGAAGTCCGTTTCCCCTTTCACCCGTTTTTGAGGGCCGTCCTTCACTACTGGGGTCTATTTCCTTCTCAACCTAATGTAAACTTTTACCGAATTATAATGGAATTAGTAGAATTAAACCGCCGACTTAGGCTTAATCTTGGAATTCCTGTTATTTGGCATTGTTATGCCTTGGCCAAATCCTCTAGTTGGCAGGGATGCTACTTTCTTAAGGCTAAAGACACTGACCACCATTTGGTGACTATGCTTGCCAGCTTTGGCAAACGTGTTGACGATGTCATGGTCGTTGTCCGAGGCAACTGGGAATTCGGCGATGGCAAAGATCTCCTAGATCCTGTGCCTAGATAAAAAGGCAAACCAGGTGGCCGTATAGTCCCATTTTTCTACGCATTTCTTATACGTTCATTTGGCTTAAATCCCATATACTAATCATTTCAGTTTGTACAGGTAACGGTTTGAAGAAAGTACTTGCTTCGGCCGATGACGTTGTACTTCAGCAAGTCAAAACCACGCTAGAATTTTTTAGCCGTCCCAACCTTCAAAAACAAGGGCGGGCCGCCCATATACTGTTGCGATACGAACCTACATACGCAACTTTTTCGACTGCGGATCACATTCCGATTCCAAAGGGCGAACAACATCTCACGGCACTCATTTTCCTGAACTATAAGAACCTTAGGGAAATTGGCATTGGAGATTCGGATTTGGAGCAAGGTGAAGTCCGTGATCAGGTCGCCAAACCAAACGAGGCTGATTTGGAGGAAGTCGACGCGGCTCTCAACTTGGCTTTTGAGGAGGTCGGCATTAACTCTCCGTCCATTTCAGGCCGGGTTGACATATCGTTGGAAGACGATATTTTCACCAATTTAGGAGACCTTCCTGGCACGGATCCTGAAAACATGGCCGGGGAGTCGCTTGCACAAATGGCCAGAAGAAAGAATGCCGAGAAGATGGCGGCTCGACGAAGGGCCGAGGCTGCCAGGTCTGAGCCCCCACCACCTGTTTAGACTAATTCTCTTCCTCCGGCTCCGGTTGAGGCTGAATCTTCTCCACCAACTCTTGTTGAAGAAATGGAGCAAGTTATTGTGGATAAGTCAGCCATTGAGCAATCGGACGATCGATTGGCCGAACAGAGGGGAAAAACGCCCCGCCAAGGTTGGAGCTGATTCTTCTGAAGACTTAGTCGATAAACGGCCACGCATAGAAGAATCGCAGGATTTGACGGCGTCATTTATCATCCAACCTAAAATAAAGAACACGCCGATTTCAGCTGACGCATCGGCTTTGAAGGACCCCGCTGTGGCCCTAAGTATGGCCTTGTCGATATCCTTGCCGGTAGACAAGGCTGCGTTCCGTGCAAAGCCGGACGTGGTATTGATAGCACTAGTTGCTCAGTTGGCGATATTGGTATGTGTATTTGTTTTTTTTTTTGTTTTGTTTTTTTTATTTATATGTTGATTAACTTACGCGTGCTTTGCTTTAGGCGGCGGGCAGGATCGCAGATATTGGTCGCCGTCATTATGACGCCGTCGAGCAAATCGGCTTACTTAAAGCTGAAATTGAAACCGAAAAGGGTAACGCTAAAGAGGCATTGGCCAAACTGGCGGTGGCATCTCTCAGGGCCGACTCTGAAGCCAAGAAGGCGGAGGAAGAGCGAGCAAGGGCCAACGTCGAGGAAGAGAAGGCTAAACGCTCAGATTTTCTCAGGGTAGCCGTCGAGGATAGAGCGAATGTTAGTGAAGAAGTGCTAAAGTTAGCCAAGGAAGCGATCGCAAAGCTGGAGGCTGATTTGGAAGAATCGAAGAAGACGAAAGAAATTGCCGACTTCGAGGTTTCCAAAGCATTCAATGTCGGCGATGACGCTGCCTTGGAGAAATATGTGGAGGAAGTACCTAAATTTGAAAATCGGGGATTCAAACACGGCTGGCTTAAAGCTCTAGCAGCCGCTAATGTGGTATTGGAGCCTGCATGTCTGATACCAAGACTTGCAAACTGATACATACACCCTGTAGAGACACACTCTGACAGCACATATCAAGCAAGTAAGAGCCAAAACACCCCTATGGAGGGGTAGGGTTTCCCTGTCCTATCTTGTCAGGAGCTAGGGTTTCACTATGCACGCAGCGGTTTCAAACAACATACATTCGGGTAAGCAACCTGTCCTAGCTTGGAATGGTCACTATTGATTCCGATATGCACTAGGTCGAATGGTCAAAAAGGGTGCCTTGGTAAAAATCAAGGTTTGTGTTCCTATCGTGGCAGAGCCCGTAACCGGTCAGCCTTATGGCACGCTTTTCCAAGCAAGCCTCCGGCAAACCGTTCAAGAATAGCAGACGGCAAACACTGTGACTTAGGCGCACCAATGCAAATGCAATGCAAAGAAACACATAAGTGTAAACAAAACAACATATCATGATGCTCGAGTCAAGTCCTCTAAATCCCCAGCAGAGTCACCAGAAACTGTAGACTGCCCGAAACTCCGCTCCACGCGCGAGGGCGCAAATTGTAGTTCTAGCTACTACAGTTCGGACTCCTGTCACGGTTCTGAATCTAATCTCACAAAGTGCAATATGAGACTGATAAATCACCAAAGAGTCTAAATCCGGCAAATCGTTTTGGAAAATCGATTTTAATCAAAAAGCGCCAAACATGGACTACTTTGCCAGATTTCAGAGTCGCCACCTAAATATTTTGTTTTAGGAAATTTAGGAAACCCTGACTCGTGCCTAAGGCCACGTATCTGTCATCACCAAAGTTTTCTCGGCTTGGGAACTTGGGTACGAGAGGGGAAGGTCCTGAAATGAGCACCCCCGCTTGCCCGATCAAATATCGGCCTCTACTAACATGATATGTTGTTTTGAAAACACATGTGTTCTTATTCTGATTTATTAATCTAGAATTACTATGTGATGCGCACAGCATACAAGTATAGACTAAATCACTCAACTTGGAACAAAACATCTCATGCTTGTTTTTTTTCGAAAATGGTTTGAACTTGCTACTCGCAAGTAGGTTAAAACGCGGATTTGTCACCCTCAAGTGGGCTTAAAACATGATGATTTGCCACTTCAAGTGGGCTTAAAACGCACATTTGATGAATTGTCCCAATTCAAGCAATAAAGCCTTCATCCACAGGCATTCATGCAGTTAATCATTTAAGCACATAGCCTCATGGCAAGCATGCTGTCATGGCAATCACTTACACACATACAAGGATGCTAAAGCATAAACACTCACAGTGTATTCCGAGCCAAAACAGAAAACTAGTTAAAAATCATGTATGATCCTAGCTATGTTCAAGATGCCTAATGCAACGCATGCAAAATGCAACTAAATAGGCTCGGCTATCTAAGATGGCATATGAATGCTATAATTTGATACATGTACTCAAATAGGAATTGAAATACAATATAGTTTGAATGATTCGCCGAGCCCGGTGCATGCAAGACGAATGAATGATGCACGCATGCAAACATAAGTATGCTAATTGAAAATGCCCTAAACTAACCATCAAAAGCGGATAAGTAAAAGGGAGAAAGAAATGGGGTTGGAAGACATGCATCACACACACGCACGCTTATTACAACATTGTGCCCTCTCGACGGAGGGTCCGAATAAACAAGCTAAGCTAGCCATGCTAAGCTACTTATTACAAGTAAACTAATTAACTAACTCTAGCTAATTAGGTATTACAACCCAAATTGAAACAAATAGCTATGCTAAGCTAATTAGAATATTACAAAGCAAATCAAATGACTAGTTTACACAAACTAATCATAAGTAATGAAATGGCCTCGCGGGCAAGGAAGAGATGCATGCTTGGTCGGCTTCGTTTGGAAATCTACTACCGTGCCTCATGATGCCTCTGTTTGCACCCTTTTGGACTTTTGAAAATTGTGCCAACTTCCAAGATGCTTCTGATTTACCTTAGGAACATGCTGAAGGATTGTCGGCCAAGAGGGATGGCCATCGGCCAAAGCTTATGGGTATCGGCCAATTATGATAGCCGATCGGCAGACTTGGTGGCCGGTCGGCAGCTTTGATGGCCGGTCGGCCACTGCTTCCTGCAATTTCTCCTTTTGCTGCAACAGAGCACAAACAGAGGCATGGTAGTGTATTTGTAAGGTATGTGTGCACAATCACCCTCCCTATCATTCCTCAAGCTCAAGGGAGTGCGGTACTCGACTCTTGAGCCATCAATCACGCATCTCAATGCATGATGGCCAAAGAAGCCAAGTCTGCACAATTCAATGTCAACGAATGCACAAATAACACATAAGGGCCTCCACCTCTATCATGCATGATCAAGAGGGTCAGCGACCGAGAAATGAGGCACGTTTCATCACTTCAAGTATGAAACGTCCCTCGTTTCTCGTGTTTGGATTAACGTTCAATCCAAACACAATGCAATGCAACAACATTCCAAACACAATGCAATGCAAAAACATGCAAATGACGTGCTCATCTACTAATGCCAAAGGGGCATGCATGAGGTTCCATCATACAAGCAATGCATGCATGGTATAGTTGGAGGCTAAAGCACCAAAGCAAGTAAAGAGCATCATACAAGAGGCATGCAATACAGTGCTCAATGGACTTAAACCACATATGGACAGACCTAAGAGGGTCCAAAACAGTGGCCAACACACCAAAACTTAGGCACAAAAGGGCCAAGAACACATGCTCATGTGATGACTCATCAACTAGGCATAAGGGTCAACTCTTAAAAGCACTTAAAGAGTGAACAATATGGAAGTGTGACAGCACTATATGCTCTGAAATAACATGTTAAATGATGCCAAATCATGCACATGTTACAAATGATGCATGCTAGGAGGCTCAAAGCTTAAAACTAGCATAGGCACTTACACTATAGCTATACAAAGCAAGCCCCGAAAGGCCAAGAACACCCAAAACAGTCCTAAAGCATGTCAAAACAATGCTAAAACATGTATGGAGTATGGCCAAAACAAGCTAGCATGGTAAGCTAAAACACCAAGTAAGCTAGGCCAATGAGCATGATTACACTATAAGTGTAAGAAGCAAATGAGGGATGCTCTAACCAACCAAAAACAGAGTTGTATCATGGTAAAATAACACCAAAAACACACTGAAATGGTAGGCCAAAAGTTTAGGCAAGATGGCATACATACTGGCTCATGTTTAAGGCATAAAGCACAACTGTCCAAAAGCATTGAAAAAGTGACACATGTGAGTGTATGACAATGAAACATGCTCTGAAATCATGCATCAAATGATGCTAAATCATGCAAATAGCCCAAGCAATGCATGCTAGTGGACTCAAAACACAAAGCCAATGAGCAAGATTGAAATATGGCTATACAAAGCAAGGCATGTATGACCCAAAACACTTAAAACAGAGCTTAAGAATGGCAAAACATGATTAAAAGCTTATTGGAGTGGAGCCAAAAACATGCTAGAATGAGGGTCCAAAGCATGATGCATGTTAAGGCTATAGGGAGGATTGCACTAAAAGGGTATGAAGCATGCAAGAGGCAATCAAACCAACCCTAGACAGAGCTATATCATGCTGAAATAAGGCCTAAGACATGCTGGGATGGAGCCAAAACAAGCTTAACAAACATGCTACTTTGATGAGCCATCAACACAAGCACACAAGAGAAGAGGAGGGGGGGACAACCCCCACCCAATTGGGGCCTCAAAACACACTTTTTACCATTGAAAATCCATTGGATTTCAGTGGCTAGAAAGCCAAGAGAAGGCTAAAACAAAAGCTTCAAGGGATGGCTCAAAAGCCTAGAAAATAAGGCATACAAGGAGGTGAAACACCCCCAACACCAAAGAAGCCTCAAACAAACATCTTAAGCACTTGAAAATGAAGCTTTTTGCAGTTTAAAGTTAAGCCTAAAACATCATGCAAATAGGTTTAGTCAAAAAACAAAGCTATAAAGAGAGTAAAGACTCACCCTTGAAGAACAACTTCAAAGCAGCAACTTCTGAGGCAAAACCAAGCTTAGGAGCTTCAAATAAACCTCCAAGAACCTCAGCTCAAGAGTGAAGGTGTTTCACTAGGTGCTTTAGTGCAAAAGTGTGAAGAAAAACCACTTTAAGGCACAAACAAGTGCAAATATATATATATATATATATAGAGAGAGAGAGAGAGAGAGAAATATAGAGAGAGAGAGATATCTTGTCTCTAATGCAAATTTCAGAACCTCTGGAAAGGGAGAGGGACCTCCCCTCTTATAGAAATCCAAGTCTCAAGCTTGTTGAACAAGCTAGAGGCTTGGTTCAATCCCTCTATACAGTGTATGGAGGATGAATTCTATGCTCACCAGCTGGCACAGCTGGCAAAGAAATATCTACAAAAGCAAATAAAAAGGTCTCGGCCAAAAAGTATGGCCGACCGGCCAATAAAGATGCCACCGGCCATCAGTGATGCTAACCGGCCACCACTGATGGCTGATGGAAAGAAGGAATGGCCGATAGGCATGGGGCCTGGCCGATGGGTTGGAGGGTTGGCCAAAAGGCCACCCCCTTTCCTCAGAAATAAAACCACAAGCTCTTGGTCCACAACCAAGCACAAAACAGACAAGTTGAGAGGCTCCAAGGCAAGACGCACAGTCGAGACCTTCAGAAACTCAAAACAAACACGAGCATGGATGATCATCTAGTGTTCAAATGAAGACGTCCAAGTCTTGAGGACGATCAAAAATGAGGTGTCTACAGTTGCCCCTCTTTGACAGAACTTGAAAGTCATAAGATGACGGGAGTGAATGTCAAAACCCAGAAACGACCCATTTTTGACAAGGCCGAAGACTTAGACAAACATACAAAATGACAATACAGAAATGCGCTCGCGGGCTTTGGGCAAAATGCAAATGACATGCACAAGGTAGAACATAACTTATGATTATGCAAAGAGGAGTGTAATGAAGCGTTTATGCAAAATAAAAACAACACTTTAAGCAAATGTTATGCAAAGAAATGCGACAGCAAACTCGTACATAAGCAAGTGAACACGAACCAAACTACATCTCATGCAGAAAGGATGTAAGAAAATTATACAATTCTCACTGCGTCTCACGCGGAGAAGGCTAAAAGCGACTGTCGGGGACACCCAAAGCCTCAAACGAAACACCTCCCAGCGTATCAAACGCCAAAGGAGAAGGACTGTGCAAGAAAGCGCAGTCATCCAAACGCGTATCAAACACGAAAGGAGAAAGATACGTCCAAATGCATGTCAAACGCGCGTGGAGAAGAGTAGTAGTCAAACTGAACCGAAATTTCTCTCGAATGAACCGTACATACAATATCGTGCCTGCACAAAAGAGAGATTTTGATAAGTACAATGTAATAGGAACATATGATTAACGCCATATCAAAATACAATTTCAATACAAGATAAACGCGTGCACATATGATGTCAACGGAAAAGTGCATGACAACTCATGGGAGATGTGCATAACAATGTAAGTGAAAAGGTGCATAGCAACGTAGGGGAACAGTGCATAACAATGCAACTGGAACGTGCGTGACAACGCAAGTGAAGAGGTGCATAACAATGCAACTGGAACGTGCATAACAATGCAAGTGAAGAGATGCATAACAATGCAACTAACGTGCGTGACAACGCAAGTAAAGTGTGCATAACAATGCAAGTGAAGAGGTGCATAACAATGCAACTGGAACGTGCGTGACAACACAAGTGAAGAGGTGCATAACAATGCAAGTGAAGAGGTGCATAACAATGCAACTGGAACGTGCGTGACAACACAAGTGAAGAGGTGCATAACAATGCAAGTGAAAAGGTGTATAACAATGCAACTGGAACGTGCATAACAATGCAAGTGAAGAGGTGCATAACAATGCAACTGGAACGTGCGTGACAATGCAAGTGAAGTGTGCATAACAATGCAAGTAACGTGCGTGACAACGCAAGTAAAGTGTGCATAACAATGCAAGTGAAGAGGTGCATAACAATGTAACTAGAATGTGCGTGACAACGCAAGTAAAGTGTGCATAACAATGCAAGTAACGTGCGTGACAACGCAATTAAAGTGTGCATAACAATGCAAGTGAAATATGCATAACAATGCAACTGAAATGTATGCTCCTTGCAACATTAAGACGCGCATTTCATGCCAAGGAGAGAAGTGCACTTTCTATGCAAGTAAGGTTAAAACGTGTTCCATGCAATGTACATACTCTATGCAATGTAAACACGAATACCTATTTGACACAACGCGCATATGTTATGTAAACGCGATGATGCATGTCCGATGCAAAAGTGAAAGAGGCATATAACAAATGCAAACTTCGTGAACGTGATAAGAACACTGTAAAGCCACACATTCAAAGATAATTTTCGAATCTAGCAATACGCAAAAGGATACGAAAAAGGATACATTTTGTGTGTATCGAGTGCCGCACACGGAAAACATGGTTCGAGATCACCACGGAAGTTGCTGAAGCTTCAAAAGTGTATTTTCTTGCACTTTCTTGAGAGATGAGGGCACAAATCAATAGAACAACCCCAAACAAGGGCATTGGAGGTCCATCAGCCACAAGAGGGAGCCATCGGCCACCCATCGGCCACCAAACAAGCTAATCGGCCAATAATTTGGCCGGCCGGCCAACAATTTGGCCGATCGGCCAAAAATGGCAGATTCGGGGCAGTTTTGTCCATTTGCCTCGGGTCTTTAAGTATAGGGTTCCAAACCCTATTCTTTCACTTCTCCAAGGCCAAAAATCTTTCTCCTCTTACTCTAGATCACTTTCCCCCTTAGATCCGTGCTTTAAACGCATTTTCCAACATCCCAAAAACATTTGATTCGCGAAACCCTCGTTGTTTTACACGCTTTGAACCGATTGAAAAGTGTTTTTGGTGCCACATTCTTGATTTCCACCCCTTGGGGTTTGTTTCCCCCGAGTTACCCTTGGTTTTCGTGCCCTCTTTTGAGCCTTGACATTTTCTTCCATTTTTCACCCCTCGGAGTTGACTTTCAGTTGACTTTTGGCATTCTTGCCCATTTTCCATATCTTCGACCATTTTCCCACTCTTCTCGAGATGGCGGATGATATTCCACAGGGTGGGGCTCCTCCAGGGATGGAGATGGATCCCGAGTTCGAGCCTTTGCCGCTCGGCATTCGCCCTTTCAACCTAGCGTCTTATCACCCTGACGTACACGTGTTGCCTCCCGACAGTATTTGCCAGTTCAGGAGCTTCGCGCGAGGTGCTCCGGAGGATCTCCTGCTACGCGAGTCGGAGTCGCACTTATCCTATGGCGCCGTTGAGGTATACTCTTCCTCTTTACTTTCTGCAATGTAGGTCACATGCTTCGGATAGACAATATCACTCTTCATCTGATTAATCCAAACACACTTGTATATCACATGCCTAGTTCATTCTAAGCACACTCATACATGATACTTCTGTCAACTCGAACACATATACACATCGCATTTTTATCAATTCTGAATACATGCATACACTGTATTCCTGACACTGCATCGCATCTGTTTATCTTGAACACAGGGAGATTCTCATGCCTTTCAGGGTTATGGGAACACCATTGCTCGAGATTGGTATATGGAGCTACCCGATGATGTTCGCCACATCGTCGATGGGGCCGGCTTTGGCATATTCTGCATGGGACTCTCGCGCCTCACTGCGAGTCGGCCTCTTCTAGGCGCCTTAGTGGAGAGGTGGTGGGACACCACCGATTCCTTCCACCTTTCTACAGTAGGGGAGATGACGATGACTCCCTTCAACTTCTCCATGCTCACCGACATCGGAGTAGAGGGTGATTCGATCCCTTTTGACACTGATATGGGCGAGTGGGATGCTGCTCAGATCTTTCTGCTAGGGATTCGCCCACCTCTCTCCTGACCAGGGTTCGTGAGATATTCATGGTTCGCCGACCAGTTCAGGGGACAGACGTTGACGACCCGCGAGGAGGTCGAGTACTACGCCTGGGGGTTCCTCATGTTCTTGTTAGGCACTACTCTCTTCGCCGACTGGGCGAACACCGTGGCCTCTACCCCTTAAGCGAACTGGTAGATGTGACTCGCATCCGGCGCTATGACTGGGGCGGCGCAGGCTTGGCCACGCTGTATAGATATATGAGTTCCTCATCTCGCCGAAGCGGGCACCTACTAGGAGGCTACTGGAGAGCCTGGGAGGTACATCTTTCCCTTTTGCTTTACAGTTCTACTTTATACTATCTGTACACCACACACACTGCATAACACGCAATTTGCTTTACACTGGTTGTACATTTGCACACACTGCACAATACACTGCACACCATTCTCTGATTTCTGCTTTATCTGCATACTGCTTTACTGATAAACATACTCATTATTGCCCTTTCACATTCTGTAATTGTGGGTATATGCCTACTTCCCTATGCTTGCTCCAGAGTCGGAGGTAGAGATGCCCCCCATGGTTCCATATTCACATCGGTATGATGGGAGATGCGAGCGGAGGCCGCGAGAGTCTTTTTCATTCTTCCGCCGATATTTCGATACTGTAGCCGCAGCAGAGGTATTTCAAACCTTACAGTTTATTTGAGCTTTGCTTTATATTACACTTTCAATAGCAGATAACAACCTGTATATCTGTCATTTGCAGATCACCTGGCAGCCCTGAGCAGTGCTGCCTGACGCAGTTAGAGACCGGTATATGGGCACTCGAGAGACTTCCCGATTCTGGGTTTTGCTTGAGGGTACGGTCTATCAAGCGTGGTATTTAGGTGATCGCTTCCTACGACAGAGCCTTGGTTTACCCGAGCCGGTGGTTCTGATGCCGCCTCCTTCGCACATGAGGCATACAGCGACATACACTCCGCAGGAGATGACCGATTTCACGATCGGTTGGGATGCCGACTACTTCAGGCTCAACGGCGACTACACCGTTTTCATCATGACATATCTCATGCCGCCTCTGGCTAGTGCTCGCCGAGGTGAGAGAGAGAGACCTGCAGCCACAGTAGGAGGAGTGGGAGGATCGAGGGCGACCCAGGCCCATGGTAGAAGGGGTTCCCGGAGGGGACAGAGGGCGGAGTGGCTAGACCTGCCCACTACTATGACATGCCGAGGACGGGCTGGAGAGACTTATCAAATTCCCATCGCTCCTCCCCCGGCTGATCATGAGCTCGTCAGAGTTCGAGGCTCGACCCCGGTATATGCTATACTTTTTCATTTTGTACATTCATTTCATTTCAGTTGATATCCCACAAATTACTAATCACCTCAACACTTTTGCAGGCTTCCATAGAGTACACTGGTCAAGCTCTAGAGCTGTCGGCTTCGGTGATGGGGATGCTACAGAGGAGCATGGACCTGCTCAGCATTTATGGTATTCCGGTAAGTTCTTTCAACCTTCATCCCAAAACCCTCTATAATCTGCTCCATACTGATTTGATACATCACATTGTCAATACTGCATTTGATACACCACATTCACATACCACTCACGGCACCGATACACTGCATCTAATATACTGGCCACGGTCCTCACACACTGCAATCATTCACTGCTCACGGCGTTCATATACTGCTCACAGCATTCATACACTTTAATCATACACCGCTCACGGCATTCATGTACAACTCACAGCATTCACACACTGTAATCATATATTGCATTTGATACCATGCTCAACTTCGCATAACATAACTGATGCATTTGCCAAATTGTTCTTTTCAAGGCCCATTCCAGGTACCAGCTACTGCGGGCGCCTCAACGGGACCTTCAGTGCCTTCCCGAGCAGCAGGGGGAGCGGGACGCAAGACTCCAGTGCACAACCGTAGCAGAGTCGGGTGTGCTCACACTGGGAGTAGTTCGTGGGCGCCTGTCCCAGATGATGATAAGTCTGATGAGAAGGCAGTGAGTCCACAGTCAGAGTCTTCTCAGGATGGAGATGAGGCTGGAGATGGCTCGGGTTCAGACTCAGGCAGCGGAGCTGACGGCGGTAGTTCTGGGCCTTCATCGAGGAAGAGGACGAGGAGGGATTCCAGCTCTTGAGGCGACTGGCGCCGATTCAGATGTTTTGCTTTTTTTGCTTTATTTCTCTTTTTGCTTGTAGTTTTTGTACATTGTACTGCCTCAGGCAGGTTTATTTTCTTCGAAACTTTGTACTTTTTGCAAAAGAAAACATGATGGAATGAAAACAGCTTTTGATTGAAAAGTGTTATATTTTACATTCTAAGCATCGCATCGCATCGTATTACATCACACAGCATGTAAATGAGATTGAACTTTGTTTGAAAACTGCACACCCGAATTGCATTGCCTTAATCAGGTAGTGAACCAACTAACAACTGAAAGAACAAAACAACTCGATAAGCAAAAACAGGACTTGACATGCTAACCAAATGTAAATACAACTCGATAAGCAAGGCAAGAACTTAACAATCAACGCAAAATAGAACTCAATAAACAAAAATGCAACAACTCGATAAACAAATTGAAATAACACAGGCGCGACTTCGCAAAATCGTCACCGAAAGGCATTCAAAGTGGAACAAGTCACAAGTTCTCAACACCTCCAACACATGGACAGCTCAGAGAACAAAAGGAGAGGCCATCGGCCAAGATGGGAGACCATCGGCCACCATAAAGAGCCATCGGCCACCAATACTAGCCGATCGGCTAAAAAGATGGCCGGTCGGCCATCAATGTAGAAAGTGCCCAGATTGTTGACATCTGTCTTCCACTCAACACCTTATCTTCTACAAAAGCCTCAGCTTCGTAGTTTCTCCATTTCAACTCAGTTTTTGCACCAAATGGAGGCATTTCTTGTCCAAAATCTCACAAATTGGATTGCTAACTTAAATGGCTCGAAAAAGCTGAATTTCTGGGGCTTCGGAATAAATGTACTATTCACGTTGAGCCGCACCCCGCTGCGTTTTTTGTTCCTCCATGCCGCGGCGAGGTGTTGGAATTCGGTAACTCATGTCTTTAGCTTTGGCAGACAAGATATGTGTCCCACTTTCGAAGACTTCAAAGCTTTGATGGAGTCCGAGCGCGACGATGAAATCTTGCCCCAATTCTGCTTCGGCCATATCCAAGCCTTAGGACGGATGTGCGGGCTCACTTTGCATGACGCTTGGTTTTTTATTTGCGACGGAGAATTGGACATCCCCAGCCTGATTCTTCGATTTTCTGATGCCGGTGACCGCGGCGATCATCACTAGCAGGGTTTTCGGCGACATGCGCTTTGCTTGTGCATGTTGTCTCATTTCTTGCTTGCCCCAGGCTCCGGTGGGTCTAGCGTCCGTTTGATTGAGGTTGCGCAAGGCTTAAAAGAGGGCAAGAGCTGCATTGCCATGACACTAGCTGAGACATTGATGGGTTTGGATGTTTTCCATCGCCGAGAGATGACTAGATTCGCGGGGAGTCCACTACTGCTGCAGGTAATGTTTCCCACCCTATCTCACATATATTTCTCACATCACTCGGCCCTTAGGCTCATTTTTTTTCTCTCAAAACCCTTTTCTCACTTTTCTCTCCACGTACACCTCTCTATTCTTTTATCTCTCATTTTTCATCCCTCCCCAGATATGGTTGATGGACAAGTTGAAGGTTGTGGACTCATGCCTAGCAAATTCAGCTCACGGCTATTTCTTCCGGCGATGTCTAATTGAAGCCCCTGATGAGGGATGGTGGTGCGAATGGATGTGCTGTCTATCCGCTGCCAACATTGCTTGGCGCTGCCCCTGGCTCAATCTGTCGGCGATAAGTTACAATATGTCTCGCCAGCTCGGGATTCAGTTGATCTGCCTGACACACTGTGTCTTTTACTTCCTGTTCCGATTCCGGCGCCAACTTGGCCATGATCAGACTTGCCCGGAAGAGGGGATAGAGTACCCTGCCGCATTTCCAGTCTGAGGCGCAGAGCTAGCTCGGTATGCCACAACATGGAGGACCAGAGAGCTTCTAGCCCCCGCTTCCACTTTTAGTTGCACCCTCTCTGATGAGTGCATAGCTTGGCTCGATGAAGAGGCACAGGTTGGGCCTACTTTGGCATCAGAGGCTTTAACCAGCTCTGGGAAGGGGCGCAGGAACACTTGACTATGCCCCGAATTTATTTGCTTTAATCAGTACTTTCAAGTTTTCTTTATGAATGTAATAAAAAACAACTTCAATTTGTATTCAAGAGTAGGAGAACTCTATACTGAAATCAATGTAATTGAAGGTTGTGGGTACTGAAAATTTTTCGTTTGGTCCAAAAATGATCTAAGTCATAAAAAGATTAATTTGAGCAAAATCAACTTTTATTAAAACTTTTCAAAGCCATTTTCGATATGGATCACAACTGGACACGCCCGAGATCTATCACTGAGATGTACAACCCCGGATCCAGCAACTGGAAAGTTGCCCCTAGTCTGAATAGCATTGCACTGGAGATCACAACCGAGCTCTTGAATGCAGAATAGACAAAGATGACCAACATGATCACATGGACAAAGTTGATTTGGAAGTGTTTATGGCTGGACTTCAGAATGAAGTTGCCTACGTATCTCGAAGATGGGAATCAAGCCTTACGTAGTTTGGTTCAGGTTCACTCGTGTATTAACCCTCTCCTTTTGCATTCTAACTTTTGCCAATGCTGCCATTTCTGGGTTTTCAACCTTGCGAGCACAGTTTTTATTATTTCAAAATTTTCATGCTCTAACTTTTACCTAGGTCACCCTTTCGGGTTTTCGGCCTAGCGAGCCACTCAGGGATAGTATTTCTTCAACTTGTCCATGTTAATCGGATGGGAGCACTCTAGGCCATCTAGGTCCATCAGAATGACAGCTCCACCCGACCAGATAGACTTGATGATGTAAGGGCCAGTCCAATTGGGTCTGAACTTGCCCCTAGGGTCGTGGATGGAAGCTCGGTTGTCTTTGAGCACTAGATCCCCCTTTTTCAAATTCCTGGACTTAATCTTCTTGTTGAAAGCCCTGGCAATTCTTCGTTGATAACCCTGGACGTGATACAGTGCTTTCAGCCTTCTTTCATCAAAGAGCATGAGTTCTTCGAACCTGCTTTACTGCCAATCTGCCTCAGCTATCTGACACTCAGCCAATACCCGTAATGATGGAACCTCAACTTCGATAGGCAGAACAGCCTCCATCCCATAAACCAAGGAATACGAAGTTGCCCCAGTAAAAGTTCGAATTAAAGTCCGGTAGCCCCAAAGAGCAAATGGTAGCTTATCTGGCCAGTCCTTGTAGGTTTCCACCATCTTCTGCAGAATGTGCTTGATGTTCTTGTTGGCGACCTCAACAACTCCGTTGGTTTGCGGCTGATATGTAGATGACATATGAAAAGCCACGTTGTATTTCTCCAACAAGTCGATCACCTCCTTCTTGAAGTGGGAATCATTATCCGAAATAATCTCATTCGGGACCCCGTAGCGATAGATAATGTTGTTCCTGATGAACTTAGCAACATGCGATGCCTTCAACACCGCGTAAGATTGGGCCTCAACCCACTTCATGAAGTAGTCTATCGCTACCAAAATGTACTCATGCCTGCTGAACCCCTTCAGAGTGACAGCCCCAATTACATCAATCTCCCAGACTGAAAACGGCCATGGCGAAGTCATGTTGTATAGCTTCGACAGCGGAATGTTCATGCGGTTTGCATGGATCTGACATTTGTGGCATCGCCGGACAAAGCCAATACAATCCTCCTCCATGGTTGACCAGTAATAACCATGTCTAAGGATCTTCCGGGCTAGCATCACTCCACTTATGTGCGCTCCGCACTCTCCTCCATGGATGGCCTCCATCAAGCGCTTGGATTCCTCAGCATCAACACACAGTTTGTGCATCCCCAGATGACCCCTCTTGTACAGTTTACCCCCGCTAACGATGAACCGAGCAGCCATTCTTCGAATTGCCCTCTTGTCTTTGGCATTTGCCGCTGGTGGATACGCCTATTTTTCCAATAAGTTCCAGATATCGTAATACCAGGGGTTCTGATCTTGTACCTCATCTATGGCAGCAATCAGCTCATAGACCGGCACAAATTTCTGTTCAATGATGATTGGACGCATCTAGACTCCGAAAGGGATGTCTATCATAGAAGATAGAGTTGCTAATGAATCAGCGAACCTGTTGTTCTCTCTTAACAGATGGGCGAAATTCAGTTTCTCAAACCGAGGAATCAGAACGTCCAAGTTCTGGTGATAAATTCTCATCTTTTCTTCTTTAACTTTCCAATCTCCTTTAGCTTGAGATACAGCAAGGTTCGAGTCCCCGATGACGTCCAACCGTTTTGCCCCTAGTTCTAGGGCGGCTTCTAGTCCAGCAATACATACCTCATACTTTGCCTCATTGTTCGATACTTTGAACCGAAGTTTGAATGCTAGAGGTATGCGGGAATTGTCGGGTGCTATCAGCAACACCCCTATCCCATACCCGTATTGGTTTGACGCTCCGTCAAAGTACATCGTCCAAGTCTCTTCTTCGACATGTAGAATGGCCTCGTTTGGGAATAGATACTCAACTACTTCATCCCCTTCAACTAGGTGGTCGGCTAGGAACTCCGCTACCGCTCTCCCTTTCACTGACTTGCGCGTCATGTACTTCAGATCAAATTCGGAAAGCAGAAGCAACCAATGGGCTAGTCTATCTGTAAGTGCTGATTTCTGAAAAGATATTTGATGAGATCTAATCTCGAAACCAGTATTACAGAGTGAGCTAACAGGTAGTGCCTCAGCTTCCTTTTAGCCCATACCAAGGCCAGACAAGCCTTCTCTAGCAGAGTGTAGCGGGTCTCGTAATCCAGCATTTTCTTGCTCAGATAGTAGATAGCCTTCTCCACTTTGTCCTTGGACTCCTGTACAAGAATGCAGCCCATTGTCGTTTCGGTCACTGATAGGTACAAAATCAACGGTTTCCCCGGCTCAGGCGGTGACAACACAAGTGGGTTTTGTAAATATTGTTTATCTACTCGAAAGCAACTTGGCATCGGTCGTCCCATTGGAACTTCTTTCCTTTCTTCAGGAGACCAAATAGTGGTTCACAAGTCAAGGTTAATTTTGCAATAAACCGTCTTATGAATTGCACTTTGCCCAGAAAGCCTTGCACCTCCTTTTTAGTCCTTAGTGGTAGCATTTCTAAGATGGCCTTGATTTTGGAAGGATCGACCTGGATACCCCTTTGTGTGATCAAGAACCCCAGCATTTTCCCTGCTGTAACACCGAAAGTACATTTCTAAGGATTCAGCCACAACCGATACTCTCTGATCCGTTGGAAGAATTTGTGCAAGGCGGTGTAGTGGCCCTCTCTTTCCTTGGACTTGACAATCATGTCGTCCACGTATACCTCAACCTCTTTATGGATCATATCGTGCAAAATCGTGGTGGCAGCCCGTTGATACGTAGCCCCAGCATTCTTCAGCCCAAACGGCATCACCCTATAATAATAGGTTCCCCACGGGGTGGTGAAAGCAGTCTTCTCCCTGTCTTCGGGCGCCATCAAAATTTGATTGTAGCCTGAAAACCCATCCATGAACGAGAGCAACGCATGCCTAGCAGTGAAGTCCACTAATTCGTCGATATGCGGCAGAGGAAAGTCGTCATTCGGACTGGCTTTATTCAAATCCCTGAAGTCCACACATACCCGAATTCTGCTGTCCTTCTTCGGTACCGGAACTATACTGGCCAACCAAGTAGGGTATTCAGATACCAACAGGAACTCTGCGTCAATTTGCTTGGTGACCTCTTCTTTAATTTTCAGAGCCCAGTTCGGGCGGATCCTTCGAAGCTTCTGCTTAACAGGTCAGGCTTTTGAGTCAAGAGGGATCTGGTGCTGTACAATCTCATGATCGATTCCAGGCATGTCTTCGTAGGACCACGCGAAAACATCTTTGAAATCTTTTAATAAAGCGACTAAGCGCTCGCGCTCCTCTGAAGACAACGTGGACCCGATCTAGACTAGCCGCGGGTCCTTCTTAGTACCAACATTAATTGTGGTGATTTCATCAACCAAGGGTTTTACAAACCTCTTCTGCTCTTGATCAAGCAAATATTTCAAAACCGAAGGAATTTCTTCCTCGTCGTTTTCATCAAAATTTTGAAAGTCTTGATTAATGCAATAAATTAAAGGCACAGAAAAGTACTCAGAAGCCACAGCCGTACCATTCTCATTAATAACATCCAGTCTGCCTGTTTTCTCTGTTACAACAGACTCAAAGGAAAAAGAAAAAGATGACTTGGACAGGACAGTGGCATCCGGGTTATCACCCCCAAGAATACCGGACTCAGACTCAGACTCAAACGAGCTAGAACCTGATTCCGACTCCACAGACTCAGTGGAATCAGATTCCGGCTTACTACCTGACCCGGTGCTACTCGATAAAAAGCCCTCCTCGTATTGCCAGACGAGGGAGGGTGCGATGGATGCATCGAGAATGCTTGAAGATGTGCCCACAGCCGCTTCATCCCCGATCATGGAAACTGTGAAGTTATCCCCCAAGCACTTTGGTATGATCTGAGGATCTGAGAGTAGACAAGCCAGTGCTACCCCCATCTCAATTTTTGTGCTCTCGAAATCCTCCTCCTTGCACTGCTCAGCCTCAGCTGGTAAGTCTGTCTGCTCTTGGCAACGTTATCCCCGGACAATTGCAAGTCAAAAAAAATCTCAAACCCCGGCAAGCGCCGCCTCTCTGCATTTAGCCATGGCTCCGGAAAGCCGCAAAATAGGAAGTTTTCCCCCTCCCGGACAAAGCGTCCGTTCAGGGTCCCCTGGATAGGTCGGTGCACCAACTCATAACGCTTCCCGGCCTGCTTTGCCCTGGCTCTTCCAGCCATCTCTTTTCCTTTCCTCGCCCAATCCTCTTTGGTAGGCAGATAACCTAGGCCAAAAGTTTATGGGTTATGCGGCACTTCGGCCGATACTGCAATGCCCTTCTGGCCACTTCGCCCTAATCCCATCTCGGGGATGTGCTGAAGCTTGTTCATAAGGTAGGCAGACTATGCACTGACGTATAGCCCCTCATTAACAGCTAGCATGTCCTGTACAACCCAGGCCTCAGCTAGGGTAAATCCTGACAAGAATACATCCTCCGCGCCATGCTCAATCTCCAGAACTGGTGTAGAAACCTCTGGTGGCGGATGTATCGAAGAATTTCCAAAGATGATTGCCACCCCTTTCCCGTGGGGGTACTTCAGCATTTGATGCAGGGTGGAAGAGACAGCCTTCACCTGGTGCAGCCACGGCCGCCCCAGGAGTAGATTGAAGGTTGCGGGAACATCCAAGATATGAAAATCAATATCCTGTTGCCCTAGACCAACCTGAGTCTGAATCTGTACGGTCTCCATCACCTCTCAGCTGGTATTATCATAGGCCCATATCACTTTGGCAATAGGCACAAAATCCGCGGGCTTCAACCCGATAGCATATGACGTTCTCAACGGACACACGTTGATAGCAGATCCTGTGTCAATAAGGACCACCGGTATCCATTTCTCTTTACACTTGACAGAGATATAGAGCGGTTTGTTATGATTTGAGCCCTCAGGCGGCAGTTCCTTGTCAGTGAAGGTCAAGGTCGGGGAAGCTCCTCCATAGAAAACCAACCCTACCAACTGCTCAGGAGTTGTATCGATTGAAAGTTTAGCCCTGTCCATTGCAGAAAGGACAGCTTGTCTGTGAACTCTTGAGGCCATAAGCAGTCCCCAGATGGAGATGTCTGCTTGGATTTTCTTAAGCTGTTTTAGTACAGCCTCCTCATCGAGCAGTTTTTCTTTCTGCCTCTCCGCTTCTTTGTCCTTCCTAGACGCCTCTGGTTGATCCAAGTGTGGGGGCTTGAAATACCGCCCACTTCTGGTCATATGGTCAGCCTCCTTAACATACCAAGTGTCATCTGGTTGATTCTGCCCCCAATCTTCGTTAGTGTGGGCAAGACGTAAGTCGTCGTCTTCCCACCACATCCCATCGGCAACCGACAGACAGCTGTTTGGTTCCGTTACAACTGTTTTTGCGCTCGCAGCACATTCCGTCCTCGCAGGGGCTTTGGCCTTCCTAGCCCTCTCAAGATCCTCGATCTTTTCTTGCACAAGACGCTTCAATGCGGCCTCCTACTCAGTATCTACTATACTCAAACTGCCCGGATCCCGAGCAAAATTCTTAGCACCAGTGCTCTCCGGTGATTTCTCTTGATTCTCGGCTATTCCGGCCACTGCTAATATTCTGGCTTCTGATTGCCCCTGCTCTGGTAGAGGTGTCTCAGCAACATCTGGCTGGTCACTGAGCCACCTAGTATTCTCTGCGGATCCATCTAAGTCGAACTAGTTGATGTCCACATCCCCTGAGTCCTGCTCTTCAAAGAACTGCAGATTTGCAATGTCCTCTTCCAGCTCTGCTAGGTCATCTAACCCCTGACTCGGTCCATCTTCCTGAACCATACTGATCTCTGCCCCAACTGGCAATCCTACCATCGGCTTAACCTGATCCGTTAATGTGATGTAACCACTCGGGTTGTACGCAAAGCTCCCAGACCCCTCAGGCTCTGAATCAACATTCCTATCTGCCTCCAAAGTCACCCTAGTTCTGTCTTCAACAATTACCACCACCGGTTCAGGTTGGTTTAGGGAGGTGCTCATCATGCACAAGTCCGTACTGTCTGGGATGAACACCTCAGGCTTGGGTAGATGGGAGGGTGTGATATATATGCTTGGGTCATATGGAATGGCCGCGGTTTGGATCAGGTTGATGCGTTTGGGAGGTGGAGCTTGGTTATATGGTGGGAGTGGGTTGGTGGTGACGTTCGGCTTCTTTGGAGACACGATCACCTTGTTGTCAATAAGATCTTGGATCTCATGACGCAGTCTATAGCACGAGTCGGTGTCATGACCGTGTTGTTGGTGAAAGGCACAGTATTTGGCCGGGTTATGGGAGGAAGGAAGTTTGTCTGGTAATGGCCGCGGCTCTAGGGCCTTCAAGTGCCCTTTCTTGACCAAAACCCCCAGAGCTTTGGACAGAGACATGTATTGTGGAGAAAAGGTTTTCTGGCCTCGGGGTGGATATCTGGCTGTTTGTGAGCTGGTTCCGGACGCACCGGTGAAGAGTGTAACTGTAAGTGTTTTTGGAGTGGTGGTGGTGACCATGCCCACATCAGAAGTTCTGACAACTGCAGCATTACTCGTGCCTGCATTCGAACTGTGGGTAAATGCCCTCTTGGGTTGCTCTCTCTCGTGGTTAATCAGGCCTTGTTTCATAGCGTCCTCAATCTGTACCCCAATCTCGTGTAAATCCGCAAAGGTGGGAAGGGGTAAGATGATCATCTTTTGCATCAGCTTGGGTTGGAGGTTGCGCACAACCATCCGTATCTGATCCTTGTCGACCGGCCTGATGGTCATCATAGAAGCTTTGGCCCTCCAACGGGTTACAAAGTCGGAGAAACCCTCTTTTGGCTCCTGTCTGGTTGTCTCGAGATCACGAGTTGTGATCTCGATCGGCGTATTGTAGGTGTATTGAGCTATAAAGGCCTCGGCCATCTTCTCCCAGCTTCTCTTGATAGAGTCCTCCAGCTTTGCGTACCAAATAGCCGCAACACCCGACAGGGTCTGGCCGAAGAGGGAAAGCTTTTGCAATTTGGAGAGGTCCATTGGCCGTAGGATATCTGAGAACAACCGCAGGTGTATCATGGGATCTCCAGAACTGTCAAAATGGTCTATATGTGACATCTTGAACTGGTCCGGCAAAGTCACCGCCGAATTGGTGTATCCATCATCTATGTCCGGAATGGAATTAACGCCTTAAGCCTTTTTTAACAACTTTTCTAACTTGCTCACTTTCAGCACTGTTGGATCTATCTCAAATTCAAATGGCGTGTCCACTAGATTAGTTGACGCTTTGGACAGCTGAGGTAGGATTGGGGGGGAACTGTCCCTGTTGAGACGTCTGTATTTTCCTGGACGTTTGCAGTCTCCCCGAGTGTTGGAACTCTAGGTGGGGGTGGGAGTGGATGCGAAGCAGATGCTCCGGCTTGTTATGGTTGTTGCTGTTGCTGAAGCCTGGCAATCAGTTCTGTCTATTGAGCCACAACCTCTGCCTGGCGGGCAGCATCCCGCTGCATGGCCTGCATGGTTTCTTGGAGCTGACGCATCATGTCCTCCATACTTGCCATAAGGTGCTGATCTAACTGAACAACAGATGTATCTCTCTCTGCGGTAGAAACGGAAACCTCAGCCCGACTACTCACTGGCGGAGTGGATAAGAACCACTGATCTGGTAACCGCTGTACTGATGAACTGCGCCTAACTGACCTCCGTCTAGTAACCGGGGGTAATGAACAGAACACTGCTTGTCCGTCTATCAGATCCTCAGATCAATGAAGTCTCCGACCTCTGATCCAGAGTGCTTGGGGAATATCTGCCTAGTCGGAAGTAATTGTGCTAAACTACCTTGTAAGAAGATAAATAAAGCATAATAAGGAAACAATAAGTAGAAAAACGAACAACACTTCGGCTTAAAATAAAGACAACACACAGTTGGCATTTGTAAGCTGAACACACTGTTCTCGATACTGATCACTGTTCCCAAATCACTGCCCCAAATCTGATACCCTAAGGTAAAACTGATTCCCTCAAATACTGATGCCCGCAGGCCTGATACCAAGACTTGCAAACTGATACATACAACCTGTAGAGACACACTCTGACAGCACATATCAAGCAAGTAAGAGCCAAAACACCCCTATGGAGGGGTAGGGTTTCCCTGTCCTATCTTGTCAGGAGCTAGGGTTTCACTACGCACGCAGCGGTTTAAAACAACCTACATTTGGGTAAGCAACCTGTCTTAGCTTGGAATGGTCACTATGGATTCCGATATGCACTAGGTCGAATGGTCAAAAAGGGTGCCTCGGTAAAAACCGAGATTTGTGTTCCCATCGTGACAGAGCCTGTAACCGGTCAACCTTATGGCACGCTTTTTCAAGCAAGCCTCCGGCAAACCGTTCAGGAATAGCAAACGGCAAACACTGTGATTTAGGCGCACCAATGCAAATGCAATGCAAAGAAACATATAAGTGTAAACAAAAAAACATATCATGATGTTCGAGTCAAGTCCTCTAAATCCCCAGCAGAGTCGCCAGAAACTGTAGACCGCCCGAAACTCCGCTCCGCGTGCGAGGGCGCGAATTGTAGTTCTAGCTACTATTGTTCGGACTCCTGTCACGATTTTGAATCTAATCTCACAAAGTGCAATGTGAGACTGATAAATCACTAAAGAGTCCAAATCCGGCAAATCGTTTTGGAAAATCGATTTTAATCAAAAAGCGCCAAATATGGACTGCTTTGCCACATTTCAGAGTCACCACCTAAATATTTTGTTTTGAGAAATTTAGGAAACCCTGACTCGTGCCTAAGGCCACGTGTCCGTCATCACCAAAGTTGCCTCGGCTCGGGAACTTGGGTACGAGGGGGAAAGGTCCTGAAATGAGCACCCCCGCTCGCCCGATCAAAGATCGGCCTCTATTAAACATGATATATTGTTTTGAAAACACATGTGTTCTTATTCTGATTTATTAATCTAGAATTACTATGTGATGCGCACAACATACAAGTATAGACTAAATCACTCAACTTGGAACAAAACATCTCATGCTTGTTTTTTTCGAAAATGGTTTGAAGTTACTACTCGCAAGTAGGCTAAAGCGCGGATTTGCCACCCTTAAGTAGGCTTAAAACATGATGATTTGCCACTTCAAGTGGGCTTAAAACGCACATTTGATGAATTATCCCAATTTAAGCAATAAAGCCTTCATCCACAGGCATTCATGCAGTTAATCATTTAAGCACATAGCCTCATGGCAAGCATGCTGTCATGGCAATCACTTACATACATACAAGGATGCTAAAGCATAAACACTCACAGTGTACTCCAAGCCAAAACAGAAAACTAGTTAGAAATCATGTATGATCCTAGCTATGTTCAAGATGCCTAATGCAATACATGCAAAATGTAACTAAATAGGCTCGGCTATCTAAGATGGCATATGAATGTTACAATTTGATACATGTACTCAAATAGGAATTGAAATACAATGCAGTTTGAATGATGCGCCGAGCCCGGTGCATGCAAGACGAATGAATGATGCACGCATGCAAACATAAGTATGCTAATTGAAAATGCCCTAAACTAGCCATCAAAAGCTTATAAATAAAAGGGAGAAAGAAATGGGGTTGGAAGACATGCATCACACACACGCACGCTTATTACAACATTGTGCCCTCTTGACGGAGGGTCCGAATAAACAAGCTAAGCTAGCCATGCTAAGCTACTTATTACAAGTAAACTAATTAACTAACTCTAGCTAATTAAGTATTACAACCCAAATTGAAACAAATAGCTATGCTAAGCTAATTAGAATATTACAAAGCAAATCAAATGACTAGTTTACACAAACTAATCATAAGTAATGAAATGGCCTCGCGGACAAGGAAGAGATGCATGCTCGGTCGGCTTCGCTCGGAAATCCACTACCGTGCCTCATGATGCCTCTGTTTGCACCCTTTTGGACCTCTGAAAATTGTGCCAACTTCCAAGATGCTTCTGATCCACCTTAGGAACATGCTGAGGAATGGTCGGCCAAGAGGGATGGCCATCGGCCAAAGCTTATGGGTATCGGCCAATTATGATAGTCGATCGGCAGACTTGGTGGCCGGTCGGCAGCTTTGATAGCCGGTCGGCTACTGCTTCCTGCAATTTCTCCTTTTGCTGCAACAGAGTACAAACAGAGGCATGACAGTGTATTTGCAAGGTATGTGTGCACAACCACCCTCCCTATCATTCCTCAAGCTCAAGGGAGTGTGGTACTCGACTCTCGGGCCATCAATTACGCATCTCAATGCATGATGGCCAAAGAAGCCAAGTCTACACAATTCAATGTCAACGAATGCACAAATAACACATAAGGGCCTCCACCTCTATCATGCATGATCAAGAGGGTCGGCGACCGAGAAATGAGGCACGTTTCATCACTTCAAGTATGAAACGTCCCTCGTTTCTCGTGTTTGGATTAACGTTCAATCCAAACACAATGCAATGCAACAACATTCCAAACACAATGCAATGCAAAAACATGCAAACGACATGCTCATCTACTAATGCCAAAGGGGCATGCATGAGGTTCCATCATACAAGCAATGCATGCATGGTATAGTTGGAGGCTAAAGCACCAAAGCAAGTAAAGAGTATCATACAAGAGGCATGCAATACAGTGCTCAATGGACTTAAACCACATATGGACAGACCTAAGAGGGTCCAAAACAGTGGCCAACACACCAAAACTTAGGCACAAAAAGGCCAAGAACACATGCTCATGTGATGGCTCATCAACTAGGCATAAGGGTCAACTCTTAAAATATAGCGATCCCGGTCTTCCTTTCTTTTGTATATTGTATTCCGGACTTGGTCCCGTGGTTGTGTTGTTGCCTCATTATCATTTCTTTTCCTTACTCTTTGTATTTGAGTCTTGGGTTGTGTTAGGCAGGTTTAAAATAGGTTGGTTGTGCTTTGGAACCATTGGTTGATGCCTAGAATTTGGCCTTCACGCTCAAGCGGGGCTTTTGACGCTCGAGCGGGCTTTTTGACGCTCGAGCATAAATTTCCACCTCCCAGTACTTTTGTCTGCAGGTCTTCAGACGCTCGAGCAGGAGTTTTGACGCTCAAGCGTGAACCTTTGTTTTTGTTCCTCCGCTTGAGCGGGGACCATGTCTGCAAAACTTCTGGAAGTGTGTAATCGACGCTCGAGCGGCACTTTTCACACTCGAGCGTGAGTCTGTGTCTGACGCTCGAGCGGGGGTTTCCACGCTCGAGCGGGAAGACGATTATATCAGTCCGAGATTTCACTTTTTGGATCACTTTTCAGATCACTTTTCAATACTCTTTCTCTCTCTTACTTTCCCAAACACAGATTTGAGAGCTCCTCTCTCTAAAACCTTACCTTCTCTCTAGAGATTGATCTAGTAGGAGTTATTTCCTCACATTGGGCCCTTGTAAAAGTTGTGGGGATTGTTGAGGGCTACACTTTGATCCGAAAATCTTGGGTTTTGGAGCATCTTGAATTTCTTCCTCTTCTTCCTTTGGGCTCCAAATTTGAGGTAGGGATTCCTACTCATTTCTATGGTCTTTAACATAAATGTTGGGTATTTTGCATAAATGGTTTGATTTTGAAAGTTAGGGTTTCAAATGTGTAAAGAGGGGTTTCAAATCTTTGAACCACAAAATGTGTATTTTGGGTTTCAAAATGAGGTTTTTTGGTGTTGTTGTTAATGTTTGAACCTTTGGGTCAATATTGAGAAAAAGGGGAAAAATGCCATGTTTGGGTATATTTGGGTCGTTAGTGTAATTAATGACAATTGTTATGGAACTATGAAATTGAGCTAGAAAATAATGAAATTGTCTCATTGTGAAATGAAATGGTGGAGTTGGATTTATAAATCACTCACCTCTGAGAATTTTTGATAAATTATCTGTTGACGTAATTATTATCTGTTTGGAAATAATTACTTTGGGCTACCGGTGGAGGGTAGTCTTGATTGTTGTAGACAATGCATGATGACTAGGCAAACTAAAACTAATCACGTTAAGTATGCCATCGAATATGGCGGTTGATATAATTCATGAATTTTATGTATTGATTTGATTATGTATATAATATGTGTTTATATACATTGTGTTGTGTGGGAGGAGATAGGGGATGTACTCCACGGTTTAGGAGAAGATAGGGGATGGACTCCTAAACCGGATATTGTTTGGGAGGAGATAGGGGATGGACTCCATTGATACAGCAATTTTGTGTATCTATTGAAGTATTAATATAGCTAATTTGTATATCATATATGAAGTATGGAAGTGTTTGGTTTGAGATTGATACAACAATTATGTGTATCTTTGGTTAAGTGTGAAGTGTTTAATTTGAGTTATTATCTCAATTGAAATGGAAGTACTGTTGATAAGAAATGGAAAATGGAATGAAACATGAACACATTTGTCATGTGTAGTCGAAATGGGTTATGAATTGATTTGTGTGAGATAAACATTTATCAAATGCTAATGTTTTAGTTATTGCTCATATTATGTTTAGCATATCTCTACTGGGCGTTGGCTCACTCTATATGGGACATCATTTTCAGGTTCAGGTACTATGCCGCCTCCGAGATCTTAGCACAGATTGTTGTGGGAGTTAAAGACTCTTTTGTTAGTTTTGTTGTATTACATGTATATCAAGTTAAGGGCTTCTTTTGTGTAGAGTTAGTACTCTCTTCTTTTGTAACCAAGTGTTGACTTGGAAAGTTGTAAGCTTATAGGGCATTTACTTTTGTTGTCAACATGTAATACTTTTTGTAAGAATACTCTGATGATTATAATATGAGATCCCTTTCCTTATCATGATTGTATGACATTATGGGTTTATTTTGAGGGCGTTACATAAAAGCACTTAAAGAGTGAACAACATGGAAGTGCGACAGCACTTTATGCTCTGAAATAACATGTTAAATGATGCCAAATCATGCACATGTTACAAATGAAGCATGCTAGGAGGCTCAAAGCTTAAAACTAGCATAGGCACTTGCACTATAGCTATACAAAGCAAGCCCCAAAAGGCCAAGAACACCCAAAACAATCCTAAAGCATGTCAAAACAATGCTAAAACATGTATGGAGTATAGCCAAAACAAGCTAGCATGGTAAGCTAAAACACCAAGTAAGCTAGGCCAATGAGCATGATTACACTACAAGTGTAAGAAGCAAATGAGGGATGCTCTAACCAACCAAAAACAGAGTTGTATCATGGCAAAATAACACCAAAAGCACACTGAAATGGTAGCCCAAAAGCTTAGGCAAGATGGCATACATATTGGCTCATGTTTAAGGCATAAAGCACAACTGTCCAAAAGCATTGAAAGAGTGACACATGTGAGTATATGACAATGAAACATGCTCTGAAATCATGTATCAAATGATGCTAAATCATGCAAATAGCCCAAGCAATGCATGCTAGTGGACTCAAAACACAAAGCCAATGAGCAAGATTGAACTATGGCTATACAAAGCAAGGCATGTATGACCCAAAACACTTAAAACAGAGCTTAAGAATGGCAAAACATTATTAAAAGCTTGCTGGAGTGAAGCCAAAAACATGCTAGAATGAGGGTCCAAAGCATGATGCATGTTACGGCTATAAGGAGGATTGCACTACAAGGGTATGAAGCAAGCAAGAGGCAATCAAACCAACCCTAGACAGAGCTATATCATGCTGAAATAAGGCCTAAGACATGCTGGGATGGAGCCAAAACAAGCTTAACAAACATGCTACTTTGATGAGCCATCAACACAAGCACACAAGAGAAGAGGAGGGGGGACAACCCCCACCCAATTAGGGCCTCAAAACACATTTTTTACCACTGAAAATCCACTGGATTTCAGTGGCTAGAAGGCCAAGAGAAGGCTAAAACAAAAGCTTCAAGGGATGGCTCAAAAGCCTAGCAAATAAGGCATACAAGGGGGTGAAACACCCCCAACACCAAAGAAGCCTTAAACAAACATCTTAAGCACTTGAAAATGAAGCTTTTTGCAGTTTAAAGTTAAGCCTAAAACATCATACAAATAGGGCCAAATACTTAATCAAAAAACAAAGCTATAAAGAGGGTAAAGACTCACCCTTGAAGAACAACTTCAAAGTAGCAACTTCTGTGGGAAAACCAAGCTTAGGAGCTTCAAACAAACCTCCAAGAACCTCAGCTCAAGAGTGAAGGTGTTTCACTAGGTGCTTTAGTGCAAAAGTGTGAAGAAAAACCACTTTAAGGCACAAACAAGTGCAAATATATAGAGAGAGATAGAGAGAGAGAGAGAGAGAGAGAGAGAGAGAGAGAGAGAGAGAAATATATATAGAGAGAGAGATATCTTGTCTCTAATGCAAATTTCAGAACCTCTGAAAAGGGAGAGGGACCTCCCCTCTTATAGAAATCCAAGTCTCAAGCTTATTGAACAAGCTAGAGGCTTGGTTCAATCCCTCCATACACGTGTATGGAGGATGAATTCTATGCTCACCAGTTGGCACAGCTGGCAAAGAAATATCTACAAAAGCAAATAAAAAGGTCTCGGCCAAAAAGTATGGCCGACCGGCCAATAAAGGTGCCGACCGACTATCAGTGATGCTGACCGGCCACTACTGATGGCCGATGGAAAGAAAGAATGGCCGATAGGCACGGGGCCTGGCTGATGGGTTGGAGGGCTGGCCAAAAGGCCACCCCCTTCCCTTAGAAACAAAAACCACAAGCTCTTGGTCCACAACCAAGCACAAAACAGACAAGTTGAGAGGCTCCAAGGCAAGGCGCACAGTCGAGACCTTCAGAAACTCAAAACGAACATGAGCATGGATGATCATCGAGTGTTCAAACGATGACGTCCAAGTCTTAAGGACGGTCAAAAATGGGGTGTCTACAGTCTACCCCATTTTGTGCCTTATTTTGAGCTATCCTTTTAGGCCTTTGAGATCACCTTTGTTTGGCCTTTCCACCACTGAATTTCAGAGGAATTTCAGTGGTGGAAAGTGTGTTTTGGGACCCAAAATAGGTGGGGGTGGTCCCCCCCCCCCCTTTTGTAACTTGTTTGCATGTGTTATTGGCTTACCAAGTTAGCATGTTTTTCTACCTTCTTGGGCCCCTATCTTAGCATGTTTTAGGCCTTGTTTTGCCATGATATGGCTCTATTTGGGGTTGGTTTGGTTACCTCTTGCATGTTCCTTGCACTTGTAGTGCAATCCTCCCTATAGCCCTAACATGCATCATGCTTTGAACCACCGTTTTAGCATGTTTTTGATTCCACTCCAGCAAGCTTTTACTCATGTTTTGCCATGCTTAAGCTCTATTTTAAGTGTTTTGGGTCATGCATGCCTTGTTTTGTATAGCCATAGTGCAATCTTGCTCACTAGCTTCAAGTTTCAAAGTCTCTAGCATGTTTTACTTGAGTTGTTTACATGCTTTGGCCTCATTTCTACCATGATTTCAGTGTGTGTAGTGTGGTGATACTCTCTCATGCTTCACTCTTTCAATACTTTTGGAGAGTCATGCTTTATGCCTTGATCATGGCCTAACTTGTATGCATGCATGCCTAGGCTTTTGGGCTACCATCTCAGTGTGTTTTC
Source organism: Camellia japonica (assembly GCA_030407325.1). Classification (NCBI taxonomy): domain Eukaryota; kingdom Viridiplantae; phylum Streptophyta; class Magnoliopsida; order Ericales; family Theaceae; genus Camellia; species Camellia japonica. The sequence goes on from JAPPVO010000016.1 coordinate 39,710,208, forward strand.
GGTCTTATTTTGCTATGATACAACTCTGTTTTTGGTTGGTTAGAGCATCGCTCATTTTCTTCTTACACTGTAGTGTAATCATGCTCGTTGGCCTTGCAAGCATCATGCTTTATTCCTCCCATTCTAGCATGTGCTAGCTCTACCCCATGCATGTTTTGGCATTTTTTTGACTTGCCTTGATACTGTTTTGGGTCATCTTGGTCCTTTGGGGCTTGCTTGATATGGCTATGGTACAAGTGCCTTTGCTAGCCTTAAGCTTTGAGCCTCCTAGCATGCCTCATTTGTGATATATGCATGATATGGCATCATTTGGAATATAATTTCAGAGCATATAGCCTTGTTATACTCTCATGTTTATCACTCTTTCATTGCGTTTGAGGGTTGAGCTTTGTGCCTTGCTTGCGAGCTATAAGTTGAACATGCTTTTCTTGCCTCTTATGTTTAAGTTTCAGCACATTTTGGCTATTGTTTGGGCATGCATGAGGTCTGTTTGGGATTGGTTTAAGTCCATTGAGCATTGTATTACATGCCTCTTGTATGATGCTCCTTACTTACTTTGATGCTTTAGCCTCCAAATATGCCATGCATGCATTGCTTATATGATGGAACCTCATGAGTGCCACTTTAACATTGGTAGATGAGCATGTTGTTGCATGTGTGTTGCATTGCATTGTGTTTGGATTGGACGTTAATCCGAACACGAGGAACGAGGGACGTTTCATACTCAAAGTGATGAAACGTGCCTCATTTCTTAGGTCACCGACACCTTTGATCATGTATGATAAGGTGAAGGTTCATCGAGTCCTATGTGTTATTTGTGCATTCATCAACATTGTGCAAGCTTGACTCTTTGGTCATCATGCATTGAGATGCATAATTGATGGCTTGAGAGCCGAGCATTACTCTCCTTTGAGCTTGAGACATGATAAGGAGTGCAGTTGCACACATATTTCCTTGCAAATACACTATCATGCCTCTGTTTGTGCTCTGTTGCAGCAAAAGGAGAAACTGCAGGAAGCAGTGGCCAACCGGCCATCAAAGCTGCCGACCGGCCACCAAGGATGCCGATCAACTATCAGAAGTGGCCGATGGCCACCATCTCTGGCCGATCATCCCTCAGCATGTTCCTGAGATGGGTCAGAATCAACCTGGAAGTTGGCACAATTTTCAGAGGTCTAAAAGAGTGCAAATAGAGGCATCACGAGGCACAGTAGTGGATTTCCGAGTGAAGCTGACCGAGCATGCATATCCCCCTTGCTTCCCGAGGCCATTTGTTTAAATTTCTTGACTAAACTAGTTCATTAGCTTAGTTATTTTGTAATTAATTAGTTAAATGTTTAATTAATTAATTTGGTTTGTACTTAATTAACTTAGAAGAGTTAGTTGATTCAATTCGGTTTGTAATAATTAATTAAGCTAAGTTAGTTAATTAGTAGGTTTGTAATAATTAGTTTAATTAGCGTAGCTAGTTAGCTTATTATCCAGACCCTCCGTCGAGAGGGCAAATGTTGTAATAAGGGTGTGTGTGTGTGATGCATGTCTTCCAACCCCCATTTTTTTCTCCCTTTTATTTACCAGCTCTTGATGGCTAGTTTTAGGGCATGTTTCAATTAGCATACTTATGCTTTGCATGTGTGCATCATTCATTCGTATTGCATGCACCGGGCTCGGCGCATCATTCAAACTGCATTGAATTTCGATACTTACTTGAATACGTGTTTCAAAGCATGTTATCAAGTGTTGCATTCATATGCCATCTTAGATAGCCGAGCCTACTTAGTTTCATTTTGCATGTGTTGCATTAGGCATTGTTGACATAGCTAGGATCATGCATTGATTACTAACTAGTTTCTGTTTTGGCTCGGGGTACACTGTGAGTGTTTATGCTTTAGCATCCTTGCATGTGTGTAAGTGACTGCCATGATAGCATGCTTGCCATGAGGCTAACTGCTTAAGTGTTTAATTGCATGAATGCCTGTGGATGAAGGCTTCATTGCTTGAATTGGGACAATTCATCAAATGTACGTTTTAAGCCCACTTGAAGTGGCAAATCATCATGTTTTAAGCCCACTTGAGGGTGCAAATCTGCGTTTTAGCCTACTGGCGAGTAACAACTTCAAACCATTTTCGAAAAACAAACATGAGATATTTTGTTCCAACTTAAGCGATTTGGTCTATACTTGTATGTTGTGCGCATCACATAGTAAGGTTAGTTAATAACCGGAATAAGAACACATGTGTTTTCAAAAACAACATATCATGCTTAGTAGAGGCCGATCCTTTGATCGGGCGAGTGGGGGTGCTCATTTCAGGACCTTCCCCTCTCGTACCCAAATTCCCGAGCTGAGACAACTTTAGTAATGATGGACACGTGGCCTTAGGCACGAGTCAAGGTTTCCTAAATTTCCCAAAAACAAAATATTTAGGTGGCGACTCTGAAATCTGGCAAAGCAGTTCATGTTTGGCACTTTTTGATTCAAAATCGATTTTCCAAAACGATTTGCCGGATTTGGACTCTTTGGTGATTTATCAGTCTCACATTGGACTTTGTGAGATTAGATTCAGAATCGTGACAGGAGTCCGAACTGTAGTAGCTAGAACTACAATTCGCGCTCTCTCTGGAAGGGGGGCGCGCGGAGTGAGTTCGGGCGGTCTACAACAGCCACATTCGAAGCTTGGAACAACGTGCAGAAAAAGCCGAGAACGAATTGAAAAAGGCTAAAGCTGCCGAAACGCAGTCGGCAAGTCAAGTGAACCCGATCGTGGCGAAAAGGGTAAACCAACAGCTTTTAGATCATGCGATTGCCGACCGAGATACGGCGAGCATGTTCACAAGAGAAACAATAAGGACGAAGGCCTACGAACAAGGCTTTTTTGATAGCCGAAAAATTGGTATCGAAAAGACGAAAGAAAAGTTAGCTAAGGACGTCTGTCAGTGCGAAAATCATAGATTTAAGCATGGATGGACTAAGGCTCTGCAGGCCGCGGGCATCAATTCGGCGTCACCGCTATATCAGAATTACAAATTTCCCTTCGAAGCTTATGACGCCGAGAAGACCGACAATGAAGAGGGTGCTGAATAAATTTATATGTCGATACGCAATGTACCCTTTAAGTTTGTCAAAAGCCATGTATTTATGCTTTATTTAATGAAATAAACATTCGCTATATTGTTTCGACTAATGTTTGTACTTACTTGTGGTGATCGTATACTAATCCATGCCATTATATTGCCAAATTTGGTCCTTCCGAATTCGAAGGCTTATTCGGCCCAAGCGTGATGTCTATGGATAGGGCTCCGAATTCGGAGTCTCTCTTCTTCTTTTTTTGTTGGCCAATCGTGACATCCATGAATGGCGCTCCGAATTCGGAGGCTTATTCGGCCCAAACATGGTATCTACAGATGGGGCTTCGAATTCGGAGTCTTTTAGTATTGGCCAATTGTGAGATTCACGAAGAGCGCTCTGAATTCGAAGGCTTATTCGGCCCAAACATGGCGTCCACAGATGGGACTCCGAGTTGGCCAATCGTGACACCCACGAAGGGCACTCCGAATTCGGAGGCTTATTTGGCCCAAACATGACATCCACGGATCCGGCTTCGAATTCAGAGTCTTTTAGTATTGGCCAATCGTGACATCCACGAAGGGCGCTATGAATTCAGAGGCTTATTCGACCCAAATGTGGCGTCCACGGATGGGGCTCCGAATTCGGAGTCTTTTTTGTGTTGGCCAATCGTGACATCCACGAAGGGCGCTTCGAATCCAGAGGCTTAATCGGCCCAAACGTGGCATCCACGAATGGGGCTCCGAATTCAGAGTCTTCTACTTGTTATTAAACCATTATTAACGAGACTGAGATAAGAAAGGGAATTGCATTGGGGAATTTGAAAAAAATACATACATATTAGCAAAAATTCATACATATCAACGAAAATTCAAAGCAAGCTAGCATGCCGTACAAGTTGGCTTAATGATAAAATTTGCGCAACTGTGTGGAATTCCAGAGGCGCGGAAAACTTCTCCCAGCCATGTCTTTGAGCCGATACGCCCCCGTTTCGACAATTGAATCAACCTGATAAGGTCGTCCCAGTTGGGGCCTAATTTTCCGTTGGCCGGATTCTTGGTAGCAGGAAGTAACTTCTTGAGGACCAGTTCTCCAGGTGTGTAACGACGCAACTATACGCGCTGATTGTATGATTTAGTGAGCTGTTGCTGATACCGCGCCATGAATGCTAAGGTACGATCTCGGCGTTCTTCGATCAGAGTCAAGTCTAAGGCCAACGTCATGTCATTACGGCCCATGTGAAAAACCTTGGATTTCAGTGTGGGTAGGCTGATTTCCAGGGAGATAATTGCTTGGGTTCCAAAGCACAAAACGAACGGCGTCTCCTCAATGGATCGCCTTGAAGTAGTGCGATGAGCCCACAATACACTGGACAACTCTTCAACACATTTACCTTTAGCTTTTTCCAATCTTTTCTTGATGCCGTCCAGGATGATTTTATTGGAGGACTCAGCCTGACCATTGTTTTGTGGATATGCTGGCGAGGAAAAGTAAGGCCAGATACCATACGTGTTGCATAAGTGCTTTTGGTATGCCGAATCGTGTTATGATGTTTTTCCATACAAAATGCTTAACATCGCCATCTCGAATACATGTTAATGCCTTTGCTTCAATCCATTTTGTGCAATAATCTATTGCGACAATCAGGAATCGCTTGTTCTCTAGAGCTTGCGGTAATGGTCCGACGATATCAAGTCCCCATTGAGCGAACGACCAAGGACTAGTGATAGAGCTTAACTCCTCGGCAGGAAGATGAGTTAAAGAGGAAAACTTCTGGCATTGTTCGCATTTCTTGACATAGCTCTCGGCGTCTGTTCGCATGGTCGGCCAATAATACCCTTGTGTTACGGCTCAATGGGCCAATGAGTGTCCTCCATAATGGGCGCCACAGCTATCTTCATGTATTTAAGCCAAGAGTTCCTCAACTTTATTTGGATGAATGCATTCTAAGTACGGTCCAAAAGGAATTTTTTGTAGAGCTTTCCATGTGGATCCAAGTAGTATCGCAGGGCTTTATTTCATTGTTTGTGGGCTTGTTTCTTATCCAATGGGAGTTGCTCTGAGAAATGGAATGCAGCAATGGGGTCCATCCAACTTGGACCTGGTTCAATGATGTTGATCTGAACTGGTTCAGAAGAGGCAATGCTCGGCTCAGGGATGAATCCTACTTCGATTGTCCGTTTGATTTCTGAATCGATGGTAGAGGCTAGGCAAGCCAAGGCATCCGCATGCGTGTTCTGATCCCGGGTTATTTGATTCAATTCATGGTGGTCGAATTTCGTGAGCAAGAAATTTACCGTTTTCATGTAGGCTGCCATGCGGTCATTTTTAGCTGCATACTCCCCTTTCAACTGGTTGATGACTAATTTCGAGTCACAGAAAACAAGCAACCGCCGTGCACTAAGGTAAAGTGCATTCCGTAGGCCGATTAGCAATGCTTCGTATTCGGCCTCATTGTTTGATGCATCGAAGCCCAGTTTGACCGCTTACTAGATTATTGCCCCTTCGGGGGTCATGATTACTACGCTTGTCCCACTATCACGTTGGTTGGATGACCTGTCACAGTACATCTGCCAAATGTCTCCAATATATATCCTCTAGTTGGGTTTATGTTGCATTTGATCGGACTTGAAGTCGGCGAGGCATCTTGCGAATTCAGCTACAAAATCGGCGAGCACTTGCCCCTTGATGGAAGTTCTGGGCAAGAACTGGATATCATACTGGCCGAGTTCCAAAGCCCACTTCGAAATGCGCCCTGATGCTTTCGCGCTACGGAGCGTTGACCGGAGGGGATAGTCCGTTAGTACCCCTATAGTATCCCCCTGAAAGTAATGCATTCATTTTCTTACAACCATAATGAGAGCAAGGATGAGCTTTTCCATTGGTAGATAATGTGTTTCGTTTACTTTGCTTATATAGTAAACTGGTCGTTGTTCCCCGAGTTCTTCCCTTAAAAATACGGCGCTGACCGCCCGATCAGATACCGCCAGGTACAGAATGAGCGGATTACCTGCCGAGGGGATTGCCAAGAGTGGTATTGATCGGAGGTAAGTTTTCAAACCGTCCAAAGCGGCCTGGCACTCGGGGGTCCATTCAAAGGCCTTACCTTGCTGAAGTGTATGAAAGAATTGTTGGCAGTGATCTGTGGAATGGCTAATAAACCTGTTGAGCGCTGCGGCCATTCCCGTTAGCTTCTGAACCTCTTTGCCCGACCAAGGAGAGCTGAGTTCTAGAATTGCTGTGATTTGCCTTGGGTTGGCCTCTATTTTGCGGTGGTTAACAATGTAGCCGAGGAATTTTCCGGAACTGATGCCGAATGCACACTTTGAGGTGTTCAGTTTCATTTTGTACATTCAAAGAATGCCGAATGTCTCTGCCGAGTCGGCTAGATGGGCGTGCTTTTTCTTGAATTTGACCACCATGTCATCAATGTATACTTCCATGGTGTGGTCGAGCTGTTCCTTGAACATGGCAGTAACTAGTCTCTGGTAAGTTGCCCCCGTATTCTTCAGCCCGAAAGGCATGACCTTGTAGCAATAGGTTCCCTTCGGGGTGAGGAATGCAGTCTTTTCTTGGTCCTCCGGGCGCATGGCAATTTGGTGATAGCCTTTATAGGTGTCCAAGAAGCTCATGCGTTGATGATATGCCGTTGCATCTAGGAGTTGGTCTATTCTGGGGAGGGGAAAACAATCCTTGGGACAGGCTTTGTTTAAATCCGTGAAATCCACACAAACACATCAAGATCCGTTCTTCTTGTTTACAACCACCGTATTGGACAACCATGTAGGATAAGTAATTTCGCGAATTGCCCCGACATCAAGCAATCGGTCAACTTCTTCAACAACGGCGGAAGCATGCTCTACGGCTAACTGTCGACTTTTCTGAATGATTGGTTTACATTGTGGATCAACGTTTAAGTAGTGCTGGGCCACAGATGGATCCACCCCCGGCATCTCGTATGGCGTCCACGCAAACACATCGACGTTGCCGAGTAAGAAGGATACAAGCTCGTGCCTATCAACTTCATTCAGGGAAGTGCCAATCATGAAGAACTTGTCAGGACTCCCATTAATTTCAATCCGATCTAGATCTTCAGTTGCCTTTTCGCTGGGGATCTTCCCAATGTCCTCGAGGCTCTCCCGATCCGGTACTTCAATTGAATTCACTTCAATTTCCTTTGGTCCTTTGCAGTAGCAACAAGGTAGCATACTGTACTGATTTTTAAGAACCCCGAATTTGTTCAATGCCATACTCAGTCAGAAAATGAAGTAATTGATGGTAGGTGCTTGGCACATCTTGCATGGTATGCAACCAAGTTCTTCCTATGATGAGATTGTATGGTGACGGAAGTTTGACGACCAGAAATTCGACATCTACTGATCTGGTGCCCACCCGAACTGGTAATGTGATCTTACCCAAAGGATACTCAGGGTTAGCATTGAAGCCGAATAATGGGTAATTAGCCGGCAAAAAATCCGAGTTAGTGAAGCCGAGTTTAACAAACGTCTTGTAATACATTATTTCCAAAGTGCTTCCCTGATCAATGAGAACACGTTCAAGGGTGAATCTGTTAACGCGTAGCTCGATGATGAGGGGATCGGCGTGGAGGAAAGTTACTTCAACTAAGTTAGTGTGGTCGAAACTAATCCTTCCAGTTTCATGGGGCTGTTTTGTTGGTGTGATTAGCCTATGAAGGCTAGGTTGTAACTAAATTGTCTGTATCTCAGCTGATGACGACAGGCTGTATATCATTTGAATTACACCAAGTGGAGATGAATCTGGCCGTAAGGCTATCGTGTTCGATGGATTATTCTTTCGAACGTGTTGCGCTAGCCGACTGTCTTGTACCAGTTCCTTTAGGTGATCCTTCAGTGCATAACAACTGTCGGTGACATGACCATGATCCTTGTGGTATTCACACTGCTTGTCCCTTTTCCTAGTATCAGGAGGTCTTATCATTTTGGACGGCCATTTGAAGAACGAAAAGTGTTGAACTTTCTGCAAAATCTTGCTGACTGGCTCTGCTAACTCTGTGTACTTTTTGTCCGAGCATCTTGTGCGCCTGTTATCCACTTGATATTGTTCATTCGATCGGTGTGAACATTGATCATTTGATCGGCGCGAGTCACGCCTTTTGTCTCATTTAGCCCGATTCCGCGGTTCGGTGCTCCTCGATGGCACCACGCTTATCGGTTGAACGATTCCAGCGGAGCCGTCTTAACGAATTTCTGTCCAGCTTTGACTCACAAGGCATTGTCTTCCACCTTGCAATATTCTTCGACTTTCTTCATTAACGCCCAAACTGTTTTAGGGGGTCGTCTGGTCAACGAACTGCGAAGGGGACTATCAGGATGTAATCCCATTTTAAAGGAGGTGATGGCCATGGAGTCATTGCAGGCATCGTCTACTAGGTTAAAGCATTCCCAATAGCGTGCCGAATATTCACAAAGGGTTTCTTCTAGTTTAATTTGCATTGCCCAGAGAGAATCGGCTTGCTTTGGCTGGATTTCATTAGTGATGAATCTTGCCCTAAAGGACTTTTGGAGTTGATGGAAGCTTTTAATCGATGTCGGCTCCAGTTTATAGTACCATCTAACGGCCAGTGGTCCTAGACTGCTCAGAAACATTTGACACATGAGGGCTTCATCGTCATCATGCAGTGTCATCGCTTATTTATAATGACAAATATGATCAGTGGGGTCTAATTTTCCGTCATACAGGGTGAACGACAGTGCTTTGAACTTCTTGGGCAGCACTGCCCTTGCGATTCGTCGCACAAAAGGGGTCATGCTTGTCTTCTTCATCTGAATCATCACTTCTTCTCCCTCGCTTGTGCTGTACATACGGACTCCCTTCAGATGAGCTAGATACATCGACTCGTCCTTTCTTTTTGGGTTCCAGGGATGGTGAGTCAGAATCACTGTCATTATCATGTTTCCGAAGTCGACGTCGTCGATCATCCTTTTTTCCTAAAGGTCGACCTCGGTCGTGGCATGCGACCTGCTGGGATTTGGCTAGCTCTAGGGCCAACTCCTGGCGTAGGTGCTCGTTCTCAACCATCATGTTTTCCAGACGCTGTTCATTTTGTTTTGCTTGATCCATGATTGTCTACATTGTCTCTTGCACTGATGTTGATGGTGAGGTCTGGGCTACTGAGTCGAAGTTCAAGGCCCATCGTGCGGTGATATTCTCCAGTCCAAGCATGTTTCTTGGAGTGATGTCATCTCTTGGCGTAATGTCGTCAGCGACTATCGGAGGATCATTTGTTACGCCCGCCATGAATGTACTTGAGTATTCCCACAGACGGCGCCAATTGTGGAGAGGTGGTTTAGAAATACTTCAAGATCCAATAAGACGTTCTTGATCCTTTGATTGCCACCTGAAAAAAGGTTGAACACTCCGGTCGGGGGTGCCGGAATTAGCACTCCGACGGACAAGTTAGTATGCTCTTAAGTTTACTTCTATTTTAAGTTATTTAATCTATTCTCACATACTTCTCTTTGGTTGATGTTCCTCTATTTATACTAATATCTGGTCCTAGGGGTCGGGCCCACTCTTAATCCAATGCATGATTGCTTATTCGGCCTTTCGGTTGTATGATGGTTCCTACTCGGCTCTTTGTATGGCCGATTGCACGACCGATTTGAATATTTGGCTTCAAGAGCCATTTGGACAGAGCCGAATCGTCTTTGGCCTGATTTCCTTCAAATAAATATGGTTTTCCTTAGTATATAATTATTCGGCCCCACAATAACTATTAATTTGTAACAAATTTTACATTTTAAATCTCTCTCATATTCATTTTTACTTTGATTATTCATTAGAGATTAAAAAATATATACATGTATTAATTATAACAAAATGGAGCAGTTTCATAGGCGAATTATAAATTTCAAAATTTAATCTACAATTAGCAGATGAATCAGTATAGATCGATTGGATGATATTTAACACAACCCTAATCGCATCTACTTTTTATTTTAATAATGTTAAAACAACTAAAATTGATGTAGATGGTGTAGAAATACGGCTAAACAAACATAAATGAAAATTTTATTTTCTATTTAACAGATTATTGATGAAAATAACTCTAAGTGATATGTAATTAAAAAAAATTAAGAAAACCCTAGGTAATTAGAACAAATTTATAGAATTCAATGCATTTATTTTAAACCTCAAGGCCGTGTTTAATTCATAGATTTGGATGAAAATTTAGAAAGAAAAATTCAAAAGGTAGATAAAATATAAATGAAATATAATTACATTTCACACACTTTTTTATTTTATTTTATTATTTATTTATTTTCAAAATTCATAAATCAAACACAACTCAAATGAAGTTAATGTAATTTACCCGTCACGTATTCATAGCCACCCTCATATTATTCAATAAAATGATAAATTCCTTGTTTAAATTAACATGTTCAAGTTAGTTATTACATAATTTTTTTTTCTTCATAAAATCAATAACTCTACAACCCCTTATTACTTACAACAATCATTTATATATTTTAAATATCAAAATTTTATTGTCGAAGTCACATGCGTAAGGCAGACAATTTTACAAATTTTACTAGTTAGTATAATAATTTCCTATCAATAATATAAGAAAAATATTAGTCACAGTTTTTTTTGATAATTATATTAGTCACAGTTGAAAGGAGTATAATTAAGGAAAAATTACTCATAAATCCTATATTGATAACTGTTAGTCTATTTAGTCCTGAGTGTTTTTTCTTAAACCATTTAGTCCTTTTTATTTTTGATATAATATATATTTTTAATATATTATATATAGAATTTACATTTATACCCAATCTCTCCAATTGATGTTAAACAAAATTCAAAACCCACCACCATTGAACAACATCATCAACGTCAACATCATTCCAGATCATCAACATCGGTAAATTGAGCAGATTGGAGAATACTCACCAAGCTCTCTTCTTCGCTATGTATAATCCCTCTTCCTATTTCTTCTTCTTCCCCACCCCTAACCCTAACCCTAACCCTACTCCTCTCCCTCTCCCTCGCCTCACCTCCCGATCGACCTCCTCCGTCCAACGCCGACAACGCCGCCGTCTCTCTGTAAACACCACCGCCAACCTCACTCTCAGCGCCACCGAAAAAGTGATCGGAGACGACGATCTGCTCAGCCGGATCCTCATACGCCTACCGGCGAAACCTCTATTCCGATTCAAGGATGTTCTGGGAATTTTTCCTGGTTTTTGATGATGTTGGTTTTCTGATGTTTGAATCTGGTTCCGTGATTCTGAGATAAACATCAGATTCGCCATTGATGTGTTGATGTGTTGATGTTCACGACGATGTTCCGCCATTGATGATGTTTGTTGATGTTCTGCCATTGATGCTGATGTTCTGATGTTTTGTTGATGTTCCGCCATTGATGATGTTTTAATGTTCCGCCATAAACATTGATAGTTTCATTAATAGTTTTGATGTTTTTTTCCTGTGCGAAACATCATCAAAATAGGCCGTTTTGATGTTTTTTCCTGCGCGAAACATTGATGTTTTTCATTAAAAGTTTCATTACACATAAACATTGTTTTTTTCTTTTCTGTGCGAAACATCATCAAAATAATCCGTTTGATGTTTTTTCCCTGTGCGAAACATCATCAAAATAGGCCGTTTTGATTTTTTTCCTGTGCGAACATTGATGTTTTTCATTAACAGTTTCATTACACATAAACATTGATAGTTTCATTAACAGTTTTGATGCTTTTTCCTGTGCGAAACATCATCAAAATAGGCCGTTTTGATTTTTTTCCTGTGCGAAACATTGATGTTTTTCATTAACAGTTTCATTGCCCATAAACATTGATAGTTTCATTAATAGTTTTGATGTTTTTTCGTGTGCGAAACATCATCATAATAGGCCGTTTTGATGTTTTTTCCTGTGCGAAACGTTGGTGTTTTGATGTTTGACAAATAATGTTTGATGTTTCATAAATAATCATGACGTTGCTAATATTTGATGTTTGATGAATAATGCTTGATGTTTGAAAAGAAAGGAAATCATAAAAAAGTCTATAGTAAGCTTATTGGGTAATTCAGTAAATTATACATAAACACCAACCCAAATTACCCCCTCAATTATTGACCCAGACATGTAAATAAATGGGTACTAATGTCTTTATACATAAAATAGGACTTATTAGTCCAACAAAAAACCTTCAGGACTAAATGGGTTAACATTTCACAATTTAGGATTTAATGGTACTTTCCCCTATAATTAATCTTGATAATCATATAAAATGTGTATTATAAAGATGATTTAAGATAGATAAATGCTGAAAATTTCATTTTTTAAATAATTTTTCTTATTTTATTGACAGCTTATTGGAGGGCAGGCCATGTAAAACAAAAGGGAAAACTACCGGAGAGGAAGGGTGGATATCGATCCGTTCACCTGCCTAAGTCGTTCAATTCAGTCTTATATTTTTAGGGTTTAGAAAGATTATTTTATTCTATAGAGTTGAGTTTGGCCAACATTCTCAGCCACGATGTATTAATGGCCTAGGTTTGATATTTATATTTTCAATTTGACCCGATTCGCTATTAAATTAATTATTTAATTATAATATATTAAAAAATATATTTTTTTGTTGAGATGCGGATTTTATTTTTATTAATTTTATTAAAATTTACGTGTAGTGATTTGTGATTGACTTTATTTAAAAAATCCTTCAATTTGTACACAAAATCTCTCAATTTATAATGATGTCAATATATTTATTTAAGAAATATAATGTGTGATTAAATTTAATTATGTAATATTTTAAATGTTTTTAACATATAACCCAATAGATGAGTTTATAATTTATAATTATTTTTTGAACCAGACTTGAATAAATGTAGAGGTCCGATGTTAAGGTCAAATCAAATTTGGATAAATACAAAATCTATTATTATGTAGTGTCGATCCAACCTAAATCCAGCCCGACCCGACATATGCTCACCTCTACTTGATAGTTATGTCAGATAAAAAAAAATTATAAATTAATAAAAAAAATTATAACATTAATTATTAATATTTATAATTTTTTTTATTTATTTGTAAATAATTTTTCATTGACACATCATAGTAATTTCCCCAAATGCCAATGGTCGGTCAATCATTGGCTTTTGGTCGGCGTCAGCTAATTTGGACGGTCCACATCATTTTAAGAGGACACGTGGCCCAACAGGATCGAATTGGAGGCCCGCCTCATAGACAGCGACAAGTCGTTCCCGATAAACGCATTCTTAAAATGTTTAATAAATCATACCCCTAAGATTTAATAAAAAAAAATCGTCTTATATAATTTTAAAAATTATATTTTACTTTTAAAATTTCTAATTTCATGACAAATCGTTTATTTTATTAATAAATTATCAAGTTAATTAATAATTTTTAATTATATTAAAAACATGTTTCAATTAATAATTTAAGTAATTTTATTATTATAGAGTAATTATGAATTTTATTTTTTTAGTTAATTCTGTTAAATAAAAAATTCTAACAAGAAAGTATTTGTAATTTTTTAAATTGCAAGAGATAATTTGTATTTTAAACAAATCTCAAGAATATATTTGTAATTTACCCATAAATTATAAATAGTCTTTTTTTTAATAATATTCACGTATTAGAATTTATAATAGTATTGACAGAAAAAAAATAAAATTTTTAACTATCTTTTAATATAATAATAAAATTATCAAAAATACTAATTAAAATATATTGTTGATATCATTACAAATTGTTAATAGACTTAATGGTTGATTAATGAAATGAATTTTTTGTTATGCCATTATAAATTTTAAGGAGATATAATTTTTAAAATTATAAGAAGTAATTATTATTTTAAGCAAATATTTTTTTGGTCAACCTTCTAACTAGTTAGATTTATTAGTTTATTAGTGAAATTAGCATACCACTTAAAGGGCCTCCACTATTTCATCAACTTGAATATTTGACCTTTTCTCTAAAGGTGTTTGCAGTTCGGTTGTAATTGGAAAACCTCCAATCTGCCATCTGTTTGTCGGATTAGCGGATTGAAAAAAATCAATCTGCATCTATTCGTCGGATTGGCGGATGCGGATTGAGCAGATTGATGGATGGATGCAAATCGATTTGATGGTTTAAACTTTTACAAATTTTAAATATAATATAACTTGTCAACATTTTTTTTTTTTTTGGATAACAATTCAACTCAACATAATCAAAATATTGTCAAGTAAATTGTCAAATAACAATAATAAATACATATAAGAAAACCATGCATTATCAAAACTATTTTATTACTATTTTTTTTATTCAAAAACTATGGGCCTATTTGGTAACCATTCCGTTTTCAGTTTATATTTACAAAATTTTTAAAAACTGTCATAAAAACTTGTTTAATAAGTTTTTTAGTTTATAAATGGTTGTCTCAGTTTATAAATTTGAGGAAAAACATAAACTCATTTTTGAGTTTACGTTTTCAGTTTTCAAGTTTTTTTCATTTAATTTTTTTTTTCAAATAATTTATTTTCAATTGTTTTTTCAAATAAATTTTTTTCAATTATTTTTTTTGAATTAATTTTTTTTTTCTATTAATTTTTTTTTTCAAATAAACTTTCTTTTCAAATAATTTTTTTCAAACAATTTTTTTTCAATTAATTTTTTTCAATTATTTTTTAAATTAATTTTTTTTTTCATTTTTTCAATTAATTTTTTTAAAATATATTTTTTTTCAAATTTTTTTTTTTCAAATTTTTTTTTAATTATAATGTGTGTGATCCCATTGTCATAAATTATAAAAATAAATATAAATATTTTAGGCCTGAACAAATATATTTTTTAGTTTATGTTTTTGAAATTTTTTAAACTTTTTGTTCAAACCAAACGCATTTGTAATTTATGTTTTTCTAAAAATAAACAAAAATCAGTTTATAAAATATTTGTAAACATAAACAAAAAACGTAAATGTTACCAAACACTGCCTATTTAATTTGATTTTTTTTTTAAATGACAAAATTAAGCCTTATATTTTCTACACAAAAATATCAAATATCAACACTTACCATTTGATAAAATGATTTTCAAATTGAAAACATAACAAAATATGTAAACTCTTTTTCAATTGAAAATATAAATAAAATATCTAAACAAATTGAAGATACAAAGTCTTATAAATTACTAGGAGTGCTCACAGTTTGACGGTTCGGTTGCGTCCAAAGGAATCTCAAATCCGCCATCCATCCAAAACTAGGCGGATTAAAAAAAATTAATCCGCAACAGTCTGTTCGTCATCACGCATCCGTTCAAAATGTGATAGATCGGTTCGATTTGATCGTTTTGGATGGATCAGAATATCCGCTAAATACTCTTACTTTTCTCACTTAAGGTGTAGCTGCACGCTAATTTACTACAAGGGCCTTGGCATTTTAAGCAAATTATAAGGGTGCAATTGTAATTTGCCCTAATAGTTCCTAGAATAATCTGTTACCAATTGCCAACCGGCTATTCCGGTTTCACAGCTAGTGTTGTCATTAGACCACACACACTCTCCATTTATAAATTGGTCGGACTGAGAAGCAAAATTAAGCAAAGAAAGTAGGCAAGAGCAAGCCATTTCAACGTTGTTGAATTTTGAATTCCACCTTGGAGAGAAGAAAAAGATTCAAATTCAAATTTTTGAAAAATGCCAATTTCGAGAATTGCTATTGGAACTCCAGCAGAAGCGAGTCAGCCGGATGCCCTCAAAGCGGGTCTAGCAGAGTTCTTCTCCATGCTCATTTTTGTTTTTGCTGGTGAAGGAGCTGGCATGGCTTTCAGTAAGTACTTCATGACTTGTGTTCAACTCGTTACGTAAATAAATCAAATTTAAACATATTTTAGAGTTCATTTATTTTTTAAGTTAAATTTCAATAACTTACTATTCAATTCGATTAGTTTATATATATATATAATATAAAAAATTTAAGTTACTTGAGTTTAACTCATTAAAAACTCGTTTGAAATTAGTTCATTATGTTAACAAATCAAATTTAAACATATTTTGAAATTAATTAAATTTTCAAATTAAACTTAAATAATTTACTACTCAGTTTAACTTGACTAGTTTATCTCCCTTCATTTTAGTACTTACAATATGCATATAACATTTTGAAATGGGATCAAAAGAATCTGTTTGTTTGGTATAACTTTTCTCAATATTACGGACTGTAGACAATTAATTTTTTTTTAAAATTTATTTAAGTTATTTTTTCCTCCTAAACTATAAAACAGGATTTGCACCAAATACACTACACTACCATAAATTTCCAAAAAAAAAAAAAACGCCCACTAAAAACTATAAATAATTCAATAAACTGCACCAAATTGAGCCAAAGGACTAAGCAATTTGCCTTTAATGGTGTGGTTTTTGACAGACAAGCTAACAGACGATGGGTCAACCACACCGGCCGGCCTGGTTGCTGCATCGCTAGCACATGCATTTGCACTGTTCGTGGCGGTTTCAGTAGGGGCTAACATATCAGGGGGACATGTGAACCCAGCAGTCACATTTGGAGCATTCATAGGGGGTCACTTTACATTGTTGAGAAGTGTTTTGTATTGGGTTGCCCAATGCCTTGGTTCTATTGTGGCTTGCTTGTTGCTCAAGTTCTCTACTGGGGGAATGGTATGCAAGATTGATTTAAAATTAAAAATTTTAAAAATAAAAATAAATAGACTATCAGTTTGTGTTTAAGAAGTGCTGCTGACATTTTCATCCAAATTTTGTCAAAATCTGGACTGTAAAACTATAATTAGGACTATACAACGAACTAAGTTACTCGTATTCGGCTCGTTAAAAAGCTTTATAAAATGTCAAACCACTCGAGCTTAGCTTGATTAAAGTTCAATTGAAATTGACTTGAAAAATAAGTAACTCAAGGTTAAATATATTTTGAAACTCATTGAATTTCAAAGCTAGGTTTGAACAATTTACTCCGCTCAACTCTTTTTCTTTTACAACCCTAACTAAAATGATATAGAACACATATTTGGAGACCATAGATCAATAAAACACTGCTCATTCATTTGGTTTTTGAACCATAGATTAATCAAACACTGCTCACACAAACAAGTCATGTGCATCACTCTAATTTTTTTACAACTCATTTGAATTCGATGTGCAGGAAACATCAGCATTTTCCCTTTCATCCGGCGTGTCAGTATGGAACGCCCTCGTTTTCGAGATCGTGATGACCTTTGGCCTCGTCTACACCGTCTATGCCACTGCCGTGGACCCCAAAAAGGGCAACATTGGGACCATTGCTCCCATCGCAATCGGTTTCATAGTGGGTGCCAACATCTTAGCTGGCGGTGCCTTCGACGGCGCTTCCATGAACCCAGCGGTGTCCTTCGGCCCAGCCGTTGTCAGCTGGTCATGGGACAACCACTGGGTCTACTGGCTTGGTCCCTTCATCGGCTCTGCCATCGCCGCTGTGGTCTATGAAGTGCTTTTCATTGCTCAGAACACTCATGAGCAACTTCCTACCACAGATTACTAAGAATTTAGTGTCTTTTTCTAGGGCTCTCTCTCTCTCTCGGTCAAAGTGGTGGTTGTGAAAGAGTTGGGAGTTGGTTTCAATGATGTGGGTGTTTTGGTGGTGTTTGATTTTCAATTTCAGGAGTTGGTACAGGCCCTAGTGGGTGTTGTTTTATTGTGAATTTGTCATGTAATTTTTGTCTTGTTTCTTTGGAATCAATTGTTGACCATTGTTCATATGTCAAGTTGAGTTGTTTTGGTGGAGATGAACTGTGGACTGGATTATTAAATCTGATAATGCTAGATGCATAGAATAAGAACACATAATATACACAAAAAAATCCATTGTGGCTGAAATCCATCATGAGTTTGATGTGGGTCTTAGTCACACAATGTATTTTCTATGCATATTTTGTATTCTAATTCCATACACGGCATTATTGTTAATAATCTAACAAAATACATAATCTAATGATTGGTTAAGAAAATTAGGATTTGGGCTACTAGTCCACCCATGTATTTCCCATTTGAGAGACTATTAATCCTAAAAAGGGGTGGGATACAAAATTGATAAGATTTTATCAATTACTCGTTATAACCCTTGGTCAAGAATACGATACACAATTAAGAGGAATTGGTAATCTCAAAACTACTCTAGAAGTTCTAAAGGAATTGGTAATCTCAAAACTAAACTCTAGAAGTTCTAATCTCATCTAATACAGTTCATCCAAACATAATCTAATCAAGTAACCTAACCAGAATGGTTTAAAGAGGCTAATAGATATAAGATGATTTGGTAAGCATCATTGTGATTGAGGTTCACCGGTACACACGACAAACTATAAGATTCTTGCATAATGGGACAAATTTTCAAAAAATAAAAATAAAAAGCTAATTTGGGCACATTCTTCACTTTTAAAATGTTTTCTCCAAGAAAATAATTTTTCATCCAAACAAAACAGAGCATAGTAGAAATGAAATGTTGAGTGTAGGTGTATCAGCAAATGTTAAAGTAATGAATATTGGTTCATCATCATGCAATGATATTCAATATTTCATTCTCTTTCCACAAGAAACAGAAAATTAGAGCAGGTGGGAAACGATTTTGACTGACAATTGCAAACCATTGAACAAAATCTCAAAATCAATTAGTTGAAACAAAAACATTGCCATAAATTTAACTGTTGCTATAAGCAAGAATCACTATCATTATCTATCAAGTGCAAAGAATCATCGACAGTCTACTACCAATAATTTTAGCACCTGATAGGGATTAATAATTGTAATTAACATTTAAAAAGAACAATAAATCTAACAATTGGCGGGCCAATGGTATGATAAATAACTGCATACATTTCAAACTTTTGACATTAAACACAGGATGCAGCAGGCCATATCAGCAACAAATGCATGCAAGAAGTTTAATGTCTAGTCTTACCTTGATCAGTGATTGACAGAACTTAAGCCTTCAGTTTTTCTTTTTCTTACGTTGTTTACCTAGTTTGGACTTCCGTTGCTCAAGTAAATGCAGGTAAAGCTTTAGCCACATAAATGGATAGCACAGAAGCAAAACCTGATTTGAGAATTTCAAGGGAAAATAATAAATATGTAAGACAAACTTTTCAAGAATATAGAACAAAATAATATAAGAACTATGAAGCACGGATACTCCAAAAATGTTGCTGGTACATGTACCGGTACGGCTGCAAAGGTACCGGGTACGCCATATCCATGGACAAGTTGGGTAAGCCATGGGTACGCAGTGGATACTCCATGAATACAGGGTGGGTACTTCACAGGGGTTGATTTTTTTTTTCCCCCAAAAGTTGGAATTTGATGCAAGTAATTTGGAACCATCCATCCTTTACTGTTTTCGAGTAACTTTGCACTGTTCTACTCTATGAAGCTTGGGTACTTTGAAAAACATGCCGTGCTGTACTGGGTACTTACCGGCGTATGGTACCTCATATGATACTTCTGCATACGTGGGTACACGAAACATGTTCCCAAGTTTTTTCTTTTTAATTTTTGGCATACCTAGATATACCTACTATATACCTAAGTGATACCATAACTCAGTTGAAATAATATTTTCTTCTACTACAGAGACAAAACTTCTTTCACTAGACTTCTTTTTTATATTTTGTTTTATATTTAGCATGATTTTAAAATTAAACTATGGTTTTTAAGTTATTTAATATATTAATATTTAATTTTGATTTATACCTTTACTTTTGACATTGAATGTTAATTGTAGATTGGACCTTAACAAATTAAACCATTTAATTAATTTTTGCATTATTCTAAATTAAAAATAAATATTTTTTTACAAGGGTACCAAGCCATACCCGTACCCTATTTTTTTTGAATTTTACCGTATCGACGTACTCGTATCGTACTGGTACCAGGACTCGTACCGTGCTTCATATCTACTTATTGTTGTATAGTAGACAACTAGAATTATATATATATATATATAAAATTTGATGTTTATAGGAATATTGAAAATTATATTGATTTTTCATTATTACTTTCATAATATTGATATTTTTAAATTGTTATTTGAAAATTATATATTTGAATGAAGTGAAAGAATTCACAAATTATTGTCTTAATGGTTAAAGGAATATGAGTTCATCAGGTTCAAGATTTTACTTTAGTATGGTATTGGTATTATTGAATTTTGATATATTTTTGGTTTTGTAATTTCTTTTTTAGTTATTGTTTTGAACTTTGGTTTGTAGGTGGGATGTTTAACTATAAATTAAAACTATATGTATATATATAAATATATATTTGACATACTTCAGCTGTATCCATACCTTACTATTTTCTTAGATTTTAGCGTATCAGCGTACCTGTACCAATATTCGTACCGCCACCCATACTTCATAATATAAGAAACACTTGAAGACCAACAAGAATATTGACCTATGCAACTCAAATCGAATTAGAAGACCAGGATATTCATAGAAGATTTACTCAAAAGGTCTAACACTACAAGATTAATCTTTTTTACCCAAAAATTCTTTATGTGGCCAAAGAAAATGAAGTCCCTAGTATGTTTTAGCTTTTGATGGGAACAATCACGAGAAATCAAAATTGTGCATGACCCTATTCAAGTTGAAACCTAAATAATTAAATTTGACATATTGGTTTTAAGCATCTTTAAAAATCCATCAGTTTAGAAAGTAGCACACTTTCAACTGCCGTTAAGAAAATCTTGGGCTATGCTCTCTCCCACATCAGAACCACAGATATGAAAAATGTGGCAAGGAAGAGGCAGTTCACATCTTCAGAATTTTTAAAATTTCACATAAACACAAATGAAATAATACAAACCCTGACAAAATTATAGTAGGTGAAAGGGAGGCCAGCAAAGGAATCTGCATAGAGGATTTTTGTCTTTATAAACGAAAGTGCTTGGTACATGAGCCACACTGCATCAAAAAGAGCAATCAATATTTCTTCAAAGATGCACACACACCGCATAAACATCTTAATGACAAAATGAGAGAATAGGAGAAGTCCTAAATCTGACTAAAACCACAATATGAAAAGAAGGATCAGTGGGAATCTATGGACTTACTTTCACCAGCAAGGCCTAGTGGATACAGAACAATAAAAGCAGTGTACCTAGCAACACAACAAAAATGCAAAAAAAAGAATTATTAGATTCTGCTCAAGTAATTATGCAGTGTTAATGTGTGTTAGTGGACAAGCATGCCTGTGTAGTTGTGTGCATGTATGTATGTGTGTGTTGTGTGGTTTGTCTATAAATGTTTACGGACCTGAGGTAGGTAATTAAAGATGGCGAACTTCCCACACAATTCAAAGCATAATGTGGATACCTGATTACCTGTATCAGGATCATGTTCAGATAATTCTTCTTCACGATACGAAAAAGAAAAAAAAAAAAAATAGCACCCAAAAGAAAGCTTAAGAAATTAGCATGATTGATTATGTTCTTACAGAATATATTCCAACCAATTCTTGGTGGCAAAATCTCTAGTTTTAACATCACTTCAGGGAAAAAGCCCTCTGGAAACATGTATTAGCTCCCATCTTATATGTTTCCAGTTGTCTCCCCTCACAACCATATCAAACACTAAACCTTCTGCCCTCTTGTAAGAGAAGTTAAAGAGGATTCCTTCAAAGCTCATTTGTTCAGAATTTAATTAAAGTTATGCAAAGAAGGGCTCATCTTTCTTTATTATAGCAAACCCCAAAACAGCTTCTGTATCAAACAGTGAGCAACTCTTTGGACTTTAAAATTTCTAGTTACTCTTCACTCCAGAATTGCTTCAAGCAATTTAAAGTCTTTCAAGATTTTGCGACATTTCCCATTCCTCAACAAGCCAAGCATTGGGAGTAGTTTCCTATTGCAAAACTACATAGGTAGTGAGTAGCAGTCGAGCATTATTTCTAAACTACCTATTCCTAATATCAACTCATTTGTCAATCAATTTGCATTTACGAAGAAATTTGCAGCATATCATCTCAAAAGTCACAAGACATCCAAGATTTTGATTCAAAACATCCAGACATCACACATAAGTTCTTTAAATGCACATGTCAATCCAATCCATCCACGAAAACATGATGCGTGAGTTCATCACGAACCATTTAAAATATAATTAAACTCCCTACCCTAGGTCTTGGTTAACAAGATGTTGAATGTGCAGATAACATTCATTTGTGAAGGAAATTAGTACAAAAGTCAGCCCACCTCAATTAGGCACCAAGCAATGAAAGTCACGAAAACCGATGGTAGCTCCTGGACCTACAATAGGAAACACAAAGAATTGTCATTACTATGAAGAAAATGGGCACACCACCCAAAAGCATTTGGAGATTCACATTTATATTCCATCTAGTTCAACTTGCGCATGAACAATCAACTCCAATAAACTACCACAATACATTTACCCCTTTTATTATTGCACTCATTATCATGGGTTAACAAGCTAACCATGGCCTATTGCACGACAATTGATGAATCAAATTCATAACAAAATGCAATGTACTTAGAAATATTACCCAAAAACATGCCCAAAATTAAATACTTAAAAAGGGGTCAAGAAATTGAATCTATGCATAGATTCGAACTTCGTGTAGTATGGGCCACAGCCAAAAAGAATCTTATTCACACATTTCAAATTCTGAACACTTTTCCAAGTTTAGGATTTAGGGTATTTTTGTTATGAATTTGAATTATTCAAAAAAAAAATGAGATTATGAACCTCATCGATGCGACGAACAATTGCCAATAAAAAATGAGACCTTCCACCCCATTGCATAAGCGGAAGCAGCACTCCACTCGGGACAATACCTCAAAAAATTAAATGGGGCAACAATTAAAATACTTAAAAATAAAAACCCAAATGATATATTCTCTTTAATCTCTCACTACAAGAGACACTGAAGCTCAAGAGTAAAAATACCTATTGCTCCATGGACAACTTCCAAGAATGAAACAGTTTGCAACAAACCTTCACACCAATTAATAAAGAATTAACACATTAAATTCACTGTGAGTTGGGGAATATAGTTAGAATTGAGAGATTCAGATACAAAATTCACAAATATGTATTACTTACAGATTAATTGTCCAGAAGAAGAGTAAGCGCCATTGAATGATTTGGTGGAAACCAAATTGCTCAAAATTCTGGAGAGAGAAATTGCCCTGCATATGTGTAAAATGTGAGTAAAGTAGAGAGAGAGAGAGAGAGAGAGAGAGAGAGATTACCATCCAAGAGCCTGAAGAAAATTGTAAGCGAAGAGGTAGAGAGTCGACAGTTGAGACATGTTTGAGGAGGAGAGTGTGTTTTTGCAACTGTTCCTTCTTTGTTGATTGGCTGGCGCTCTCTATTAGCGGTGGACAAATGTTTAACCGAATTGGATTCGGGTCGGGTTTATCCTCTCGAGAAAAAAAAAAAATTCTTCACAAAGGTAGCATTAATATTAGCAGTTAGATTTCAACCCTGACTAACATCTCTTCATAGACTCAAATTATAAATCTTACATTTGTGAATCATGATCCTCTCCTTACATTTCTTTCTTACATTTCTTACTTATAGGGTTATTAGGCCCACTTTTAGGCCCAATTTTGATAATTCGAACCGTTTATATTTTAAGATTTGTTCAATATATCATGCCTGTAAAAAATCAAGTTGATCGGATATTAGAAAACATGTATTCAGAAAACTCGAACTAAAAATTATTTTTTTAAAGAATTTAATAAACAGCTTTCCGAACACATACTTTCTGATATCCGATCAACTTGATTTTTTACAGGTATGATATACTGAATAAATCTTAAAATTTGAACGGTTCAGATTATCAAAATTAGACCTAAAAGTGGGCCAAATGTCTCTGCAAGTAGAAAATGCAAGAAGAAAATACAAGGAGGGGATCTTGTTTCTACATTTGCACCTAAGTGCCCTCTCTATATATAAGGAAATTCTAATATACATAATTTTTTTTAGTTATAATTCATAAATTTTTTAATGTTGTGTTTAGTTATGATATTTTTTTAATTGTGACTCAAAAAATTAAAATTATATCATTTTTCTTTTTAATTATAAAGTACATATGATGCACGCTTTTTGAATGATGCTCATCATAATATTCCCCCCTCTGTATAACAATAATTCAAAATGTATTAATTTAAGCCCGGTCCAATCCAATAATTAGGTCTAAATACTTCCACCAAAAAGTAAATTGCGAGTCAATCCTATGTGATAGACCTTAATAATTATAAATCCTATATATTTTTTTAATCACCATTAAGTCTAAAAATGTTTATTTCGTCCTAATTATTTTTAAAAATATTGATAGACAAAAAAATAATAATTTATAATAATAAATAAGTTGGATTAATAAGATCGACTTTTAAATCTCCTTAAAAGAAATTACATAATCCCAAGCTTATTCATACATTAATATGCAGGCATCGTATATAAATGTCAAATGATTAATCTACATTTATCCAATAAATTTCAAATTTAATAGCATGCAAACATAACGAAGTTAAATACTATAAAATGAATAAATAGATTATATACATAAATATTATATATATATATATATATATATATATAAGTCCTGGACCGGGTCAGGCCACCCGCTCATAATTATAAACTAGCCAAATAAAATTGCCTAGCCCGGCCTTATAAGCCTAAAATGTAGGGGGACTTACCAGCCGGTCCCATGTAAACAACTTAATACCCAGCAAGTCCTCTCTTATTTCAGCTTCCAATTTTACCCCTGAATGTCACAAAACACGCGTGAACCAAACCCCTGTCACGAGGTCTGTCTGTGCGCGTGAAACACACGCTCCTTCTCAATTGTTCTGATTTGGAAACTAATCTGAGGCGATCTGGAAACCAGTGGCGATTTGCGATTTCGAAATCGAAACAAACAAAGAGATTTTCCCTGAATCTCCCATCGTTTGCAAAGAAATCAGGTCTGTTTCGATATATATTCTGATTCCGAACAGATACCCAGCAAATCCTCCACCGTTTCGATCTATATTTCTTGTTTCATTCATCTTCAAGAACCATGCGAATCAAACGTGAGTCGTATTCATCTTCCCTTCTTCTTTTATAACTATAATTAAGTGATATTCAACTTCATAATAATCACATATTCATGTTCATTTGCTATACAATAACAGATTTGCTTATTCAGTGAGAAAATTTCCTATAACCATGATAGATTTGCTTAATTTGCTTAATTGAGTCATAAAATTTGTTCCAATGATAGATTTGCTTACTTTCTTCTTTCATAACTGTAATTGAGTTATAAAATTCGACTTGAAGCTATTTTCAATGTGTATCATACAGTATTAATTTATCATTGATATTCAACTTCATAATAATCACATAAACAATGATGGATTTGTTTAATTTTGCTAATTCAGTGATAAAATTTCATATACAATAACAGATTTGCTTACTTTGTCCAATTCAACGATAGGTTTGCTTAATTTTCCTAATTGAGTGATAAAATTTGTTATAATGATGGATTTGCTTCTCTTCTTATTTTATAACTATGGATTTGCTTCCCTTCTTCTTTCATAACTATAATTGAGTAATAAAATTTGACTTCAAACTATTTTGAATGTGTATCTTACAAAATTAATTTATGACTGATACAATTTAACTTGAAGCTATTTTCAATCTGTACCATACAGTATTAATATATGAGTGATACTCAACGTCATAATAATCATACCTTTATGTTCATTTGCTATACAATGATGCATTTCCTTACTTTTGCTAATTCAGTGATAAAATTTGCTATACAATTGTTTTCATTCTCATCTTCAACATCATACTTCATGTTCTTTTGCAATTTGGAATCTAAACTTTGCTATACAGTTATATATTTGCTTAATTTGCATAACAGAGAGATTTCTTCTGAGTTTGCCTAGTTCAGTGATAAAATTCTTCTTAATTTTCAATGTTCATGCTCAATGTTTTTGTACAGATGTTGCCAGTCATTCTAAAAGATTACGTCGTCAACAAACAAGTTTCTCAAAGAAGAAAAAGATTGAAAAAGTTGACTTTGTTATAGAGCCAACAACACATGAAAGTGAAAATCAACTAAAAGTTAAACCTGAATCTAACATTGACAATGAGGAGCCCAAACAGGAACAACTGAAACCAGCTACAGAGATCCACAAAGCAAGAGGGAAAAAAAAGATTGATGGAAGAAAAACTAGGACTGAACAGATACATGATAATGAAGCAAAGTATGTCTACCGTTCTAACATTCAATCTCTTATCAAATTTTTCAAGACAACAAAACTCAGAGAGGAGCATTTGATACTATTGAGAAAGACCCCTTTTTCACTTTTGGTTGATACATTGAATGAAAACAAGGTTAAAAGAAGAGATTCAATTAAATATGATGATGTGGTTGCAAAAATTTTGCAAACTTACCAAATAGATGGAACCACATTTGAAATTGCTGGGAAGAAGCTGAAATTGAAAAGAAATGACTTCAAGTTAATTTTTGGGATTGCATGTGGACACAAGAAGATGAATCTTGCATACGGAAGAAAAAATGAAGTAGCTATGGTGCAAAGAAGGAAAATAACCGAGAGCAGAATGACAAGTGCTTCAATCCAAAAGTTAATAACAGAACTTTTGAGGAGCACCAACAATGAAGATGTAGAAGATGTTGTTAGGCTTGTGTGCCTTCTGGTTTGTTTGCTTTTGTTGTATCCGGGTACTGGGACAACAATTGGTTGGGGGTTCATGAAATACCTCGAGAATATTGATGAAATGAAGTCTTATGATTGGTGTGGTGCAGCAAAACAACATCTTACAACATCAATAGCATGCAACATCAACCAAATTGATAGAGTCTGCGGATGTGTAATCATTTGCCAGACAAAGATGAAGATGAAAATGAAGATGCTACTTTTCAGCAAAAAAATCAGACTGAAATTTCTGAAAAAGAACAACAAACATTGACTGAAGACAAATGCAAACATGAAACATGGGAACCAATTCCACACAAAATATGCCCTGAAAAGAAAAAGAAAACAGTACCTGTTGAATCAGAAAATAGTGAAGGAAACAAAGTTCACAAAGAGCCTGAAGTGGATCCAAATCTCGTAGAAGTACTTGTTTTTGAGAGGATAGAAGATAACATGCTCAAAATGCAAAAGTTACAAATGGAAAGGGACATCCTTCAAACTGCAAATGATAACCTGCAGCAGCAACTCAACAAGCTGAAAAAAGAAATGCAAGATCAGCACAAAAAACAAATGCAAAGGAAAGATGAAGAAATCAAAATACTCCATGAGAGAATTGCAACATTGGCTGAGGCAAACAAATACTCCGAAGAATAACACACAGAACAGCAGCCTGCAATGAAGAAAGTGAAAACTTCGAACGAAATTTTCAACATCCTACCAGAAAAAGCAAGGCAAAATCTCATTGCACATTGGGCAAATACAAAAAAATAAAAGTAACAATCTTCTCTATTGACTCCTATACTTCACTTTTGCCAACTGTTTATCATTAACTCATATCGAATTTATAAGTATCAAATATTCCAAAAATATTAATAAATTTATTATTCAAACACTAATAATCTTTTTTTTCAAGGATCAGTCAGTGTGGCAAGGATCTCATCATGCAACCTATGTGTACTTAAACGACATTGACAAAATATTAAAGGGTCAAGATTTGGCAGGCATTGTAAGTAAAATTCGTAACTCATTAAAACAACATTTTAGTGTTTCATTTATATTAATTTCTTGTTTTGTTTTTTGTTTTCAACATAGGTAATTGATGCATATGCAGAACATTTGCTTGCACAGAAACAAGGCACAACAGCATACCCATTCATTTCAAGTTGCCATGTAAGTAACTAGTTTGCTAAACTCAGGAACAACACTTGTTTTGTTTTTTATCAGTGTATAACCTCAATTGCCCTATTTCCTAATTCAAAGCTTGACATGTGAAAAGAGTCAAGCAAACCAAACCAGAATTTCTGACTCAGATGTTGTAATCACTGTCACCACATATTTAATTTGAAAAAGTTTAAAGTTAAATTAACATTATTTTTTTTTATTTATATTTTTTAGCACTTGTTCACTACAAAAGATGAGGAAGCAAGAAAGAGAATGTTGAATAAAATGATGCCTGAAGCCATGAAAGCAAGATACCTGCTCTTCCCAATTCACCAAAATTTTCACTGGACAATCCTTGTCCTTGACATTCAAGAAGGTTCATGGAAATTCTACAATTCCATGAGACCAAGGGAAGCAATGCCTAAAGATCCACACTACAATGCTGCAAATCAAGTGGTAAAAATCTTTTCACTATCAATCTTACCATTAATCCAATACATAAATCCTGATCCATGCTTAACTATACATTGAAAATTTATACAGTAATCTATTTATCATTCTTTAAATCCATGGTTTCTCATTAATTCTTTCAACTGACTTTCTAATACAACAATTATACAAATGTATATGTTGCAGAGAGAGGTTATTGAAAAATACATAAAGGATGAGAACCCAACTCTCATACACCCTGATAAATTTCAACAGCAGACTGAGAACGTCATCAACAGCCCACAACAAGAAGACACATCGTAAGTTTATCAACAACAAAACACTGTTATTAAAAAAAGCAACGAAACCAAATTATAATATTTTATTTTCAAAATATTTTTGCAGGCTTGATTGTGGAATCCTTGTTTGCTATATCATCAGGCAATATGTTTCCAATAACAACATAATGCCTACTTTTTCCGAGGAAGAATGCAATCAATTGAGAGCTGATATGTTAACTATCTTCTTGACGGACCAACAAGTTGCTCAACAACAAATGCCTGATGAAAACATTGATGACTTGCATCTGTAATAATCAACAGATCTGGAATAGAAGAAAAAAAAAAAAGGAAACACTGAATCATTTGGTTGTTAGAATGTCAATATTCATACATTTTGCTTGTATGCTTGTTACATTGTAACATGTAATTTCATGATTTTCGTTCTTACTTTCCTCCAATGAATATTACAATGCTTCGTTGTTACAATGTCAAAGTTGTGCACAATTCTTGGTTGTTACAATGTCAAAGCTATGGACAATGCTTGTTTGTTACAATCTCAAATTTGCTTCAATGAAACATTCAGTCTTTTTTAATGTCAGCCTTGTTATCCAAGTTTCATTCAAAAAATTGATTCTAATCTGAGTATTTGTGTTGAATTTCAAGGTTAATAACAGGTTTGGAGCCACTGTACTAATAAATTTTATTTTTATACTGTTTTGTTTACCCTGATAAATTTATCACTGTTTTAATAAATTTATCACTGTGAAAACTGATAAATTTACCAATGTTTAAACAAAAAAACCAGCAACTGTCTCTCTCTATTTCTCTCTCCCTCTCATTCTTTTTTCCCAATTCAAGTAAAAAAAACACTATAAAAAATAATAAAAAATTTACCTAATTGAAAATTTAACACAAGCACTATTACATTCTCCAAGTTGAAACTTAAAATACTATTACAATTTCTAGATATTCCCAACAGTATGCAGACTGAGAACTTGTTGCTAAACCAAATAAACATCGTAGTCCATTTAAAACATTTTGCTTTTTAAAGCACTTGACACAGCAGATATGCAATTATGTATTCTAGAGCTTTCATCTACACCTTTGCATTGTGGAAATTTTTCCTGGGAAAACTAGATAACTCCATACAATGATAAATTTATCACTGTAGAAAAGAACATTTGCTTGCATGTGACAGTGATAAATTTATAAACCACTGACATAAATGTAATAAACCATCAACTCTTCCCACACAATAAGTGATAAATTTATCATTCTTCAAAATAAAAATTCAAGAACCACATTAATGATACATTTATCATTCTTACAAAAAAATAAGCCATCAACTTGTCCAAACCAACCAGTGATAAATTTATCACTTTATAAAACACAAAAAAAAGCAACTACATTTAACCCAAATCAAATAATATAAATGTGTCAAACTTAATCCTGTAAAAATATCAGTAAAAAATATAATTTCTGATCAACAAATTCCTCAATCATTCAATGCGAATACCAAAATGATACATCTTTCAAAAAATACTCAATCATTCAATGCGAGTAATACCTCTCAACTCTCAAACAAAGTAATTCAATTAAAATGAATACAACTAAAGCAAGGCTTGTTTACATGTCTTCCGATTATGAGTTCCCATCTTTCCACACCTACTGCATCTAATTCTCTTGATTTCACCCTTAGAAGGTATTCTCTCTGTTCTTGGACGTCCAGCTGGTCTCTTACAAAGAGGAGGTAAAACAATGTCATCATCAACAACTACATTTGGCTTCCACATACTAGGAACTGGATAGATAGAATGTGAATAAGAATCACATTAATTACTAACACGGTAGTAATCATCAAGAAAGCAATTCAGATCCTTCCCACTCCTCTTTATAGCACAAAAACCATGTTTGCAAGGAAAAGAATCAATTTCCCACAATCGACAAGAACAACAACGTTTCCCAATATCAACCATAACTGAATGATCCAATTGGATTTCATAAATGTCATCGCTACATTTCTTAACTATCCATGCTTTTGTATCATTAAAAGCTTCTTCCAACTTTTTCTCTACAAAAGGACAAACAATACGATTCCACTTATTCCCAACTTCTCTCCTTCTTGAAAATTGCTCCATTAGTTTCACCCATATAGCATCAACAAGACTAGTTGAAAACAAATGGCGTTCATCCCTAATCCATGAATTAAAAGATTCCGCAGCATTTGTGCACATTTCACCATACCTCTTGCCTTGAAAATAAACGTTACACCAACACTCATTAGGCAAATCCTCAAGAAACCTCTCAACACTACGACCACAACGACCCTTAAATTCTTCAAATAGCTCATTAAACAACTCAAGTAGGAGCATATGCACATCTACTAAAAAGAGTAAGCAAATACTCTTTTGATTCACGACTCTTCATTGACAAATAAGTCTTCAAGTTTGTCTTCAAATGCATTAGACAAAAAGAATGAGAAGAAAATGGAAAGACCTCAGCTAAAGCTTTCAGCAAACCTCCATGTCGATCAGTAACAAACGCAATATCCCTCTCCGGAGTCAAAATACCTAATAACTTTGACAAGAACCAATGCCAACTGTCATAACTTTCACCATCAACAATCGCAAAACATAACGGATACAAACCTACAAACAAAATATATATATACAAGTTATCAGTAACAAATCAAAAAAGATTACAAAAAGAAAATCAAAACACAAAGTAACAAAAATGATAGAATTATCACTATCATACATAAATTTATCACTGTATAAATACAAATTTATACAGCACAAATTTATCACTGTATAATATAAATTTAGCACCAGCCATAGATAAATTTATCACTGTATAAATATAAAAATTTAACAAAAAGTATACAGCACAAATTTATCACTAATAGATTGACCATACTCAATTATCAACACTCTCCAGTAACAAAAATGATAGAATTATCACTATTTCAATAATAATAACACATACACACAAAATATATCTTGGTTACCATCTTTCGCCATAGCAGCCAATAAACAACCTTTGTGTCTTCCTTTCAAAAAAGTTCCATCAAGCATCAACACAGGCCTACAATACTTGAAACCATGAATACATGCCTCAAAAGCGAAAAACAAGCATTTAAAATGTCTTCCTTTACTATCAATATCAAATTCCATATCAAAAACACTCCCCGGATTGCAAGCATTAGCCACATCAACATACCAACGAAGATCGTCAAATGATGATGAATAGTCACCAAAAACAAGACCCCTTGCTTTTTCAACACCCATCCAAGCTCGCCGATAAGAAACTTCTATTCCATAATAGTCCTTGAAATCACAAACCACCTCACTAACCGATGTCAAAGCCTTGTTACGAATATCACTAGAAATTAGCCCATCAATCATACTTGAAGTCATCCTAGCATGTTTTATTGTACGAAAAGAAGATCCACAAGTGTGAACATCATCAAATTGTTTAATAACAAAAGCTTTACTATAATTTTCCACTCTAGCATGCACGCTCCATAAACAACCCAAATCAGCCATTCTCTTACAATGAACAGTGACACGATCCTTATCATTCTTAACAAAATCAAAATTAAAAACGGAATGAATAGAATACTTTGACAACGCATCTCGAAATTCAACAACTCCTTGAGTAAACCTTTGTCCCACTCCTTTCATACAATTAACCCACCCATCGGAGAACAAAGGTTTCCGTTGATTTGAATAAAATGAAGGCAAAAAATCAGTTTCACAAACAACACTACTACTACTACTACTACTACTACTACTACTACTAGCTTCACCATCACAAATCATATAACCTTCACCCAAAGAACAACACTTTACAAAAACATCAATCCGATGAATATCACAAGAAAGTGCCAGTCCAACCATAATCTCCAAATCCTCTTCACTTTCTAGACCACAAGAAGAATGTCCAGCCATTGAATACGATATATTCAAAGAACTACCAACTAACTCACTCCACTTTGCACACAATTTATATACTAAATCCTTGAAATTAAATCAATCATTATACTTGATAACCAATGTCACACCTCTAAACTTGCACATAAGAAACAAACAATTCTCCATCACTATAAATCCTGCAACAAACAACAATTACATTTCAGAAAACAACTCAAACACTCTCAAACAAAATCAAATACAGTGATAAAATTATCTCCTATTCCCATACTCACTCATAAATTTATCATTGTTCAAAAATTTAATCCAGCATCACCCCCAAAATACACAGTGATAAAATTATCACTGTATAAAATAACAAACCAACACCTGTGTTCAATCAACACAATTTCGTAACCAAAAAAAATAAAAATCTAAAATTCAATCAACAAATACATATCTCAAAACTTTCAATATCATGATCAAAACACAAATTCAATTGCAACAGAAACAACAAAGGAACAACAATATCACCACAAAATCAAAATCACCAACTCAAACTAAAAAAACCAAAACATTGAAATTGAAATCAAAATCAAACATACCAGTCGACCTACCTCTACAACACCGCAAATCAGAAAATATAACTATACACCAAACGCGAAATCGCAAATAAGAAAAATCACCAAATACGCAATCGCAAATCACAAATCGCGCAATCAAAAATCACGAAGCTCCACAAATCGCGAAATCAGAAACCACGAAGCTCCACAAATCGCGAAGATACAGCAGCAAATCGTGAACTTCCACAGAAATCCAAATCACAAACACAATATTTTCATGGAAAATCCAAACAGAAACGCGCCAGAACAGGGGAGGGGTAAAATGGTACAAAAAGAAAAGTCTCAGGACCTGTTGGTGCACAAGATCAAAAGTCAGGACTAAGAGGGGAATAAGTCAAAAACTTAGGACCGGCCAGTAAAAAATCCTAAAATGTAACCCCAATTCTATGAATCATAAGCGGGCCTTTAGGCCCATGTCCACTCTTAAAATTCATACCACACAATAATCATTGGTAAATCACTTTTTAGAGTTAGCTTAGGGGGTTTTGATCGAAGTAAATATTACGTTTAGGCATGTTATATATCACCCGGTCATATCATAAATTAACCATAATTTTTTTAATTAATTTATATGAATAATTTTTTTTTGTTTTTTTTTCCTATTCTTCTTCTTCTTCAATAGGAAGCTATAGTTGTATGCATAGTTAATCAAAGTGTATAAAAATTACACAAAAACTATCCAAATCCGCAACGTATCAACCGTTGATGCAAATTTCAAAGTGAACAAATCAAATTCCCCATCATCCGTAGGAAGCTATAAGTTTTGTAAAGAAAAATAACAATACAGCGGAGTCAGAAAAATTAATTATCAAAAACTGATCAACATAATAAAAATTATAAATTTTTTTATTGATGTGTAATTATTTTTTTCCAACACACACCTGCACTATAATTGTCCCTTTTTTTAAATTATTTAATTATTATTTTTTATTTTAGCATTAGTACTACAAGGAAAATAAACAAAATAACTTGTTAGAACATGTCCAATAGTATGTTAGTGCTGGCAACTCTAGGAGTCATTGCCCAAATGATAATGCTAAAGTTATAACTCGGGTGAAACACCAATAAATCCCAACTTGTGAACTTGTGCACCAATTAATCCCACATCTTTTCTTTAGAACCGAAAAGTCCTAAATCAAGGATGATGTCATTTTTTGACCTCACAGGATGGGATGATGTGGGGTTTGGGTAATAGTCAAATTACATTTGTGGGCATGGAGCACACTATAGGCTTTTTTTAGGTTCTGTTTGGTTGTGATTTGTAATCAATTTTTTACACATGTGTTTGAGTATGATGTTTGGTTATGGTTTTGAAATCAATTTTCTACACTCTCTGCAGAGAACTCTGATTCACATGCCGTGTTTTTTGTCAAAATTTTGCTTGAGGAAGTCCACCCGGAAGACCACCCGGATGTCCTTGGGGACGTCCACCCGGATGTCCTCTGAATTCCAGATTTTTTTTTTTTTTTGCAATTGATTTACATAATCGGGAAAATATTTTCTGAAATTTTTTAAATTTTTTATGTGTTTTAAAATAATTTTGAGTTGTATGTTTAGTTATGAGCTGTAAATTTTTGTATCACATATCAAATGTCACATCAACAATTCTCCACTCAAATCAAACCGCTTTTCCAAAATTATTTTCAAAACTCTTTACCAAACAAATTTTCTACACTCAAATCATAATTCTACAACACACAAACTCAAAATACAACTCATACTCTCAAATCACATTTACAAAACACAACCAAACACATAGTTTTACATCATTTTCAACATAACCTTTTAATCAATGTAAGGAAACATTAGAATTCAACATTTCCACATCACTAACATTCCATAAACTTTAACATTCAACATCCCCATATTACTGACATTTCCATGTCAGTGTAATGAAACCCTAAATGTTGTTGAAAGACTACTGAATAGGGTTTTAAGCGAATTCCACTTATTCAGCTTGAACCTCAATTGGGGCGATCCACATTTCGACGACACACCGTTTGTTTCTCAACTCAACATCAACTATGTAACTTGCATCGACGAGACCGTCAATTCGTCTTCTCCGATGAGAGGAATTTCAGAAACATTCACAATGTTTCCGTTGGTGTACGTGAACCCCCGACAGTTCCAAAATTACTTATGATGACAATGAAACACAGAGGTGCGTAATGTTTTACCCCTTAAGCGTATATGTGGTAGCCCAATATCTATTGTTTTGGGGGTTTGTTCTTGGTTTTCGGTGTTAGGATTAGGAATTTTGGGTGTGTATGATATTCGTTTGTACTGTGGTATTTGGGTGAGTTTACATATGTGAACATTACACTTGGGTATCCACCAAGAAAATATTATTTGTAGTGATAGTTGGTCGTTGTGTCTGTGATTGTTGTTATGGTGGTTTAGGTTGGATTTTAAATACACAAGGTGGTTGAGTTTGACTGGAATATGATCTTGTTAAATGTTCTTGACACATGCAATGTTTTGGGTTTGAAAATCCATGGTTTTTACATAAGTAATTGAACTCTGAATGTTGGTGTTAACATTGGCTACAATTCGTATGTGGGTACGTCGGCAATGACACCCATGTGCTAGACAGTTTGCAAAGTAATGTTTTTTGCTTTTAGTTTTTAGTTTTGTTAGTGATGTTTTGTCTCATTTAAGTGTGAATAGTATAGTATAAAATGTGATGTGCACACACTAAATGGCTCATTGGAAGATAGCGTCTATGCGGTAGTCTAATGATTATTGTATTTGGTGTTTGTTCTTGGTTTTCGGTGTTTGCATTGTGGGATTTAAGGGATTTTAGATGTAATGTGAACATTACGTCTAAGTATCCACCCAAAAATTATTATTTTGTACTAATAGTTGGCCATTGTGTTTGTGTGGAATTTTAATTACACAAGGTAGTTGGGTTTTAATGGAATGTGAACTGGGTGAATGTTTAAGACACATGCCCTGTTTTGGCTTTGAAAATCCCTATTTTTTACAGTAATAATTGACCTCTGTGAGTGTTGGTGTTAACATTGAACATATGGTACATTGTGCAGTACGTTGTACTTCACATTTGTGAATATGAAATTTGACGCACCGTCAAAAAATATGAATGTGTATTAGTAGTTGGCTGGTGTAGTGGTTTTGATTTTAATGGTTGTTCGTGGTTGTTTTGTAGTCACTAGTATTTAGTATTTTATGGACAAAGGGTCTTGGTATGTTTTTGAAAATATATGTTGGGAGACATGTCCGGTTTGGGGGTGGAAGTCTACCGTGTTTGACATCAGGAAATCTCATTTTGTTGTTGCTGTTAAAATCAATTTCCCATGCACATTAAGAAATATGTGGCACGTCAATGGGTGAGTGTGTGCATTATGCTGAATGTTGGTGCAAAAGTCTCGTAATTGTAAGACAATGTAATGGTATTTGTTTTTAATTTTGTTAGTGATATATTGCCTCATTTGAGCGTAAACAGTACAGTTACAAATGTTATATGTACACATCAAATAGCTCATTGTAAGATGGCTTGTAGTTTTATTTTGAAATGTCTGCTTAACATGGTAGATATGTATTTGTGTGGTGAACATATGGGAATATAATGCTCTAATATGTGTTGTACCATTGCTATTTTTTTGTTTTTGTACTGAACAAAATGTTATATTTGTGTTAGGCGTGGGATTAATGGTTATGAAAATGTTAATTCAGACCATACTAATGTAATGAACGTTGTTTAAACTTTGTTCCAGTCAACACTAGGCAGCAAAATTGATTATCACATTACAAGAAAACAACATAAGTAATTGAAACATATTCACCTTATATCACTCTACAAAAATCAAACACACAAAAATAGAAATGTAAAACGTTATCATCTCAATTAGGGGTGAGCAGCGGATATACCGATCCGCCAAAACCGACCAAACCGAACCGATCCGCCGCATTTTGGACGGATGCGTGATGACAAGCGGACGGTTACGGATTGATTTTCTCCAATCCGCCAATCTGGCGGACGGATGGCGGATTTGAGATTCCTTTGGCCGCAACCGAACCGCCAAACCGCGAGCACTCCTAGTAATTTATAAGACTTTGTATTTTCAGTTTGTTTAAATATTATGTTTGTGTTTTCAATTAAAAAAGAATTTAAATATTCTATTGAAAAAAAGTTTTCAACTTGAATATCTTTTTTGAATTGAAAAAAATAAATGTATTATTTATTTATATTTTTTGATTTTTAAATCTATCACTAAAAATAATAAATAAAAAATATGATATATGCTGGTTGATTTTTGTTTTCAAAAACAGATATAGATGTAAAATACAAAGACATACAATCTCTACTACTGCTCTGTTCATGGTTTTGGTGGTTTGAATTGTTTTTATATTTTAAGAATCACAGATTGTAATACTTATATGGATGAGGCATGCTGTGATTGTAGTATGTGGATGAGGCATGCAGCAATTGTGATATTCTAAAATTTCAAACTTTGTTGCTTTGGATAAAGCATGCAATGATTGTAATATTTTTTTAGGTCATTGGCTGTAATACTTTCTTCTTCTTCTTTTTTTTTGAGGAAGTGCACAAGTTGAATTATGTTGAAAATTTATAAAATTTTAAACCGCCAAACCGATTCGCATCCATTCGCCAAACCGCCAATCCGCTCAATCCACATCCGCCGGATTGGCGGACGGATGCGGATTGATTTTCTCCAATCCGCCAATCTGGCGGATGGATGGCGGATTGGAGGTTCCGTGGCCGCAACCGATCCGCGCCCACCCCTAATCTCAATCATTACACATAAATGAATAAAAAATAATCTACCAAAATCATAACAATGGTAAACGTGTAAATTCTGCTCATGCCAAATCAAAAAAAAATATACCTTATCAATTAAATAGGACCAAATGATTCATAAATAAATAAAAAACACAAAATTAAATGAATTATCATTTCTTAATTTAGAATTGACCGATAATTTCTCCTTATAAAATGTATCCATCAATCATTTTCACACATCTATACATTTATTTATTTTTATTTTGTTGATTGTCACATATCGAAACTATTAAATCAATTTTATTTTATTTTTTTTTTGTTGAACTAAATTGTATTGTCAAATCTTATGACAAATTTGACACAATATTTGATAACAACAATTTTTTTTTTTTATAGCCTGTCTAAACAGTCACCGGATAAGATGAGTTTATATATTTTTAATAAAACCACTACGACTTGACAATAGCAACCATTATAGCAATGAGACCTGCTGCAGACCCCAGTGGGGGCCGCACCCCAGTGAGGTGGTGTGTCCTCACTGGCCGAAACTCTAAAAAAAATAAATAAATAAATAAAACAGTTTTTTTTTTATCCAATCATAGCATGCCACCTCACTGGGGGTCGACCCCCAGTGGGGTTCCGAAGCATTTCACTATAGCAATTATCTGAAGTTTTTCTTATTCTGGTTATCAAATTTAAAAGGGTAAATTACAGTTTGCTCTTTTATATTTGCTCATTTTTTACTTTAGCTGTTGAATTTTTTTCTTCTCACCCTTTGACCTTTTATATTTTAAATTTTTTTTTAATTTATTTATAAAGCTAATTTATGTTCAAAATTAAAGAGAAAATACCATGTTAGCTACCACATGACTTAAAAATATATTATTATATTAAAGTTTGGATTCGTGTCAAATGTGTAATTATATATAATAAAATATTTTTATGCCATTTAACGTGTTATTTTTTATTTAATTTTATACATAAATTAACTTTTTGAAGCAAATTGAAAAAACTTTAAAACATGAAGTTCTAAAATAAAATAAAATAAAAAAAATTAAAGACTAAAATGAGAAAATAATTAAACATAAAAGGGCAAAGCCTAATTTATCCAATTTAAAATCTATCAACTTTTACGAAATTCACTATGATAAACCATATCTTTCACCTCAAATTATAATAAAATTTTTATTTATTAAATCAATAAAAAAAACTAAATAAAAAAATTTAAGTCATCATAGCATTGTTAAATCACCATAGATTATAACAATTAAGTCAAATTGTATCAATTAGATCACTATAGCATTATTATTTTATTATTTTAGATGAAACATCAAAAAAATATCTCAAAAAATAGTATGACATCCGTGGCACATTTGTGGTCACTTGTTTTTTTACATTTTTTATTTCATCTCTCCCTTCAAGGACTTTGCATTTAGGGCCAGTTTGTTTTCAGAGATAGAATGGAGGGGATTGATAGTGAGGGGATTAATAGTGCGGGGATTATTAATGAAGGGATTGATAGTGAGGGGATAATAGTGAGAAATTGTTAAATTATTTTTAAATAAAATAATAAAACAAATAAAAAAAATATATAAATTAAACATTAATATTTTAAAAAAAATTTCCAATATAAAAAATAAAAAAAATAAAAAAATTTCTAATCCCCTCACTATTTTTCTAATACTATCTCTACCTCCTCACTATGAATCCCCCTCCCAAGAGTATTAGTAATACCAAGGTATTAGTAGTCCCAAGACCATCTCTCAAAACAAACAAAATATTAATAATACCAAGATATTAATAGTCTCAACCCCTTCCTCTAACTCAAACAAACGGGGATGTGTTGGTCTAAGCCTGTCCACATGTTAAAACAATATTAAATGAATATTAATCTTCATATCTACTTTTATTTTATTTTATTTCATTTTAGCTGTTAAAATGTCATTCTCGATTGAAGTAAACTGTGACAGATGTTTAATTAATCAATTAATTAAGTAATTACCTAATGGATTCGGGCGTGTAAACACTCAGGCAATAAATCACACGATTTCTATTTATAAAAGTACCCTTAAAATTTAAGTGAATGAATAAGCATCGTCACATCAATTTGCTAAATCAATTCAAATATTTTATTTAGTAAATTATCTAAAAATTTAGATATAAAATTGTACATGCATAGTTTTGTGGATTTATTGTTTCCCACGAATGAATGTATGATGAGCGCTTTTAAAATGAAAATTATAAATCGTTATGGTTATATCATGAATAATGTGATGTAAATGTTACAATCAATCATTGTAATCATAAATGTTATGAATTATTTTAGTAAGAAAAATTATGACATATTGTGGTATTTGTTATAAAATATTTGTGATTAATTATGTGATATATATCAGCAATACTTAAAAAAAAAAAAAAAAAGACCTGAAGTCTCACACCAAAAACTTTAAATATATATCATAGATCTAAATTTTTTTTAATTTTTTTTATGATTATGTAGACTTTCTGTATATATATATATATAATTCCATATGCCCTTTTAAAATTAAATATCACTGCAGCTCCCATGTATGTAATAACAATTTTGAGAAATTTTCATTTTCATCCCTATACTTTTCCTCGATTTTTAATGACATCCCTAGACTTTGAATAATTTCAATTTTACTCCCAAACTTTTTGAAATCATATCAATTTTGCCCCTACCGTCAAATCTGAAACGAAAAAAGTCAAAAAAAAATTACATTTTAATCCCAAATTTCAAAAGAAAAATGCAACATCAGTCTCTCCTACCCCAATTCTTTCCCATCTCTCTCTCTCTCTCCCTCCCTCCCTTCCTCCCTCTCTCCTCCACCATTGATCCATATACCCAAAAACTATATATATATGTTAGAAAATTTGGTTTTTATAAGCTTATCTTGGGCCATCTTTAAGCTCAAATTTGAGTGGGGCCTACACGTCCTCTAGAATGGGTCTAAAGAGGTGACGTGTTCCTTGTCGCATGGTAAGTCACACGGTGAAGACAGTTTGTCAAAACCATTTATGAGTGA
Organism: Camellia japonica; assembly: GCA_030407325.1. NCBI lineage: Eukaryota > Viridiplantae > Streptophyta > Magnoliopsida > Ericales > Theaceae > Camellia > Camellia japonica. Next base: position 39,751,217 of record JAPPVO010000016.1, read on the forward strand.
ATGGGAAGTTGACGTCGTTTTCGAGTTCGTGGAATGGATAATTAAAGAATAAAATGTGGGGTTTCCTTGTAAGGCTTGTCCCACATTGAAACTTTAAGAGAGCTTATGTATGTATATAAGTTCTAGGTGACAACACTTGGATTGGGCCCCAAGGGGCATCCCAAGTTTGTAGAACGAAGGAGTTATGGACAAATTGAACCTTAGCTCAAACCACTACCACACGCACCGCCGCCGCCATCCATTCGTTCAGGCACGGGTGTAGATTGTGGATCGGTTTTAACATTAATTTTTTTGGATAATATTTTTTCTGAACGAAATTAATTCAAATTTTTGCGCCAAATTTGAATTTATTTTTATGTCCATAAGTTGCCTTCTCTAGTCCGAATTCCAGCAGATTAAACTGTCTAAACAGTTATAAAACTGCTAGCAGTTTGGAAAGATTCGAAATTGCTGCAGTTATCTGCTCAAAACTGTTTGCACTTGTTCCAGTTTGAAAACAGATTTGTTCATCCCTTTTGTACCTGTTCGGACAGATCTAAAGGTCACATATTTTGCCTATAAATACCATATCATTTCCAACAGTTTGGGAATTGAGAAATTCATTTTTTCTTACTTTCCCTTGTGCTCTCTTTGCATTATTCTACATACTAATTTTAGGGAAAAATTCTGAGAGTATAGAACATAGGTTTTGTTCGCCGTACAAATTGTTCGGAGTGCTACTACAATTTGTGAAGATCATTGTATCCTGGGAGATAGACGTCATTTATTCGTAAGCACCGTAGCGAGGCGCATCTGTCTTAAGGACAAAGTGTCACACACTCGACTTGATCTTTTAAAAAAAATTTGGTTCGGTAAATAAATTCTGTAAGTAATTTATTTTTATTTGTTTGATTTGTTTCAAGTTATTTATTTTACACAGAAGATTATTTGAACAATCTTAAGACAGATTCGAATTATTCTGTTTATACATAATTTTTCGTTTGTTTCTTTTTCTTCTTTTTCTTCTTACAAAAATTATTTTCTATGGTTTTACAAAATAATATTCTGGTTGGAAAATACAAATAGTAGTAATATACTGTTTATTTTCTTTGACCACTAATAGTAATATACTGGTGTCATTAACAATTCAAAATATTTATTTGTGAAGTTTGTCATAAATTAATTTTGGTTTTCAGAAATAATTTCTGACTTTCATTAATTAAAATTTTGTTTTCAGTATTTTAATTTTTGAAGTGTTACAGAAATATTTTTCTGTGTGGAATTAATTTGTTTAAATAATTTTTTTCATTTTCAAATTAATTGAAAATAAAAGTTACAATTCTTGTTTCTTTTATTTTTTTACAGGATTAAATTTTGTGTTTATGATTTAATTTTTTGTGTAGTATAAAATTATAATTATAAGTTTGTTTTATAATTTAGAATTGATGGCTACAGAAACTAATGCTCAAACAAGTATTGGTGTGGTGACTAATAACTTCGTAATGAAATATTATATGAGTGAAAATATTTCATGAGTGAAAGACGCGTTGGTAATTGTCGATGTAGTCACCAATACTGGATAAGACAAATAAGATGTAAATGTCATTATACAGGGATATTTTTATTCCATGTTGAGATTGGAATTAAGAGTTGCAGTAAACCAAAAAGAAATAATGCATGGCTAAAGAAATGTTATTTGAAAGTGTTGTGGCCACAACCGGTATTAGCTATTTTTCCTTTATATTGCAAAAGAAAGTTATAAAGTCTAATTGTATTGTAGACAAATTAGTATTGTGATTATATTCACAAAGCAATTTATATCTTATTATTTAGTTCAAGCATGCTAATTAATATATTCTGGTTTATCTCAAAATTGTGGGAGTATATTAATATTTTTGTGTAATTATACATCAACAAAAGAAATTAAGTTTCCTTAAAATGCTTCAAATGTGGGGCTGCTTAGAGATTTTTACCAAAGTAACGGTCTCGATAACATGTCTACAAAGAATCTCAATTCTTTCTATAGGACAAAATTGGAGTAGAAACAAAAATGGTTTTATTAACTCCTAAGGAACAATTCTATATTTTTATTTACATTTGAAAATAGGAGTGACATAGAGTAACGGTAAGTCTTGATGTAATCAAAGACTTAACACCGTTGGACATTTGCTTTCAATTGTGAATATTGTCGAAGGATAATATAATGGATCCGCTAACTACTCAATGATATCTAACTGAGAAAGTCAAACGAAAAATAGTGGTCGCTAAACAAAAAGTTTGACCATAGAGTAAATGAGGAAAAGTTCATTGAGGGGAATGTGATTAAAGCCTATTACATCAAAGTCATTATAATGATAACCCTACTTAGATGACTAGAGATCCCAAGAACTAAGTTCAAAGGGACAACTAAGTTATGTGTGACTCGTCAGAAATCACTAAAGGAGTCTATCTCCTATCCATTCCTATGATGAGAGTGGTATCTGCAACATGTGTTGTATGTAGGGGACTTAGGTTAAGTTATGCTTTTAATGATCATTTATATCTTGAAAAACCTATAGGGATATCTTTCAAGAGGAGTATTTAAGAGACTCGAAAAAGGATCACCTATATGAATGTGAACTGGGCCGATTCTATGAGATTTGTAAAGTGCTACAATTCTCTAGAGCACTCATGAAAAATCAGGTTGTTCAGGGCCAAAATGAACACAATAGTGAGAACTAAACTTTGTCTGGGAATATACTGTGTGAGTTCTATTGTCATGATTTACACAAATTACTGAACAGTTCAAGACATCATGTTCACTGGTTAGCTAGTAAATCCGATAGTGTCTCACAAGGGAAGGTTCAAAGCCAAAAGTTACCTATCATTTGCAGAATATTTCCAATTTCTATACTCTCTGTAATTAGATCATGTTGTTGCATTTTCTCTCCATCAAATTTCATTCATGTGGGGGATTGTCAAAAAATTTAGTTTTTATAGGCTTATCTTGGGCCATCTTTGTGCCCAAATTTGAGTGGGGCCCACACGTCTTTTAGGGTGCCGTATGGCAAGTCACACGGTAAAGACGTACGCCAAAACCATTTATGAGTGAATGGGAAGTTGACGTTGTTTTCGGGTTCATGAAATGGACAATTAAAGAATATAATATGGGTTTCTTTGTAAGGTTTGTCCCACATTGAAACTTTAAGAGAGCTTTTGTATGTATATAAGTTCTAGGTGACAACACTTGGGTTGGGCCCTAAGGGGCACCCCAAGTTTGTAGAAGAGAGGAGTTATAGACAAATTGAACCTTGGCTCAAACCACCACACACGCGCGCCACCGCCATCCGTCCATCCGTCCAAGCTCAGGTGTGGGTTGTGGGTCAGGTCGAGTCGATTTTAACATTAATTTTTTTGGACAAAATTTATTTAAATTTTTTTCATAAATTCTTAAGGGAAAAATTATTTTTTCTGAACGAAATTAATTTAAATTTTTTCGCCAAATTTGAATTTATTTTTTTGTCCATAAGTTGCCTTCTCCAGTTCGAATTCCAGCAAATTAAACTGTCTAAACAATTATAAAACTGCCAGCAGTTTGGATAGATTCAAAACTGCTGCAGTTATCTGTTCAAAACTGTTTGCACCTATTCCAGTTTGAAAACAGATATGTTCATCCCTTTTTTACCTGTTCAGACATATGTAAAGGTCACCTATTTTGCCTATAAATACCAGATCATTTCCAGCAGTTTGGGAATTCAGAAATTTATTTTTACTTGCTTTCCTTTGTGCTCTCTTTGCATTATTCTATATACTAATTTTAGGGAAAAATTCTAAGAGTATAGAGCATAGGTTTTGTTTGCCGTACAAATTGTTTGGAGTGCTACTACAATTTGTGAAGATCATTGTATCTTGGGAGATAGACGTCATTTATCCGTAAGCACAGTAAAGGGGCGAATCTGTATTAAGGACAGAGTGTCACACACTCGACTTGATGTTTTAAAAAAAAATTTAGTTTAGTAAATAAATTCTGTAAGTAATTTATTTTTATTTGTTTGATTTGTTTCAAATTATTTATTTTACACAGAAGATTGTTCCAACAATATATATATTAGTAAGAAAAACTTGAAAGGGACAGGGCAACAATGCTGTCTGCGGCTTCTGTTGAAACTCAAAAACTAGAGCTCTCTCTTCCTCCTTGTAGACGTCCCCCGAACGCCCCGGGAGGGTTAAGTCCCGTTCTGTTCATATTGGGGTCACTACAGTTCAAGGACTCAAATGTCACGGTTCTTAATCTTGAACCAAAGAGTCCAAATCCGGCAAATCGTTTTGAAAACAGATTTTTTTGAAAGAAGTGCCAAACATGGACTGCTTTGCCAGATAACAGAGTCGCCACCTAAATATTTTTTAAAATGGGAAATTTAGGAAACCCTGACTCGGTGCCAAAAGGCCACGTGTCCGTCATCACCAAAGTTACCTCGGCTCGGGAACTTGGGTACGATTGGGGAAGGTCACTTCGTGAGCACCCCCGCTCGCCCGGTCAAAGACCGGCCTCTACTAACCGTGATATCTGATTTTGAGAACATTGTGCGCTCTTATTCCAGTTATTAGCCTAGGTTACTATGTGATGCTCGCAGCAAACAAGTATAGACTGAGTCACCTGAATTGGAACTAAACATTTCATGTTTGTTTGTTTGAAAATGGTTTGATGGTGCTACCCGCAGGTAGGCTAAGACGCGGATTTGCCACCCTCAGGTGGGCTTAGAAAACATGATTTTGCCACTATCTAGTGGGCTTAAAACAAACATTTGATGAATTGTCCAATCCAAGTAACTCAACCTCCACCCACAGGCATTCAAGGCAGTTATATCACATAAGCACATAGCCTCATGGTAAGCATGCTATCATGGCAACACTCACACGCATGCAAGGATGCTAAAGCATAAAACTTACCGAGTACTCCAAGCCAAAACAAAAGCTGATTAGAAATCAATGCATGATCCTAATTATACAGAAATGCCTAATGCAACACATGCAATAATGCAACTATAGCAGGCTCGGCTATTCTAAACATGGCATATGAAATACAACAGCTATCATGTATTCAATTTGGAATTGAAATGCAAATGCAGTTTGTATGATGCGCCGAGCCCGGTGCGTGCAAAACAGATGAATGATGCAAACATGCTGTCATACTGTATGCTAATTGAAATATGCCCTAATCTAACCATCGTAAGCGGGTAAATAAAAGGGAGAAAGACGTGGGGTTGGAAGACATACATCACACTCACCCACACTTATTACAGTTATGCCCTCGCGCAGAGGGTCCGAATAAATAATAATACAGTCCGAAATAATAAAAGAATAATACAGTCCGAATATTACAGATTCCTAATTAATGAACAAATTAAGTAAGAAAAACTGTAAACTGGCATGCAAGCCAAGGGCTGCCTCGCTTCTGATGAATGATGTATGCTGGACTGTGTTGCGCGGAAATCCACTGGGATGCCCAATCTAGCCTCTGTTTGCAATATTTCTCGAAACGCGCGCCAAACCCCGAAAAGTTTTTGATTCCTTATCTCGCTGCAACAGAGAGCAGGAAAAGGGCATAGCAATGTATTTCACAGATATATGCATGCCTCGATCCTCGTGCCACCAATCACGCATATCGATGCACGATGGCCGAGGAATCGGATTGCACAACTCAATGTAGGGTGCAATGCAGATGAATGTTACAGCAAAACCTAACTCCATCATGGATAATCCGGAGTGTCGGTGACTTGGGAATTGAGACCCGTTCCGTCACTCGGAGTACGAAACGTGCCTCGTTTCCCGTGCCCGGGCTAACTCCTGCCCCGAACACGATGCAATATGCATGGTATGCATGAAATGCAGCTAATATACAATTCTAGCATGCACAATGCTATGAAAATGGGATGCCTCGAAATGCGCGCAAGCGGGCACGCAAACCGAAGCGACGATATGAAATCATGAAATAGCATGAAAATGATATGTAATAAGACTAAAATGAGGTGCCTCGAGATGCGTGCCCACGGGCACGCTAACCGAGACGATGGCACACGGAATGCAACGGGACTAAAATGGCATACGGAATGCAGAATGGACTTACACCAACATAAGAGAACCTCAGCCACTCTCGCACGGGAGGCCGTCGGATAAAAACAAAGTGCCTCGAAATGCGCGCACACGGGCGCGCAAACCGAGGCGATGCATTAGAGCATGAAATGACATGGAAAATGCAAATTGGGCTTACACTAACATGAGAGGGCCTCAGCCGCACTCACATAAGAGGCCGTTGGACGAAAATGAAGTGCCTCGACATGCGCGCCCACGGGCACGCAAACCGAGGCGATGGCATACGGAATGCAAATGACATACAAATGAAATGTGGCGAATGGCATATGGAGAGTGCAAATTTCAGCAGCTAAAATGATGCACAAATAGCCCCCGAATTATAACAAAATTACACCCGATGCCCGAAATGCGATGTAATGCACCCGAAATGGCCTACGGCCCTACTAAACATGCACGATATGGACATAACTTTTAAAACAGTAGCAAGGCAGCCCCTAAACTAGCATTTTTTCAGTACAAAGCAAGGCTAAATAATAACCACAAGTATGGTAAAACTAACTTGCAAGAATGGGGAAAAAGAGGGGAATTACAAAGCAAGTAGTATATACAATGCTCAAACCAAAACACAGTTCTACAAAATTAAAGAGGGACCAAAAATATGCATATTTACAAGAGATGACATCTCCCAATTCAGTGTGTAGATATGATAAACAAAGCATGCAAAATAATGAGCCAACAAAGGCTATAACATGAGGTACCATAAGCATACACCAAAAAACTTTGGACCCTTAACAAAACATGAAGAATGGGTCATTTTAAGACACTTTCTAAGCCTGATGAAGGCTCAAAACAGAAGCTAAGTAAGCCTAACAAAGCATGCAATTTTACGGAAAATATGAGGGATATAACATGAAGTACCAAAACCAATCATCAAATGGCCTAAGACTCTTAACAAAACATGATGAGAAGGCCAAAATAAGACTCTTTCCTAGCCTGATGAAGGCTGAAATCAGAAGCCAAATAAGCTTAAAAAAGCATGCAAAATGGGGTCAAAGAGAGATATAAAGGCAAGTGTAATATGGAGACCCCAAACCAAGTTGATCCCTTCTACAATAATGTAGAGGGACACAAAATAAGCTCACTCACATTTAATGGCATGCTCAAAATCAGACTTCAAATAGACTGAAGAAACCATGCAATTTTACGGTAAATTTGAAGAATTACAAAGAAAGTGCATGATAGAAAGGCCAAACATGATTGAGCCCTCCTTCAATGTTGAAGAGGGGCTCAAAATGGGCCCACTCACAGTTTATTGCATGCTCGAAAACAGATCACTCATAATCCAAACAAAGCATGTAAGATATTGGCATAAAGAGTGATAATGAAGGAAGAGCAAGATAGAGGGCTCAAACAGGGTTGAGCCCTTAAACAAACATCAAGAATAGCTCAAAAGAGGACCACTTTCAGTAGTGGTCAGAGCTCAAAACAGTGAGCAAATAGAGTAAAAAAATGAAGCAAAAATAAGCTAGAAAAAGGGAATTAGAGGCTTACCCTTGAAGACTACACTTTTGCTTCCTCTTGCCTTGATGAAAGTTGCTTCTAAGCCTCTGAGGAACCCTTCCTTGCTGCTGGAAATGGAATGGTGATGGTGAGGCTTGGAGTTGATGAAGGAATGGCCTAGGGACTTGAAGAATTTTTAGGGTTTTGGCTATGGAAATGAGATCAAAGGGAGATGAAGTCTTGAGAGGAAAATGTCTAACCCCAACAAAGAAGGAGGCCATGCCCTCAATAGGCAAGAAAGGGTTGTAAAAGGGGAGGGAATGCATCCAAGCTTTCCCTCCCAAAATATCCCCGGAAGGGGGGATATTTGGAAAAGCAGCTGGACAGCTGTAAAGGAGTGGAAAGCAGAAAGCTGGCCGGCCAGGCAACTTTCTGGGAGGTGGCCGGCCGGCCACCCAACTGGTCGGCCAGCCACTCACCCTGGCCGGCCGGCCATGGCCCAAAAATGAAGTAGAAATTGCTGGCCGACCACTACTCCTTGGTGTCCTCCCAGGTGTGTAGAATAAGGCCCCAAGGTCGAATGTGGCAACACTGAAACAGGAGTCACAACATTGCATCTGAAGGAGAGGCTCAAAAATGAAATCCACAATTTCTGGCCGACCATGCACTTTTAGGGTCCTCCCATGTGCCCTCATCACAAATATGTAGCTTTGGTTGGAAGAAAATGGGCCTAGGGTGTCCAACATTAGCCCGGAAGTGAGCAAAACGGGCGCCGGAGGAGCGAAACTGGTTATCTGGGATAATTGCTGGCCTCCTACCCTCCAGTGATCTTCCTGATGCTAAAACAGAGGTACCTGCCAAATTTGAACAAAAACTAATGAGAAATGAACGCTCGGGGCCCAAACCGCGCAGGTTCGGGGCCCGAAAATGGGCTGCAGGCACCGGAAGTGGTGTTCAGCAGCGAAGTGGGTATTAGAGGCCCCAGTGTTCCTCGGAATGATAAAACAGAGGTACCTGCCAAGAACCGGAGAAAACCAATGCGAAATGAATGCTCGGGGGGCCAAACCGCGAGGTTCGGGGCCCGAAAACCGGCTATAAGCACCGAAAGTGGCATTCAGCCACGAAGTGGGTATCTGGGACCCCAGTGTGCCCTGTTATGATAAAACAGAGGTACCTGTCAAGAACCGGAGGAATCAGAGACGGTTGGGCGGTCCCGAACCGAGGCACACGGCCTGACGGCTCCGAGAACCGGGAACCGGGCTCCGAAATGGGCAGAATGGCCTACGGCCACGAAATGTAGCACACGGCCACCGAGAGATAGTCTACGGGACCACTCCCTCCCCTCAGGAAAGAAAACAGAGAAAATCGAGTCTGGTTCGCAAACCGAGACAAGGCACAGAAGAGGATTCGGAAGTTCGGAGGCAGGGGCACGGCCGCGACTCTGAGACTTCTGAACGAGCACAGTATGCAACATCACCGAGCGCTCAATCGGTAACGTCTGAGTCTTAAGGTCGGTCAAAAATGGGGTGTCTACACTCCTCTTCTGCCATAGAACCGATCATCTTCATCTTCTAAAACCTAGGTTTTCTGATTAAAGCTTCTTGATATACAAATCTCCAACCACCTATCTCTTCACACTTACTACTTCCAAAACCTTTTTCAATTTCCAAACAGACACTGTCTTATCGTTAGTTCCACCAGTAAATCTTACTCTTTCTCTGAAACCCACATTGTTTCCCAGAAAGTCGCCACTGGATTATCACTTCTCGTCATCAAAAAAGGCGATGTCATCATTCTTCTTCTCCAAAATTGCACTAAATTCGTCTTTGCATTCATGGGTGCTTCAATGATTGGCGCAATCACTACTATTGCCAACACATTCTACACTTCGGCTAAAGTTTTAAGTAATTCAATGATTCCAAATCCAAATTAATCATTACCCAATCTTAATAGGTCAACAAACTCTATGAATGGTAGATCAAATTTCGCATACTTACCAAAGTTGGTTCTCCAATGGACCCATATCCACGACTCGTCTTCAAGCAGGTCAAACTACCCAACCTTTTTCTCTGGATAGCGATAATCAGAGGTTACTCTCTTTAATGTCTCTCCTCTGCGTTGATACTTCTCTACAACTGTATAAAAAGAGATGGGATAGGTCCTGTGTTATTTACCTTTTCAGCCTTGCTCAAGGCTTCTACTACTACTCTTGATGTTGATTTAGGTAGGCAAATTCATGTACAGACGATAATAATTTGTGGGTTTGCATTAGATTTGTATGTTGGTAGTACCATGATTGATTTGTACGTGAAGTGTAGGTTTTTGGATAGTGAGCGTCAAGTGTTTGATGAAATGCTTCAAAGGGAAGTGATTTCTTAGACTTCGTTGATTGTCGCATATGCAAAGAGCAGTGATATGAAGTCTACGGCGGTCCTTTTCAAGCTCTTCTTGCTAATATATATATATATATATATATTGTTTTTAGGTATTTGGATCAATGGAGGAGAGAGAGAGGGAAAGAAAAGAATTGGGGTAGGAGAGGGTGAGGTTGCATCTTTCTTTTGAAATTTGGGGCCAAAATGTAAATTTTTTTTTTAAAAGTTTTTTCGTTTCAGATTTGACTGCAGGGGAAAAATTGATACAATTTCAAAAAATTTGAGAGTAAAATTGAAATTATGCAAAGTCCGGAGATGTCATTGAAAATCAAGGAAAAGTATTGGGAGTAAAAATGAAAATTTCTCAACAATTTATTAAGGAATAATGTTACATGCACCAATTAGTGTACTAACAAATGATGTGATATAATTTTAGAGGTTTTGAATATTTACAATTTGTATAATAGGTGGGGTCAATAATAATGTCATAACATTAGTTGATATACTAATTAATACACTAATTGATATACTAATTAGTACATGTAGCACCACCATTTATTAGGACCACTCCCCAAAAGGCATAAAAGCTCTTCACACCTCTCATTGATGAGTACACCATCATCTGACTTGTTTGCACTTTTTGACATCTCTATAATTAAAGCCATCACTATTATTCTTTCTTTATTTATATTGGATATACATATTGATATAGCTATCTTATACTTAAAATTATATTCATATGTTCCTCACTATTCCACACTTGATGGTGTATCTGTGAAAAAGTTGAGTGACAATTATTTTACCCTCCTATATACCTTTGAAAAACATCTGATAAAATTGAAACAATACAAAGAAGATTAGCATAATTCTTATGCCAATAAATTAATTTACCCTCTAAAGTGAGCTTGTAATGTTTACCATGCTAATATTGTTAGGATTAAGGCACACAAAGAAATCAATCACACATAGAAAAGACACAAGATATTTACGTGGTTCAGCAATTGCCTACGTCCACGGGAGAAATATCCACTATAGAATTTTCCCAGAGGGAGTTACAAACTCACACCTCACTCTCTCTCTCTATAACACTCTCACTCAAACACATGCTGTGTTTTTCTATGTTTATTCCCTTCCTCCTTACCTCAATTTATACAGAAAAAAGAAGGAAACAAAGTCAAGGAATGAGAGTTATTGGGTTGGCTACCACATACCATCTCCCCTCTTACTTCTTGACTTGGAGCAAACCAGCCAACCTCCAACTACTCTTCCATGTGGGCTGGAGTAGCAAACAATTCTCCCTCTCCATGCCTATATGGATAACTGACTTCTTTACTTGAAGTCCATCCCGGTCAGATTCTTGCAAACTTCCAGTTTGTCTCTGGTGACAACCTTGGTCATCATGTCAAAAGGATTTTTGTTCGTGTGAATCTTCACCAGCTTCATCAACTGCTTTTCCATCACTTCTTGTATCCAATGATACCGGACATCAATGTGCTTTGTACGTGAGTGGTACATAGAATTCTTACTCAGATCAATTGCACTCTGACTATCACAATATACCTTGTACTCTTTCTGTTGTAGACCCAATTCTTAGAGAAACCGCTTTAACCATAACATTTCCTTTCTAGTATCTGCGGCCACAACGTACTCTGCCTCTGTTGTAGATAAAGTAACATACTTTTGTAGTTTGGACTGCCATGAAACAGCTCCTCCTGCAAAGGTGAATAAAAATCTTGATGTAGACTTTCTACTATCAATGTCACCCGCCATATCGATATCTGTAAAACCATCCAAAATTGGTTCAGCTCCCCCGAAACATAGACACATCTTTGAAGTTCCCTTTAAGTACCGAAGAATCCATTTGATTGCCTCACAAAGCTCCTTTCCTAGATTGGCGAGGAATCTACTCACAACGCCAACTGCGTGAGCTATATCTGGCCGGGTATACACTATTGCATACATCAAACTCCCTACTGCGGAAGAATAAGGAATTGCCTCCATTTCTTTCCTTTCAAAGCTAGTCGTGGGACACGAATGCTTTGTCACCTTGAAATGGTTGGCCAGTGGTGTGTTGACTAGCTTGGCATCTTTCATGTTAAACCTTTCAATCACCCATTCAATGTATTTCTCCTGTGACAGCCATATCTTCTTGGCTTTCCTGTTACGAACAATCTTCATGCCTAAAATCTGTTGTGCTGGACCTAAATTCTTCATGTCAAAATACTACAACAAGTCCTTTTTCAACTTGTTGATCATAGCAGTATCCTATCTGATGATCAGCATATCATCGACATACAATAGTAGGATGATGAAGTTTCCATTCGAAAACCTTCAGAAATATACACACTAGTCTACTACCGTTCTTGTGTACTCGTAATCTGTCACGACCCAAACCCGGTATCCAAAGGCTCGGCGTCGTAACAAGATAAAAATAAATAATTCGGATAATTCTGTAGTCACAGCGCAAGCGGATAAATTAAATAAATTAAAATAAATAACTAGGTACCAACTGTTTATTTAAAAGGAAATAAAACATAGTTTACTTGAACTTTATTGTATTACAAGAGTCTAATAATAAAAGATAGAAAACAAAATAACATAGCGATTCATTTTCCATCTTGATCCCGCTAAACCTCGTCACCTCAAAGAGGTAACAGCTATAAGCACATAGCAGAGTGAGAAATATCATACTATGAGTGTAGGGGTACAAAATGGCCGTAGATATTTATTTAAGCTAAAACATTAACATAAATTGAGTTGAGTTGAATACACAAATTAATTAAGTGCCAGAAACTGAAATAATTACTATAACCACGGTACATCACTAAAGTAACAATCACTACAGAGGTCAATGGATCCATGACAACACTGGACCACAAAGTGGTCAAACACTAGCCAATGGTTATTTAAGTCCCCCAAGGCGTGGGACTCCCGTGGTGGTACTTACAAAACATAATTGCTTATGAGGTCATAATCAAATATTCTTTAAAATATAAATAAACATATCCATGGGTTTTCTTTTAAGCAAATAGGGTTCATAAATAAAACCACGTAACTGAAATGTTTATAAAACATAACTTTTATTAATATACTATTAAAACATAACTTGTGTAAAATAGATTTTGGTAAGTCAAAACATAAGTAAAATACATTTTGGTGACTCAAGGTATAATATAACTCACCTTAAATTAATTTCTTTATTCCTTCTGTTCCACCACTCAAGATTCTCACCCGTGCGGTCCTCTTTTCTACTCTCTATTTATTTATTTTTTTCCGTTACCTTAACATACCAATCTTCTCTATTTATAGGAAAGAAATTCTTGGGTAACAAGCTACAGAGAGTTTCGTAAATTGACGCGTGTAAGTCTTCGGTCCACCCTTATCCATCCATTTATTAACTTGTTTGATTTATCTCTTTACTTGACCATTGACTAATCCATTCTCTTAAGACTTAGATTTATTTTGACCATTTTATTAATTTAAAAGTTGTTACCTTCTTTGGTAATTCATGATGACTCCTGGAATTATATATGACTATAAGTTAGGTTCATATCTAAAACCCTCACTAGCCAACTATAAATCCTCACTTACCACTTACTAAAATATTTAACGTGTAGTGTTTCACAACGTATTTCTTTAATAATAAAATTCCCAATTTCCTAAATTATGCATTTATTTATTTATTATTATTATTATTATTATTATTATTATTATTTTCTGAGTTCTATTTATTGTAATGTTAAGTTTAAAGCATTCGGGTGTCACATTTCTCCCCTTATTAAAAGAAGTTTGTCCTCAAACTTGACGTACCTTGGTTTTCGAAGAGGTGTGGGTATTTGGCTCGCATTTGGTTTTCAGTTTCCCACGTTGCTTCTTCGACACGATAGTTTCTCCATAAGACCTTTAAAAGGGGTATAGTTTTATTTCGAAGGATCTGATCACGACGATCGAGAATCTGTACAAGTTGCTCTTCGTGGGAGAGATCTTCTTGGACTTCTAGGTTCTCATGATCGACAACATGCTCTGGATCTCGAAGATATCGACGAAGCATCGAAACGTGAAACACATTATGGACATTGGATAGTTTGGGTGGAAGCGCAAGACGATATGCTACAGGACCAATCCTTTCGAGTATCTCGAATGGGCCGATGTAACGTGGTCTTAACTTTCCTCGCTTTCTAAATCGGATTACCCCTCTTGTCGATGAGATTTTAAGGAACACATGATCTCCTATTTGAAATTCTAAGTCTCGTCTTTCTGTATCTGCATAACTTTTCTGGCGGTTCTGGGCAGTGCGAATTCGTTGTTGGATGAGTTGAATTTTATCACTCGCTATTTGTACGATCTCGGGGCCTAATAATTTTCTGTCTCCGACTTCCGTCCAACACAAAGGTGATCGACATCTCCTTCCATACAGTGCCTCGTACTGTAAAACCCAAGTTTTGAACATTATTATTTTTGGATAGATTGGTAATTACATTAATTTATATGGGTCACTTAGTAATATCAAGGATTTAATTATGAGATGGCATTATTATTTCAATAACATAGGTGGGTAATTTTGTAATTTTGGAAAAGAAAAGAATATTAGGTTAAGTAGCCATCATGCCGTGGCTTTGTCTGGGAGAAGAAAACAAAAAAAAACAGAGGGCTTGGGAGGAAGGTTGAGCAGGGTTTGAAAAGTGGAAGAAAAAAAAAAAAGAAAAAAAGAAAACAAACCAAAGTGAAGAAGGAGGATTTATAGAGTGGTGATTTTTCTTTATTCATTACTTAGGTAAGATTATTTTATTATATTCTTATCTATGATTTTGGTGTTAATATATCAATAGATGAATTTATGGGCATATATGATTAAATAAATATATTGATGTAGTCTATGTTGGGGGTCTCGATTTTGCTCAATTTTAGAGTGTATTTTGCATCCCGGTTGGGTGGTTCATATTTTGAGATTAATATGTAATAGGTTAAGTTTAATGGTGGTGTGTTTGTGGGATACAAGTTTGGCTACAAGCAATTACAAATTTATACATGTATATGAACAACAATAGAATAATATAGGTTGAGAATTCCGAAGCCGTGATGGCTTTGTTTTGATGCTAAATTGTGGGGGTCCCTAATAAACAACTGGATTAATTTATTCTATGGTTGCTACAAGAAGAGAAGGATGGGTGCAAATAATAATTGTTTATGTGGTATAATATTTTATTAGGTTCGTGAGATTGAGGTGGATCTTGGTAATTTGAGATTAGCTTGGGAAATATTATTTTAGCTATTTGAGGTAAGTAACCCTCTATCACTGTTGGTACATTTTTATTCCTATTGAATCGTTTAAAATTATAAGTATTTATTTATAGTCTTCATGTTCTCTTAAAATAAAATATGGGTCAAGTATAAAACAACATCGAATATTATTATGAAAATTATTTGAATATTTTGTGGAACTATTCTGAAAACTGTACTAAACGTTTATTCTGAAAATATCGAATGTTTTATTTAAAATTTGTGTATTGTTTGAATTTTGAACATCACTCTAGTCTGACTACGATTTGGACCCTAGCCAATGGGAGTTATTTATTGGCACAGAAACTAGTTTCTTTTGGGGCTTTACCACGGCCTATGTGTGGTTCGGCCTTGTCACGGGCTAAGTGACCGTAGTCATTAAGACTTGGTTTTGTGAATCAAATCATTGAACCATCTGAATATCGAACCATCGATTTGAACAATGAGTTACTTTGAATTATCTTGTTGGCTTTTCATTTAAAATGTATTGTACATTATTTATTTTTAGCTATGAAACCATCTTACAAATAATTGTTCATTTATTGAACTGTAGAAAAATTTATATTTATTGGTTATCGATTTATTTATTAATTTTTTTAATACTTGATCCAGCTGGCAGTGATGGTTGGTTATTTACTGGGCTATCTAGCTTACCCTTATTTGTTTTTTCAGATTCTAAAGAGTAGAGCTGCGCGGGATTTTTTTTTTTTAATATGGGAGTGCCGAGAGTAGGACTATGAATTAAGTACTTGGATTATTGTTTTGTTAATGGATTTTATTAGTGGACTTGGTGGATAATTATCATAATGTGCCGAGAGTAAAACTATGATTTAAGTTAGGGGTGGGCGTGGATCGGTTGCGGCCACGAAACCTCCAATCCGCCATCCGTCCGCCAATCCGGCGGATGCGGATTTGGCGGATTGGCGGATGGATGCGAATCGGTTTGGCGGTTTGAAATTTTACAAATTTTCAACATACAAAAAAAAAAAAAAATTTGTGCATAATTCAACATCTATTTATTCATTATAAATTATAATAGGCAATGCAACTTGGACATAATTCAAAATTCAAAATCATTTATTCATGGAAAACATTCACATCATTTGTTCAAAATCATTTATTCATTCACATCTATGAAACATGAAAAATATTGTGCATAATTCAACATCTATTTATTCATTACAATGGGCAATGCAACCTGGGCATAATTCAAAATTCAAAATCACCCAAAACATTGTAACTCGGATTGTAATGGGCATAATTCAATATTGGTTCCAATGGCCATAATTCAAATCACCCAAAACATTGTGCATCCAATATGCATAAATCATCTTACACATAAAAAATAAGGAAAACATTGTGCATCCATCCAAGTAACAGTCATCCAAGAGTTCCAAAAATAAAAAAGTTATAGTCATCCAACAAACATTGTGCATCCAAAAAAAATAAGTACAGTCATCCAACAAATTGTGCATCCAAAAAAAATAAGTTACAGTCATCCAAAAGTAGCAAAAAAACCATTCAGTTCTTTTCACAAATCATGAGCCATGTAACCTGCACAACAAAAAAATGAAATTATTAATAAAGAAAACACTAAAAAGTTTTAAACTTAAAACAAGTAAACATATGTTAACAACATTTAACCAAGGGGAAATATTTTACCAATAATATTAAACTTCAATAAAATTAGTCTCCGGACTTGGGCTTGAACATGAGCTTGACTCCGAAACAACTACACAAAAAACATAACACAACAAAAATATGTAAAGTAAAGATAATGAATTTTGAATAATACAAAATAAATGAAATGGATAAAAAAATAAATAAATTATTGTATATATTACCCGAATCATATTGTTGTTCAAATTGCTCAACATCCTCCATTGCTTGTCTAAGGCATATTGGAATGTTACTTCGAAGCCAATTTTGTGCACAAACAAGAACCTCCACCATCTTGGGAGCAAGTGAACTACGAAATGGATCAAGTATTCGACCTCCTGTACTAAAAGCCGAATCAGAAGCAACAGTGGAAATAGGCATCGCCAACACATCTCATGCTATAAGTGATAATACTCTATACTTTGTTGCTTAACCTTCCACCACTCCAAGATATCAGATTGAGAATTATTCTCACCTTTCTCAATATCACCCAAGTACTTGTCCAATTCCGACATACTCCCACTACTAGAAAATTGCCCCTCCAAAAATGAGTTAAATTGAGAGTTCACAATAGAGTATGGGTCATTTTCATCTATCACCATATCTACTCTTTCATTTACATTGGAGGCATGCACATTTGTTGGCTCAAGTGTGGCATAATGATCATACAATTTGCCCAAACAATTTTTGACCTTGTCTAACATTTCTTTCACTTTCACTATATCTCCACCAAAAATTGTTGAAAAACAAAATTGCAAGTATGTCATTTTTCTTCTAGGATCAAGCACAACCGCAACATACAAAAGTGGATTGATTTTATCCCCATTTCCCCAATACTTGTCAAACTTCTCTTTCATTTTCTTTGCCATTGAAGACAAAATAGGATCATTGTCTTTGATTAATTGTCCAATCATATTTTCAATGACAAAAATTTCAGTGTAGAATGTGTTTGAAGTAACAAATAAAGACCCAAAAAATCTATTTGTGGCATTGTAGAACATTCTAAGAAATTTCAAAAACACCCTACAATTATCCCAATCCTCGGCTGTAGGCATCTCTCTCCTCTCACCCCCTTCATTATCCAAAAAGTAGTGTTTGTAATTGTAGTCCTCCTCACCCATTCTTTGAAAAGCACTCTCAAATTTTCTGTTGCCTCCAATATAAGATATGTTGAATTCCACCGTGTTGGCACATCTAGGCACAAGAGACTCTTACTCTCAATTTTCAAACTTTCCACATACTTTTTAAAAGTTCAAGGTTTGGGAGACAGATCACATCACATCCTCTGCATGCCTCACATTTCTATACAAGACTCAAGATCCTTCAATCCATCACTAACAATAAGATTTAGAATATGCGCACAACAACGCATGTGTAAAAATTAATGGCCCAAGATAGTTCCCTTCCACAATTTTGTTGTTCGTTTCAAGAATCTAATGGTTAGATTATTGGAACTCGCATTATCCACAGTTAAGGTAAAAAGGCCATCAATGTCCCACTCCTTTAAAAGTGCCTCAATTTTTTTACCAAGAGTTTCTCCTTTGTGGTCTTCAACTTGACAAAAATTTATGATCCTCTTTTGTAACTTCCAATCATCATCAATGAAATGTGCAGTTAGACACATATAACACAAATTTTGTATGGAAGTCCATGTATCCGTGGTAAAACAAATTCTACGCCCCTTCATAATTTTCTTCAACCTCTCCCTTTCATTGGTGTATATGTCTAGAATGTCCCTAGAAACGGTATATCGAGATGGAATCTTGAACTTGGGTTACATGACATTACAAAACCTCTTAAAACCAACCCCATCCACAAATCTAAAGGGCAATTCATCTATTACTATCATCTCCGCAAGATGCCTTCTAGCAACTTCTATAGAAAATGACGTAGCCACAACATCAACAACATCCTCCCCACCAACTTCTCTAGGTTTAAATCCCAATGATTGTTGCCCATGAGTATCCCTATATGGATACTTTGTACAATTTTTCAAATGATTTAACAAATTACTTGTTCCATGACTCTTAGAGCCTGCCATATATTCTTTCTTACAATACTTGCACATAGCCCTATCTTTCCCATCAATGCCCTTAATCTTTTCAAAATGATCCCAAGCCTTTGATGTTGTTCTCCCACTACTACTAGTTTTGGCCAAGGGTGGTCTACGAGGGGGAGCATTAGATTGGGTAGAGGGGTCAATAGAAGATGATTTGGGCTCAACATTAGGACTCACAAAAAAAGTTTCTTCACTTGGCGGATCCATGGCCAAAAGATTATCAAATAAACTGCCAACAACCAATAAAAAATCATTCAAAATATGCTTTTCAAATCCATGCTCTTTTTGAAAAACTAAGAGATTAGTTTAAACTAAGAAGGATATTAAATAGACAGAGTTTAAATCCATGCTCTTTTTTTTTGTATTAAATGGACAGAGTTAAATGGACAGAGTTTAAACTAGGACTCACAAAATATAACTTTCATTTTAAGGTATACATCATAAATTAGGATAGAGTTTAAACTAGGACTCACATTACACATATTCATCATTTTGATCACAATATAGAACAGTAATTAAGATTATTGGCATCCTACTGAAGTAATGATATATAAAGTCAACAGATGCAATGTTTTCAATGATGCATTTTGGCATCCAAGTTTAAGTCTGTAATTTGGAATAATGGACATATATGTAAATATCAAATGATGATAAAGTTATCCAATATATGCATATAAGGGTGCAAATAATGTTATGATAATTATATTTTTTCATTAATTTATTTATCATCTTATCACTGATTTAATGAGTCTCCCTATTCATGTATTTTATTAATCTGATAATACATAATATATAAAAAAAAAAAAAAAACCACAATCGTAATATTATTGGAATGAATAGCTTTTGATTCAATTAACTCTCTCTCTCTCTCTCTCTCTCTCTCTCACTCTCTAAAAAAAAAAGTTACAATAAGACCAAAGTTTGGGTATTAGCGATATACTCTGTTTGGTAGGTGAGAAAATGTAAGAGAAGTAAAATAAATCAAAACTTTGAATTCTATTTTTTCTTTTAAATGCATTAACACAATGAAAATTTCCAAATTGAGCTTAATACAGCAATTTTGGTAGTTTCCATAGAACATCAACAAACATTCGAAACTTTCAGATTTCGAGGCAGTTCACAGTTTTTTTTTTAAAATATATTTTTGAGAATCTGCTTTTCAACCTAAATGTAAAATTTGTTTGAATAAATTGACAGCAATTCATTATTGAAAAATTAGGAAAGAAGAGATATCTTAAGACTTAAACCTTCATTTTTTAATGCGGAAAAATAACATATATATGTTATATATATACTATTTTCCTTCGCTTTCTCGGCAACCAAACAGATGGTTATAGAAAATCAAATCTCTTGTAACTACGCCATATATCTACAACTCGATCAAACACACCGTACTTCCACAGTCTCAAAACAGATTCTACATTATATTGGGGAGAAACTTGGTCCTCATTTGATAATCTTACAAGTGCTTTAAAGATTCATCATTTGATAATCTTATTCCATCTAGGGAGAAACTTGGTCCTCTTATATCTCCTATCTTTTTGAGGTTTAGAACCATACAATTAATCAACAACAAAACAGATTCAAAACAGATTCTACATTATATTTATATTTATGTTAGTATTTTAAGAGATAATAGCCCATACTTCCACAAACAGATTCAAAGCAAATTCACAAACATCAACAACAATCAATCCTAGTATAGCCCATACTTCCACAGTCTCCAAACAGATTCTACATTATATTTATGTTAGTATTTTAAGAGATAATAGAAGTAAGAATAAAAAAAGGCTGATTAACAAAACAGATTGTTCAAAAAAATAAACCAAACCTCTCTGTGGTTCTCTCTGTATTCCTTTCTTTGTGTGTAGTTTTAGAACTGGAACAAAACAAAATAATAATAATAGATTAGAATCTAAAAGATTAGAAGTTTAGAACTAGAACCAAAAAAAAAAAAAAACCAGTTAAGATTCAGAAGAAGAAGAAGAAGGAGAGAGAGAGAGAGAGAGAGAGAGAGAGAGAGGGTACCTCAGTTACAGTCAGTGTAGTAGACTAGACTGTATATCGATCAATCTAACCATCTATTTCGTTTTAGAACTGGAACAAAAAAAAAAAAAAACAGATTAGACTCAGATCAGAAGAAGAGAAGAAAAGAGAAGAAGAGAAAAGCAGAGAGAGAGAGAGAGAGATACCTCAGTCAGTAGTGTATCGATCGCCGACGCCGTGTAGATGATCGCCGACGCCGTGTAGATCGTCCGACGATGGGTGGGTAGGGTAGAGAGAGAGAGAGAATGAGAATGTCTGTCTCTATCGAAAATTAGGGCAAAATGACAAGAGGGAGGCGGATGGATGCATATCAGAAAGGAAAAGGGGGGAAAATGAGGAATCAGCCAAAAATGAATTAAAAATAGCCAAGGGGTGGTCGGGTCCGGTCTGGCGACTAAAATGGCGGATCACCCGCCACCTGACCCGAACCCGAAAAATGCCATATATCAGGCCCGCATCCGCCCGCCACGTGGCACACATTCATCCGTTGGGGGTCGGATCGGTCGGGTGTGGCGGGTCGGTGGATCCGCTGCACAGCCCTAATTTAAGTACTTGGATTAATTGTTTTGTTAATGGATTTTATTAGTGGACTTGGTGGATAATTTCATATGATAAGAATAATCAATTTTTATGGATTTCAGCATTATGATAATTAAGGACTTAATTGGAGTATTTTACATTGTTGGTTATGTGTTAGACTCTTAGCCTTGCATGCTCACTTAAATGAGTGTGCGGCGTTGTCACGGAGCTTGGGGCATGACACGTACGGTGCCAGTCCAATACTTGCATGGTAGCTATTATTATACGCGAACTCCACTAAAGGTAGATGATCATCCCAGTTACTTTTGAGGTCTAGGACACACAAACGTAACATATCTTCCAAGGTCTGGATCGTCCTTTCAGATTGCCCATCAGTTTAGGGGTGATAAGCCGTGCTAAACCTTAGAGTGGTTCCCAAAGCTTCTTGTAATTTATTCCAGAAGTGAGACACGAAACGGGGCTCTTTATCGGATACGATTGAAACTGGGGTGCCATGCAAGCGAACGATTTCCTTGATGCCAAACTTTTGGTAGAAAATGATTCTGATTCTGATTAAGTCCTTGATGCCAAACTTTTGGTAGAAAACGAGAGTAGCGAACTTAGAGAGGGAGTACATGATTCTGATTGGTAGAAAATGCGCCGACTTCGTTAATCGATCTACGATAACCCATATTGCATCATTCTTCGAGACTGATTGCGGTAGCCCGACCACGAAGTCCATAGTAATGTGTTCCCACTTCGATTCAGGAATAGGGAGTGGTTGCAACATTCCTGCAGGTCTCTGATGTTCCGCTTTAACCTGTTGACAACGCAGGCATTTGGAGACATGGCTTGCTATGTCTTTCTTCATTCCTGTCCACCAGAAGTATTCCTTCAGATCGTGATACATCTTCGTATTGCCAGGATGGATTGCAAACCTCGAGCTATGAGCTTCTACCAATATTCTTTTCTTGAGTTCTGGAAGGTCGGGTACACAAATTTGATTTCGAAATTTTAGCATCTCATTGCTTATTGTAAAGTCAGGATCAGGCGTTTTTCCTTGCTCCTCGTACTTTTTCTTCAACAGTTTATCTTCACATTGGCGGGCTCTAATTTCTTCAATCAACTCGGGTTCCACGATTATGTTGGCGAGCAATCCATGGATCTTGCGGGGAACGAGGGTACATGCCAAACTTTTGGTCGTTTTTCGACTTAGTGCGTATGCTACTACATTAACTTTGCCGGGATGATGATGAATCTCTATATCGTAGTCCTTCATAAATTCTAGCCATCGTCGTTGCCTCATATTCAATTCCTTCTGTGTAAACAGATATTTGAGACTCTTGTGATCAGTATAGATCTTGCAGGCTACTCCGTAGAGATAATGACGCCAGATTTTGAGGGCGAAGATCACCACAGCTAATTCTAGATCATGAGTTGGATAGTTCCTTTCGTGAGTCTTTAGTTGGCGGGAGGCATAAGAAATGACCTTCCCATTTTGCATAAGAACGCAACCCAAACCATTGTATGAGGCATCGCTATAAATTACAAACTTTTCTGCTTCGGCGGGAAGTGCTAGTATCGGAGTCGTCACGAGTCTGTTCTTCAATTCTTGGAAGCAATGTTCCTGCTTGTCCGTCCATTTAAAGGGTGTGTTCTTTTGAGTTAGCTGAGTCAAGGGTGAAGCTATCTTCGAGAAGTCTTGCACAAAGCGCCGGTAGTAGCCGGCTAGGCCCAAGAAGCTTCGAATCTCTGATACGTTAGTAGGTCGTGGCCAATCCACGATTGCTACAACCTTTTGGGGATCAACTGAAATGCCATCTTTGTTAATGACGTGACCGAGGAAGTGTACACTAGTGATCCAGAATTCGCATTTCTTCAACTTGGCATAAAGTTTGTGATCACGTAATGTCTGTAGAACTTTTCGCAAGTGGTGTTCATAATCTTCTGGCGATTTGGAGTATATGAGAATGTCGTCAATGAAGACAATGACGAACTCGTCAAGATAGGGTTTGAACACTCGATTCATGAGGTCCATAAAGGCCGCTGGAGCATTGGTGACGCCAAATGGCATGACGAGCAACTCGTAGTGCCCATAACGGGTTCTGAAGGCAGTTTTTTC
This sequence comes from Camellia japonica, assembly GCA_030407325.1. Lineage (NCBI taxonomy): Eukaryota > Viridiplantae > Streptophyta > Magnoliopsida > Ericales > Theaceae > Camellia > Camellia japonica. Next base: position 39,774,828 of record JAPPVO010000016.1, read on the forward strand.
AATGCTTTCTGTTTTGACTTTTAGTTGATGGTAACCAGAACGCAAGTCAATTTTTTAGAACACTTGGGCGCCTTGCAGTTGATCAAACAAGTCGTCAATTCGTGGCAGGGAGTACCGATTTTTTATGGTGACTTTATTTAGCTCTCGATAGTCGATACATAACCTCATTGTACCATCCTTTTTCTTTACGAACAGTACTGGAGCTCCCCATGGTGAGGTACTTGGTCGGATGAAGCCTTTGGTCAGTACTTCTTGGAGTTGAATTTTCAGTTCTTTCAATTCTGCCATGGATATGCGGTAAGGGGTCTTTGAGATTGGTTGTGTACCAGGTTGGGTTTCAATGGTGAACTCGATTTCTCGATCAACTAGGGTGCCAGGCAGGTCTTCAGGAAATACATCCGGAAATTCTCGAACTACGGGGATCGCATCAAGTGTGGGGGTCTCTTGTTGAGTATTAATCACATAACAGATACAACCACAACAACCCTTTCTTAGCAGTCGTTGGGCTGTTATGAAGGATATAATACAGGGAGGGGGAGAGGCTCCAGTTCCTTCGAAGACAAGCTCGAGTTGGTTTGGCGACCTGAGGAATACCTTTTTGGCTTTACAATCGATAGAGGCACGATTAGCAGCTAACCAATCCATTCCTAAGATTACATCAAAGGTATTAATGCCAAGGAGTATCAAGTCTACGTGTAAGGTTTCACCTTTTAAGGGTACAATACAAGATTTGTATACATTAGTACTGAGGGTGGAATTTCCAGAGGGAAAAGACATAGATAGTATGTATCCTAAGGGTTCGGGTGTTGATGTCAACTTGGTAGCAAAGTGTGGTGTAATAAAAGAATGAGTTGAACCAGAGTCAAAGAGAACATGGGCTAAGTGACCACAAACAGAGAGTGTACCTGACACAACATTTTCAGTAACTTCTGGGTTTCCAGGCACCAGGGCAAAAGCTCTTCCTTGGCGTTTTTGGTCCTTTCTCGCTCCTTCAGGTACTGCGGGTTTTCGGACTAGTTTAAAGGGGCGGACGAGCGTTGGACAATTTCTTAGCTAATGGCCAACTTGGCCACATCTAAAGCATTTTCCCGTATTTTGACGGCATGGTCCCCAATGAGTCCGTCCACAGGTAGAGCAAGCTGGAGTGGTGCCTCCTTTAGGGTTTGCAGGACTTTGATTGCTTGGACCGGTTGAACTGGTTGTGCTCGTATTTATTCTCTTGGGAGGTGCGACACCGGGCTTTCTGTTATCTCTTTCCCAAAATCGCTTCCTCTAACTTGGCTCCCCAGATCGCAAGACTTTAATTCCTTTTTCCGCAATGTATGCTCGATCTACCACTGCCGCATAGGTTGGTAGTTTCAGAACCTCCAGCCTGTCCTTAATTTCAGGATCCAACCCTGCTTCAAATTTCCTGGCTTTTCGAGCTTCGGTGGGAATGACATATGTCGCGAACTAGGCTAGCTGTGTGAACTTACTTTCATATTCGGCCACTGTCATGGTTCCTTGCCTTAGATGTATGAATTCTAACGCTTTTTGTTCCCGTAGTGAATCTGGAAAGTACTTTTCATAGAATACTTCTAAAAATCTTGCCCAAGTCACAATATCTTCCTTTTCCAGGGTAAGGAGCCACCATTCTTGTACATCGTCCTTGAAGGTGAAGGTGGCAAAAGTCACCTTCTGTCTTTCTGTGCAAGGTAGTGCGCGGAAGATTTTCTCCATGTCCCTGACCCAAGCCTCTGCTACTAGTGGGTTTAGACTGCCGATAAACGCGGTGGGTTTCAGCTCCTAAAATTGTTTAATCGAAGTTGGTTCTTGTCGTCTTTCTAATGTCCCATTGGTTATGCTGCTTTGCAAGGCCTGTAAAAAGTTGGTGTGTCACGACCCTGACCTGCCCCCGTGGGTTAAGGACGTAACCGGCCAGTAATCGTGAGATTACCTACGGCCTCAAACGGATCCAAACGTATTTTTGACAGAGTTAATGGGGGCCAAACGGAAGCAAATCAAAACTTTGTCCATAGAGCTGTGCTTACATGGCACATCAAAACGATTATATACATAGACATTAATAACTCACATCAGTAAAACAGTAGCATGAGTTCTGTGTAAACAGGATCATATAAGTCCAAGCCAACCCATCAAAACTATATACAGAATTCCACAAAGTCTTTGCCATCTTGACAACATAAAACAGATAACAAAAAGGCGAAGACGAGTCTCATGCGTGAGACACAAGGGCTGACTCTCCAAAACTTGGGTTGTTCTACACAGGCTTCACTGAGGCTGGGTCTGGACTTCTCTTGGCTCACCTACAAAGACATGAATGAGCGTGAGCGATAGCCCAGTGAATAACATCAATTACAGAATTTATGCAACAAGACGTAGAACAACATTTTCCAAACGGCCTTGGGCCCAATTCATATCTGTAGTTAACACATATAGGGTAATTTAAATCAAGTAACCATAGTTCCGTACATACTGGCCTTTGGCCCATTCAGATTTACATTCATGACGAAACGGCCTTCGGCCCATTCGATTATGTCAAACGGCCTTTGGCCCAATCAATGTATTTCAAAACGGCCTTTGGCCCACTCATTCGTTTCAAAACGGCCTTTGGCCCACTCATTCATTTCAAAACGGCCTTTGGCCCACTCATTCATTTCAAAACGGCCTTTGGCCCACTCATTCATTTCAATACGGCCTTCGGCCCATACATTCGTATCCAAACAACCTTTGGTCCATTCATGTTTACATTCATGTTTAACAAAACGACCTCGGGTCCATTTATGCTTATCAAAACGACCTCGGGTCCATTTATGCATTCATATCAGACTTACGTCCACAATCCCAATTAGCAATTCATAAAGCTTTAAAGGGAGTAAACAATTGGACATTCACAAGCATTCAAATATCGATATTACTCACAGTGATCGGCTTGTGGGTTTGCCCTGGAGCTTGACCCTACATATTTCATGAACACAAAAGGGCCATTAGCAGTTCAATCCGTTCTTTAATTCACATATTCCTCTTTAGGCATTATTATTATCTCATTAACTCATTTACAATGCTTAACATATGCCTAAGAGTGCTTGCAAGTGAAAGGGAACGGAAAACAGGACACAAAATGCAAAAACAGGATTTCAGAAAATAGGGTCCCCGCTCGAGCGTGGACTTCCCCGCTCGAGCGGACCCTTAGGTCTGCAAAAGTACTGGTTGCCTTCAATTCCCGCTCGAGCGCGAACTCGGCCGCTCGAGCGGACTGCCTGTCTACATAGCTCCCCGCTCGAGCGTCAACTTCCCCGCTCGAGCGGGAACCATGTCTGTAGAAAATGCTGGGAGCTCGATTTCTCCGCTCGAGCGGCGGTTTTCCCCGCTCGAGCGGGCACCAAACTTTCTGGGTTTTCCAGAACTGTTCTTGAGCTTCAAATACACATTCAAACTGATATTTCTTGCATTTCACAGCCCATAGCACTCATATACATATACCAACATGATATAAACACCAAATTACAACATATTGAAGCTCAATTCCCATGAATCAATCACATGCAAACCCAAATTATACCAAACTTACTTCCAATACATTAAATTCATGCCTTTAAGCTTCATATCCTCATCAATCATGCATGCATGTCAATTCTTGACTCTATTTCTATTTCAAATGGTACAAATGGTGCTTCTAGCCATGAAACTCAACAAAACTATGCTTGCATGTATGATTCAACACTCATATTTCCATATTTAACTTAATACGTGCTTGATTATGCAAAATCATGGTGATCCTACACATGCATGTGCATTTTTAACTTCAAATTCATCAATTATAGCACAACTCTCGTTCTTGATCACCAATTTAACTTGGACACACAAAATTACAACTATAATTCAAGAATTACTCACCTAGAATCCTTGATCTTTCAAGCTCTAGATAATTCTTGAGCTAAACCTTCAAAACTTCCAAGCTTCAAGCTAAAATGCACAATACTTCTCCCCCTTCTCTCTCTAAAGCCGAATCTCTCTCTCTCTCTCAAGTGTATAACTCAGATGTTTGAGTTGAATAGAGCTAAGGGAGAGTATATACTAACATCCAACAAGCCCCATTATCAATATATTTTAATATAAAATATTTGGGCACTCAATTCATCAATTTAATCGATTTAATCCGACCCGAATCAATTTTCAATTAAACTTCACCGTAGGCTCTAAAAATTATGCCAATCACGATGGCGTAGTCAATTCCAGGTTCCGCGGCCGATAAGGCCCTCAATTTAATTTCTAAAGCAGGTAATTCAAACAGATATTCCTACAGTGAACAGATACGAATTTAAAATCACATATTATCACATAATGGCACACAAAATCATGCTGAACACATAACCATAAGCAAATTAAGGACCAATTTAGCATATTACAGAACAGGGGTATCACAGTCTTCCCCCCTTTAGGAAGTTTGGTCCTCCAAACTTAATTTACCTTCGTCGGGAAACAAATGTGGGTAGCTTAGTCGCATTTCCTCCTCTTTTTCCCATGTAACATCCGTCCCATAGTGTTCCTTCCACTCTACTTTCACCATGGGGATGGACTTACTTCTCAACTGTTTCACTTGCCTGTCTACAATCTGTTCCGGCCATTCAGCATATTCCATATTTTCATTAATAGCAACCCGGTGATAATCAATCACGTGAAACGGGTCTCGGAGGTAACCCCTCAACATCGACACGTGAAACACATTATGGACTTGTTCGAATCCCGGTGGCAAGGCAACTCTGTAAGCAACTGGGCCAAGTCTCTCCAGAATCTGGAACGGCCCGATGTAACGGGGCGACAACTTGCCCTTTTTCCCAAATCTGACTTGGCCTTTCATCGGAGAAACACGGATGAATACATGGTCACCAACCTCATACTCAAGAGGTCTTCTCCGAACGTCTGCATAATTCTTTTGTCGGTCCTGAGCTGTTTTGAGCCTTTGGTGAATAGTCTTGATTTTCTCAGAAGTGTCTTGCACAATTTCTGGCCCAAGCAAAGCTCTATCCCCGACCTCTGTCCAACAAATAGGTGATCTACACCTCCTACCATACAAAGCCTCGTATGGTGCCATACCGATGCTGGAGTGGAAGCTGTTATTATAGGTAAATTCTGCAAGCGGCAAATAATCTTCCCAACTCCCCTGAAAATCCAAAGCACACATGCGAAGCATATCTTCCAAAGTTTGTATCGTTCTTTCTAACTGTCCATCTGTCTGTGGGTGAAATGCAGTACTGAACCTTAGTTCTGTTCCCATGGCTTCCTGCAAACTCTTCTACAATCTGGAGACAAATTTCGGATCTCTATCCGATACAATAGACACTGGAACTCCGTGTAAACGGACAATCTCATCAACGTAAATGGTTGCCAATCTATAAGCAGTAAATGTAGTTTTGACAGGCAGAAAATGTGCGGATTTAGTTAGTCTATCCACTACAACCCAAACAGAATCCATACCTTATGAAGTCCGAGGTAGGCCAACAACAAAGTCCATAGTCACATGTTCCCACTTCCATTCAGGAATAGGGAGAGGTTAAGTAGACCGCCTGGTTTCTGGTGTTCAGCCTTAACTTGCTGACACTGAAGACACTTGGACACATATTCTGCAATCTCTTTCTTCATCTTAGGCCACCAATAGGTTTGTTTCAAATCCCGGTACATTTTATTGTTGCCGGGGTGCATAGCAAATAAGATCTGTGGGCTTCATCTAAAACCCTCTTCTTTAGTTCCGGGATATCAGGGACACACATTCTGTTTCGGAATTTCAACAGTTCATTCTCAATGCTGAATTCTGCTTTTGGACTCGTCTCAAATTCATCAATTACCTTTCTAAGGAACTCATCCTCTTTCTGTTTCTGCTTGATTTCATCAATGCTCGGCTGTAATGGCGGCTATCAATCCGCCTTGTTCACATGCCACCACCTCAATTGCAGACTTCTCAAAGTCTTGTAAAATCTCCTTCTGTACTGTAAGTAAACAAGCTATACTCCCTGCGGATTTTCTGCTCAAAGCATCAGCAACTGTGTTAGCTTTCCCGGGGTGATACTGAATCTCTAAATCATAATCCTTTATCAATTCCAGCCATCTTCTCTGCGCATATTCAGCTCTTTCTGTGTGAAGAAATATTTCAAACTTTGTGTCCGTGTAGACCTCACACTTTGCTCCATCTAGATAATGCCGCCAGATTTTCAAAGCAAAAACAACTGCGGCCAATTCTAGGTCATGCGTTGGATAATTCTTCTCATGTGGTCTCAACTATCGGGAGGCGTAGGCAATAACCTTTCCATTCTGCATTAACAAACAACCCAGGCCTTTATAAGATGCATCACTGAAAATCACAAAATTTTCCGTACCTAAAGGTAGTGTCAAAATCGGGGCGGTGGTCAATCTGGTTTTCAATTCATCAAAGGCTGATTCTTTTTCATCGTTCCATTCAAAAGATTGCCCCTTGCATGTCAGTTAGGTAAGGGGCACGGCTATTTTTGAAAAATCCTTCACAAACCTCCGATAGTACCCAGCCAAGCCCATGAAACTGCGCACTTCTGTTACATTGGTCGGTGTAGGCCAATTCACAATTGCTTTTATTTTCTGTGGGTCCACTGAAATTCCTTCCTTGTTGATCACATGCCCTAAGAAAACAACTTCATCCAGCCAAAACTCACATTTCTTTAGTTTAGCAAATAATTTCCTTTCTCGAAGTATTTGTAAAACAGTCCTCAAATGTTGTTCATGTTCAAGTCTATCTTTAGAATATATCAAGATATCGTCAATGAAGACTACAACAAACTCATCAAGGTAGGTTTTAAAAATTCTATTCATTAAGTCCATAAATGCTGTCGGAGCATTAGTCACTCCAAATGGCATAACAAGAACTCAAAATGACCATACCTCGTTCTGAATGCTGTTTTTCAACATCCTCTGCCTTAACTTTCAACTGATGATACCCGGATCTCAAATCAATTTAGAAAACACCTGTGATCCCTGCAACTGATCAAATAAATCATCAATACGGGGTAAGGGATACTTGTTCTTTATCGTTACCTTGTTCAATTCCCGATAATCGATGCACAAGCGCAAAGTACCATCCTTCTTTTTCACAAATAACACCGGTGCGCCCCAAGGCGAAGTGCTAGGCCGGATAAACCCTTTATTAAGAAGGTCTTGCAACTGTTCCTTTAATTCTTTCATTTCGGCGGTAGCCATCCTGTAGGGAGTTTTAGAAATAGGCTGGGTGCCTGGCACAGTCTCAATAGTAAACTCTATCTCCCTGTCTACCAATTCCCCTGGTAATTCATTTGGAAACACATCTGGGAATTCTCTAACAATGGGAATATCATTCAATTCAATATTCACAGATTGTTCAGTCAATACATAACATAAATAACCCTGGCACCCTTTCCTGATCAATTTACATGCTTTCATTGCAGATATCAAGTATGGTGGAGGCACTACCCCGTTTCCCACAAACACAATCTCTTTCTGTTATGGTGGTTTAAACACAACCCTCTTTGTCACACAATCTATGGTGGCACAATATTTGATCAACCAATCCATGCCCAAAATTACATCGAAGTGTCTAAAGTTTAAGGGCAACAAATCTACATATAGGGTAGCGTCCTCAATATGCATGTCACAAAACCGATATATATAGTCACACAACACAGATTCCCCCGATGGAGCAGACACACATAACAAATATGGCAACAATTGTAGGGGTCTTTTCAGTCTAGATGCAAATGCATATGTCACAAATGAGTGCGTTGATCCAGAATCAATTAATACAAAAGCATCCTGATTACATATTGAGATAGTACCTGAGACAACGGCATTGGCATTCCGTGTATCACCCGGAACAAGCGCAAAAACTCTCCCCTGTCTCACTGTGTCCCCGGTAATAGCGGATCTTACAGTATTTCCCGGCTTTGGAACTGATGCAGTTGAACTGGCTGTTAGTTTCCTACCGTTCTGATTGCACTCTCGGGCTATGTGCCCTTGTTTCCCACACTTGAAACAGCCTCCTGATGCATAGTAACAAACCCCACGGTGCCTTTTGCTACAGATATTGCACACGGGAGCTGTGTCTCGGGAAGAATTTGAAGTAGTGGAGGAGCCCGTGTTTTGCTTTTTCAGAAATTTCTTCTTCGAAAAGAAGCCTTGCCTTTTGTTACCCTTCCATTCTGTTGCTGGCTTAGCTTGTCTAGCTATATTAGCCTCTGATATGATGGCCCTGTCAAGCACCCCAATGTAGGTCTCCAGCTTTAGGACATTCACCCTCTCTAGGATGTCACTGCGGAGTCCGCCTTCGAAATGTCTTGCTTTCTTATAGTCTGTGTCAATTACATGTGGCGCAAACCTAGCCAACTCAGTGAACTTGGCCTCATACTCAGCCACTGTCATGCTATCCTGCTTGAGTTCCATGAACTCGGCCGCTTTCCTATCCCGAACACACTGCGGGAAGTACTTGTCATAGAATATTTCTAAGAATTTCACCCAATCAACATCCTTATGATTTTCTCGCATCAACATCCACCATCTTCTTGCTTCGTCTTCTAGCATAAAAGTGGCTAGAAGCACTTTCTGGGTCTCCGAACAGGGGAACACTTCAAATAGCTTCTCAATGCCGAGGACCCATGCTTCGGCTTTCAAAGGATCTAATCCCCCGTGGAACTGTGGTGGTTTCATTTTCTTGAATTCCTTGGTGAGAGCTATAATCCGGTCATCATTCTGATTATTTGGCACGGGTGGTGCCTGAGGTGGAGGTGGCGGGTGTGGTTGCTGCCACTGTTGTTGCCACTCCTGTTGTTGTCTCAAAGCTTCTGCCATTTCCTGTATCAGTCTTTCCATTCTGTCCATTCTGGCAGTTGAGGATTCTTCTAGTTCATCTCCTCTGGTTCTCACCATCTGATTAAACTTGCATTATGCTATATACAGGATATACACAAGTATGCATGTAACAAGGAGCATACATATTCAGGTAATTTGCAATGCAAGTAATTCACAACTTACAACACATAATTATTCATATCAAAACATTTAAGCGCATAATCAACGCTCCAATTTCATATTCATCACATGAATGCATCCTAGATCTTATCTAGATGCTTATTGCTCTTTTTGGACAAGTGTGTGAGTTATTAACTCGTGCTCTGATACCACTCTGTCACGACCCTGACCCGCCCCCGTGGGTTAAGGACGTAACCGGCCAGTAATCGTGAGATTACCTACGGCCTCAAACGGATCCAAACGTATTTTTGACAGAGTTAATGGGGGCCAAACGGAAGCAAATCAAAACTTTGTCCATAGAGCTGTGCTTACATGGCACATCAAAACGATTATATACATAGACATTAATAACTCACATCAGTAAAACAGTAGCATGAGTTCTGTAAACAGGATCATATAAGTCCAAGCCAACCCATCAAAACTATATACAGAATTCCACAAAGTCTTGCCATCTTGACAACATAAAACAGATAACAAAAAGGCGAAGACGGTCTCATGCGTGAGACACAAGGGCTGACTCTCCAAAACTTGGGTTGTTCTACTCAGGCTTCACTGAGGCTGGGTCTGGACTTCTCTTGGCTCACCTACACAAAGACATGAATGAGCGTGAGCGATACCAGTGAATAACATCAATTACAGAATTTATGCAACAAGACGTAGAACAACATTTTCCAAACGGCCTTGGGCCCAATTCATATCTGTAGTTAACACATATAGGGTAATTTAAATCAAGTAACCATAGTTCCGTACATACTGGCCTTTGGCCCATTCAGATTTACATTCATGACGAAACGGCCTTCGGCCCATTCGATTATGTCAAACGGCCTTTGGCCCAATCATGTATTTCAAAACGGCCTTTGGCCCACTCATTCGTTTCAAAACGGCCTTTGGCCCACTCATTCATTTCAAAACGGCCTTTGGCCCACTCATTCATTTCAAAACGGCCTTCGGCCCATACATTCGTATCAAACAAAACTTGGTCCATTCTGTTTACATTCATGTTTAACAAAACGACCTCGGTCCATTTATGCTTATCAAAACGACCTTGGGTCCATTTATGCATTCATATCAGACTTACGTCCACAATCCCAATTAGCAATTCATAAAGCTTTAAAGGGAGTAAACAATTGGACATTCACAAGCATTTAAATATCGATATTACTCACAGTGATCGGCTTGTGGGTTTGCGCTGGAGCTTGACCCTACATATTTCATGAACACAAAAGGGTCATTAGCAGTTCAATCCGTTCTTTAATTCACATATTCCTCTTTAGGCATTATTATTATCTCATTAACTCATTTACAATGCTTAACATATGCCTAAGAGTGCTTGCAAGTGAAAGGGATCGGAAAACAGGACACAAAATGCAAAAACAGGATTTCAGAAAATAGGGTCCCCACTCGAGCGTGGACTTCCCCGCTCGAGCGGACCCTTAGGTCTGCAAAAGTACTGGTTGCCTTCAATTCCCGCTCGAGCGCGAACTCGGCTGGTCGAGCGGACTGCCTGTCTACATAGCTCCCCGCTCGAGCGTCAACTCCCGCTCGAGAGCGGGAACCATGTCTGTAGAAAATGCTGGGAGCTCGATTTCTCCGCTCGAGCGGCGGTTTTCCCGCTCGAGCGGCGGGCACCAAACTTTCTGGGTTTTCCAGAACTGTTCTTGAGCTTCAAATACACATTCAAACTGATATTTCTTGCATTTCACAGCCCATAGCACTCATATACATATACCAACATGATATATAAACACCAAATTACAACATATTGAAGCTCAATTCCCATGAATCAATCACATGCAAACCCAAATTATACCAAACTTACTTCCAATACATTAAATTCATGCCTTTAAGCTTCATATCCTCATCAATCATGCATGCATGTCAATTCTTGACTCTATTTCTATTTCAAATGGTACAAATGGTGCTTCTAGCCATGAAACTCAACAAAACTATGCTTGCATGTATGATTCAACACTCATATTTCCATATTTAACTTAATACGTGCTTGATTATGCAAAATCATGGTGATCCTACACATGCATGTGCATTTTTAACTTCAAATTCATCAATTATAGCGCAACTCTCGTTCTTGATCACCAATTTAACTTGAACACACAAAATTACAACTATAATTCAAGAATTACTCACCTAGAATCCTTGATCTTTCAAGCTCTAGATAATTCTTGAGCTAAACCTTCAAAACTTCCAAGCTTCAAGCTAAAATGCACAATACTTCTCCCCCTTCTCTCTCTAAAGCGAATCTCTCTCTCTCTCAAGTGTATAACTCAGATGTTTGAGTTGAATAGAGCTAAGGGAGAGTATATACTAACATCCAACAAGCCCCACTATCAATATATTGTAATATAAAATATTTGGGCACTCAATTCATCAATTTAATCGATTTAATCCGACCCGAATCAATTTTCAATTAAACTTCACCGTAGGCTCTAAAAATTATGCCAATCACGATGGCGTAGTCAATTCCGGGTTCCGCGGCCGATAAGGCCCTCAATTTAATTTCTAAAGCAAGTTATTCAAACAGATATTCCTACAGTGAACAGATACGAATTCAAAATCACATATTATCACATAATGGCACACAAAATCATGCTGAACACATAACCATAAGCAAATTAAGGACCAATTTAGCATATTACAGAACAGGGGTATCACATGGTGACTGCCCTTTCCATGATTTGTTCCATTGGGATGGTACCACTGACTGATGATCCGGTTTCATTTCCTTCGTTGGCCATTACTATAAGGTAAAATGATATAAGCGTGACATTACATGGATATAATTTTGATACAACGTCATATATAACATATTAGTTCTATTATCACCACATTCGTATATACCGTATTAGTTTTGCTGTTAATATCACCACTTTCATATATAACATATTAGTTTTACCATCATGTTAATATTACCACATTAATACCATATACACCATTGTTACCATATATAGGCGTTAGTCTGGCGGTCACAAATTAATGTCTAATCCTACTAATACAAAAAGATTAGACTACTCATGGTCAGCTCACAAAAAGGGTCTTCTAGTCAGACATCTAGAATGGTCCATTAGGCCACCAGGAGAACTGGCTTCGGAAAACTGGTCCATGAAACAACCCCGGAAACTCACTTTGCATGATGGACTCAAACTCCCACCCACTAAGCTCAACTCCGAAGCAGCTCCATACTACCTGAACCATGTAAACAGGAGTACCGTGATCATAACCCCATAATTCCCATCCAGTAATCTGTATCGGTGTCTCCAGGTATGATGCACCGTCGGTAAAGTCCATAGCTGGGATATAGGCAATGTGCTAGGGAGGTGGTGTCGTGGTGCGAATATGGCTACTAGGATATACGGGTCCCCTCCTCTCTGCAAAGCCTACGGGTAGAGGTGCGACCAAAAAATGTGGTGGTTCTAGGTCCGGAGTAAGACCAACAACGTGGGTCGGTCCTATGTACCTTTCACGAGTGCTACCTCGGCTAAGTCTCCAGAATAATAAGTCCTCATCAGGGTCAGCCTGTAAATAAACGAATCTTTCCATGAGATGGTCAAGTGTTGGATGGGCTTGCCTGACAAGACTTTCTGAGTCACCCCAGCCCTCTAATTGGTTCGGGAGAAGATGAGCTTCTGGGGGCTCGTACCAGCACAACTCCATTAGGTTCGCCATTTCCTACAACACAAGAAAACTTAACCTAGACATATATATAACATGGTTTATTTGCGTTAGACATACTACATAATACCAAATAATGCAAGTTTACATTTTTTTTTTTCAATCTAAATAATGTGAATTGCAAATAATGTGAAAATTATACAGAAAAAATTTAAAAACTTTATTTCTTTATTTATATTATATATATATATATATATATATATATTTTACAAAAAAAAAAACCATTGCTCTGATACCACTTTGTCACGACCCAAACCCGGTATCCAAAGGCTCGGCGTCGTAACAAGATAAAAATAAAATAATCCGGATAATTCTGTAGTCACAGCGCAAGCGGATAAATTAAATAAATTAAAATAAATAACTGGGTACAACTGTTTATTTAAAAGGAAATAAAACATAGTTTACTTGAACTTCATTGTATTACAAGAGTCTAATAATAAAAGATAGAAAACAAAATAACATAGCGATTCATTTTCCATCTTGATCCCACTAAACCTCGTCACCTCAAAGGGGTAATAGCTATAAGCACATAGCAGAGTGAGAAATATTATACTATGAGTGTACGGGCACAAAATGGCCATGGATATTTATTTAAGCTAAAACATTAACATAAATTGAGTTGAGTTGAATACACAAATTAATTAAGTGCCAGAAACTAAAATAATCACTACAACCACGGTACATCACTAAAGTAACAATCACTACAGGTCAATGGATCCATGACAACACTGGACCACAAAGTGGTCAAACACTAGCCAATGGTTATTTAAGTCCCCCAAGGCGTGGGACTCCCGTGGTGGTACTTACAAAACATAATTGCTTATAAGGTCATAATCAAATATTCTTTAAAATATAAACAAACATATCCATGGGTTTCCTTTTAAGCAAATAGGGTTCATAAATAAAACCACGTAACTAAAATGTTTATAAAACATAACTTTTATTAATATACTATTAAAACATAACTTGTGTAAAATAGATTTTGGTAAGTCAAAACATAAGTAAAATACATTTTGGTGACTCAAGGTATAATATAACTCACCTTAAATTAATTTCTTTATTCCTTCTTTTCCACCACTCAAGATTCTCACCCGTGCGGTCCTCTTTTCTACTCTATTTTTTTTTTTTTTTCCGTTGCCTTAACATACCAATCTTCTCTATTTATAGGAAAGAAATTCTTGGGTAACAAGCTACAGAGAGTTTTGTAAATTGACGCGTGTAAGTCTTCGGTCCACCCTTATCCATCCATTTATTAACTTGTTCGATTTATCTCTTTACTTGACCATTGACTAATCCATTCTCTTAAGACTTAGATTTATTTTGACCATTTTATTAATTTAAAAGTTATTACCTTCTTTGGTAATTCATGATGACTCCTGGAATTATATATGACTATAAGTTAGGTTCATATCTAAAACCCTCACTACCCAACTATAAATCCTCACTTACCACTTACTAAAATATTTAACGTGTAGTGTTTCACAACGTATTTCTTTAATAATAAAATTCCCAATTTCCTAAATTATGCATTTATTTATTATTATTATTATTATTATTTTCTGAGTTCTATTTATTGTAATGTTAAGTTTAAAGCATTCGGGTGTCACATAATCCACCACGAATAAATCAAACTTTTTGTACCATTGTCTCGGCGTCTGCTTCAGGCCATAGAGATTCTTCTTCAATTTGCAGACTAAATTTGTTTCCCTTTCACTTCAAATCCTTCTGGTTGCTCCATATAGATCTCTGCCTCCAAATCACCATAGAGAAAGGCAGTCTTGACATCCATTTGTTATACCTCCAGATTCAAGCAAGCTGCTAATCCTAGAGCTACTCAAATGGAAGTCATCTTCACAACTAGAGAGAAGATCTCATCAAAATCAATTCCCTTCGTCTGCTCAAAACCTTTGACCACCAAGCGAGTTTTATACTATAATATTTTATTGTTGTCATCTTTCTTCAATTTGTACACTCATTTGTTTTTCAATGCCTTCCTGTCCTTTGGAAGTGAAACAAGCTCATAAGTGTGGTTCTTTTGCAAAGAACTCATCTTCTCCTTCATGGCTTGCATCTAGCAATCTTTCTCTGTATGACTCTTTGCTTCCGAAAAACTCTCAAGCTCTCCCTCATCAGTAATCAGAATATACTAAAAAGCGGGATATTTGGTTGATGGCACGGCAGCTCTTCCAGATCTTCGCAACTAAGGCCTAGTTGCCTCTAGTTGAGGGGGTTGCTCCCCTGTTCAATACCCTCTTCATCCAGGTCTTCATCTCTTTCCTACTGATCCTCAATTTCTGGCATAGGATTCTGCAACTTTGGCACTTCTTGTTGCACATCATCACATCTAGCATTTTGTGATGGCTCAGGAGATAGGAACAAATCTAGAGTGATGACATCTCTAGACTTTACAGACTTCTCAAAATCTGCTACTATCTGGTCTTCCTCGAACATAACATCTCTGCTCATGAACATCTTCTTGTTCACTGGGTCCCACAACTTGTACCCAAATGCTGCATATGAGTAGCCCACAAATATACATGGAGTGGACTTGTCATCAAGCTTCTGTCTGTTTTCCTTGGAGATGTGTGCGAACGCCTTACATTTAAAGACTCTCAAGTGAGAATATGATACCTTTCTTCTGGACCAGACTTCCTCAGGTATCGCAAAATTCAACGGGACTAAAGGCTGCCTGTTGATGAGATAACAGGCTGTATGAGTAGCATCAGCCCAGAATGACTTTAGCAACTTTACCATTCTGAGCATACATCTCACTCTTTTAATAATAGGGTGGTTCATCTTTCTGCCACACCATTGTGTTGTGGGGTATCGAGAACTGTTGTCTCGTGCCGGATACCTCTACTAGCACAATATGTTTCAAAAGCATTGGAAGTGTACTTGCTACCATTGTCTGTGCAAAGACACTTCAACTTCTTCACGGTCTTTCTTTCCACCATTGCATGGAACTCCTAAAAGTGCTAAAATACCTCATCCTTTGTCTTCAGGAAATACACCCACAACTTCCTTGATGCATCATCAATAAAGGTTAGAAAATACTTGTGGCCGCCAAGTGACTTCACTTCGATTGAGCCACAAACATCCGAGTATACCATACTGAGCACTTCTGTTTTCCTCTTGCTCGTTGAACTGAATAATACTCGATGCTGCTTTCTATAAAGGTAATGATCACACGGCTTCAGGGCACTCCCTTTGGATAAAGGTATCTTGGATTGCTTTACCAACAGATGCAATCTCTTCTCACTCATGTGAGCCAGTCTTCTGTGCCATAAGTCTAGTGATTCTTTGTCTTTTGCTACATTAAGACTTCCCAGAAAGATCTTCGTTTAAGTCTTGTACAATGTTAAAGACATCTCTCCTCTGGCAATTGTTAAAGCTCCTTCCGTCAGCTTCCAACTGCCATTTCCGAATGTACTTGTATAGCCCTGTCTGTCCAGGGCGCTTAGGGAGATAAGATTGAAGCGCAAATCTGGAACATGCCTCACATCTTTGAGAACTAGCTTGTGTCCGACATTAGTCTGAATACTAATGTCTCCAATGCCCACAATCTTGGAATAGCTAGAATTTCCCATTCGAACAGTGCCAAAATCTCCAACGTTGTACGAGCTGAAGAGTTCTCTACGAAAAGTGGCGTGATAGGATGCAACTGTGTCTATCACCCACTCTGTACAGCTATGGTCAGCCAAGTGAAGGCAATCTTCCTCTTCACCAACTGCAAGAAGTATTTCATCAGTTGTTGTGGCTATTGTGTTCTCATCTCCCTTTGACTTATTACTTTAACCTTTATCTTTCCGGCTTGGACAGTTCCTTTTTATGTGACCCTCTTGGCCACAGTGAAAGCAAGTGAAGCTAAAGTTACCTTGACTTTTGCTGTCTCTAGATTTACTCATGTTGTTCTATCTGCCTCTACTCTTGCTTCTTTCTCTGCCTTTTCATCTACCTCTGCATGTGTTTCTATCTTTTGTGACAAGAGCATGGGACTGATTACCTCCCATGTCTTTCCTCCGTGTCTCTTCATTGTACATGGCGTCTGTCACCATGCTCATGGTCAACTTCCCCTCTGGTGCAGAGTTACTGAGAGAAACCACCAACGTCTCCCAACTGTCCGGTAAAGAACTGAACAGCAGTACGACTTGCATTTCATCGTCGAGGGGCATCTTGATGGTTGTAAGTTGATTTACCAAATTCTTGAATTCACTAGTGTGCTCGGTGACAAACACACCATTCTTCAACTTCAAATTTACAAGCTTTTTCATCACCAAGGCTTTGTTGCGGGCGGTTTTTGACTGGTACATTCCTTCTAACATTGTCTAGAGGACATATGCATCTGTCTCTTGGGCGATGTGGTGGAACACACTATGGTCTATCCATTGTCTGATACAACCGACAGTCTTCTGGTTAATCTTTATCCAGAAGTGAATTCCTCCATCGTCTTCTTACTTTTTACAGAGACTCTGATTCAAAAATCTTACCGTACTGATCTCTCCAAAATACTTCAAATAGTTGGAAACCACCATTGGCTAGCCAAAATCGGACTTCAAATGGCTCAGATCTAGCCAAAATAAGTTTGACGGCTCAGTTTAGTGGATGTACTGTAGCTGCGTAGCACTAGATAACCCTTTGCCTCTAGGCTGGGTAGGGTCAAACCGGCGGGTTGACTGGTCAGCCGACGTGAACACATGGAGCTAACGTGGCTGACACGTGGAGCTGATGTAGCGATACGTGGCGCTAACGTGGTTGCACTACAAGAATCTGCACTTTTAGCGACCACTTTCCGCGACCAATATAAAAGTTGGTAGCTAAAGTTACCTTTTGGCGACCAAATATTAATTGGTTGTGAATGATCATTATTTTTGGCAACCAAATATGAGTTGGTCGCAGAAGGTCATATTTTGGCGATCAAAAAATGAGTTGATCGCAGAAAGTGGTATGCTTTTGCGACCAACTACAAATTTGGTCGCGGAAGGTCACATTTTGGCGACAAAAAAATAAGTTGGTCGCGGAAGATAAAAAATAAGTTGGTTGTGGAATTGGCGACCAAAATTTTAGTCGCCAAAAACTTATTTTCCTCGACCAAAAATATTTTAGTTGCCATATATTAAGTTTTGGCTACTAAAACAATTTAGTTGCCGAATAGAAAATAAATTTTTTTTTTTTCTTTGGCGACCAAAAAATTGGTCGCCAAAAACTTATTTTCAGCAACCAAAAAAAATTAGTCGCCAAATTAGTACTTTTAACGACTAATATTTTAGTCGCCGTTGATTGAGATTTGGCGACTAAAAAAGTTTGTCGGCGAAAGTACTTTTTCTGTGACTAATCTGGTCTTTGGTCGCCAAAAGTTTGGGAGGGGAAATTTGAAACGTGGAGGTGGGAATTGAAAGCCCTGGCTCCCAAGATCAAAAAATAAAAAAAATCAAAAGCCCTGACTCTCAAGATCAATCTATAGCCAATGGTTCTAATCATAATGGAAGAACAAAGAACGCCATTAGTGGCATGGGTTAGTGAGAGAAGCTCTTCCATTCTCTGGAATTCCTAAAATTCAAGGGTTTCAATAGCTCATTGATGTCGATGGAGTCTCCACAGTTTACGAAAGGGGTTTCGTCTAGGGCTAAGGATGTAGTTAGGGATTCGAAATCACCAGCGTTATTTGGTTTGGGGCAAACTGAATCGGGGTTTGAGCTTAGAGCAAGGGGAATCAAAAATTTCCTCTGAGGAGGTTCCTTCGATTAGTGTTAACAGATTGACGATGGGAGGTGAAGGGAGTCTTAGCCCAGTTCGAGGTCGTTCGTTGCTTCTATGGAGGGCCTTTGATCAGAAATTGTTGCAATGGATGCTCTTGGTCCTGATGAGTGAGGTTCAACTAGAAGTAGGGTTTCAAATCGGGGTTCGGATGTGGTAATTTCTCAGTCTCAGGCTATTGAGAACCTGCGGGCTAGGCTCAACACCATTTGTTTGCAACTATGTTGGGGGTTTCGAGGGAGGATCTGGTACCCATTAAACTTGCTCAAGAGGAAATATCCACTTCTGCACTTCAGCGTTCAACCTGCTTCAGACTAAGTGGTCGGACATTGTTGAAATGGAAGGGGGAGAAGAGGTTATTATTGATCGATTCAAGGACCTACCTGATAGCCTGGTTATGGCTAGGGCTAAAAATTTGGTGTCTAAGCTTGAGTGATGTGAGACCACCCCCATTATATTGTGTGAGATGGTGAGTTTGCAGGTTGAGTGACTGCAGCACTTCTACTGTTTTCCCTCACAGTTTGCTCTTGCAGGTTCCTAGCTAGCCCAGTTCTTTTGGGATTGTGTATTTCAGATGGTGCACGTTCCTAACCTGAAATTTATTTAAATCGCAGCTTAACTCTAGTTTCTCCAAAATATACACTAATAGATCTTGTTTTATGGTTTTTGTTGTTGTGGTTAGTTGAACTGTGCATGAACATGTAAAATACCACAAAATGCTTCTACACCAAACATTTTCCCATTGAACATCAGTGGGCACAGTGATTGGAATTCATGCTAATTTTACTCTATTTTCAGATTTCAAGTGAAAATCGCTTTTAATTATTATTATTATTATTTTAAAATCAAACCTTTAGCTAAGATTCTAGATCTCACAAAATTGCATCATGTTACCTAGGCTTGCACTGTTCAACATCAGAAAATTTAGGACCCCATGTTAATGCAATTGCATTTTGACCTATGAAACACTCTTGACATTCATTGATTTGAGGCAGCATGCTAGGTCAATTTTAAAACACATCCCAATACTCCACTTATGCAATATACTCAGGAAAAATATAGTTGTGTGAGTACAGAGCAATGATTGCACTGATGATGTCAATTTTCAATCAGCAATGTGAAACAAAATTAGCTTATAATTCATTAATATTTTCCTTCCTATTTCCTTTGCCTACCCAAATCCAAGATCTAAACACGGTCTTAATTTGTCCTAGGAACCAATTAACCAAGGCTATGCTCTGTAGACTAAATCCCCAAGTTTTGTCTTTGGAAATTGCCAGGCATAATAAACCTCTAACAATCAAAATAAAAAAAATAAAAAACAGTTAAAAGAAAACAAGAAAGAAAAGAACAAAAAGTTCTTGCTCCATCACTAGTTCATTAGGAGTATTTGCTCAGTTATGGCCTTTTAAGATAAGTAAATTACATTGTTGTTTTTGTCATCAGTGTCCTGATTCAAATGTGATTAACTTCCCTGTTTCATTAGCAAGGTTTGGTGGAAAATTTGAAGAAACATGCTTATAAAAATGTGAATGACTTGGTTCCACTTGATGAGGCATCAGCATTTGGTTCCACTTGAATTTTTCCATAATTGCTTTTGCTTAGTCTTACTTCTTGCATTAATCAAAATGGCTAAGGAAACTATTACTCTATTTTTTTTCTTTCTTTCTCTTGTGGTTTAAAATCAAGTTTGCCTTTATAGTAAAACTATAGGAAAAAAAGGAAAGAAATAAAAAGCACTGGAATCTAGTGTCATATTCCCCAAATTTCTAAGAGTATTGAGGTTGGATTTACTCTTTAAAACATTAGTTTCATCCATTTGTTTCAATAACCCATGCTTTGCTATGTCATAAGCATGAGACACCATACTACATAAATTGTTTGTAGAGAGTGCTAAGTTGAAGTTGCTGCAAAGTGATAAATATTAAGCTAAAAATATGATATATGGGTTTAGTAATGTATTTTCACCAAGTTGAAGTTTTGATCTTGTAGATTGGTCAATTGGTTATCTCGAATTAGTTTGGTTAATTGAAAATTGGGTTTAAGAGATAGCCTCAGTTTTTATCTTTTACATTGTTCGATTGATTAGGTTTATTAAAAATAGGGTTTAAGATGATTTTTTTTAATCTCGTTTGAAATAATGTTGCTCTATTTTTATCTTTTAGATTAGTCTATTGATTCTCACAGATTGGTTTGTTTAATTTAAAATAGAGGTGAAGAGATAGCTTTTTCAATTTTTTGGTGTTTGGTTAAGTTCGATTTTAATAAGGAAAAGGCTTAAATTCTAGTGGAACTAATATTTTTATTCTTTTTTTAAAAAAATTAGTGTTTAATGTATACCTTTTTGGGTTTTCTTCTGTTTGATCTAGGAGTTCGATTTTATTTTCTTTTCACAAATTGATTATGTGGTATTATTTCATAGTGATCTGTTTTCTGTACTAGGATATACACATAGGTTTTTATATTATAAGTGGGATTATGGAGGTGGGGTGAGGATCTAGGAGATAGGGTTTGTTGCATAGTTCAGTTTGTCCAATCACACTGAGCATATATGCATAAGTTTGAATTTTTTTATTGAATTTCAAGACTTATTTTCATTTTGTATTGATTTCCTTTTTTGTTTCTCTTCCCGGTTAGCAATTTCGTCAAAACTCAACTTTCCCCAATTTATATATTATGTATGTATATGCACATCTGTGTACAATAATTTCTACTCATATTTCCTTAATCTTACATTGTATCAATAATAATTTGTATCTTTATGTTTTTCTTGTTTTTAAGAGTGAAGTGAATAGTGCTGTTAATGTTTAGTTTTCTGGAAAAAGAAAAAAAAAAAGAAATCAGTTTTTTTTTTTTTTAATTATAAAAATTGTCATTATGATAATGATGTTTCAATGTTATATTTCAACAGAGATGGCAATACAGACAGCAGGTTCCCCTCCTGCTCACATGGCACAAGTTGTAGCAAATGCCTTTGTGGAGTGTGTAGACGTCCCCGAACGCCCCGGGGGGATGAGTCACGTTCTGTTCATTTGGGCTCACTACAGTTCAGGACTCAATGTCACGGTTCTTAATCTGAACTAAAGAGTCCAAATCCGGCAAATCGTTTTGAGAAAACAGATTTTTAGAAAAGAAATGCCAAACATGGACTGCTTTGCCAGATTACAGAATCGCCACCTAAATATTTTATTTTTGGAGAAATTTAGGAAACCCTGACTCGTTGCCTAAGGCCACATTTCCGTCATCACCAAAGTTGCCTCGGCTCGGGAACTTGGGTACGATTGGGGAAGGTCACTTCGTGAGCACCCCCGCTCGCCCGATCAAAGATCGGCATCTACTAACCATGATATCTAGTTTTGAAAACATTATGCGTTCTTATTCCAGTTATTAGCCTAGGTTTACTATGTGATGCGCATAGCATACAAGTATAGACTGGGTCGCCTGAATTGGAACAAAACATTTCATGTTTGTTTATTTGAAAATGGTTTGCTACTTGTAAGTAGGCTTAAAATGCAGATTTTGCCACCCTCGGGTGGGCTTAGAAAAGATGGTTTTGCCACTATCTAGTGGGTTTAAGACTCACAGTCAATGCATTGTTCCAATCCAAATAACCCAACATTCACCCACAGGCATTCAGGCAGTTATATCACATAAGCAAATAGCCTCATGGTAAACATGCTATCATGGCAGTCACTCACACACATGCAAGGATGCTAAAGCATAAAGACTTACCGAGTACTCCAAGCCAAAACAAAAGCTATGTTAGAAATCCATGCATGATCCTAACTATACAGAAATGCCTAATGCAACACATGCAAAAATGCAACTAAGATAGGCTCGGCTATTCTAAACATGGCATATGGAATGCTACAGCTAACAAGTATTCAACTTGGAATTGAAATACAATGCAGTGAGTTATGATGCGCCGAGCCCGGTGCATATAAAACAGATGAATAAATGCAAACATGCTATCATACTGTATGCTAATTGAAACATGCCCTATTCTAACCATCATAAGCTGGTAAATAAAAGGGAGAAAGACGTGGGGTTGGAAGACATACATCATACGCACACACACTTATTACAATTGTGCCCTCGCTCGGAGGGTCCGGATAAATAATATACAGTCCCGAATAAATAGCTATAGTCCGAATAAATACAAAATTCTAATTAATTAACAAATTAATCTAGGAAAGCAGTAAATTAGCATGCAAGCTAGGGACTGCCTCAACTCTGCTCCGGATGATGAATGATGCATGTTTGGGTTGCCTTGCGCGGAAATCCATTGCGATGCCCCAATTAGCCTCTGTTTACGATTAAACCCGGAATATTGTGCAAAGCTCTGAAAGGCTGTTGATTCTTGATTTGCTGCAACAGAGAGCAAGAAAGGGGCATGGCAAAGCATTTTCACATATGTATGCACGCCTCAATCCTCGTGCCACCAATCATGCATCTCGATGCATGATGGCCGAGGAGTCGAATTGCACGACTCGATGTGAAATGAATGCACATATAAACACAACAAGGCCTAGACTCCATCATGGATAATCCGGAGTGTCGGCGACCGGGAATTGAGACACATTCCGTCACTCGGAGTACGAAACGTCCCTCGTTTCCCGTGCTCGGGCTAACTCCTATCCCAAACACAATGCAATATGCATGACATGCATGAATGCAATCCTAACATACACCCTACCATACGCAATGCTATGAAATGGCATACACAATGCACGATGTAACATGGCATACACGATGCTCTAATATACAACCTAGCATGCGCAATGCTATGAATCGAAATGGCATACACAATGCATCATGGACTTACACCAACATGAGTGGACCTCAGCCACACTCACATCAGCGGCCATAAGATGAAAATGAGACACTCGAGATGCGTGCACACATGCACGCAAACTGAGGACCGATCCTAAGGCACAAATGCCACTCTAACACGGCATGGCAAGGCATGAAACATGGCATACAAACATGCAAGTTCCAGCACTAAAATGTGATGCAAAATGATCCCGAAACATGGAAACATGGCACCCGATGCATGAGATGAGCCCCGAAACTCAAAACTAGGCACATGTATTGACTTATAGCTATACAAAGCATGCATTATTTGACTATGAAGCACAAAGACAGAGCCAAGACAGTCCCAAAACATGAACATTTCTAGTTCAAAGCATGACCAAAAGATGTTCACATGAAGAGCTAAGGCAACATGCAAATTGGCTAGTAAGCATGAGTTTATGGCATGTATGTGAAGCATATGAAATCTCACTAAACCAGCCAAAATCAGTGAACAAAACATGCCAAAATATGCCCAAATAACCATTGAAATGCAGCCAATGCATGCAAAAATGAGGGGCTCCTTTGGAAGGGCATACAAGCGGTTATTAAGCACATACATCAAGGACACTTAGCATGGCTGAATTAACTCTGGAAATCAAATATGATAGTCCTAAAACTCATCAAATTGGCCTTGAAATCAGTCAACAAAGCATGCAAGATAGGGCCTCTTTGGAAGGCCAAAAAGACCATCAAGCAAAACAAGGTGAGAGGGGGTCACCCCCCTCTGATTTTGGCCTTCAAGAAAACACCTAAGCCACTGAAAATCCGCTGGATTTTCAGTGGCTAAGAGGCCAAGCCATGGCCAATGCAAGAGCTCTAATGCATAGCCCTAATCATGGAGAGATGAAGCATGCATAGGGGGAACATGGCCCCAAACAGAAAATAGACCTTAATCAAACATGAATATGATGTCAAAACAAGACTTTTTTCAGTTTAGGTCGAGGTCCAAAAAGGCTTACAAACAAGGCTAATATATCATGCAAAAACAACCCTAAAAGAGAGATTGGACAAACAGGGAAGTAAAATGCCTCAAACAGCCAAGTTCCCTTCAACAAAGTTGAAGAGAGGCTCAAAAAAAGATACTTTACAGTTTATGTAAAATCTCGAATATGCTCACCAGTAAGGCTAAAATATGATGCAAAAATAGCCCTAAAAGAGAGATAAAGGGAAAGGGGCAGTATATGGCCTCAAACAGTAAAGAGACCTTCAACAAAGTTGAAGAGGGGCTCAAAATAAGGCACTTTAAAGTTTATGGAAAATCTCGAATATGCTCACAAGTAAGGCTAAAATATGTTGCAAAATAAGCCTTAAAAGAGGGATAGAGCACAAAGGGTGAGTAGAAGACCTCAAACAGAGAAAAGTCCTTCATCAAACATGAAGATGAGCTCAAAATAAGACTATTTTTAGTTCAGGTCGAAGCCCAAAAATGCTTTCAAGTATAGCTTAGATATAGAGCAAAGATATGCAAAAATGGAGAAAATAAGAGCTTACCCTTGTAGAACCAAACTTCAGCAGCTTTTGGACCAAGTTGGTGAGCTTTCAACCTCTGAAAATCAAGTCCAAGGGGCTGGGATGGATGATGGAGGTGGTAGGCTATGGGTTGGTGTGTAAATGGTGCAAGGTCAAGGACTTTAGAGCTTGGGAGAGAGAACTATGGAGGGAGATGGATGTATGCCTTAGCAAATATGTCTAACCCCTAGAAATGGAGGTGGGGTGCTGGTTATATAGAGGGAGAGGAGTGAAAGAAAAGGGGGGAAAAACAATTCAAATTTCCCCCCAAAAAACAGACCCTCGGGCAGAGGATCTGGTGCAAAACAGCTGGCACAGCTGTAATGCACCAGGAGAGAGAAACTTGGCCGGCCAGGTTCAGAAGGTTCAGGTGGCCGGCCGGCCATCTCCCCTGGCCGGCTGACCAGGTGCAAAAGGTTCAAGCAAAATTACTGGCCGGCCACCCCAAAAAGGTGGCCTCCCAGGTGAGTGCAACACAGCTATGTGGAGAAAAACCAGAAAATGTAACCCAAGAGAGAGAAAAACCAACTTTTTAGAGGGGTTCAAAAGGGTCAGGAAGAATTGCTGGCCGGCCTACCCATATTGGTGGCCTCCCAGGTGTGTACAACACAATGGTGTGGTGGAAAGTCAGAAAAAGTGGCCCGGAATGGGAAAAAACAGCTTTCTAGTGAAGAAAACGGGCGATGAAGAGCGATGAAGGAATAAAGCTGGTTTTTCAGAACAATTGCTGGCCTCCCACCTTCCTACAACCTTTCTAACAATGAAAATAAGGTCCCCACCAAAAATGAACCCAAACCGATGCAAAACGAAGGTTCGGGGACCGAAACGTGCGGCCTGGGGCCCTAAAAACAGGCTGTTAAGCACCGAAGGTGGCGTTCGACCACGAAGTTGGTCTCTCAAGCCATAGTGTCCCTCAAAAGGGAGGAAATAAGGTATGTGCGAAAAACCGGAGCAAACGGAGGTGGTTAAGCGGTCCCGAACCGAGGCACACGGCCGACGGTTCCGAAAAATCGGAAACCGGGCTCCAAACGGGAAAAATGGCCTACGACCACAAAACGTAGCCTACGGCCACTAAGAGATGATCTACAAGACCTGTCCCTCCCTTCGGGAAGAGAAAACAGAGAAAACAGGGCCTGGTTCGCAAACCGAGGCAAGACACGAAAGAGTCCGGAAGTCCGGAGGCAAGGCTCGCAGCCGAGACTCGGAAACCTCTAAACGAGCACAATATGCAACGTCACCGAGCGCTCAATTGGTGACGTCTGAGTCTTAAGGTCGTCAAAAATGGGGTGTCTACAGTTGCCCCTCTTTGACAAACTCGAAAGTCATAAGTGACGGGAGTGAATGTCAAAGCCCAGAGACGACCCATTTTTGACAAGGCCGAAGACTTAGACAAACAGGCGAGATAAACAAAGATGTGCCCGCAGGCGTGCCGCAGGCAGGGGCAAGATGCAACTGACAATGCAAGAAGCCGAAGATACCTCGTGATCATGCAAATGCAGCAAGCTGTAATGAAGCAAGTATTCACAAATAGATGCAACAGTTTTAAGTAAGAATGCAAAGCAACAACTACATTTCATGCAGTTAAGAATGCGGAGAATTGTTCAATTCTCGTCACGTCTCACACGGAGAAGGTACAATACCTGTGCGGCTCGTCTGGTCGCACCAGCCTCAAATGAACTGTACATACAATATCGTGCCTGCAAAAGAAAGAAACTCAACAAGCATAACATATTTAACAACATATGTTCAACGTGACATCGAATGCAGACAAACGTGGTGTCGATGGGTGAGTGCATCGCAATGCGGGAAGCAACGCGCATGACAACGCAAGTTTAAGCATGGAGGCATGACAATATCAAGGAAACGTGCATAACAATGCAAGTTATATGCATGAGAACGCAAGTGACGTGCATGGCAATGCAGAACAAGTGTAAACTCGGATGCATGTTTGTCACAAAACAACGATCAAAGAAATGCAGGTTTTTGACGAGGGCGACTCAATCGCGGCCTTCGGTTCACCTCCCGAAAGGGTCACAACAAATTCAAAAAGGATACACTTCACTCATGACGAGTAACGATGAGACACGCAGCGAAAGTTGGAGTTGAAGTTCTCGCGGAGGATTTCACGACGAAAAGTGCACTTTCCTTGTACTTTCTCAGGTGTCGGGGACTCCAATCATCACCAAAATTTGTAGAGACCTTGGAGACCACCTTGGGAATGTTGCCGGCCAGGTTTAGTCCAAGGGGGAGGCCACCGGCCAGGTTTGAGGGAGGGGGTGGCCGGCCTACCAGAAAAGGTCCGGCCGGCCACCTAGAAACAGTGGGCAGTTTGGTCTTTTTGCTCTCTTTTCTTTAAATGTGCTTATCCAAAGCACTTTTCCACACAACACCAGCTCCGAAATTGTCTCTCTATCTTCCCAAACCATTTTCTTCTCAGATCTGCGCTATACGCGTTTGCCCCACGCCAAGTTGTTTCGCGAAAACTTTCAGTTTTCTTCACTTTGAACCGATTAAATTTGATTTCGGTGCTTCTTTTCTCATTTTCACCACTTGAGGTAAGTTTGTCTCAACATTTGGAAGATTTTCTCGGGAGTTGACTTTTGTTGACTTTTCCGTTTCCCGAAAGTTGACTTTTGTTGACTTTTTCCAATTTTGGCTCATTTCGCTCATTTTTGCTTCTTTTTGCAGATTTTTCGAGATGGCGGGTCATTTTCCCCATGGCGGAGGTTCCCCAGGCGCCGGAGGTGAGCCGGACATCATGTCTTTACCTCCGAGGGTTCGGCCATTCATCCCCGAGAGGTACGACCCTTCGGTACATATACTCCCTCAGGCGGTTTTCTACCACTTTACTGACTTCGATGAGCGAGCGCCTGGGGATCTGCTTTTGCGAGAGCCGGAGTCCCACCTCTCTCATCAGGCACGAGAGGTATTTACTTCACTTTTACATTTTTTGCCATGTATTCTGCATTTTCCGCGCATTTCGTGCTTTTGCTATGTTTATCTGCTCACTCAAGCACACAGCTTGTTTTGAATGTTTAGTCTATAACACCGTATTCCGTTTACATCTCGAACACACAGTTCAAACACTCTGACTTTCTGAACACGCAGCCCGTATATTGATTGTGAACACACAGCCCACACTTGTTGAGAATTGAACACACAGCCCAAACTTTGAGATGAACACACAGCCCACTGATTTTGAAATCTGAACACACAGTTCAAATACTTGACGATGAACACACAGCACACACTTTGAGGTGAACACACAACCCACTGATTGAGAGTTGAACACGCAGCCCACTGATTTTGAAATCTGAACACACAGCTCAAATACTTGATGTTGAACACACAGCTCGAACTTTGAGATGAACACACAGCCCAAAATTTGTCAGTTGAACACGCAGCCCAGACTTTGAATTTCTGAACACACAGCCCAAATTGAAGGTGAACACGCAGCACACACTTGTTGAGAGTAGAACACACAGCCCACTGATTTTGAATCTTGAACACACAGCTCAAACACTTGAATTGTGAACACGCGGCTCATTGTTAAGGTGAACACACAGCACACACTTTGAGAGTAGAACACACAGCCCACTGATTTTGAATTTTGAACACACAGCTCAAACACTTGAATTGTGAACACGCGGCTCGTTGTTAAGGTGAACACACAGCACACACTTTGAGAGATGAACACACAGCCCACTGATTTTGAATTTTGAACACACAGCTCAAACACTTGAATTGTGAACACGCGGCTCATACTTTGAATTTCCTGAACACACAGCCCAGATTCTGTATCTGATTTGATTTTGCACACAGCTCATACATTTCATTTGCACGCAGCTTATTCATTTCATTTGTACGCAGCTTATACATTTCATTCTGAAACCGAATACATGTGTTCATCCTGAATGCAGGTGACTTCTCGTACTGCGCGAGGATATGGCTCCATTGCGGCGAGAGAGTGATATGCGGAGCTCCCAGAGGCTGTCCGGGATTTGGTTGACGTGGCAGGGTTTGGGCCCTTTTGCACTGGGATATCTCGCTGTCCTGCTAGTAGGACGCTGATCGGTGCCTTGGTAGAGAGATGGTGGGACACCACCAACTCCTTCCATTTCTCTGCCACCGGGGACATGACTCTGACCTCGTTTGACTTCGCGGTATTGACTGGCCTTGATGTGGGAGGTTGGGCCATCCCATATGACGAGGACATGGGCCAGTGGGAGAGTGCCTGGATATACTTATTGGCAGCTCGCCCGCCAGTTGACAGATCTTCGGGCAGAGTCTGATATACCTGGTTTTCTTCCCATTTCAGGAGGGTGGAGATGGAGCCTGAGACCCCTGAGGAGGTAGCATAGTACACCCGCGGATTTCTGATGTTCCTCTTCGGGACCACTCTGTTCGCTGATAGGGGGAACACTGTCGGGCTCTATCTGTTGAGTGCTCTAGTGGACCTATCACAGGTCAGCCGATATGATTGAGGTGGCGCCAGCCTGGCCACTCTCTATTGCCATATGAGCGCGACCTCCCGCGAACGGGGGAACATGGTTGGTGGCTATTGGAGGGCCTGGGAGGTACTTTCTGCCCTCTTGATTTACATTTCTGCTTTTCATTATTTGTACATTGCACACACGGCGTACTTTACACTCTGTACCTTGCACTTTGCTCTCAGCATTTTGTATTTACATTCTGCACTCAGCATTCTGTATTCTGATGGCTACTGCTCTGTTTCTCACAGTTATGGGTCTACGCGTACTTCCCGACACTAGCCCCAGAGCTTGAGGTGGAGGTGCCCCTCGTGATCCCATATTCACTTGTATTCGAGGGCCAGTACCGGCCGAGACCTCGGGAGTCTTTCCTCTACCTGCGGTAGTACTTCGATACAGTGCGGTCGTCAGAGGTATTTCAGAACTCTCAATTCTTCATGTTTCCAATCTTTGATTTATCTTGCACTTTCACAATTTATGATCAGCTTATGCATTGGTTATCCGCAGATCACATGGCAGCCTTGGGCGCCTTTAGGCAGAGACCTCCGATTCCAGTTTGCCGAAGCATGGGGTGCCTCTCGGTATAGGATCCTGTTCGAGGGGCCAGTTGGTAGGGCCTGGTTTTTGGGGGATCGCTTCTTGCGTCAGGTATGGGGCTACCCTACTCAGGACCTTCCTTCAGCACCTCTAGACGACATGCGGACCGCTGATAGGCTCCCTCCCCAGGGTGTCATTAGTGCTATGCAAGGTACCGATGCATTCCTACATTTGGAGCAGGGGGAGTACGCGACCTACCGTCACACATACTTGATGCCTCCACTGACGGGAGTCCGTACCCCGACGAGGAGGTCTGCTGGTATGCCCTCATCGAGCCGGGCTCGGATTGCAGATGTCCCTTCCACCAGTAGGGCTGGCACATCTAGAGGTGGGGGTGGATTGGTTCCCCCGATTCCTCCGACTCATCATCATCCTGGATGGCCAGATATGCCGACTGAGTTGATGGGATGGCGATATGGGACTTCCTACCCGATTCCGATAGAGCCTCCTATGCCTGACCACCGATATGTCAGTGACCCTGACTCACCACCGGTATGTTCCACTGTTTTCCATTTATCACTCAGATACTTTGGTGTTTGTTTATTCATTGATGACTTGAGCTTGTATCTGCAGCCACCCAGGGAGTACATGGACGAGGTGCTCGGGATGGTAGCCTCACTTGAGGGCATGGTCCTGCGGAGAGAGGCGCAGTTGTCCATCATGGGTGTCCAGGTATCCGTTAGTTTTCTTGCATTTATCATACTCCTAATGACATGCTGATCTTGAACATTTTATTGCATTGATAGGCTGCCTGTGTTGAGCACATCTGACACACACCACATTTACGTACTGTACCTGTATGCGCCCATTTCATGTAGCTTCCTTGTATCTGCATCTGATATACATATTTGAGCTGATGCGTCCAAATTACACTCTTCCTTTTCAGATGCTTTCAATATATACCGGGCCACAGGCCGGGCCACCTGGGCCTTCCCGAGGAGCTGGGCCATCTAGGCCTTCTCGAGGAACTGGGAGAGGGGAGTCGTCTCGCGGACGAGGCGGACGCAGGGCGCACATCATAGAGGAGGAGTCCAGCGAGGAGGAGGAGGCTGCAGATCCCCAGTCAGAGACATCTGCTGACAGAGAGGGTGGCTCTGATCCCGGTTCCGATAGTGGAGATGAGGCTGAGGAGGGTTCCGAGGATGGCAGCCCCGACTCAGATGATGGTGATGATGGTGCAGAGGCTATTCCGCAGAAGAGGACGAAGAGGGCCTCTCATTCTTGCTCTTGAGAGCATTGATGCAGTTGTACCTTGCTTTATTTACCTTTTTTTACTAGTAGTTGTAGCACATTGTACATTGTTAGGCAGTTTTATTTTTTGTAAAACTTGTACCCTTGTTGTAAAAAATGTTGTAACAAAGGAAGCATGATGGAATGAAACAGCTTTTGAAAAAGTGTTGTATTTTATGTTCTTAGCATCGCATCGCATCATTTTGCACCAAAATGAGATTGAATGGAAATGTGCATTGTGTATTTGCCCAGGTCAGGTAGTGAACCGACGCAACAAACTAAACAACCTAACTTACTAAGAAATAACAAAACCTTAGCAAGTTTACAACTCGATAAGAAAAACACAACAAAGTTGATAACTTGATAAGTAAGGCACAACAAAATTGATTAAACAAAAAGTAACAACTCAATGCACGGAACTCGACAGCTCGACAAAACTTAACAACTCGATGAACAAGACATCTCAACAAACAAAACAACAACTCGATAAGCAAGACTTAACAACAACTCTATAAACGAAGTGCATTTCGGACGATCTGGGTGACGGAACGCATCCGAAACTAAGGGAAATGGAGGCCTTCGACACTCCCGATGCATGCAAATGCTGGGAACTTCCTTCTAGAGGGTAGAACAGGACCAAAGACACACTTTGCAGCATGGCCGGCCACCTTTGGGGGCTGGCCGACCAGCTTTTTGCATTGGAGAGGAGAAGGGTGGCCGGCCTACCAGAAAAGGTGGCCGGCCGGCCACCTAGCTCAGCAACCACCAACTTTTTGACACGTGTCCCCCGAACAGTGTCTTATCCTCTTTAAAAGCCCTAGCCTCGTGGTTGATTCATTTCATCTCAGTTTTGCACCAAAATGGAGGCGTTTCTCGTCGAAAATCTCACAGCTTGGATCGCTTCTCTAGATGGCTCGGAAAAGTTGAATTTCCGGGGCTTCGGCTTGAATGCACTATTCACGCTGAGTCGTACTCCGCTGCACCTTCCATTCCTTCATGCCGCAGCGAGGTTTTGGAACCCAGTAACACATGTTTTTAGCTTCGGCGGGCAAGAGGTATGTCCAACTTTCGAAGATTTTCAAGTTTTGATGGAATCTGAACGCCATGAAGAAATTTTGCCTCACTTTCGCTTCGGCCACGCCCAAGCTTTAGGGCGGATGTGTGGGCTCACCATGCATGACGCTCGGTCTCTGATCTGCAACGGGGAACTGGACATCCTCGGCTTGATTCATCGCTTTTCTGATGCTGGTGACCGCAGCAACCATCATTGGCAAGGTTTTCGGCAACACGCCCTTTGCTTGTGTATGCTATCTCACTTTTTGCTTGCCCCAGGCTTTAGTGGATCTAGCATTCGTCTGATTGAAGTTGCTCAAGGCTTGAAGGAAGGAAAGAGCTGCATTGCCATGACATTGGCCGAGACACTGATGGGCTTGGATGCTTTCTATCGCCAGGAGACGACCAGATTTGCGGGGAGTCCACTACTGCTGCAGGTAATGTTTCCCACCCAATCTCACATATGTATTGCTCACATCACTCGGCCCTCGGGCTCGGTTTTTCTCACAAAAACCTTTTCTTACTTTTCTCTCATCGCACATCTCTCTATTCTTTATTCTCTCATTTTTCATCCCTCCCAGGTATGGTTGATGGATAAATTGTAGGTTGTGGACTCTTGCCCAGTCTACTCAGCTCACGGCTACTTCTTTCGACAACGCCTAGTCGATGCCCTTGATGAGGGATGGTGGTTCGACTGGATGTGCAATTTGTCTGCCAATCGCATTGCTTGGCGCTGTCCTTGGCTCAATCTCCCGGCAATGAGCTATAGCATATCCCGGCAGACCGGGATCCAGTTGATTGGTCTGACTCACTGTGTGTTCTACTTTCCGTTCCGGTTTCAGCGCCAGTTCGGTCATGATCAGACTTGCCCGCTAGAGGGGATAGAGTATCCTACCACGTTCCCGGTCCGAAGCGCACAGCTTGCCCGGTATGCCACAGCATGGAGGACTAGAGAGCTCCTGGCCCCCGCTCCCACTTTCAGTTGCACTTTGTCTGACGAGTGCTTCGATTGGCTCAATGAAGAGGCACAGATTGGGCCCAGCTTGGCATCAGAGGCTTCGACCAGCTCTGGGAGGGGGCGCAGGGACACCTGACTTGACTATGCCCCGAATTTATTGCTTTATTAGTACTTTCAAGTTTTCTTTATGGATGTAATAAAAAGCAACTTCAATTTATATGCAAGAGCAGGAGAACTCTGTTTTGAAATCAATGAAATTGAAGGTTGTGGGTACTGGTCCAAAAATGGTCTAAGTTGTAAAAAGATTAATTTTGAACAAAGTCAACTTTTATTAAAACTTTTCAAAGCCATTTTCGATATGGATCAGAACTGGACACGCCTGAGATCTGTCACTGAGATGCACAACCCCGAATCCTAGCAACTAGAAAGTTGCCCCTAGTCTGAATAATACCGCGGCACTGCACAGCAACGGAAAGTTGCCCCTAGTCTGAAAAGCACTGCACCGGAGATTACGATGAATGCTGATAGATAAAGATGACTGAGATGATCAAATGGACAAGGTTGATCGGGGAAAAGTTTATGGCTGAACTTCAGGATGAAGGTGCCTACGTATCCCAAAGATGGGAATCAAGCCTTACGTAGTTCAGGCTCGGGTTCACTCGGGTATTTTCACTCTCCTTTTACGCTCTAACTTTTGCCAAGGCCGCCCTTTGCGGGTTTTCAACCTTGCGAGCTCAGTTTTTATAATTTCAAATTTTTTGTGCTCTGAGTTTTGCCTAGGTCGCCCTTTCGGGTTTTTGGCCTAGCGAGCCTCTCAAGGGTAATATTTCTTCAACTTGTCCATATTGATCGGCTGTGAGAACTCCAAGCCATCTAGATCCATCAGAACCACAGCTCCACCTGACCAGAAAGACTTAATGATGTAGGGGCCAGTCCAATTAGGTCTGAACTTGCCCCTTGGGTCGTGGATGGGAGCTCGGTTATCCTTGAGTACCAAATCTCCTTCCTTTAGATTCCTGGACTTAACTTTCTTGTTGAAAGCCCGGGCAATTCTGCGCTGATAACCTTGAGCATGGTACAGTGCTTTCAGTCTTCTCTCATCAAAGAGCATGAGTTCCTCAAACCTGCTCTGCTGCCAATCTGCTTCGGCTATTTGACACTCAGCCAGTACTCGCAATGACGGAACCTCAATCTCGATAGGTAGAACGGCCTCTATCTCATAAACCAATGAATACGGAGTCGCCCCAGTAGAAGTTCTGATTGAAGTCCGGTAGCCCCACAGAGCAAACGACAACTTATCTGGCCAATCCCGGTAGGTCTCCACCATCTTCTGCAGTATGTGTTTGATGTTCTTGTTGGCGGCCTCAACCACTCCATTGGTTTGCGGCTGATATGTAGATGACTTATGAAAAGCCACGTTGTATTTTTCCAACAAGTCAATCACTTCCTTCTTGAAGTGGGAACCGTTATCTAAAATTATCTCGTTCGGGACTCCGTAGCGACAGATGATGTTGTTTCTGATAAACTTTGCAACATGTGAAGCCTTCAACGCCGCATAGGATTGGGCCTCAACCCACTTCGTGAAGTAATCTATCCCGACCAGGATGAACTCATGCCCATTCGACCCCTTCGGAGTGACAACCCCGATCACATCAATTCCCCAGACTGAAAATGGCCATGGCGAAGTCATATTGTACAGCTTCAACGGCGGAATGTTCATGTGATTTGCATGAATTGACATTTGTGGCATCGCCGAACGAAACGATACAATCCTCCTCCATGGTGGACCAATAGTAACCCTGTCTGAGGATCTTCCGTGCTAGCATTACTCCGTTCATGTGCGCACCATTCCCCTCCATGGATGGCCTCCATTAGGCGCTTCGATTCTTCGGCATCGACACACAGCTTATGCATTCCCAGATGACCTCTCTTATATAGCTTGCCCCCCACAGATGATGAACTGAACGGCCATTCTTCTGATTGCCCTTTTATCCTTGGCATTTACCCCTGGCGGGTATGCTTCCTTCTCCAAGAAATTCCAATGTCGTAATACCAGGGGTTTTCATCTTGAACCTTATCTATAGCAGCAATCGTCTCGTAGGCTGGCGCAAATTTCTGGTCAATGATGACTGGACGCATCCGGACTCCGAACGGATGTCTATCATGGAAGATAGAGTTGCTAAAAGAATCTGCGAACCTGTTGTTCTCTCTAGTAGATGAGCAAAGTTTAGCTTCTCAAACCGAGGAATTAATAAGTCCAAGGTCTGGTGATACATCATCATTTTTCTTCTTGACTTTCCAGTCTCCTTTTGCTTGAGACACAACAAGGTTCGAGTCCCCGATGACGTCCAACCGTCTTGCCCCTAGTTCAAGGCTGCTTCTTAGACCGGCAATGCATGCCTCATATTCTGCTTCGTTGTTTGAGACTTTGAACCGGAGTTTGAAGGCTAGAGGGATACGGGAATTGTCGGGTGCTATCAGCAACACTCCTATCCCATACCCGTATTGATTTGACGCTCCGTCAAAGTACATCGTCCAAGTTTCATCGTCGATATGCAAAATGGCCTCATCTGGGAATAAGTACTCAGCTGCTTCACCCCCTTCTACCGGATGATCGACTAAGAATTCCGCTACTGCTCTTCCCTTGACTGACTTGCGTGTTACATATTTTAGATCGAATTCGGAAAGCAACAACAACCAACGAGCTAGCCTACCCGTAAGTGCTGGTTTCTCGAAAAGATATTTGATGGATCGAGTCGTGAAACCAACATTACGGAGTGAGCTAACAGGTAGTGCCGCAGCTTCCTGGTAGCCCATACCAAAGCTAAGCAAGCCTTCTCCAACGGTGTGTAGCGAGTCTCATACTCTAGTATTTTCTTGCTTAGATAGTAGATGGCTCTCTCCACTTTGTCCTCTGATTCTTGCGCGAGCATACAGCCCATTGTAGTCTCAGTCACTGAAAGGGACAATATCAACGGTTTCCCCGGCTCTGGCGGTGACAACACGGGCAGGTTCTGTAAGTATTCCTTGATCTGTTCAAAAGCAGCTTGGCATCGGTCGTCCCATTGGAATTTCTTTCCTTTCTTCAGGAGACCAAAAAGTGGTTCACAAGTCAAGGTTAATTTTGAGATAAACCGTCTTATGAATTGCACTTTACCCAGAAAGCCTCGCACCTCCTTTTCAGTCCTTGGTGGGGCATTTCTAGGATGGCCCTGATTTTAGAAGGGTCGACTTCGATACCTCTTTGCGTAATCAGAAACCCCAGCATTCTTCCCGCTGTAACACCAAATGTACACTTCTGAGGATTCAGCCGCAACCGAAATTCTCTGATCCTTTGAAGAACTTTTGCAAGGCGGTGTAGTGGCCCTCTCTTTCTTTGGACTTGACAATCATGTCGTTCACGTACACCTCAACCTCTTTGTGGATCATGTCGTGCAATATTGTGGTCGCGGCCCGTTGATAAGTAGCTCCAGCATTCTTCAACCCAAACGGCATCACTCTGTAGCAGTATGTCCCCCACGGGGTGGTGAATGCAGTCTTTTCCCGGTCTTCTGGTGCCATCACTATCTGGTTGTACCCTGAGAAGCCATCCATGAACGAAAGCAACGTGTGCCCCGCTATGAAGTCTACCAACTCATCAATATGCGGTAAGGGAAAGTCGTCCTTCGGACTAGCTCTGTTCAAATCCCTGAAATCCACGCATACTCAGATCCTGCCATCCTTCTTCGGCACTGGAACGATGTTGGCCAACCAAGTCGGGTATTCGGATACCAGCAAAAATCCTGCATCAATTTGCTTGGTGACCTCTTCTTTGATCTTGAGAGCCCAATCCAGGCGGATCCTCCTGAGTTTCTGCTTGACGGGTCGGGCCTCGGGGTCAAGGGGGATCCAATGCTGTACAATCTCAGGATCGAT
Organism: Camellia japonica; assembly: GCA_030407325.1. Classification (NCBI taxonomy): domain Eukaryota; kingdom Viridiplantae; phylum Streptophyta; class Magnoliopsida; order Ericales; family Theaceae; genus Camellia; species Camellia japonica. Next base: position 39,811,899 of record JAPPVO010000016.1, read on the forward strand.
TCCAGGCATGTCTTCGTAGGACCACACGAAAACATCTTTGAAATCTTTTAAGAAAGCGACTAAGCGCTCGCGTTCCTCCGAAGACAACGTGGACCCGATCTGGACCAGCCGCGGGTCCTCCTCAGTACCAATATTCATAGTAATGATTTCATCCATTAAGGGTTTGACAAACCTCTCCTGCTCTTGTTCAATTAAGCGTTGCAAAATCGGAGGAATTTCGTCCTCGTCGTTTTCATCAAAATTTTGAAAGTCTGAGTTAATGCAATAAATCAAGGGCACAGAAAAGTACTCAGAAACCACAGTTACTTGATTCTCATTAGGCACATCCAAATCGTCCAATTCCTCGGTTACAACAGACTCAAATGAGAAAGAAAAAGACGACCTGGACAAAACTGTGGCATCCGGGTTATCATCTCCAAGATTACCAGACTCAGACTCAGTCGAGCTGGAACCTGATTCCGACTCACAAGACTCGGTGGAATCAGATTCCGGCTTACTACCTGACCCAGTGCTGCTGGACAAAAACACCTCTTTGTATTGCCAAGTGAGAGAGGGTGCGATAGATGCATCCAAAATAGTTGCTGGTAGGCCCACAGTCGTTTCATTCCCAATCATGGAAACCAAGAAGTTATCCCCCAAGCACTTATGGTCGATCGGAAGGATCTGAAAGTAGACATGCCAGTGCTACCCCCATTTCAATTTCAGCGCCCTCGGAGTCCACTGCCTTACACTGCTCAACCTCAGCTGATGGGTCTATCTGCTCTTCGACAACGTCATCCCCGGATATTTGCAGGTCAAAGAAGATCTCGAAACCTGGCACGCGCTTCTTCTCCGTTTTCAGCCATGGCTCTGGGAAGCCACAAAACGGAAAGTCCTCCACCTCCCAGACGAAGCGTCCGTTTAGGGTACCCTGAATAGGCCTATGCATCATCTCAAAAGGCTTCCCAGCCTGCTTTGCTCTAACTCTTCCAGTCATTTCCTTTCCCTTTCTCATCCAATCCTCTTTAGTGGGCAGATAACCCAAGCCAAAGGTATGAGGGATGTGTGGCACTTCGGCCAATGCTGCGACGCCCTTCCGGCCGCTCCTTCCTAATCCCATCCCGGGGATGTATTGTAGCTTGTTCATGAGGTATACAGATTGAGCACTGACGTACACTCCCTCATTAACAGCCATGATATTCTGCACAACCCGAGCCTCAGCCAGAGTAAACCTTGATAAGAACACATCCTCCGTGCCGTGCTTGATTTCCAAGACTGGTGTAGACACTTCTGGCGGTGGATGGATTGACGAATTCCCGAAAACAATGGCCACCCCTTTCCCGTGAGGGTACTTCAACATCTGATGCAAAGTGGAAGAGACTGCCTTCACTTGGTGCAACCACGGCCGCCCCAAGAGTAGATTAAAGGTTGCAGGAACGTCCAAGACATGGAATTCAATGTTGTGTTGTCCTGGACCAACCTGGGTCTGAATTTTGACAGTCCCCATCACCTCTCTGCTGGTGTTATCATAGGCTCTGATCACTTGAGTAGTCGGCGCGAAGTCCGCGGGCTTTAACCCGATTGCATATGCCGTCCTTGACGGGCACACATTAATGGCGGATCCCGTGTCGACAAGAACCACTGGCACCCACTTGTCTCTACATTCCACAGAGATGTAGAGGGGTTTGTTATGATTTGCGCCCTCAGGCGGCAGTTCTTTGTCCGAAAAGGTTAATGTCGGGGAACCTCCTCCCGGAAAGACCAGTCCAACTAGCTGCTCTGGTGTGGTTTCTATCGAGAGTTTAGCCTTGTCCATGGTAGATAGGACAGCCTGTCTGTGCACTCGTGACGCCATAAGCAGTCCCCAGATGGAGATGTCTGCTTGTATCTTTTTTAACTGCTTCAGCACAGCTTCTTCTTCGATTTGCTTCTCCTTTTCTCTCAACTTCCTTATCCTTCCCCGACGCCTCTGGCTGGTCTAGGTGCGGGGGCTTGAAATACCGCCCGCTTCTTGTCATGTGATCAACCTCACGAGATACCAGGTGTCGTCTGGTTGATTGCTCCCCCAATCTTCATCTGTGCGGGCAAGACATAAATCATCATCTTCCCACCACATTCCGTTGACATTCAAAAGGCACCTGTCTGGCTCCGGCATGATTGTACTTGCAGTACTTTCAGCCCATATGCTCGCAGCATCTTCTGTCCTTGTGCCCACAGCACTTTCAATCCCTTCATGGGCCTTGGCTTTCCGGATTCTCTCAAAATCCCAAATCTTTTCTTGTTCCACCTGCGTTAGCGCAGTTTGTTGTTCGGCTTTCCCTGCATTCACAATGCTCCTATTCTGAGCAAAATTCTTCATACCGGCGCTCTCCGGCAATGTACTCTGACTTTCGGCCCTTCCGGCCACCACTGGTACCCTCGCCCCTGCCGGGCCTTGTTCTGGTTGGAACTCTACAACATTCGGTTGATCATCCAGCCATCCGGCAGCCTCTGCCGATTCCTCATACTCAAACCAGTTGACTGTCGCATCCCCTGATTCTTGGTCATTGAAGAACTGGAGGTTGGCAAAGTCCTCTTCTACAGCCATCAAATCCTCTGTCCCCTGCTCAACTTTATCCCCCTGGATCATACACAGTTCTGTTCTCTCTGGCAATTCTACACTTGGCTCAAACTGGCCTGCTGACAAAATGTAATCACTCGGATCGTAGGCTCCCCCAGCAAAATTCCCGGACTGCTCAAACCCTAACTCAACCATTCCATCCTCCTCTGCAACCTCCCATGTACTCTCTTCAACAGCCACCACCACTGGCTCAGGTTGGGTTGTGGAGATGTCCATCATGCACAAAAGGTCAGTGCAATCAGGAAGGAGCACCTCCGGCTTAGGTCGAGGGAAATGAGTGATATAGATGCTAGGATCGTAAGACACGACCCCAGTCTGGATAAAGTTAATTCTTTTGGGAGGTGGAGCTTGGTTGTGTGTAGGGAGTGGGTTGGTTGTGACATTAGGTCTCTCTAGAGGCAAAATCACATTTTTGTCAATGAGATCCTGAATCTCGTGACGCAGTCTGAAACATTGGTCGGTGTCATGACCGTGTTGCTGGTGATATGCACAGTATTTGGCTGGGTTGTGAGTGGGGGGAAGTGGATTTGGCAACGGCCTCAGCTCTAAGGGTTTTAGATGCCCTTTTCTGATTAAGACCCCTAGAGCCTTGGACAAGGGCATGTACAATGGGGTGAAGGTTCTTTGGCCTCTAGGTTGGTATTTAGTGGTCTGTGTATTGCTTCTGGATGCACCGGAGAAGGGTGTGTGTGCCATGGGCCTTGGGGGGAGGGGGAATGGTGGCGACCATGCTTACCTCCGAAGTTTGCAGTTTTGCAGCGCCACTCGGGCCTGCATTGTTGTTGCGGTTAAAAGTTCTCCGGGGTTGCTCCTGTCTTGGTCAATCAGACCCTGTTTCATCGCATCTTCAATTTGTACCCCCATCTCGTGCAGATCCGAAAAGGTGGGGAAGGGGAGCACAATCATTTTTTGCATCAGTTTTGGCTAGAGATTGCGCACAATCATCCTAATCTGGTCCTTATCGGTGGGCCTTAAAGTCATCATCGAGGCCTTCGCCCTCCACCGGGTCACGAAATCCGAGAAACTCTCTTTGGGCTCCTGCTTTGTTGTTTCGAGATCACGAGTTGTAATCTGAATTTGGGTATTGTAAGAGTATTGCACAACAAAGGCCTCGGCCATTTCATCCCAACTCCGCTTGACATCATCCTCCAACTTCGCATACCAGATAGCGGCCACACCCGACATGGTCCGGCCGAATAGTGAAAGCTTCTGGGGTCTGGTGAGGCCCATTGGCCGTAATATATCTGAGAATAGCCGGAGGTGGACCATGGGATCACCAGATCCGTCGAAGCGATCGATCTACGGCATTTTGAATCTATCCGGCAGCGTCACAGCCACATTGGTATATCCGTCCTCGATATCCGGGATAGCTTTTACCCCTTGGGATTTTTTGAATAGCTTCTCGAGCTTGCTCAATTTCAGTACTGTAGGGTCTACTTCGAACTCGAAGGGAGAGTTCGGGTGGTTGATGGGTGTATGTACCTTGGATAGTTGAGGTGGAAGCGGGGGCGGAGCCGGCCCCGTTGGGATATCTATATCCTCCTGAACGGCATGGACATTTGGCAAAATGTTCTGGGGATTTGGCAGGGCATTCTGGGTAGTTGGTGTCTGCTCGGGTATTAGGACCCCTGGTGGGGGAGGAGCTGGATGTGAGGCTGATGCTCCGGCTTGCTGCTGTAGCCAGGTAATCAGTTCCGCCTGTTGGGCCATAATTGTGGCCTGTTGTTTAGAGAACTCTGCTTGGCGGACAGCGTCCTCCTGCATCTGCTTCATGCTCTCTTGGAGCTAGCGCATCATTTCTTCCATTCCGGCCATGTTTTGCTGATCCTGTTGACTAACTGGTATGTGTATTTCTATGGCAGAAACTGAGACCTCAGCCTGACTGTTCACTGCTAGGGTAGACCACTGCTCTGGTAACCTCTGCTCAGACACACTGCGCTTTTCGCCTTCTTCTGACAACCGGGGGTAGAGAATGGAACACTGGCTGTCCGTCAACCAGATCCTCAGATCGATTGAGCCGACGACCTCTTGTCCAAAGTGCTTGGGGAATATCTGCTGGTCGGAAGCAATTGTGCTAAAACTGCCCTAGCAAAAAGATAAATAAGCAATAAGGAAATAAATAACCAGATAAACGAACAGCATAACAGCTTAAAATAAATACACAACACACAGCTGGGCATAACAACACACGGTCGATAAGCTGAATACACACTGTCCTCAAACACTGATCACTATCCCTGAATCACTGTCCCCTAAGACCGAATCCGATACCCGCAGATAACTGATTCTCAAACACTGACTGATGCCCGCAGGCCTGATGCCCCAAACTCGTAAACTAAGATATGCATTTCCCTGTAGAGATGCACTCTAAAAGCACATAACAGATAATTGAGAGCCAAAACACCCCTATGTTGGGGTAGGGTTTCCCTGTCCTATTTTGTCAGGAGCTAGGGTTTCACTACGCACGCAGCGGTTTCAAACAACCTATAATCGGGTAAGCAGCCTGTCCTAGTTTGGAATAGTCACTATGGATTCCGAATATGCACTAGGTCGAATGGTCAAAAGGGTGCCCCGGTAAAACCGGGGTTTGTGTTCCTATACTGGCAGAGCTTGTAACCGGTAAGCCTTATTGCACGCAGCCTCTGGCAAACCGCTCAGGAATAGCAGATGGCAAACACGGTGACCTAGGTGAACCAATGCACATGCAATGCAAAGAAACACACAAGTGTAGTCAAAACAAGATATCATGAGTTCGAGTCAAGCTCTCTAACTCCCCAGCAGAGTCGCCAGAAACTGTAGACGTCCCCGAACGCCCCGGGGGGATGAGTCCCGTTCTGTTCATTTGGGCTCACTACAGTTCAGGACTCAATGTCACGGTTCTTAATCTGAACCAAAGAGTCCAAATCCGGCAAATCGTTTTGAGAAAACAGATTTTTAGAAAAGAAGTGCCAAACATGGACTGCTTTGCCAGATTACAGAGTCGCCACCTAAATATTTTATTTTTGGGGAAATTTAGAAAACCCTGACTCGTTGCCTAAGGCCACGTGTCCGTCATCACCAAAGTTACCTCGGCTCGGGAACTTGGGTACGATTGGGGAAGGTCACTTCGTGAGCACCCCCGCTCGCCCGATCAAAGATCGGCCTCTACTAACCATGATATCTAGTTTTAAAAACATTATGCGTTCTTATTCCAGTTATTAGCCTAGGTTTACTATGTGATGCGCACAGCATACAAGTATGACCGGGTCGCTTGAATTAGAACAAAACATTTCATGTTTGTTTATTTGAAAATGGTTTGCTACTCGTAAGTAGCCTTAAAATGCAGATTTTGCCACCCTCGGGTGGGCTTAGAAAAGATGGTTTTGCCACTATCTAGTGGGCTTAAGACTCACAGTCAATGCATTGTTCCAATCCAAATAACCCAACCTTCACCCACAGGCATTCAGGCAGTTATATCACATAAGCAAATAGCCTCATGGTAAGCATGCTATCATGGCAGTCACTCACACACATGCAAGGATGCTAAAGCATAAAGACTTACCGAGTACTCCAAGCCAAAACAGAAGCTATGTTAGAAATCCATGCATGATCCTAACTATACAGAAATGCCTAATGCAACACATGCAAAAATGCAACTAAGATAGGCTCGGCTATTCTAAACATGGCATATGGAATGCCACAACTAACAAGTATTCAACTTGGAATTGAAATACAATGCAGTGAGTTATGATGCGCCGAGCCCGGTGCATGCAAAACAGATGAATAAATGCAAACATGCTATCATACTGTATGCTAATTGAAACATGCCTTATTCTAACCATCATAAGCTGGTAAATAAAAGGGAGAAAGACGTGGGGTTGGAAGACATACATCACACGCACACACACTTATTACAATTGTGCCCTCGCTCGGAGGGTCCGGATAAATAATATACAGTCCCGAATAAATAACTACAGTCTGAATAAATACAAAATCCTAATTAATTAACAAATTAATCTAGAAAAGCAGTAAATTAGCATGCAAGCTAGGGACTGCCTCAACTCTGCTCCGGATGATGAATGATGCATGTTCGGGTTGCCTTGCGCGGAAATCCATTGCGATGCCCCAATTAGCCTCTGTTTACGATTAAGCCCGGAATATTGTGCAAAGCTCTGAAAGGTAGTTGATTCTTGATTTGCTGCAGCAGAGAGCAAGAAAGGGGCATGGCAAAGTATTTTCACATATGTATGCACGCCTCGATCCTCGTGCCACCAATCACGTATCTCGATGCATGATAGCCGAGGAGTCGAATTGCACGACTCGATGTGAAATGAATGCACATATAAACACAACAAGGCCTAGACTCCATCATGGATAATCCGGAGTGTCGGCGACCGGGAATTGAGACACGTTCCGTCACTCGGAGTACGAAACGTCCCTCGTTTCCCGTGCTCGGGCTAACTCCTATCCCAAACACAATGCAATATGCATGACATGCATGAATGCAATCCTAACATACACCCTAGCATACGCAATGCTATGAAATGGCATACACAATGCACGATATAACATGGCATACACGATGCTTTAATATACAACCTAGCATGCGCAATGCTATGAATCGAAATGGCATACACAATGCATAATGGACTTACACCAACATGAGTGGACCTCAGCCACACTCACATCAGCGGCCATAAGATGAAAATGAGACACTCGAGATGCGTGCACACATGCACGCAAACCGAGGACCGATCCTAAGGCACAAATGCCACTCTAACAAGGCATGGCAAGGCATGAAACATGGCATACAAACATGCAAGTTCCAGCATTGAAATGTGATGCAAAATGATCCCGAAACATGGAAACATGGCACCCGATGCATGAGATGAGCCCCGAAACTCAATACTAGGCACAGGTATTGACTTATAGCTATACAAAGCATGCATCATTTGACTATGAAGCACAAAGACAGAGCCAAGGCAGTCCCAAAACATGAACATTTCTAGTTCAAAGTATGACCAAAAGATGTTCACATGAAGAGCTAAGGCAACATGCAAAATTGGCTAGTAAGCATGAGTTGTATGGCATGTATGTGAAGCATATGAAATCTCACTAAACCAGCCAAAATCAGTGAACAAAACATGCCAAAATATGCCCAAATAACCATTGAAATGCAGCCAATGCATGCAAAAATGAGGGGCTCCTTTGGAAGGGCATACAAGCGGTTATTAAGCACATACATCAAGGACACTTAGCATGGCCGAATTAACTCTGGAAATCAAATATGATAGCCCTAAAACTCATCAAATTGGCCCTGAAATCAGTCAACAAAGCATGCAAGATAGGGCCTCTTTGGAAGGCCAAAAAGACCATCAAGCAAAACAAGATGAGAGGGGGTCACCCCCCTCTGATTTTGGCCTTCAAGAAAACACCTAAGCCACTGAAAATCCGCTGGATTTCAGTGGCTAAGAGGCCAAGCCATGGCCAATGCAAGAGCTCTAATGCATAGCCCTGATCATGGAGAGATGAAGCATGCATAGGGGGAACATGGTTTCAGTTTAGGTCGAGGTCCAAAAAGGCTTACAAACAAGGCTAATATATCATGCAAAAACAGCCCTAAAAGAGAGATTGGACAAACAGGGTAGTAAAAGGCCTCAAACAGCCAAGTTCCCTTCAACAAAGTTGAAGAGGGGCTCAAAACAAGATACTTTACAGTTTATGGAAAATCTCGAATATGCTCACAAGTAAGATTAAAATATGATGCAAAAATAGCCCTAAAAGAGAGATAAAGGGAAAGGGGCAGTATATGACCTCAAACAGTAAAGAGACCTTCAACAAAGTTGAAGAGGGGCTCAAAATAAGAGACTTTACAGTTTATGAAAATCTCGAATATGCTCACAAGTAAGGCTAAAATATGATGCAAGATAAGCCTTAAAAGAGGGATAGAGCAGAAAGGGTGAGTAAAAGACCTCAAACAGAGAAAAGTCCTTGATCAAACATGAAGATGAGCTCAAAATAAGACTATTTTCAGTTCAGGTCGAAGCCCAAAAATGCTTGCAAGTATAGCTTAGATATAGAGCAAAGATATGCAAAAATGGAGAAAATAAGAGCTTATCCTTGTAGAACCAAACTTCAGCAGCTTTTGGACCAAATTGGTGAGCTTTCAGCCTCTGAAAATCAAGTCCAAGGGGCTGGGATGGATGATCGAGGTGGTAGGCTATGGGTTAGTGTGTAAATGGTGCAAGGTCAAGGACTTTAGAGCTTGGGAGAGAGAACTATGAAGGGAGATGGATGTATGCCTTAGCAAATATGTCTAACCCCTAGAAATGGAGGTGGGGTGCTGGTTATATAGAGGGAGAGGAGTGAAAGAAAAGGGGGGAAAAACAATTCAAATTTCCCCCCAAAAAGACAGACCCTCGGGCAGAGGATCTGGTGCAAAACAGCTGGCACAGCTGTAATGCACCAGGAGAGAGAAACTTGGCCGGCCAGGTTCAGAAGGTTCAGGTGGCCGGCCGGCCATCTCCCCTGGCCAGCCGACCAGGTGCAAAAGGTTCAAGCAAAATTACTGGCCGGCCACCCCAAAAAGGTGGCCTCCCACGTGAGTGCAACACAGCTATGTGGAGAAAAACCAGAAAATGTAACCCAGGAGAGAGAAAAAGTAACTTTTTAGAGGGGTTCAAAAGGGTCAGGAAGAATTGCTGGCCGGCCTACCCATATTGGTGGCCTCCCAGGTGTGTACAACACAATGGTGTGATGGAAAGTTAGAAAAAAGTGGCCCGGGAATGGGAAAAAACAGCTTTCTAGTGAAAAAACGGGCGATGAAGAGCGATGAAGGAATAAAGCTGGTTTTTCAGAACAATTGCTGGCCTCCCACCTTCCTACAACCTTTCTAACAATGAAAATAAGGTCCCCGCCAAAAATGAACCCAAACCGATGCAAAACGAAGGTTCGGGGACCGAAACGTGCGGCCCGGGGCCCCGAAAACAGGCTGTTAAGCACCGAAGGTGGCGTTCGACCACGAAGTTGGTCTCTCGAGCCACAGTGTCCCTAAAAAGGGAGGAAATAAGGTGTGTGCCAGAAACCGAAGCAAACGGAGGTGGTTAAGCGGTCCCGAACCGAGGCACACGGCCGACGGTTCCGAAAAATCGGAAACCGGGCTCCAAGCGGGAAAAATGGCCTACGACCACGAAACGTAGCCTACGGCCACTAAGAGATGATCTACGAGACCTCTCCCTCCCTTCGGGAAGAGAAAACAGAGAAAACAGGGCCTGGTTCGCAAACCGAGACAAGGCACGAAAGAGTCCGGAAGTCCGGAGGCAAGGCTCGCAGCCGAGACTCTGAAACCTCTGAACGAGTACAATATGCAACATCACCGAGCGCTCAATTGGTGATGTCTGAGTCTTAAGGTCGGTCAAAAATGGGGTGTCTACAGAGTGCTATTACAAAGTGCTTCTTACTGAACCTAAATCTTTTTACAAATTTTATGAGGATTCAAGTATGCTAAGCTGGCCAGGCCCTGATGGAGAAATGACATCGGTGAAACCATAGAAGTAAGTTTTTTGGGACAAAGGCCGTAATGGATTCTTAATGTACTACTTGGGTTTGTATATAACAGAATGGAAGAACAATACCTTCAACTAGTAGAAACCCAACTTGATCAGTGACTTGCATGCACTCTTGTGTTTGGCCACTTCACATATTAATGTTAGCCATTTGCGGTTCTGTGCTTGCTTGCGTCTTTCTTGGAATTTAAGATTGTCCTATTTTGCATCTATCTCTACTCCCTGGTGGGTATACTCATTCTAGATTTGTTCTAATTATTAAACTTCTATATATGGTGAAAATACATTCTGAACTCAATGATATATGAAAAGCACGACGTCATGCCTCAGAGAGACAACAGGAATCCCAATCTCCTTGAAAATATGAAAAGGTTGGTTTGTTGGTTGTTTAATATTGTCTCCTTAAACGGTCTAGTTTTTGTTGAATGATGCCTGATGTTTTATTACAGTTGAGAAATTCACTTATTCATGGAGGACGTGAAACTTGTGAATCATTTTGTGATCCCAATGATGACAATGATTATGATAATGGAGGCTTTGATTTTGGTCCATCTGATTTTGACATGCCAAAGAATGCATACGAGTATGAAGAAGTACCTCTGCAGCCTGAAAAGGTTAGGCAGACCTCTAGTATATTCAGATATATTTATATCATAAAGCTGGCAGTAACAAAATCGGCATTTATGTTGCATTGCTCATTTGTTGATATTTATGCAGCATGATGATGGCAGTGTTTGTTTTGAAACCAATGAACATGAAGATCCAAGTTCTCAAGCCAACCTAGAAGATCTTTGTTGATCTACCTAGTAAGATTAGATTTCTCTGACATGTGATGCGATGAAAATTGATTGTTTTATTGCATAATTTGTCTACTACCTTTTGTTCGATTATTGTGAGAGAAATTTCTTGTCTTTTCTGATTCTTGTTTAATTTCAAAAACATTTATACATAATTTACATCATTTTGTATTAGTTGAGGGCATTAATATTACCAAATGAATCGAGTTTGGACTTAATTGAATACATTGTTCCGCCTATTTTCTAAAACTTATGCTTTTGGGACAGTTGGTGATGCAAAAATTTGAGAGAGCTGAATTGCTTCCAAGTGGCTATTCCATTCGGCCATGCAAGGGTGGAGGGTCAATTATCCATAAAGTTGATATGTTAGTTTGGATCAGTTGCCGAGCAAGTTGATATGTTAAATCATTAAAGAAGGTGAAAGGCTTCAAGTTTTGTGTCATGTTGGTCTTCAAAGAGGATAAAGCTTTTGAGAAGACATGCTTACTAAATTCAATTTGACTTGAATATGTCCTGTGCTGTACTACGGTTACATATTTTCATTTTTAAATGGAATTCAATTATTGTTTGATGATTTAGTGAAGTTACAAGAGAGGAAATTTGTTAATTATTGTTCCTAAGCTTTTTCTTTTTTAAATGTTATTGTTCCTTAATTGTGGTTGGGTTGAATGAATTTTGTTCTATATTGGATTAAATGTTTATAAACAAAAATTGATTGTTCTCAAAAAAAAAAAAAAAAAAGAGATTTGGCGACTAAAAAATTGGTCGGCAAATTCTACACTTTTGCGACTAAAATCATTGGTCAGCAATTCCATACCTTTTGGCAACTAAATTGTTAGTTGGTGATTCCTCGACTTTTGGCGACTAATCTGTTTGGTCGTGGAATGTGACAATTGGCGACTAAGATATTTGGTCGGAAAAATATCACTTTTCGCGACCAAAGTGTTTTAGCGACAAAATGAATTAGTCGCAGTAATGATATATTTAGCGACAAAAAATTTAGTTGCCAAATCCAACTTTTCCCGACCAACAAAAATTTTGGTCGCGAATTACTTTTGCCGACCCTCAATTGGCGACCAAAGTAGCGACCAAAAAAATTGGTCGCGGATTACTTTTGCCGACTAAAAATGGGCTTTTAGCAACCAATTTTTTGGTCGGCAAAGGTGTTATCTCTTGTAGTGTTAACAGGTGGCAGTGACGTGGTGCTGACGTGGTAGTGACGTGGCAATGACGTGGCGCTGACATGACTACCGGATGGCGTGTGACGTGGCAATGACGTCACGAATACGTGCACACCACTCTCTTTCTTCCTTCCGCCGCGCGTCGGGCGCGTGCCTGAGATTGGTGTGACGCGCCAGTACCATCAACGGCGTATGTGGCGCATGTTTGAGACTGAGACTCACACGCCTTCTTTAGGTAGCGTGTAAGAGCGCGTGGAAGCTTATCTGGGGCTTGACTTTGCAGTTTTGGACTCCTCTCGTTCGAGAGCTTCCTCCTAGTATGCTCAAAATTAAATTTCAAGCAACTTGATTTTTGGGCAATTCTGAAAAACACACCTTGTTTTTTCGAAAATCGACCAACGCGGCTCTGATACCGCTTGTTAGGATTAAGGCACAACAAGAAATCAATCACACACAGAAAAGACACAAGATATTTACGTGGTTCAGCAATTGTTTACGTCCACATGAGAAATATCCACCATAGAATTTTTCCAGAGGGAGTTACAATACTCACACCTCACTCTCTCTCTATAGCACTCTCACTCAAACGCACACTTTGTGTTTTTCTATGTTTATTCCCTTCCTCCTCACCTCAATTTATACAAAAATAGAAGGAACAAAGTTAAGGAATGGGAGTTATTGGGTTGGCTGCCACCTGCTATCTTCCGTCCTACTTCTTGACTTGGAGCAAACCAACCAACCTCCAACAACTCCTCCATGTGAGTTGGAGCAGCTAACAAATATAGCAATTGGGAGTGATAATTTTTGTAATTGGCAAATCATTTAAGAGAATAATGGAAGAACTAAACAACTTCCAACTCTTATAAAGCTTTTTTTTATACATTAGATAAAGATGACTTTGAATGGCATGCAATAAAGTGATATGGAATTCTCCGTCTCTAAAATATGTGTTTCTTTATCTTAATATAATCTCAACTTTATAATAATGTTGCGGGAATCTCGAATTCTAGCCAAAAATTGCGCCTCAAGATTTTCAATTTGGAGATTTATTCCATATCAAGTGATTAAGAGTGTATTGGGGAAAAAATAAAATTTTTGGGAATAGAAAATTCTCTGCCCAGCTAAGCATAATAATGAATTATGCCCAATTGAAAAAGAATGCAGTTTTTTTTTTTTTTTTATTTACACATAAACCAATTATAAAATTAGAGATAAAACGCGCTTACATGGTTTGTAAGATTCGTAAAAGGTGGGATTCAATAAGATGGTTGTTAAATAGAATGCAATTCTATTATTTACACAAAAATAAATTATATTAAATCAAATAAAATCGTATTACATGAATGTAAAACTCACAAAATATGAAACTTATTTCATAAAAGAAAGTTAACACCTCAGGATCATGTCCACATTAATGATCATTTTTTTGTATTCTTAAATTTTTTTCAATGGAATGATAAATAATAATGCATTATCTCCATGATTGACCAACGAAAATCTCTTGTAGTATTTAGCATCAAGCCATCGTGGCTACAAAAGAAGCCATCATGATAAAACTATAATTAGACTGGATTATTCGTCCCATTATTGGAAAGCTTTTTGACTATGGATTTTGATTAGCTATTCCACTCTAATTTTTTACAGCTTTACCATCCTAGCTAGAACTCCACTAAAGGGAAAAAAACTTTATATACTCAATTGTTGCCTGTGAGATTTCCTATCAGTAACACCATCATACATAAGTTGTTATAGAACAATATTATCTGATATCATTGATATCGATATTTAAAATTATTATTTGTACAAAAATTAAAAAAGAGAAATTAGTTTTAAGGGATTGGCATAGTGGGTATAACATAAAATTTGAGAGTGTGCACAGCTCTCATGGGTCAGTCTATATAAGATGCTTATTTTGATTTTAAATAAGTTTTCATAAGTGAACGGTGAAATTGATATCCTGAAATTAGTTAAGATGCTTGTAAATTAGCTCCGACACCTGATTATCAAAACAATAAAAACAAAATCTTTAAAGGCATAGAACATATTGACATTTTGAAAAAGGAACACAAACTTGTATTGTACATTACATGCATTAAGATACATGTTTTTAGGCTATCTCTATCTTCACAGAAAGTTAGAGCACACACAAGGACACAGACACACACAGACTACTACAACATGCATGAGATGGTTACAAGAACCAACCAAATTAAAGACCTTGCTTATGAGACTATTTTACATCTATGAACAAATTTGAATAAATAAAAATTATGATAATTAGCCGGTTAAATTCGAGCTCTCTTGATCGTAACATGCAAAAAATGGATCGGTTATGGGGGGAAACATCTTACTCTCCTCATCTTCTTCCATCATCCAAAGCATGTCAGGAGGAGGAGGACAGTAGTTCCAAATTGGAGAAGCCATGATTGTTTCACAAACTGTTTTCATCGTGTCGCTTTCAGATAGAGCAATATCTTCCCATATGTCATCCATGGAGTACCCTGTTTCAGTACTCTCTCCCTCTGCAAAACCCTTATTTATTCCCTTTGGAGTCAACATCTGATGATTATCCCCACCGGTATCGTAGAAGCTTCGTTCCTTGGTCTCCATTGAGCGCATCGATTCCACCGGAGGATTGATTGAGACCGAGGAAGATGAATTTGAAGGTGGTGACATGGCCCTTTTCCTCTCCTGAGCCTTCTTCCTCATGTGAGTCCTCCAGTAGTTCTTGATCTCGTTGTCGGTCCTCCCCGGTAACTTGTGAGCAATTCTTGACCATCTACGCGTGATTGTAGGTCACATATAAATTCAAAAATACTAACATATTGAAAATATCAAACGATATGTATTAAAAATTGAGTGACACAATTTTTATAGCAGTTGAATTGGCAAAATGAGCTCCTTTGTGTTCAAATCTCTTTGTTCCTTATCTCACAACAAGCGTAATCACTAGATCATGTCTTGGGGTTACCACACCTCAAGATTTTCAATGATTTAATAGATGTAGGTTTTTTGAGATAAGGGAATAGAGAAATTTAAGAGTAGAAGATTCTTAGTTTAAACTAACCACATCAACTATGAATCAATGACACCTATATATTAAGATATCCATACCAGTATTTAAAATCATGATTTATGCATGTAAAACACAACAAATCAAAGGGTATATATGAAACTATAGTTAGTGAATAGCATAAGGTGTTCTTTGTTTACATCTCTTATCTCAAAACACTCATATTCATTAAATATGTTTTGAGATTATTGCATAATCTAATGATTATGTGTGTTTTGAAACAGAGGACCAATAGATTTAGGGACAGAGAATCGTGACAGATATGTATAGAATTGTCAAACCTATTTCCCCATTTGGACTGAAGTTCCAAGACAAGGCGTTCTTCAAGGGGAGTCATCTTGGACCTTTTGAGACCCGGGTGGAGGTAATTGACCCAACGCAACCTGCAACTCTTTCCTGTTCTTTTCAAGCCTGCAACACAAAGTTTACAACAAAAACAAACACACACACAACACCCAATACCGATACGGGTTAAAACTTGGAGCTCCATGGAAAAGACCCATGGGGCATATATGATGCCCAACTCAAACGTACCCGTTTATTATTCGTCTCCCGCCACCTTCAAACCTGAAACTTTTGCTATGGAGTCCCATCTCCGATCACCAAACAAATTCACATAGAAAACCAGTTGTACATCTTCTTGTTCTGTCCATGGTCCCTTTCTGATCTCCTCCTCTTTCACCATCTTCTCTCTTTCTCTTTCTCTTCTCTTCTTTTCCTTTGCTTTGCTTCTCCGATTCCTTCTGCTTTACATGGAAACTTAAGGGGGGTGCGTGGTACTAGTATTTATATACAGAGATGCTTCGTTTGAGATGTGAGTTGGTTGGTTATTTAATTTTTTAGTTATTTTAGTTTGAAAATAAAATAGTTTTATTATGAGATGAGTTTTTTTAATTTTTTTATTTTTATAAAAAAAAATAATTATGATTTAAATATAATTATTTTTAATAAAAATTAAAAAACTTATTTTATCGATTTATAATTATTTTAGTCCCAAGACTCATGTGCATTTGTAGTGACCCTTTGTGATGTGTTTGTCTCATTTTTAAATGACATAAAATATACTTAGTGTGCCTAAATGATACGTTTTGGTGTGTCCCATAAAAAATAATTTTAAAAAATTGATAGGCTTGGTGTCAATTTAATTTTTATCTATGAAGTTTTTAATTTAATTTTTTTTATAATATAATTATCTAAGTTATTAACATAGTGATAATAATGATAATAATAAAATAGTGTAAGACTATGTTTAGATGGATAAAATTTTAGGAAAAATAACGAAAATCTCATTATTAAGATTTAATACGAAATCGACCAAAGAATTAATCACATAAAATAATTTCGACCACATAAATTAGATGGTGAGCTTATTATAAATAATATAATTTCACTAAAATTATTTTAATTTTATTTAATTATGCAATCAAAGATTGTTCTTGAATTATTCAAATACTTGGATGAAATTATTTCAACCATTAGATTATTGAATATTGGATCCTTAATAATAAAATTTTCATTCGGCCTCCAAATTCTTACCATCCAAATAGTCTTACCATGTTTGAAATGGGATTGATAAAATTAATTTTTTTATTTAAAATTAAATTAATTTGATTAAAATTATTACAAATTTAATTGATTATGAATTTATTTGTTTTTAAATTGAGATTCGAATCTTAGCCGTCGAAGTGGTGCGCGCACGCGGTACTCCATCGGTAATGGGATAGGAGGCTCGTGCATATGACGTCAGCCATTATAAACAGGATGAGCGAGGATTTTTTAGAGTTTTTTTTTCTTAAAGTTTTTTAGAGTGGTGCATTGTGTGGTTGAGATTTAATGATAAGTCACATTAATTTTTTAGTATTAAATCTCAACCACACAATACACTACTTTAAAAAAATTTTAGAAAAAAACACTCTAGAAGATCCTTGGTGAAACGAGCCAGGATAAGTCTGAATAATCTACCATGATTATCCTGGGTGAAACAGGATAATCTACCATGATTTCATTTGGGAAGAATTTTTTTAATCTGATTTTTTTAGTTTTTTGTTATTTTAATTTGATTAAAAAAATTTATTTGTGAAGAATTTTTGATTTTTTTATAATTTTGTAAGAGAAAAAATGAAATAATTTGTAATTTAAATGTGTCATTTTATCTTATTAATTTTTTAATTTATTTTATCTTTTAGTAAACAATTAATCCCAGCTCACTTACAAAACAAAGCCAATAATTAAGCAAGGGATCTCTTGTTGATGTAAAATTTTCGTAACTTGCCATTCATGTAATGTAAATTTTTATTTTTAATTAAGTGTTTGGATAAGTCTGAATACAAATAGTCTTATCATGGTCCTGTTTGGTAGAACTGTGGAAAAGTGCTTATACCTTATGCTTAAATAGCTTATACCTTATAACTTTCAGCTTAAGCTGATTTCCAGCTTATTGGCTCTGTTTGGTAGAGCTGTGGGAAAGTGTTTATAGCTTATGCCTAAACAGCTAATAGCTTATAACTATGAACATAAACTGATTTCTGACTTATTCTTAAAGCATCTCCTGCCCCACTCAAAGAATAAGCTGATTTCTGACTTCCAAAAAGTTATAAGCTATAAGCTATAAGCTAAACTAAACACATCAAAATAGCTTAAATTAAGCTGAAAGCTGAAATAAGCTGATTATAATTTCTGCCAAACAGACACATTCTTAAAGCATCTCCTGCCCCACTCAAAGAATAAGCTGATTTCTGACTTCCAAAAAGCTATAAGGTATAAGCTATAAGCTAAACCAAACACATCAAAATAGCTTAAATTAAGCTGAAAGTTGAAATAAGCTGTAATTAAGCTCTGCCAAACAGGCACCATGTTTGAAATGAGATTGATAAAATTAATTTTTTTATTTAAAATTTAATTGATTATGATTTTGTGGGTGTTTGGGAAGTGAGTTTTTATGTAGATTTTATGAGATGTAGGTTTTTATGAGATAAAAAATTTTTAGTGTTTGGGAAGATGGTTGGATTTTTATGTAGTTAGATGTGATCTTTGTGAGAAAAAAAGTGAAATGATTATGGGGTTGGATGTGATATTTTATTTAGATGTGTTTTTTTTAGTTTTGCAAAAAATTTATCTTTTAGTAAAAAAAAATGAAAAAAAATTTTAGGAACTTACTTCCCAAACACCACAATTTGTTTTTAAATCGAGATTCGAATCTTAGCCGTCCAAGTGGTGCGCGTAACCGGTGCTTCCTTCGTTAATAGGATAGGAGGCTCGTGCATATGACGTCAGCCAATATAAACAGGATAATCTACCATGATTTCGTTTGGGGAAGAATTTTTTTAATCTGATTTTTTTATTTTTTTTGTTATTTTAATTTGACTAAAAAATTTTGTTTGTGAACAATTTTTGGTTTTTTTATAATTTTGTGAGGAAAAAAAATAATAATAATTTAAATATAATATTTTGTGTTATTAATATTTTAATCTATTTTATCTTTTAGTAGATAATTAATCCCAACTCACTTGCCTTACGAAGCCAATAATTAAGCAATGGATCTCTTGTTGATGTAAAATTATCGTAACTTGCCGTACACGTAACGTAAGTTTTTATTTTTATTTTTAATTAAGTGTTTGGATAAGTTTGCGTGTATCTTGACTAATTTCAAATTTTAAAATTAATGATTTGACAAACTCCAATAATCTTTTGAAATAACTCAAGATCTTGTTTCGACCAATTCTTTAAGTTTAAGATAAGAGCAATGCTACGTCGCTCGAATCTGGGCTCCCCCGAATGCCCCGAATTCCTTTTTTTTTTTTTTTTTTTTTCAGCAGAAGGAAGAAGAAGACGGAGGGGGAGGGGGAGGGGGACTGGAGGGGGCCTAAAAAATGGGCTAAAGACAGAGGCGGGGGGCGCGGCGATCGGCGATGGCAGAGGCGACGAGCAGAGACATGGCGATCGGCGACGAAGGCGGAGGCGCGGCGATCAGCGATGAATCTGCGACGGATCGGAGACGACGGCGACGGATCTGCGACGGATCGGAGACGACGACGACGGCGACCTCTTTCTCTCCCTCTCCCTCTCCCTCTTTCTCTCCCTCTCCCTCTCCATCTCCTCCTCCTCCCCCTCCCCTGCAGGTCGAACGAAAATGGCAGAAAAAAAGAAAAAAAAAAAAAAAAAGCCTAATGCCCAAAACGACGTCGTTTTGGGCATTAGGGGGATTAGGGGGGATGACTTTCGAGCTCTCAAACATTATTTTTAAGATAAATTATAAATACACCCTTGAGATTTGTTTAAAATATAGATATCCTTTGTAGTTTGAAAAATTACAAATACTTCCCTTATTAGAAATTTTTTATTTAACAGAATTAACAAAAAAAATAAAATTCATAATTGTTCTCCTATACAATAATAAAATTACCTAAATTATTAATTGAAACATATTTTTAACATCATTAAAAATGTTAATTGACTTGATGATTTATTAATAAAATGAGCGATTTATTATGAAATTAGAAACCTCAGGGGTGGAATGTTATTTTTAAAATTATAGGGGTAATTCGCATTTTAATCAAACCTCAGGGGTTGTATTTATAATTTACGCTTAAGTTTAACATAAATTGAGTTTTGATATCACAAGATTTTTTTTCTTCTTATTTTTAAAATCAAAATTTACCATTTTATAAGGTTTACCTATATGTATTATTTTTTAAAGGGTCTAACTCTATTTATTGAATTTTCATAATATATTTTGTGAAGAAAAAAAATTAATACTAGTTTCATGAAAAAAATCTAAAAATAAATAAAATTCATTATTTTTATATTTTTTGGTTGAAAGTAATTTTAAAAAATTTAAAAATATTTTTTTATTAGTGCTTAATTTTGTCAAACTAATTTCTAAATTTTAAAAGAAAAAAAAAGTGTAAAATTCTATTCAATTCTATTATTCAAACTACAACCTCAAAAAGAGAAAATGGAAAAGAAGGATTAGCTAATATATATGTATGGAAAAGAAATCTTGATTGGCTTTAATATATACTAGCCTATCACCCGTGCAGCACGGGATAATTATAAACATTTATATTTGTTTTAGATTTTTTTTTAATATATAAATTATGTTTTTTAAGATTTTTTATAAAAATAATTTAACAATCTAAGGTTTAAGGAATTTTTTTATACTTGTTCTTAATTCATTAAAGTGTTATTATAAGGGTAAGGCTTGGGGGGTTGTGAGAAATTAATAAATGCTAAGATTTTGTTTTTCAAATAAAAAAATCAAGAAATTTAGATTGGAATATTGGAACTCCCACAAAACTTGTGGGTTAAAGATAGATATAAATAAATAGATAGATATAGATATTTATATTTATATTTGTTTTAAAAAATTTTTAATATACAAATTATTTGTTTTGGAAAAAGTACTACAGTAATTATGAGTGAAGTCAAAAAGTCTTGTGGGTTGAGAGAAGTTAATAAGTGCTGAGGTTAACTTTTTTTTTTAAAAAAAATAAAAAATTAAAAAATTAAGATTGACATATTAAAACTCCCACAAACTTTAAGGATTAGAAACCTCCTTTCACTTAATATATAATATAGATGTATGAAAGTTGATGGAAGTTGCTAGACCTTCATCTCCTTCCATCAAATTTGGGGGTGGCCCCTTACTCAAATAAAGGCCATATACTTATGAAAGGGGTGGTGGAGAAGTGGAAAGGCGCTGACTTTTTATACAAATGAGTAAGATTTAATTTTTAAGTATATAATTAGCATTTTCTATTTATGGTTGAAGCTAACCATATTATATTCCATTCATGACTCTGTCTCCTATTTACGTTGTGTTTGGTTAAAGGATTTGAGAAAAAATTTAAAAAAAGAAAAAAAAAATGTGAGTAAAATTTGGTTAAATATAAGTATGTTTTATTCACATTTTACTTATCTTTTTCATTTTTTTTTTAAATCCCTCCTCAAATCTCCAATCAAATACAGCATTAGGAGTTTGTGTACTCGTCCTCTTATCTCAATAATGGATTCCTTTTGTGGGTTGGAATAAATCTCATCTACAGACCGAAGTTTAATGTTGTGTTTGGTTAGGGGATTTGGGAGGGATTTGAAAAGGGAAAGGGAAAAGGTGTGTGAAACTAGGTGAAATGTAGGTATATTTTACTTACATTTCACCTAACTTTTTCCTTTCCCTTTTCAAATCCCTTCTCAAATCCTCCAACCAAACACAGCGTAAAGGTTACAATGATGCTACTAAGGAGTCCCCATCTTTTGGTGTTCCAAAAAAAAAAAAAAAATTTGTTAAATAAAGGCAAAAAAAATATAAATAATAAATAATTTAAAAAAAATAAAGGTGAAATGGACAAAAGCTTGAAAAGACGGAAACAGGAGCCAACTTTTAGGAGTTGTGTACTCTCTGGAATGACATGTGATCAGGATAAATATTGGAAAAATTATTACTTATAATTTTAATTATTATTATTCATGAGTAATTTTTAAAAATTATTACATATAAATGAAAAAATTCATAAATGTAATTATTAATATTTATAATATTTTTTACTTTTAGTAATTATTTTTTTCAAACCCAACTATCATGTAATTTTTTCAAAAAAAAAAAAAAATTGAGTATAAGGTTGTATTTGTATCAATGTGAAATATTTTTTTTATGTAAATTAATTTTACATATATATATATATATATATATATATTTATTTTTTGATATTTAATTGACAAAAAAAATTCAATTGTCTCCATTATGCCATATCAAAAAGTTTGTGAGCTTGAGGATTAAAAAGGTGAAATTTAAGAAAAGAATCAAAGAGTCAAACGTGCTGAGACTCGGGCCTCTTAATATTGAGAAAATTGTTTGAGGGCTCGAAATTAACGGCTCGAATTTGGCTCGAAATTTAAAACGACGTTCTTTTGGGTTTTATTTATTTATTTATTTTTCTTTTTCTTTTTCTTCATTTTCTTTCTTTTTTTTCTTCTTCTTCATTTTGAATACAGAGGCGAGAGAGAGAAACAGAGGCGACGAAGGGCAACGGCGATAGGCGACGGAGAGCAACGCCGACAACGGCGTGATGGCGTGATGGCGAGAGAGATCTGTGTGTGTGGAGAGCTCCTCCTTCTTCCTCCTTTCCTTCCTCCTTCTTCCTCCTCTCCTTCTTTCTCTGTTCTTCTCTCTTCCCCTCATTTTTTTTTTATTTTGATTTTGATTTTTCTGATTTGTGTAGATTTGGTGATTTATGAGAATTTTTGAGTTTTGATTTTTGATTTGTGTCTGTCTGTTGCTGTTGCAGTTGCTGTGTTGCTATGCGGGTTTGATTTTTGATTTTTTTTTTTTTTTTGAGTTTGTTTGTTTGTTGAGTTTTGAGTGAGCTCCAGAGCAGCACAGCAGAGAGGGGAAGGAAGAAGAGACTGAAGGAAGAAGAGAAGAAAAGGAAAAAAAAAAAAAAATTCGGGGCAGTCGAGCCTCTGTCTTTCGGGCCCTATAACAGAACTGTAATATTGATTTGTATGATTTTCATTGATAAGTTATTTTTGAGACTATGTTGAAAAATATTTTTTTTAAATATTTTACTTACATTATATTTAATTAAATAAAGAAAAATACATAAGATGCAAAAAACAAAACCCAAAACCTACATATTTTCAATTTTTATTATTGTCAAACACTGAATTAGATTCTTTTATTTTATGTCTTCTTCAAATTGATTTAGGCTTTTAAATTTTCGAAAGCTCCTTGACCTTATTTTAAGTTATGTTTAGCCATAAATTTTGAAAGAAATTTAAAAACGTAAAAAGAAAAAGTAAGAAAAATATTAATAAAATATGAACTAAATTTATTAATAATAAGGTAACATGTTAATGATAGCAGGTTACATTGATGTGATTAGGGATATATATGAAGGGGCGATAACCACTATTAGATCGCCTGCTTGAGAGACAAATGAATTTCATTTCACTGTAGGGTTACACCAAGGATCTAACTTAAGTCCTTCTCTTTTTGCTTTAGTTATGGATGAGTTGACGTGAAATATTCAGGATGATATGTCATGGTGTATACTTTTTGCAGATGATATTGTGTTAGTGAATGAGACTAGAGAATGAGTTAATACAAAGTTGGAGATTTGGAGAAAAGCTCTTAAATCTAAAAGATTCCGGATAAGTAGAATTAAGATAGAGTACATGGAGTGTAAATTTAGTAACAGTAACAATGAAAGCAGAGGAAAAGTAAAGATTGAGAACTAATAACTGCCTAAGAGTAAACATTTTCGCTATTTAGAGTCGATTATCACAACAGCGGGGGAAATTGATACGGATGTGGCCCATAGGATTAAGCGGGATGGTGTAAGTGGAGAAGTATGTCTAGGGTACTGTGCGATAAACGAATACCCACTAGACCAAAAGGTAAGTTCTATAGAACGGCTATTAGACCAACAATGTTGTATGGAACAGAGTGTTGGGCAACCAAGAAACAACATGTAAATAAGATGAGTGTGACTGAAATGTGGATGCTCAAGTAGATATATGGCAAGACTAAACAAAACAGAATTAAGAATAAGTGTATTCGGGAATGGATAGGAGTAGCACAGATAGAAGATAAGTTGAGAGAGAATCGATTAAGATTGTTTGGTCACATTCAATGGAGACCAACAGAGATCGTAGTGAAGAGAAACAATGTTGCAATGGTAGATAGGAGTGTTGGGGGATGGGGTACGCGTAGATTAATGTTGGCTAGCGTTGTAAATAAAGATATGGATCTACTTAATTTGACTAACGAAATGACCTATAATAGGACTGCGTGGAGAAGAAGAATTCATATAGCCGACCCCATTTGATGGGACTTAAGGCTTGGTTTAGTTTGGTTTGGTTTAGGGTAACATGTAATGAATTTTTCATTTGATGCGTTGAAATTAGTTATATCGTTGCAAGTATGTGAGGTTTATTTAACGAGGTGAGTTTAAAAAAATGCCTGTTGTAGCTAATTATGGTATCATTTTGCTTTCTATTCTTAATTTATTTATTTATTTTTAAAATGGAGCGTAAAACTAGTTTGACATATTGTTTTGATCAATTATTTTCATGAAAATTTTCAAAATAACACCTTTTTGTTTTTAAATACTTATAAATTAAATTATGAACAGTTGGTATTTTTAAATTTTTCATGGGCACTTGGGTTATGAATTCAATTTCGAATTTCCTTTGTCCATAGGCCCAGGCCTTCAAATACTTTGTCCATGAGAATAAGTTCGTATAAAATGATCAAATATATATATATATATATATTATACAATTTACACTCCTTTCAAAACTCTAATTCTCAGGCCCTCTCTCTCTTTACTCTCTTTCTTCCCTCTACTCTCTCTCTCTACCGTCCGATTCGTATGCCTTTCTTAAAACCAAACCCTACTCTCTTTTCCTTTCTCTCTTCCTCTCTCTTTCTCTCTGCTGACGGACTCCATCGCTACCATCCTCTTTGATCTACCGCCGTTGACAGCCTTCCCTACCACCGCATCTCTCCTACCACCGCTATCTTCTCCTTCATCTCCTCTCTCTGTCACTCGAGATGGTGTTCACTGTCCCTCCCGTAATCCAACGCCCTCCGCCGCCCCCCTCCGTCGCGTTCACCTCACAATCGAGATCTAGTCCGATCATAATCCACACAGATCTTCTATCATCGTCTCCAGATCCACGCAGATCTCTTACTCTCGCTCTACCGACGGGCCACTACCTCATCGTTGCCCCTCATCTACTCCATTCTACTCTCTCTCTCTCTCTTTCTCTCTCTCTCATCTCCTCTTCTCTTTCGAACCAGAGCACCGACTTCAATGGCGACTTAGCTAATGGTGGAGGATCGAGCTCTGCTAGGGTTTCTATGATATCCATCTCCTCCTAGATTGACGGTAGTGGTAGTAGTAGGATCTCTGCCATGTCAATAATGCCCCCACTATTCCGGATCCATTGAGATTTGTTATAATCTACTCTAGATTTGTTGAGATCCACACACACACACACACACACACACACACACACACACACACTCTCTCTCTCTCTCTCTCTCTGTGTGCGTGTTAATGGCATCTTCATCAAACAAATATTTTTTTTTTTGTGTGTTGCTTGTTTCAGCTTTGAGTTCTTTCAAAAGAGATTTGTAAGGTGATGATCGAAATTACTTTGAAAACAAATATTGTTTCTCTTTTTCTCTCTACCATTGCAGTTTTGGTGGTGGCCATTGTTAAGAAGGGTTAGAACACACACACACATAGAGGAACAAAGATTTCAACAGTTAGTGGATTAAAAAAATGAACAGATATTTTCAACAAATAAAACATGTAAATAGATTAAAAAAAAAATTGAACATATACGAATTTTAACAGATAAAAAATTTGAATAGATAAGAAATTTAAAAAATAAAAATTTTAATAGATAAAACATTTCAACAGATAGAAAATAATTTTAACAGATAGTCAACAAAAAGTCAAACAGATAAAAAAAATCCAGGAATAAAATTGAAAATAAAATGTTTTTCAGGACTTCTTATCAAACTATTTCACAAAGCGTAGACCTCTTATCAATAAAGAAATATCCTTTGGATTGGACCTAATGTCTTATATTGAATTTATCCTTCCTTATATTGTTTATTGAATTTATCCTTCCTTATATTTCACAAAGCGCAAAAATATCCTTCCTTATATTGAATTTATCATCAATTAACCCAATTTTCATTATATTGTTTCCAAAACCAAAAACAAAAACAAAAACAAAAATAAAAATAAAAATAAAAAAGCAAGTGTTACTAATAGCAACCACCTTCTTCTTTATATCTCATTTTTTTTCCGCACTTTTTGTATTAAATTATATCCTAATCATAAAATTACACATATATAGTTAACTTTCCAAATTGTAATCTTAATCTTACGCTATCTCCCACCAGCGTCTCTCCACCATCGTGACCTCCTACCTCACCAGCTTTCTCTCTCGATAGCAGAGAGGGGTTGGGGGTGGCGGCTATGGACAAAGAGTTAGTGTTGCCGGTGGTGACAATCGAAAGTGAAAAAGGTAATAGCGAGAGGAAAATAGGTTTAATTTAGTAAGTGGGGGTCTTCGAAGATAATAGTTACATGCCTTAATAATTATAAAATTAACAGAAAGATCAGACATATTATTTTTTACCGTATAGTCTACACTTTATTCGCATTAAGGCTCTATTTGTTTTCACTTAAAATTTACTTATTTTTTGTTATTTGGTTGAACAAAAAATAAGTAAAATATTTTTTAAGAAAAATATTTTTGCATCATTTTCTTAAAAATAAATTATTTTTTAAAATTTTGTAAATCAATTTTTATAAAGTTGATTCCCACTTACTACATTTTCAACACATTTAGCATTTTTAAATAAATATCTTAACTCACTAAAAGGTTATAAATAATATTTTATTGAATTAATTTTTTTTTAAAGCACTAAAATATTTTTTTTTCAAGTGTCAATTAAATGTTAAAAAAAATTCAATGCAAAATTAATTTACAAATTTTTTTTATAAAATACTTTACGTTGAAACAAACTGAGGCTAGGAGTGAAGCTCATACATTCAGGGGCGAAAGTCTAGGGATCACGTGCCCCCCACTTTTCTTTTTCTTTTTTTTCTTTTTTTTTGAACGATACTTTTCATTTTCTTTTGTAATGTAACTTTTAACTTTGGAATGTAACTTTTAACTTATATGAAATGTACCCCCATTTTCTATTAGATATGCATGTACCCCTTAAATACACATCACGCCCCCCCACTTTTCAATTTTTATTTTTTATTTTT
The DNA here is from genome assembly GCA_030407325.1 of Camellia japonica. Lineage (NCBI taxonomy): Eukaryota > Viridiplantae > Streptophyta > Magnoliopsida > Ericales > Theaceae > Camellia > Camellia japonica. The sequence goes on from JAPPVO010000016.1 coordinate 39,838,891, forward strand.
TATTTTTTATTTCAACTTTTAACTTATGTGAAATGTAGCCCCATCTTCTATTAGGTATGTGCATCTACCCCCTTAATACACATCATGCAAATTCTATTAGGTATGCATCTACTCCATTTTTATGTTAGTTCTCACAACTAAAACCGATGTGTTTTGATTGTTTAAAATTAAAGATTTTAATTTGTGATTATTTGTGCTAAAATTATGAAGTTTAGTTTGTTGTGCTTTGTGCTAAAAAATCAAACGATCTTAGTTGTATACTCAGAACTTTTTATTTCATTTTATATTTCTAAGACATTGATATAATGATATTATTATGATACATTTTTAAAAGATGAAAACTCATTGGGATTAATTGCAAAAAAAAATTCAACTCATTGTTCCTCTAAATTTCTAGAGAGAGGTTGGGGTTTTTAATTTTGAGAGAAGTGTCTAATATTTTGTTGTACTAACTTGCTCATATCTTTACAAAACTGTAATTTATTTATTTTTTATTTTACTTTTATGCTTAATATTAACTCAAAAAATACTGTTATTTTGTTTTTGTTGATCATGAGTAAACAAAAATTTAAAATTATAATTAATAAATGTCCTGCTAAATTTTACTCGTACATTATTATAATGTAGGTCTCACCCTCACTGCAAGCAGAGTGTAGATTATGTAAGAAGGGAGAGGTTTCTTTTCAGTTTACTTTATAAATTGGAGTGTATGATTAGGTCTGTAAAGCTCATTACGAATCATGTTTTAACAATTTGAACTGTTCAATGTGTAGAAATCGTCGAGTATTTCATACCTGCAAAAAATCACGTTGATTGGATATCGGTAGACTTTGATCGGAATACATTTTTGTTAACAATTTATTTTTAAAATTATATTTATCATTGACAAAAATGTGCTCCGATCAAAAGACTACCAATATCCAATCAACATGATTTTTTGAAGACATAAAGTACTCAACTAACTCTACACATTAACGATACAAATTATCAAAATAAGACTTATAATAAGTCTTATAAATTTTATAATATATTTTAATTTGAATAATGATTTGTAGCTCGAATTTCCTCCCCCTAAATTCCTTCCGAAACGAAAACGACGCCGTTTTCGGCGTTTTCATTTTTTTTTTTTTTCCCTTCTTCTTCTTCGTGTTGCAGGTCTGAAACCAGAGGGAGAGGGAGAGGGAGAGAGAGAGAGAGAGAGAGAGAGAGGAGGCAGGTTGTCGTCGTAGCCCCCTCTGCCCGCCGTCGCAGCCCTTCGCCGTCGCCTTTGCCCATCGTCGCAGCCCCCTCTGCCCGCCGTCGCAGCCCTCCGCCGTTGCCTCTGCCCATCGTCGCAGCCCCGCCCCTCCTCCGCCTCCAGCCCAATTTGTTGGCCCCCTCCAGTCCCTCCTCCCCCTCCTCCTCCTCTTCCTCCTCCTCCTCCTCCTCCTCCTCCTTCCCGCAGGCCCCGCCCCTGATTTTCTTCTTCTTCTTCTGAAAAAAAAAAATGAAAACGCCGAAAACGGCGTCGTTTTCGTTTCGAGGGGAATTTAGGGGGAGCTCTTTCGAACTACGTAACATCACTCTTTTAATTTACACAATAAACTAAAGAGAAATCTCTCCTCTATAAAAATAAAAATAAAAAAATAAAGAAAAACAATATCAAAAAAGGTTTTGACACTAGAGGCCAGATGCATGATGAGAAGATATTTGAAAGTGGAATATGATGTCAACTCATCCAGCTATTACCAAAACCATCACAATTTTAAAGAATAGTATTAGGTACACAGAATTCAAGCACATAAATATTTAGGCAAATTATATTAAGAGTCTATATAATTTTAAGTCTTATGTTATTTTAGTTCATAATTTTTTAATTGTAATATATTTAATCTTAAATTTTAAATTTTGTTTCAAATAAAGATAATTAAAGATATTTTATTTACAAACGATTCATTTCAAGGATAAAGCCATCGTATAATTTATTTTGTATTGATTAATTTGTACGTTGTTTGAAATGTAATGACCTTTTTTTTTTTAGTGAATAATTTTAGAATTTTCTTGGTTATGAAGTTTTGTTTGGTTTGATTTACAAAATCTATTTTCAGAAATTTTTTCTAAGAAACTATAAATTAAATTGATAAAAAAATTAAAAACATATCATTTTTATATAATTTTATCTTTTGGGATAGTAGAAATATTTTTTTTATAATAATTTTTTTGATATTATTTTCATTAAATTGGTTTCTAGTTTTTCAAAAGTCCAACATGGCGACAATCAATTACACATTAAAAATCTAATAATCATCCATTATATGATAACCATAAAAAAAATATATATGTTAACAATAAATACAATCATCTATTACATGATAACCATAAAAATAAAAATAAAAAAATCACAAAAACAACTATCCAAACACATACTAAAAATTAATTTGATAAAAATATAAAAATACAAAAGATTTATCATTTTTATATAATTTTATTTTTGGTGGGTAAAAATAATTATTAAAAATTCAAAAAATAATTTTGTTTAATATTATTTTTGTCAAAATCGTTTATATTTTATCAAATTGACGACTTTACCTTTGAAATAAAGTAACAGTGTCTTTAATTGTTTTTATTTATTACAATTGAAATGTCATACACTAAAGTAATACAAATCTCAAATTACAGAGACTGTTAGTATAATTCGTCTTAAATATTTTAAGCAAAGTCATTAAGTTATTCAGATTTACTTTCTATGTAGATCTTATAATATATTACTTAAATCTAGATTATATAATTTTTTTCTAAATATATTTTTGTACATCATTTTTATGCACATATCTTTTTTGAATTTTATATGGTTGTGGTGGGGATGCTAGTACTATGTCCGGGCATTGATGTAAAAAAGTAAACGAATTTAGAAATTGGATGGTAGCAGTAGCAGCTTCTTGCTTGGAAGGGTATTGGTCGGTGCATTTTAGGGGTTGTTTGGGATGACCTAAATAAGTGTATTTTTTGTCTTTTTATAAAAGATATGCAGAAAAATAGAGAGGTGATGTGATGAAAAAAAGATAAAAAGATAGATTATTTAGGACTTCCCAAACTTGACCTTAGTTGGGGGAGAAAAGATAACGTTACCTTTGGTTTAGAAATTTAAGGAGAGATTTGGCTATAAAAAAAGTGTGTGAAATTAAAAATATATATGTATATTTTATTCATATTTTCTTTTTTATTTTTTTTTTCAAATTCTCTAATCAAATGCAATATAAGGAAATGTTTTGCTGAAGCATAAAAATTTAAGAATAATATTAAAATTTGTGAATTCAAATTATTTAAAAAGTAACTGGAAGTTTACTCAGTTATTAATTTTAAGATGTTAAGTACGTTTTAATCAATCCAAATATTAAAAAATTATTTGAAATGTTTTAAATAAGTGTACTTTTTGAATTTTTAAATAAAAAAATAGAAGAAAAGAAAATAATTGTTTTGAATAATTTTTTGACATTTTACAAAAAAATATATATTAAAATATAATATAAAATAGCAAAATTATCATATTGCCGCTACTATCTGTACTTGCGTACTATCTGTACTTGCGTACTGACAGTACATCACTATGGAAGCCAGTACGGTGGGCAACATACCTAAGAAGATGCATAGGAGAAGTTTGCGTTCAGTCCGAGATCGGATTGGACAGTGTTGTTTGGTTCGTGGAGGTTCATTACGGATCCTGTTTTGATAATCGGAATCGTTCAATGTGTAGAATTCGTCGAGTATTATACGTTTGTAAAAAATCATATTAATAGGATATCGATAGCTATCTCATCGGATTAGTTTTTTGTTAACCGTTAATTTGTTCACCGTTCATTTTTTTTTATATAAAACTGATTTGATCATATAGCTATCAATATCCGGTTAACGTGATTTTTTATAAGGATATAAACTCGACGAGTTCTACACATTATTGTTCAAATTATTAAAACGGGACCCATGATGAACCTTCACGGGCCGAACAGCACCATCATGTGTAAATTTTTTGTGCACTCACGCTTGTACTTGATCCGTGTAAATTTGTTTTTATATATATATTTTTTAAATAGTGATAATTTTTTAATCTTTTTAATAATATTTTAATTTTTTATTTTTTATAACGTGTGCCAAACACGACCTAATAAAGAAACTAAAATGGATGAACCACTAGCGTGACGTGGATGCCACCAATTTGTGGCCACCCCCACTTAAACATCTCTTCTTCTCTTCTATATATATATATATATATATAGAAAATTGTTTAGTGTCCATAATTTCTGTAGTTTAAATGGCTCGAAATTGTTAAAACGGTGTCGTTTTGGCTTGTTTTGCACTCAAAACGACGTCGTTTTGACAATTTCAAGCCACAGAATTTGTGGTCACTTAGCATTGCTGATGTATATATATATATATATATAGAGAGAGAGAGAGAAGTGACGCAATGTTGGATGTGTTTACCATGATATGGAGGAATATTAAGGTCTTATTTGTCATAATTTTAAAAAGTTAAAAAATGTCACTTCTTTATTATATCATGGTAGACACATCCAACATTGCGTCACTTATTTTATTTTAAAAGTTATTATTTTATTTAAAATATGATTTTATGTCATAATTTTATTTAAATCATATCATTTTATTTAAATTATATCACTTCTTTATCATATCACTTCAAATCCAATCCGTACCCAAACCATATTTTATAAAAAGTTAAAAAGTGTACTTATTTAGATCATCCCAAACCACCCCTAAATTATTAAAAAAGTTAATAAAATAAAATGTCATATTAAATTATAATCATTTCACTTTTTCTTTTACAAAATCAAAAAAATTAAAAAAGTCAATCTAAATGAATTTTTTAATCCCAAGCTAAAAAAATCTCAACTCTAAAAAATCAACTAAAAAAGTTTTTGCCAAATGACAATTAACAAAATCTACAAACTTCAACAAACAAACAAATAAATAAAATTAAAAGTGTTCAAAAAAATAAAATATGTGATGTAAATTTAAGCCCCGGCTTGGCATTTGTTGTGGGCTAAATAATCACATATGAACAAAAAAAAGTTGCAAAATCATAAAATGTTAAAACATTTGAATTGAGATGCAAAATTATCAAACTGACCCATATACAAACAAAAAGTCAAAAAAACATCATTTCCAAATGAAGGGCAATTTTGTCATTTTAATGTAAAAAGGTCAAAAAAGTCAAACAATAAAACCAAACAAATAAAAAAGTCCAGACTAAAAAAGTCGAAAAATTAACTAAAAAAATCATTACCAAACCAACTCTAATTTAATATGATGTAAAATAGACCCGAATGAATCTAACTTATATGTTTTATTTTTAGATATAGATTACACTGGCCCCTTTAAAATTTAAATATATATATATATAAATCTTATTGAGTTACTTATATATCTTAATATTTTAATTAGTTTAATTTCAAATATAGAGAGTTTATTATTATATATCACACTTAGTAAGATATGCGTGTTTATATGTTTTTCTTAACATGAGGATATGAAACCAACAATTTCAATAGCATAGGGTTATTGAATCTAGATCTTTTTAGAGTGATTTTTTGTAAAATGATTTTAGAGTATTTTTTAAATAGTTGAAATTTAATTCTATATAAGTTGAAGATACAATAGTACTAAGTTAAGAGTGCAAGAGTATTAATAATCACTTTAAAAAAGAATCTCAATCATACAAAAAATTACTATAAAATCACTCTATGAGAAATTACTCAAAAGAATCTAGACTCATTATTATTATTATTATTAGTATTATTATTTTGGTATTGTGCGTGATCAATAAAATAAAAAAATAAACAACAACAACAACAACGACCGCCATGTTTGGTTTGTATTTGAAAGACCGGTTTTGGACATAAGCCGGCAAAGTCGTGGTTTTGGACATCGAAAAATTGACTAAAAAAAGGCTCTAAAATTATATTAACTATTATATTAGCTTATAAAAAAAATCTCACTTAAATTTAAAAGACCTCAACAAAATTTAGTTATGATTTAAAATTAATAGATGGTTGAAATGATAAATTATTAAAACTAATAGATAGTTGTTTTTTACCGAAAAAATCAAAAAACTTATTGATGTGGTGAATTATTTGAAATTATTGAATGGTTATTTTCCAAATATATAGATTATGTATGGGTAATGCTATAGTACACACCTCTCAAAAAATATATATCATATGCACATTTGTTATGTAGTTTTGTGATAAATGTTATGTATTTTTGTGATAAATGTTACATATTTTTCTTGGTACAATTAAGATAATCTGTGATTCAGAAATGATTGTGATTCAGAAATGAAATTACACGTTTTGTGATAATGTTACATATGTTTTTCGTAATGTTACATATTTTTTGATTAGAAAATGTTTGAATTACAAAGTGCAACATTGCTACAAAATTGCATACATTGTACCACAAAATGCGTAATTTTATTTCTAAACCATAAATTATCGTAACTATATTAAAAAATATGTAACATACATCACAAAAAATATATAGCATGGTGCATATAATACATATCTTTTGCAGAATGTGTTACATAGAATTTTCCATGTATAGAATACGATTGACTATACTACTTACAGTTGCTCTTTTCAAATTTAAGTTAATTAAATCTTATTTTTACTCAACTATGTTAAATGAAATATTAAATGGATTAGCAATTTTATCCATCGCGAATGATTTAGCTTATAAGTTGAATTATGCGAACTAAATTATTAATTTTACAATTTAAAATGCAAGAAAAATGATGTTTAAGTGGCTTTTGTTACAGTTTATTTACTTTTTATTTGATATTTCACTTTAGATTATTTTGTTTTTTTTTTTAATTGTAAATTTTAATAGATGTATACTCACGATGATTGTCAACTATCACCAAAAAAAATAAATAAATAAATAAAATAAAAATAAAAAGACACATAATTATCATTATTTTTTAAATATGTAGGAAAGGCCCCGTGTTAAAAATTCGCTTTGGGTCTCGAAAAAATTAGTTGACGCCTTGTATATTTCTAAAGCAATTTTGAAAAATAATTTTCTAGAAAGAGGTTACAAAATTTAAAATTTGTTTGATTATACGTTTTGAAAATAGTTTTGGAGTTTGGAGGGATTTATTTAGGCTCTGTTTGGTGGAGCTCTAGAGCTTGATTTGAACATGCTATTTGTTTACGATTTTCAAAAATTAATTCCACACGCACTTTGGAAAACGCGGTCGAAGGTGGGAAAATTTAGGCTAATTGGTCATCCCACCGAACGTCCCACCGGTCGTTCAGCCAATTGACCGGAACAGTGCAATTTTTTTTTTTTGGCAATTGACACATGTTAATTTTTATATATTCAATAAAAAATATTTTCTGAATTTTTTAAAAAATTTTATGAACTTTAATAGAATTTTGAGTTGTGTGTTTGGTTATGAGTTGTAAGTTTTTTTATCAAATATCATATGTCACATCAAAAATTCCTCACTCAATTCAAAACTTTTTTCAAAACTTATTAACCAAACAAATTTTTCATACTAAAATCATAATTCCAAAACTCACAAACTCAAAATACAACTCTATTCTCAAATCATATTTAGAAAACTCTACCAAACACAATCTTAAATTTTTTTTGTAGTTAAATAGATGGGTGCCAGAAAAAAAGTGATTGATTGATGTGATGTGTAGAATGTGATAGAATGAGAAAAGAGAGAGAAAAAAAATGATTGATTGATGTATAATAGTCTAGTAGAGAGAAAATTCATTTTAATTTTTTTTTAAAAAAAATTTCAACCAAACAAATTTTTAAAATTTTTCTCAAAAATTATCTCAGTGGTTTTGATAATGTTTAGTTCTCTGTTTTCTGGTTTTCCTTTTTAAACATTTTGAAAAACAAGAAATAAAACATTTTTAAAAATATATATATATATATATATATATATATATTTGTTTACAAAAGAACAGCAGCAATAATTACCAAAATATTAGAAAATTGAAAAAAAGAAAAAGAAAAAAAAAGAAGTGTTTTTCTATTCTGTAGCAGCTCTTTCCATCCACTCAACTCCAACAACTTTTTAATTACTTTTTTGCTGAAAAAAGCTTTTTCTCTATCTTTATAGCTCACCAAACATATTTGTTAATTTTGTTTATTATTTTCATAATATTTTTATCTACCAAACATCTTTTCAATTTTTTATTAAACAAACAAGCAAAAAAATATTTTTTCATTTTATATTGCCCAAAAATAAATAAATAACAATATCACTAAAGGCAACTTTAGATTCCTTGAAGTGATTCCTTTCTTCTTGTTTTTAAGAAGTCATAAGAATGAAAGATGTCAATTTTATTTTAGAGTTTTAATTTTTCTCTCTCCAGTTTTCTCACTAAACAAATATTTTTATATATATATAATGGATAGAAAACAAATAGAAAAATAAAAATCTATATTGCATCTTTTTATATATATAATCAGTAAATAAGAAAATTAGAAGTTAAACGATTAACCGGTAATATTAAACTCAAGCATGAAGTTTAGTAAGATAATTGAGTTATTTAATGCAGTTTATTATGAATTAAAAATTAATAATCAAAACACATAAGTTAGAAATACACTCCTCCCAGCATTTAAATTATTAATTTTTTAAACTTATTTAAATTATTTCAATTTAATAAATTATAAATAAAAATTACATTAAACATATTCTAAAAATTATATTTTCCTTGGACTATGAAATAATTCATTGTTGGGTTAATATTTGTTTATGATGTCACATTACAATAAAATGACCAAAATATCCCACCTAACTTAGAAAATTTACTTTTTGACCCATATGACTCATTTATCTATTTGTTGGGATAGGGAGGGTAATCATGTAATTTCACACTTTACGTTCTGCAAGCTTTTCAAATGTCTTCCAGTTTTTGTAACTTTTATTTGGGTGCGCTTTTGGCTGCAAAAACGCAGCTGTTTTTGTGAGTTGTCAAAAATCACTTAGAACATATTTAATGGTTGTAGGTATTTTACCTATTTAAATACTACTATAAAGTATATATATTATTTTGTTTATCAATTGTTTTATGTTTTTACTCTAATCATACTCTTTATTTTAGCTATTTATCCAAATACTATTAATTTTATAGAATGCCACGTCAATAACAAAGATGGAGGGAAATTATCTTAATGATTGAATACATTTTGACTAGCGTTGAAGGCTAGCTACATGTAACTAGTGAATATGAGTTGAGCCAAAATGCCTAATCATATACCTAGTGCATTGAAATTGAAAAAAGTGAATCACACTAGGCATTTTAACTAAGAAGTATTATATGCCTAGTGCATTGGAGATGCTCTTAGTTGTTTTTGGAAATTGATTAAAAATTATTTTTTTATTTTTTTAAAAAATATATAAAAAATAAAATAATAATATAATTAAAAATAAGTTAAAGACGATTTCTATATCTTTCAAAAGAGGCCTATAAGAGCCAAATGTTTTGTTTTTTGTGGCTGGGAATAAGAGCCCATTGTGAAGGGTTCAAGTCATTCACGGCTCCATAAGCCTAATGGAATTCCACGTGGCATCATACGGGCAATATAATTATTTTAATTATATATGCACTTGGCAAAAAAGCAACACTGTGCCCTCATCCCTAAAAATATAATAATACAAAAAGGGTAATAGGTGATAAGTTATATGGAGCATATAATGTGATAAGATTCTTCTTCTGCATTAGTTAAGTGGAAAGGATTGGCATAGAGACAAGGTCGGACTAAAATATTATATAAAAGGTAACTAGTTGATTAAAATTTTTATGAAAATTTAGGCATAGGTCTTAATAGATGTATTATTTAATAAATTTTATAATAATTAATAATTTTTTATCAAATATTATAAAAATATCATTAATTTTTAATTTTCAATCACAATTTAAAAATTGTCATAAAAAAGTCACTAATTATAAATTTTAGCAACAGTTTGAAAAAATCATCAAAAAAATCACTAATTTTTAACTTTTAACTATAATTTGAAAAATTCGTCACAAAAAAATGTCACTAATTTTAACAATAATTTATAAAAATCGTGACAAAAAAAACCATTAATTATCCATTTATAGCGACATATGCAAAAAATGTCACAATAAATTATTTTTAGCGATGATTTTACCATGACTTATTTTCAATAATAGGAATTAAGTCCGATTATTAAGATCTATTGATAGTTTACCCAAATTTTTATGCCTTATTATGAGATCAATAATTTAAACTTCACAAATAAAATTTCTCTATTTTTTTTTTTGGTACATTCAAAAAAGGAAATTTTGTAGTTTACCCAAATTTTTATACCTTATTACAAGATCAATAATGTAAATTTCACATATAAAATTTCTGTCTTTTTTTTTTTTTTTTTGGTACATCGAAAAAGGAAATTTTATAGTTTACCCAAATTTTGATACCTTATTATGAGATCAATAATATAAAATTTCTCTCTTTTTTCATTATTTTTTAAATTTTTTTTATACATCGAAAAAGGAGATTTCTCTCTTTATGTGGAGCCCGTGGGTTTGGCGGGGGGACTAGCCTTATGGTGGACGAATGAGGTAGGTGTTGATATCAGATTCAAGGATCCTAATTTGCTTAGGTGTGTTATCTCGGGCCCGGGTTTGGAGTGGTTAGCAACTTTTATTTATACACCCTCACGTCCCCAATTTCGAGATGTTTTCTGGGATTGTTTGCGGTCCATTGCCAATGAGAACAGTAGGCCGTGGCTTTGTATTGGTGATTTCAACGAGATTGGATCTATTTGGGGAAAGGAAGGCGGTCCATGGCCTAATCCTAGGAGCATCAAAAAGTTTCAAAAAGTGCTATCGGATTGTGCGTTTCTGGATTTAGAGTTTAACGGGGCTGTGTTTACCTGGTTGAATCATCAACTTGGCTCGGACAAAGTCAGTGAAAGGCTTGATAGGGCAGTTGCCACAGTGGACTGGAGAGAGATGTTCCCTTATACTCAAGTGATCCATGAAACCTTTTTAGGTTCTGACCATCGTCCATTAGTCCTTAACTTTTGTATCCCCCCTAAGAAAGTTCCTAGACTGTTCGAGTTTGAGTCGATGTAGACCACATCTCCGGAGTGTAAAGATGTTGTTTTAGCCAGTTGGCAGTGTCCTCAGATAGGTTCATCTATGTTTCGTCTGAGCCAAAAGCTTTCTAGTTGTCGTCGGGGCTTGAAAGAGTGGAGTTTGAGAGAGTTTGTAAATAACAAACTGAAAATTAATACTCTAAAGGGCCAGTTAGCACATCTCCAAGCTCAACGGTCTTCGATGGAGAATGATCAGGCCCAAAGAGGTGTTCAGACGGAATTAGAAGTCATCCTCCTTCGAGAAGAGATGTTGTCACGACCCAAACCCACCCCTATGGGTTTAGCGCCGTAACCAGCCAGTAATCCGTGATTACCGAAGGCATGCTTAACAGTAAAGACAGTAATACAGAGTACAGGGGCTGGCGGAAGCCAAAACAGTAATAAAAGATGTCCAATGAGCTGTGACAGTCTTTATGCAAAAAGACTTTTCTGTAACATATTCACATTGATAAGCAAAATATATGTACACCATATGTACAAACATTCAGGTTAGGGACCAAATCCCTAATTAGCACAGTACAGTACAAGTCTTAAACAGTATTACAAAACAGAAGCAAAAGGGGAAAATCTAAACACCCCAAAACAGCCTTGGCTCGGTCAGACTTGGAACCTCGAGGTGAGGCACAATGGTTGGCTTGACAAAAAGGGAGTTAACCCGATGCTCTTAACTCTGATCCAGTGCCTAGACACCTACATATAAATATAAACAGTGAGCTAAAACCCAGTGAATAACAAATACGTAAAGAGGTTAAGAATGAATGTCCTTTTAGTCATTAAATAGTCATATCAGTCATTTAGAAACCATAGCAGTTTTATGTGGTAAATTCCATAGCAAAACAGTACAGTAGGTCTTAACAGACCGAACAGTCAGTTGATGGCCATCATAACAGTAAACAATAGTGGTTCCAAGATGGGAACCGATAGAGATCTCTGTAACAGTAGCAGTAAATTGCTATGGATGCCACGAATACAGTTTACAAATAGGACAGACATTCATTCATTAAACAATAACGTTTCAGTAAGCAGAACAGTTGATCATTCAGAAAATATTCATAATTGAACATATCTTTACAACATTGTTACTCACAAAGCACTGGGCTAATAGCAGCTAAAGAGCGTCCTCGGATGCCAACCCTACACAGTTACAGAATGAACACACACTAAGTTACACACTTGGGAATCGACAACTTAGTCCCTATCTTGACTCGGTGTGGTTCTACATCAATAACCTCATTAAGATGCCTTAAACAAGGTCTAGGAATACTTAGGATGAAATGAGGATGCAAAGATGTACTTTAAAACACTTTTCAAAATTTTCAGAAAACAGAGGTATCGCTCGAGCGTGGCTTTCTTCGCTTGAGCGAGCTTGTCAAAACAGTGGGGTCGCTTGAGCGTGGACTTCATCACTCGAGCGGTCTGTAAAAATGCAAAAAGTGCTGGATGTTGAAAATCCCCGCTTGATGCTCGCTCGACGCTCGCTCGAACGTAAGACACAGTCTTCGCTCGAGCGTAGGTTCTCTCGCTCAAGCGTGCGTCTGCATGCACCAAAAACCTGAGAGCTTGCAATCTACGCTCGAGCCATCATTCCTTCGCTCGAGCGGGGCTCTGAGCAAACGATGGTCGCTCGAGCGTGGAAGCCAAAATCTGGAATTTCCAGATTTGCCTCCCAAGCTCAAACCAAGCATTCAACACCTCAAAACTCAACCTCTTGGGCCCACTTTCTGGAAAAACACTTTAAACCCATACTATAACATGTTTTGGAGATCAATTTGTAAAATCAAAGCCCAAGGGTGAGTCAATTGAACACAATTTCAAAGAAACTCTCATGAACTATGTAAAAACATAACATGCTAGAACTCTTATGAATCAAGTGCTCTAAAACTCGGCCAAATGCAAGATTAAGCTTAAGAACATGGTGAATTCATGGACTACATTCAAAATATACACATGCATGGAAGAAATTCATGCAAAACAACCTCAAAATGCAAGAATATGAACATGCATGCATGAATTAGCTCATAATTCAACTCTTCAAATTAATCCTTGACTTTAAACTCTAAATTACCATGAACCTTGCGAGATACAACTCAAATTCACAATGAAGAAGGTGAAATCTCTACCTTAGGTCTTGAATTCTAGATGTGGAAGCTCAAATATGCAAATTCTCTTCAAGTCTTCTAAATTTCCAAGCAAAGCTCTTGATGAACTCTATTTTCTCCTACCTCTCCCTCTCCCACGGTTTGGCCTAAGAAAAGAATGAGATGGTGGTGCAACAATTGATATGAATCACACTCCAAACAAAGCTTCTGAAGTGGCCCACTAAGTGGCAATTTGGTAAATAACTTGAACTAATGTGATTTAACATTATTTAATCTAATTTAATCGTTCCAAATCGAAATTAAATTAAATCTACTATAAAATCACATAAATTCTAATTAGCATAAACCACTAAGCAATTTCAGATTCGGCCGCCGATAAGGCCTTCAATTTACAATTCGAAACTTAAAACATGAACAGATCAATCGAATGACAGACAGATAGAAATGCATTTAAAACAATACACTCATGCAATCAGTTTAGACTTTCAGTCAGATCAATCACTTATCATGCTTAATCACAGATTAGCACTAATCAGAGGTGAGGGTTGTCACAGATGTACTTGCATCAGAGGTCACAAATTCGTTGGCTATAGTGTGGTGATCATAACTCCTCTTTCTTTCATACCTCACTTACCCAACGAAGACAACGAAATCAGCTGGTACAGTTGTTAGATGAAAATGGTATGTGGTTAACCTCGGATGCGAATATTGATTCTCATTTGTTTAGCTATTTCTCTACCCTCTTTAAGAGTGATCAGGCCAGGGATTTGGCTCCCTCCCTTTCAGTAGTGGGGCATCTTGTCACTGAAGATATGAACCGAAGGTTAACCAAACCAGTCACTGATTCGAAAATCAAAGTTGTTGCCTTCCAACTTGGTTCCTTAAAGGCACCGAGGCCTGATGGCTATTCGAGAATTTTCTATCACAAATACTGGGATGTGGTGGAGGTAGATGTCTGTGAGGCGATCAAAACTTTTTTTACCACTGGTCACCTCCTTAAGGAGTGGAATCACACCAATTTAGTGCTAATTCCCAAGGTCCAAAATCCCGAGACACTTTCACAGTTTCGGCCAATCAGTTTGTGCAACTTCAAGCTCAAAATTGTGTTTAAAATTCTGGCCAACAGACTCAAACCAGTGCTTCAGACTATCATTTCGTCTCAACAGTCGGCCTTTGTTCCTGGTAGATTGATTCAAGACAATATCATTGTGGCCCATGAAGCTTTTCATCACTTGAAGCTGAAGAAAAGAAGTGTTGTGCATGAAATGGCGGTCAAAATTGATTTCAACAAAGCCTATGATCGTGTTCAATGGGACTTTTTGCGAGCTATTATGGAGAAGATGGGTTTTGCTACTGTTTGGATTCAATGGGTTATGGAGTTAGTGTCCACGGTCTCTTTCTCAGTGTTTGTAAATGGTCTCAAACGAGCGGCTGTAGTTCCTTCACGGGGTTTACGGCAGGGTGACCCTTTGTCTCCCTACCTCTTTGTTCTCATTGCCGAGGGTCTGTCACTATCCCTGTCCAACGGGCTCCGTGAGAAGTTGCTTTCGGGAATCACAATGCGAAAAGAATGCACCACTATTACTCATTTATTTTTTGCGGATGATGCCCTTCTTTTCGCTAAGGCAAATAGGAGGGACTGTCAGGCTCTTAAGGCAATTTTGGATGTATATAGCCTTGCCTCTGGTTAGTGGATTAATTTTGAGAAATCCGGAATTATTTTTTCAGCAAATACACCCGACAATGTGAAGTCCGAGGTCAATGCTTTGCTGGGGATGTCTCCTAGTTCCAGAGGGACAAAATACTTGGGCCTTCCATTGTTTTGGGGTAGATCGAAGTCAGAAGCTTTTGGTTATTTGATTGAGAAGGCAGTCACCAAGATGCAAGGTTGGAAGTAGAATTTGCTCTCGCAAGCAGGGCGGGAAGTTTTGATTAAATCGATGATTCAAGCGATCCTGGCCTATGCTATGGCCTGCTTTGCTTTTCCAAAGAAATTTTGTGTGCGACTTTACTCCTACATCAGCAACTTTTGGTGGGGAGGTGATCCACTGGATAGGGGTATTCACTGGACCAGCTGGACTAGTTTGGCTTTGACAAAATCTCAGGGTGGTATGGGGTTCAGAGATTTCCATTCCTTCAACCTTTCCCTTTTAGCAAAGCAAGCTTGGCGACTCTTCAAGCACCCTTATTCTTTCTGTGCTAAGCTGTTAAAAGGTCTTTACTATCCTCAATCAGATTTTCTTTCAAGAACGAGGGGTAGAAGGCCATCTTGGTCATGGGCTAGCATTCTTCAGGGTCATGAACTCTTAACCAAGGGACTTCATTGGCAAGTTGGCAATGGCAAATCTATCCTTTTCTGGAAGGATAAATGGGTACCTCAGTCCCAAAATTTTCTAGTTCTCAATCCTCAACCACGGGACTGCCACGTTCAGAGGGTCAGTGAGGTAATAAACCCGAATCTCCCGGAATGGGATTTTGTTAAATTGCGAGAATTGGTTGGCCGTGAGGAAGCTAGCTCTATCATGACCATTCCCATATCCTCAATTAACCAAGATGACTCCCTAGTTTGGCACCACACCAAAACTGGAAATTTCGAAGTCAAAAGTGAATACCAGATTGTTCGGCGGGATTCTCAGTCAAGGGTAACCTATGGGGTTTCTACTTCAGTTCAGTCCATTGAAAAATTTTGGAAACTGATCTGGTCTCTTCCAGTGCCTCCTAAAGTCCGAAATTTCTGGTGGAGGGTGTGTACTAACAGTTTAGCTACTAAAGAAAATCTTCATCGCCGTCATTGTGCTCCTTCCCCTACTTGTCCTATTTGTGGTTTATGTCCGGAGTCTATTGAACACCTTCTATTTCAGTGTAATTGGACTCGGCCTGTGTGGTTTGGGTGTGATCTCGGCTTCTTCTCAGGGTTCAATTCTTCCTCTTCTGCAACACAGTGGACTCAAGCAGTTCTCGAGAGTTGTCACAATGATCAAGATCACAAAGAGCGATTGGGCAAGGCTGCTACGGTTGGGTGGTGTCTTTGGAAGGCTCGTAATGAGTGGGTTTTCAATCAATCTGAAGTGGACCCAATGCAGGTTATCAGCCAAGCTTCTTTTCTCTGGAGGGAGGGCTACTCGGTGGTCGCTTTGGCAGATTCTTCTCCTGCATCTGTTAATTCAGCGATCCAAATTTGCAACCGATGGACTCCTCCTCCTCACGGTATGTTTAAAGTGAATTGTGATGTTAGCTTTGCCTCCAAAGGCATGAAGACTTCCTTGGCAGTGATTTTACGGGATTGGAAAGGCCAACTTATTGATGGTGTTGTCTCCACAGTCCACACATCTTCAGTCACTCAAGGCGAAGCTCGCGCTATCCGGTTAGCGTGTATGTTTCTCCAGGCTCTTGGACTCTCAAATGTCCAGGTGGAAAGTGATTGCAAATCAGTTATTGACTTATGCGTTTCTGAACTGGTTCCTCCATGGGAGTGCTTTGCATACTTATCTGACATTCGGTCCATGGGCCAAGCTTCCTCCTTTTCCTTCTCCTGGGTGCCTAGAGCAGCTAATTCTGTGGCCCATTGGCTTGCCTCCTCAAGGTTGCAGGATGTTCTCCTTTTAGATTGGATTAGGAATCCTCCTCTGTATTTAAGGAACTTGCTTGTTTCTGATTCTCTTGTTGCTTGAGAGCTTTTCCAGTTCAAAAAAAAAAAACTATAGCCTCGATATGTCAACTTGTCAAGTAGTGTAGCGCACTAAAAGATGACTGGGAATAAAAAAGAGGATTAACCCCTTCTTGTGCATTTAGGTTAACGTAGAACAGCGAGTGTTGTGCCTCCTCGTGGGCTAGATCCAAAATCTACTTTCGTGATTTAAATTGCTTATTTTATAAAATTTATTAAATAAATTAGTCATATAAAAAATTTAATTAATCAGATATCGATAACTATATATTTGACCATATTAATGTTAATGACTACTCTACATGGTATATTCTACAAGATGAATATAGTTTGAGTCATAAAAATAGACTCAGAATAGGTTTCATTGAATGACACAGAAGGACTCCCTTTGTCATGAAAAAGAGCCTCCAATCTTTTTAGCTTAGTGGTGGATGATAGTTTATTATGTTTGACAAATTATATGATGGTTTATTATGATTGATTAATCTTACAATTATGGAGACCACAAATAGGATTAATTACTTATCATGGGAAGTAGGGGTGTGCGCGGTGCGGGTCGGTGCGGTTTGAGAGAAAAATAGAAACCGTATGGCGGGTGGCAGATTGATAAAAGTGTCACTAGAATTTGCCATTTTCCTTATCAAAAACCGGCGGTTCGGTTGGCAAATAATGGCGGATTTGCCTTGGCGGTTCGGGCGGATTGGCGGTTTATAAAAAATATAATTCAAATTACAAAACTTAAATCAAAGAGTAAAAAAAAGACGAGAGATACCGTGATGTTAAGCATCTTACGAAGCTTTCTTCTGATGCAACAAGTGTAGCAACAACATGATAATATCAACGACTATGCCATCAGTTCATTACAAGCATCTGTGGAAACTACAATGATCAAATACAATACATAAAATTAATATCATTCAGGGTTTACAATATATTGAAAATGTTTATTGTTGAAAAGTATTTAGATTGAAAAGTGAGCTGATGCAAGTTTGCAACATGACCAGAAAAAAAAAAAAAAAAAAAAGATTGAAAAGTGAATTGAAATCCAACTTTATTTTGGATTACAGACATCTTGAATTCCCCTCGAGCAGTAATGTAATACTATATTCTAAGGTATAGAACAACAAGCAAAGTTAAGTAAAAAAGAATTTTTAGAATCTTATAAAACATGATTTAATAGCGGTGCGGGTCGGTGCGGTTTGGAAAAAAAATAGAAACCGGCGGATTGATAAAAGTGTCACTAGAATTTGCCATTTTTCTTACCAAAAACCGGCGGTTCGATTGGAAAATAATAACGAATTTGCCTTGGCGGTGCGGCTCGGTGCGGTTTCGGCGGTTTCGGCGGTTTCGACGGTATTATGCACACCCCTAATGGGAAGTGAGATGATCACCTCTTGATGAGAATTCTTTGTATGTATAGTTTTTTGTTTTCCTTTTCTCTCTTTTTTTTTTTTTTTTTTTTTTTTAACAGATAAAAAAATGTACTCTTTAAAGGCATCATTGTAACTCATAGGCTCCCATATTATGATCAGTTTACCCCACCCAAAAGAAAAAGACCCACTACCACACTATAAAAAATTAAGATTTTAAAAACTAAAATTTAAGAATAAAATTATTTTTTAGGGACCAAACAATTTTGTTACGAAAAGTGTCATTATTATATTTTTAGCAACAATGAATAATTATCCTTTTGAAACCAATTTTTTTATCTCAAAAAATAAATTATTTTGACACTAAATTATTTTGTCCTTAATAGCTTATTTATTAGTGACATTTTCAAAATTTTGTCATTCAAAACTTTATTTTTGATTTTTCACGACAACCTTTTAGCTACTATTCTTGTGATAATGAAAATTAATTCCTAAATGTCTTTTGCAACAAAATTTTCACTTTTAGAGACCAAAATATTTAGATATTTTAATCTCTAAAACTCTTATATATTGTAATATCAAAATAAACATGTACGAAATATACCAACTCCTAACACATGAGACAGAGTCCAACGGAATCAGTTTCACCAAATAAATAAGACGTTGGTTGTATCCTCCACAAATCCATAATGATCAAGAAATGGAATGCATGTGGGCCACCATTACTTTGCACTAGTGGATTGTATATAATTTCAATCTTGTAATGAAGAATGAAAACAAGATTGTGGAATAGGATTGATTGATTGTAGTATATTTGCTCAAATGAATATTCCAACTGTGAAAGAATAATATGAATTTTCAAATCTAGAAAAAGGGTTTATTGACAATAACGACTAAAAAAAAGGTTTATTGACCATAATATAATAGATAAGGTACAAAAGAATGATGCCACCCTCTATTTTTTATTTTTTTTATTTTATTTTGAATATGGAGGAATAATGATATGGAACTTATTTCTAATCACATGAAAGAGAAGTGCATACACTTACATCACCTTGGTGGTTTCGTTTGAGAGGGGAGTTAATTTTTTAACTTTTTAATTATTTTAAGTTTCATTTGACATGTAATATTTTTAGTTTAAAAGTTAAGAAGTTACTAAAAAAATTAAAAATTTTATAACTTATATCAAAAGTTAAAAATTCTCTTTTTTCTGTACTTTTTTAATATCTTTTCGTA
This sequence comes from Camellia japonica, assembly GCA_030407325.1. Lineage (NCBI taxonomy): Eukaryota > Viridiplantae > Streptophyta > Magnoliopsida > Ericales > Theaceae > Camellia > Camellia japonica. The sequence continues at coordinate 39,858,409 of JAPPVO010000016.1, forward strand.
AAAAATTAAAAAGTTATTTTAAACATACTAATTTTTTTATCTCATATTTTAGCTAACAAACTAAAAAGTTATTAAAATGTTCTGTTCCCAAACGAGACCTTAGCCTAGGACTAAAAAGTCTTATTTGGGATAGACTTTTTAGTTTTTTTAATTTTTGTCAAAGAAAAAATAAAATAATTATGATTTAAATATGACATTTTATCTTATTAAATTAAAAAATTCATTTTATTTTTTTATAACTATTTTAGTAAAAAAAAAAAAAAAAAAAACCTTGTAGGCCAAACGAAGGCGTAATTGCAACCAAAGTTTACCTCCTACTTCTACCATAAAGTGGTGCAATTAGCTTCCCTAGCTTCTATGAGGTTGCCTAATTCAAGTTTATCACTTAACCCCAAAAATATAAAATAAAATAAAAGTTGATCATCTATAATTAATTAGTGTCTATAGCTTTTCTCTCTGGTTACTTGACCTGATCCAGTGACTTGTGAGAAAATAGATGAATATCATAAAAAATTATAAAATATTTAAGTTTATATCATCTATAATTAATTGACATTTAACTTTTTCTCTGATCGCTCGACGTGTTCCAACAACTAGTGATGACACCTACTGTACGGGAATGAAATATCCTTTACTTTCCGTACTCCTTGAACTCAAGTTTCACGTAATAACGTCTGACCTGGAGACAGAGAAACGGTGAGCTGCCCGACGGGGTGTTGCCGGATAGTCCCTCCGACGATCAAGTTAGATCATTTGGAGAAAAAGAATACTGTTAGAGAGAGAGAGAGAGTTGTTCAGATAGCATACTGTAGACACCCTATTTTGACCAGCCCTAAGACTTGGGCACTTTCTTTTGACCACCCGCTGATAAAAATTGGAATATGTCATTTTATGAATTTCTCAGCCGAAAAATCAAATTGAAGCTTTAATCCCAAACCTCACTTATTTTGGTCAAATTATTTTATATCACTAATATTTTATCAATTTGTAGTGTTTTATAATTTTTATCTAATTTTATGTGTGTGTACACATTTTTAGGTGTTTTTTTATATAAAATAATAAAAAACAAACAAAAAAATAAAAAATAAAAAATGAAAAAGAAAAAAAAGAAAAGAAAAAGAGAGGGTCAGATGAGGATAATGGGTTTTGGGATGGAAAATGATTTTGTTTTTGCTGGATTCAAAGGGGAACAGAGTGGACATTGTGATGATAAGTTTTGGATGAAAAATAATTCGGGAGAGTGGAGCTCAATTTGGTGAAGTGGGTTTGAAAAGTGGTGGAGGAGTTTGAAAATAAAACATATACATCTCTCTCAACTTTCGGTGAGGAGGGCCACAAAAACACACACATGTCCGACAAAGAGAGAAAAAAGAAGAGGAGACTCCATGTGCTCTCTCTCTTTTTAGTGAATAAACAATACACACATGCACTCTCTCTCCAATTTGGTCTTTCTCATCTTCTTGATTTCACAGAAGACTTCATCAATAAAATGATTCATTAACACTTTCTAAGGGAGAGAGACAGACTTTTGGGGTAGAGGAGATAGACACAGCAGCATTTTTTTTCCTTTGGAGCTTCGGCACACACACATTGGGGTGGGGAGAAAATGTAAGAACCACAACACACACCCAACACACACACACACACGGCACACACCCACTGAAAAGGGGGGGGGGAGCACAGCACAGGGACACCGATGCACAGATGCATGGCACATACAACACACACACACTGCCACTGATACACACACCACACGGATACACATCACATGCACACCATTCACACATGATATACACACACACACCCACAGACAGCGGGGGAGACCAAGCTTTCTCTCTCGGCATGCAGCTCTCTCTCTCCCTCACTCTCGGAGCTCTCGAGCAAGGGCCATAAAAAATGTTCAAAGCTGCTGGGTCTCCCTCTCGGCATACACACACATATGCATGGCAGCTCTCTCCCTCTCGGCAACTCTCTCTTCCGGCTCTCTCTCGTATGGGCTCTCTTCTCTCTCGTATGCAAAAGCTCTCTCTCTCTGCTGGGCTCTCTTCTCTCTCAAAATTCAAAAGAAAACATCCAGCTCTCTCTCTTCTCTCTCTAGGACACCCACCCAACTTCATCTTTCTCTCGGTGCATGGTGAGAGAACACTAATACAGAGCCACAACTCATCTCTCTCTCGGTGCATGGTGAGAGAACACTAATACAGAGCCACAACACACACATAGCAGTGGTCCAGACACACACACGGTTAGAGAGAGAAAAGGTGGTGAGATGACAGGAAGTGGGTATGTTTTTCTGGAAGAGGATAAAAATTGTTTGAGAGAGAGAGAGAAAAGGTGGTAGTGGAGAAGTAGTTAATTTAATTAGTGTAGAAATAGAATATTTGGATTATGGGTGGACATATTATTTGAGTGGATATATTCCCACTTAAAGTTCTTGATCAATTTGAAATGTTGAGTGATTTTGGTGGGGTCTACATTGAAGATGCGTTTACATGGGCTGGATTGGATTGAAGACACATGGATGTTTGCTAGTTGCTGAATGGCTCGGGGTTTAAAACTTTTATTTTTACTTTGAGTGTTTGTGAGTTTTGATTTTATTCATTTCCCTCATTTGGATTTGTAATATTAAAGTGTTGTAATAATTCCCCACCCCGCTTCTTTCTATCTCATTCTTTAATCGCTTTCCCTAACTATGCATATGTATATATCTGACATGCCATGCATATCCATGCTTTGCATCCATGTTTCATGCATTAGGATTCGGTTAAATTTGCATTTGTGGATTTCATTAATTCCTACGTGATTATGTGCGCTATCACAAGTTTTGTAATATTTCACATGTCATATCTTAGAAACCGGATCTTTAGCTGCATCTCGTGAGTGAATTGCATTAGGAACTTGTATATATGATCATGCATATTTTACTAACTTTGTTTTGTAGCTATTCGAGGGACGTCGGTCAATCTGTCAGTTTTTATGCTTTAGCATCCCATTTGTGTGTGTTTTTCTTACTATGTGTTAGTATTCTACCATGAGGCTACTTGCTTACTTGATATAACTGTATGAATGCCTGTGGATGAAGGCTTGTTGTTTGAATTGGAATAATTCAATAAATGTACGTTTTAAGCCCACTTTGCAGTGGCAAATTCACAAACTTTAAGCCCACTTTGTCAAGTGGCAAATTCAAACCCTTTTCGAAAAACAAACATGAAATTGAATTGTTCCAATTTGAGCAAACTAGTCTATACCTTGTATGCTTTACATAGTAAATTTTAGGATTTATTAAATAATCAGAATATGAACATATAAAGAAAATAAAATTCATATCATGGTTTAGTAGAGGCCGATCTTTTGATCGGGCGAACGGGGGTGCTCATTATTGACCTTCCCCTCTCATACCTAAGGTTCCGAGCCAAGCATCCTTGGTTACGACGAACAGTGGCCTTGGCACTGAGTCATGGGTTTCCTAATTTCTCAAAATATTAGGTGGCGACTTTGAGATCTGATGACGCAGTCCATTTTTGACAAAATTGTAATAAAATGGATTTTTAATAAAAGTTGCCAAATCTGGACTCTCATATATATTTCACATTGCACTCGTGAGGCTAGATCAAAGAGATCTCGAGGGTCCGAACTGTTTAACGCGCGCGGGTACCCCCCAAGCATGTTACACATACCTCCAACGTTCCTCTCCTCCTCTTTTCTAGGCTGGCCATGCAGCCTCAGGAATTGTGCGCGCACTACCTCTGCTGTCCTTCCCTGGACAGGTGGCAGTGCTCGCCTCTCTCCACCTTACGCGTGTAAAGGCCAAAACCTTCAATCAGTACGTGCAGAATTGCCAAACGGTATTGACGCGTGCCAGGAACGGATTTCCCCTCTATCACATCATTGACACATGTGGCACACCAAACCGGGATACGACGACTGACCTAACCCTTGTGAAGAAACGCAACAATGATTCTCACGACCGAGCTATATGAGGTCGGTCCATCCTGGCTGACCGGCCGTAAGGCACGCCGGTCCCGACCCCGGCCTACTTTCATTCCGGGTTATATAAAGTCGTATGCCGGCCCTCTCCCTGGCCTAAATTCACTCCGAGCTAGGCTTGGCTCGGTCCAGACGCACTACTGTGAGTCCACCCGAGTGCCTGGCCAGACCATAACTCGGTTCTGGCACACGCCTGACTCCATGCTCCGGTCGACAGATCTAGTTCGGCGGAGCATGACAAGCCGGGGAATGATTTCGGGAGAGGAAATAGCCCGGCCCCCGTTAGGTCCGCTATAGCCTCGCGTTACCGTAGCTCGTCCGTACCTGACCGGCGCAAATCTCCCTCTCAATTGCCCCTTAATCCCATCAGAGCTGAGCGTGATTGGTATTACAACCATGACCGAGCTATCCCTCTTCGGTCTTGTGAATTGCGCCTGTAATCTTGCCAGTGATCATACAGCCGTACTGACAGCCATCTTCTCGATGCTACGTGGCTTCATACTATTGGAACCGTACAGCCCCACAACTGTCCCCCACGCGCAAAATTCAAATGGCCGCCGCCGTTTGGGTTTCCCACCCTTCTTATGCACACGAGGGGTCACTCGTGCTACCCCCATTGTTCACCTCTTCTCTTGAGTCAAAACCCTATTTTCCAAACCTCCCAACTTCTGCCATTGCTGACTTCACTGAGGTTATTGTCCCTTTACTTCTCCTACGCTCATTTTTGCTCATTCAGAAAGCTGCAATCAAGCTCGCGAGGTTGAACTTCGTTTGGCACCTGATATTGGTAAGCTTCTCTACTCCTCCCTCGTATTTTCTGTTTCCGTTCTTCAAGTTCTTCATCTTTGTTCTTCGGGTTCTTGCTTAGGAATGCTAGAGTCACACCAATTCCCCTTCTTTGGGGTAACACAGGTACACCCTAGAAAAACTGGAACTGGAGAGGCAACTGGGGCTCCCATGCCCCTGGTTTCCTCCAAGTTTTAGAGCACTAACTCCGTATTCGGGATGAACAGCCTAAAATCTGGGTAAGAACGAGCTAAATAAAAAATTTAGATCCATAGATAGAACTTCAGCCGAGCGAAAACTAGTTTGTGGCTTCTCGCTGAGGCTGCGACTGTGCTGGACGTAGGGAATCGAACCAAACTAGGAAGGCCAAATCGGCCAGATAGTTGAGCCGAGATAGGGGTTGGGCCAGTCATACGCCCAGAGACCTTTTACCGAGCTAGGAACTCCAAATAGAAGCCGTACAATTTATGCCGCGCTAACCCTTGGACTGATTTCTTAACAATGCAGAACAAACTAGGACCGACCAGGCCCGTTCAGCGTCACTACCGGTAAAGCTCAACGTCCGAGCAAACACACAAAATTTTTCACCGAGATACGAACTAAATCACCCAATAAATAAAACTGGGATAGATGGGGAAATATCGGTTCATGGTGAGCTCTCCCGGTGCACTGGCCGAGTTCCGTAGGGAGTACAGCATCTCGGATGACGTCCATCTAGAGCTGGCCAAGAAGGGAGATACCCCATGGGGCGAGCTAGATAAGTGCCCCTTCACGGTCGTGTCCATAGTGGAATGAGGGCTTCGCTTCCCGGTCCAGCCACTGATCTGCGAGTTTTTGAGGCAGACCAGACTGTGTCTGACCCAAGTCTCCAACAATACATATAAGATAATAAACGGTGTGGCCGAGCTAAATAGGAGACTCGGTCTTAATCTCGGCCTTGCCGAGATATTTCATCAATACAGCCTTAGCAAAAATAAAGGTGGGTTTTGCTGGTATCTGAAGGTCAAGAAGGGCCAAGCAAAACTCATAGAGGGTAACCCAGATAAGGAAACGAATGACGACGATTTCTTGTGGGTGTCCGGTCGTTATGAGGACACCGAGGTGCCCATACCGGGCTGGTACATTAGGAAAGACTTTGGGAGTGCTAGTGAGTAGCTCGGCGAACCGCATTGTCTTCTTTCTGCATTTTTTTTTCCTCTTTTTTTTTTTTTTTTTGGCCGATCTAACACTTTTTCTTTTTGCAGATTACAAGCTTTTGGCGGAAAACTACAACCGCACTAACTAGGAAGCCATTAGAGTTTTGCTGCGTCACCCAGCTGAGGAGCGAGAATCACCAAAGCTGCTCGGCTTTGAACCGACCTATCATTACACAGCGCCGCACAAGAGCAAGGTAACCGATTTTCTGCGTGCGCCCTCTCCAGAACCAGATCCAAGTCTTCCGCCGATCAAACTCGTCCCACTGACAGCCGAGCAAGAAATGGCCAAGATCCGTGCAATTAAGTCCATGATCACTGGTGAGGCTAGCGACTCCTAGCCACCGGAGACATCTGGGGGGACTTCCTCCACGTCGGTTGTCCCAGAAAAGGGGGCTGTGCTAGCTTTGGCCAGTGAACAAGCTTCTGGCCGGTCAAAAAAGAAGCAGAGGAAAGATATGGCCGGACAGCATTTGGCAGACGAGGACTCAACCGAGCAAGCTTCGACTGACTTGGGGGATCAGACCAATCAACCACTCTCCGGGCCATCCAAAAACCCAAGTGCCCCCCCGGTCTGGTCGCCCGAGTTCAAGTACAAAGGCCCGGTTGTCTCTGCTGCCGATTCAGTCTACGCGGACAAGGATTATTCTTTTGGTTTCAACATGACCAAGGGGCTGATCCTTCCCGCCGACATGAAGAAGCACGACGAGCTGTCCGACCTGAAGGTGCTTCGCTCAGCGGCAAAATCAATTGTGTTGGTAAGTTAAGTGACTTATTTGTTCGTCAAGATTTTGCTCGGTTTTTGGATTCTAACGAACTTCATTTGTTTTCAGGCCGCGTAAAAGAACTATTTAGCTCACGAGCGAATGATCGCCGTGCGGCAAAGTTTGCGGGATACAATTTCCGACAACAAGGCCAAGACGGCCGAGTTGGCTAAGCTGAAGGCCGCGTAGGAGGCGGCAGAGGCCGAGTGTGACAAACTGAGCGAGCAATTGGCCCGGGCTGAAGAAGATAAGCAGCGGGCTGTCAAGCTGACGAAAGCTCGCTACCTCGCCGAGCTGCGCAAGCTTCGCGATGTTCACAAGGCCGAGAAGGACAAGGCGGTCGACGACGCCGAAGACCATGGGTATGCGTAGGGAGAAAAGACTTATGAATGGCAGGTTCAGGCGACCAAAGACATCTTTTTCCAGTGCGGTTGGAAAGCTGCCGTGGAAAAAGTCAGCCTTGGTCAAGACGCCGAGATGTTCCAAACCCTCCCGCTGCCTTCATACCGCCCTACATGCAAGCATACACCAGCGCCGCTCAAAAAAGGCTTATTGAAGAGGCAAAGAAGGCTGCCGATGAGGAAGCTGCCGCCGCGCAACCTGCCGATCAAACTCCTCCTGAAGCTTCTGAGAGGGCCGAAGATGAAGAGGCCGAGCAGGGGGTTGTGGCTGTGGAAAGCGCTGATGATGAGGCCGAGCAAACAATTGGCACTGCCGAGCAAACAGTTGGCATTGAGCTAGATTGATATTCGACCGTTGTTGCTCTTTCTTTCTTTCTTCTTCTTCTTTTTTTTTTTTTAATGTAACCGGGCTTGGCCCCACTTTTGTAACCAAACTTGCTCTATCAATGAAAATTTCAACTTTTTGCCCGCCACTTATCTCTGTCTGTGCGGTTGTGATTGTCTCGGCTAAAATGTGCCACTGTTTCTCCGATTCAAGATATTCGTAAATTTTCTTAGGCTTTCAACTCGGGCATGACATAAGTTGGGTAAAACGCCAACTTTTAGCCCGGCAACAAAGTTTGTGAGCGAGAGTCGGCTCGGCCATTACATAACTTAGGCAAAAATGCCAACTTTTATAGGGATGAGCAAAGTCAGTTCGGTTCTTTGTAAGTCGGTCAACACACCAACATTTCATTTGGGCGAGCAAAATCAACTCGGTCAATTGGAAGTTTGGCAAGTTTCCAACATTTCATTTGGGCGACGAGCAAAATCAGCTCGGCCAATTGGAAGTTTGGCAAGTTTCCAATATTTCAATTGGGCGAGCAAAATCAGCTCGGCCAATTGCAAGTTTGGCAAATTTCCATTGTCGCGTTTGGGCAAGCAAAATCAGCTCGGCCCTTACAAGTTGGTCAGAACGCCAACATCTCAATTGGGCGAGCGAAATCAGCTCGGCCCTTGAACAAATTGGACAATACACCAACTGGTTATACGGCTTGCCTCTACACCGACCAGAAAATGTTAGCTCGAGTGAGTGTAAGTTGGTCTTCCTGCCCCTAGCCTCTACAGTAACCCAATATCCTTGTTATTTTACAGAAACTCATAATATAAAAAAGTAGGGCTATCTTTCATTACACGCCAACGATTTACATCAAATGCCAAAGGGATAAAGGTTCAAAAAGCTAAGTAATAAAAACAATTACATCTCAAAAGTAAAAAAGCTTAAGGTTGGCTGCATTCCACGGTCTGGGGATCGCTTTGCCATCTAAGTCCTCCAGATGGTATGCCCCTTTGCCAGCAAAGCCAGTTACCTTGTATGGCCCTTCCCAATTTGCACCAAGTTTGCCTTTGCCCGGGATCACCGTGTTGCCCAATACCTTTCTCAAGACCAAGTCTTCAATCTTGAATAGCCTTGGATGCACGGCCTTGTTGTATTTCCGGGAGAGCTCTTGCTAATAGGCCGCTATGTGGATCAGAGCCTGTTCCCTTCTTTCCTCAGCTAGGTCAAGCTTCAACGCCACCGCTTCATTGTTCAAGTCTGGCTGAAAACTCTCAGACCGGATGGTTGGCATACCAATCTCCAACGGGATGACAGCCTCCATGCCATATGCCAAAGCGAATGGTGTCTCCCCGGTCGATCGCCTTGGCGTAGTGCGGTATGCCCATAGCACGTTAGGGAGTTCTTCAGCCCACTTCCCTTTGGCTTTCTCTAACCGCTTCTTCAGCCCGTCCAGGATGGTCTTGTTTGAGGCTTCTGCTTGACCATTTGACTGAGGGTAGGCCGGCGTTGAGTTGTAGAATTCAATCTTTAACTTCTCGCAAAATCCGCGAAAGAGTTTCCCGTCGAACTGAGTGCCATTATCCGATATGAGGGCCTTCGGTATTCCGAAGCGGGTGATGACGTTTTGCCAAACAAACTTCTTCACATCTTTTTCCTTTATGGTTGCCAACGGCTAAACCTCAACCCACTTGGTGAAGTAGTCAGTAACGGCGATGAAGAACTTGCGGTTGCCTGGAGCTGCTGGGAGTGGTCCTACAATATCCAATCCCCAGAGCGCGAACGGCCAAGGACTTGTAAGGGGAAGCAATTCTCTGGCCGGCTGGTGGATTTGATGAGCAAATTTCTGACATTTTTCACACCTGCGAACATATTTCTGCGCGTCCGCCTGCATGCACGACCACCAATAACCTTGGGAAATCGCTCGGTAAGCCCAAGACCTGCCCCCAGTATGACTTCCGCAGATGCCTTCATGGATCTCATAGAGGAAAGCTTCCACCTTGTTGGGGTGGACGCACTTCAGATACGGCCCGATAAAAGACTTCTTGTATAAGGCCCCAGATGGGGAGAGCCAAAACTGCTCTAATTTGGCTCGGATCTTGTTGGCGGCTTTCTTCTCTTCTGGCAGAACTCTATCTTTTAGGAAGGCGATGATGGGGTCCATCTAGGATGGTCCCAAATCGGTGCAGAGTACCTCGGACACTTCTGGTTCCTCAATGCTTGGCCGAGGTAGGAATTCTATCATAAAAGGATTGGGGAAAGCTGTTTGCGTAGATACAAGCCCGGCCAGTTCGTCAGCTGCGTTGTTTTCTTCACGGTTGATTTGTTCTACTCTTATCGCGGCGAACTTCTTGATTTCTGCACGCACCAGTGCCTGATACTTGGCCATTCTTTCATCCCTGGCTTCATACTCCCCAGAGACCTGATTGACCACCAGCTTAGAGTCGCTGTACACCATAAGGGCTAACGTCTTCATTCTCAATGCACTTCTTAGTCTGGCAAGGAGGGCCTCGTACTCCGCCTCGTTGTTGGATGCCAGGAAGCCGAGCATAATTGCTTGCTCGACAACTAGCCCGTCCGGAGAAGTCAGCACAATACCCAACCCGGCGCCGTGTCTGTTGGAGGCCCCGTCGACGAAGAGCTTCCACACCTCGCCTATGAACAACTTCCAGCAATCCGATGGGTTTTGGGAGCTCCTCAATTTCAAGGTTCCGATTGGTGCATTCTGGTCTCTTTCCCCGTCTTGGTTCGGCTCATTCGTCGATGAGTTATCCGGCTGCTCCAGTTCGGCTGCCAATTGTTCTTCTTCCATTTGTGAGTCGACACTGGTTTCTATTGCCTGAGCAACGGGCTGTGCCAAATCCGCACTGGCCAAATCAATTGGGCAAACCGGATGCATTCTAGGGGTAAACTCCGTCACAAAGTCTGTAAGAGCTTAAGCCTTGATTGCGGTGCGCGGCTGGAACTTGATGTCGTACTGCCCCAATTCTACGGTCCATTTCAAAATTCTCCCGGTAAAGTCTGCCTTTTCAAAGAGCACCTTAAGTGGAAACTCGGTTAGCACGACTATTGTGTGGGCATGGAAATAGTGTGCCAGTTTTTTGGAAGCCATCATCACGGCCAGAGCCAATTTTTCGAGCGAGAGATATCTTGATTCCGCCGGAAGCAAGGTCTTGCTGACGTAGAAGATAGGAAGGTGCTGGATGCCTTCTGCACGGACCAGAATGGCACTCACTACATGTTGAGAGACTGCCAAGTAGAGATACAGTTCTTCGCTCGGTTTTGGGGTAACCAGGATAGGGGCCGAGGAAAGGTATATTTTTAGATCAGCCAATGCACGGTCACACTCCTCGTCCCAAAAGAACTTGGCCTTCCAAGTTTTGAAGAAAGGCCTGCAACGATCTGAAGACCGGCTTATGAATCTGTTCAGCGTGGCTGCCATCCCGGCGAGATGTTGCACGTCCTTTGTAGAGTTTGGGCGCTCCAGCGTCTGTATCGCCTTGATTTGGGAAGGGTCGGCTTCAATCCCCCGGTTCGTGACCAAAAAACCCAGAAACTTTTCGGTGCCGACCCCGACAGCGCACTTGGAGGCATTCAAACGAAGCTTGTGATTTTTAAGTATAGCGAACATCTCAACTAGGTCGGTGAGGTGCTGAGACTTTTCCTTGCTCTTTACCACCATATCGTCGATGTAGGCCTCCATGGTGCGGCCCAG